>OY294037.1:10543620-11743620 GCA_958510855.1 Rhagonycha lutea
GTCGGCAAGTCGGCGATCGCCGAGGGCCCCGGACCTAAGGGGGCCTCAAAAAAGTGGTTTACATTTGGGGTAAAAGTAGACTTTTTGGTCCACTGGTGGTTTGGGGTGAGACAAAATTTCGGACGTCTTTACATAACTCCGAATGCTTGAGGCAGGGGGGGGGGACAGCTGCATATTGTAAGACGCCAGGTCGTGTATAAAATATAAAGAAATGGGAGTCAAACCGGGGGGCCTGTGGGGTATGGAATACCCTCCAGGACAGGTGGAAAACAACCTACTGAAATATATGGGCTGGGATGTGCGTCCTGAAGGCCGCACTGGAACAATGTTTGAATTAATAATAAAAGCATCAATTGTAATTCGGATTAGTCAGTGCTATAAGTCTTACGGCCATCTTTATAATTACCTCTCTGAAGCAGATCATTTTTTGGCCCTAATCTTTCTGGTTATATTCCCTTGTAGACTTTGGGGCCTCAAAAGAGTGGTTTATACTTGAGGTAAAAGTAGTTTATATTTTTTAATACTCAGGTAAGTTTTCCAAGTGTTCAAAATAGCAGAAAATGTAATTTTCAAAAATCTCCTCTCTTGGTAAGAGGGCCCCTCCCCAGTCTCTAGCCGATGCTCCCCAAAGGAATCAGTCCGGTCCTGCAAGCAAGTACGATGTTTCAGAATTGTAAGAAAATTAGAATAAATTCTAATTCACATGATCTTCATGGGATATTCACCTTTAAATGGACAAGAAATTTGGAAACTTTTGGAAATTATTTGAGAACAAAATTTCAGATGGAAGTGTTGTTTTTGCGTCATTTTTATTGTTATTTGGCGAAATCAACGTATATCATCTGTGACCAGTTAAATTGGTAAGGTTGGACGAAATATTAGTATTAAATAATTGTTAATAAAAGGAGCAGCTGCAGAAGACCAACCGCAACAGAATTTTTTGTTTTTCGCCCTGCTTTCTCATCATCTTCTGTCGATTCTCTTCCCTTTCTCCCTTCTTGTACTGTCTTACCGACGGTAGTCCTGGAACTTTTTGAAGACACTGTGTATGCTGACACAATCAGAATCCACCATAATATGGATGATTCTACATTCAATTGGGGATGAACTCACAAGACCGAGTTATAATTCAGCTGTATATAAAATATTATTGACTTATAACCTTATAATAAGAAGAATATATTATAATTTAAAATGTCACCCTAAACCACATTTACACCATAAACATTTGGCAGCAACCATAAATCGAACCCACGACAGTCCAGTACGTGGTTCAATTCTATTGACACTACCTCCATAGATTATTATCTGATATGGTGATTCAAATATGCTTGTAACTTTAAGTGTATTTTTAGGTAGGGTTCTTATTATTAACTTTTATAGTTTTGCTAACGTAATGGAATAAATACAAACCACAGTAAACATCGGTGTTACGTCACCAGAATTTTCCTGGCAGATATGCCTATTAGCCTTAGCACGATAGTGAATTTAAAACGCTTCTTGAAATTTGAAATATAGGTATAGTTGTATTTTTCCTTAGTGATTGGGAGTGGCTAATGTGCAGAAACGAATATTCGTCATTTTGGTTCTATGTTTGTGTCAGTTGGTGGAATTGAGTGTCATGGGTGCTCCCTCCACATTTGCCACGCAAGCCCAAGTCACGTGCCAACCACTAACGAAAAAATTACCTCTACCTATCCTTATTTGCTGAAATTTATGTAATACAATAGATTTGTATTATTTGAATAAAAAAATTGATTAATCAAAATAAAGTCACCTCTTAACAATATATTCATACAAGTAAGTATAGAAATCATTAGTATTTAATTAATATTTGTTATTAATTCAGTTATTTTTAATTGTATATTATTGCATCACGTTTTATTTCTTCATCCATATCAACATCATCCCAACCCCATATTCCGTCATGATGATGATGATGATGATCATGATCATTTTCATGTACGTTATATTCCTTCCTAACTTTTCTGGTACCATCGCCCGTGCGATTTACTCGTTTTTCAATCATTTCGAGTGAAACTGTTTTCAAATCATACGTCCAACCAATTTTTGCAAACATATCGATAACCATTGTACTAAAATTTAATTTATAATCTCCTAATTCAGCTGCTTTATAGTCCCAAGGAAAAACGTGATGATAATTATGCCAACCTTCACCGAATGCCACAATAGACACGTAAGCATTTTGAACGGGTCCTATGGATCTAAAAGTAAAATTGATAGTGTACAGTTTATTTTCTACCAATAAATTAGAAAGGATTAAAACAATAATGTAATTATTTTTTTCCTGTCACCATATAACCAATGATCATTGAAAAAAATTTGATAATCTTTGGATGTTATATGATAAAATAGTTAACTTACTTATCATAAGGTTTATTTCCCCAAATATGAGCTGCACTATTAACAAACCAGGTAGCATGTAAGCTTAGCACATAACGCAATACTCCTGCCACATAAAAAGCAGTCCATGGATTTTCTCCAAAAAGGTAAATAGGTATTATTGTGGGAATTATGAAAGAAAATAATGGTACCAACAATAAGTAGAATCTGAAATGAAAATGATACAAAATAGTTTGATACTGATGAACTGCAACTGAAGGATGTAAAAGTTGCTTACTTTCGTTGAAATCGTACAACAGGATCGGCTTCTACATCGCTCATATCAACCGTTTTACCCTTAATAATCACATCTCTGTGTTTCTTAACCATAAGCCATCCCATATGCGAAAAGAAAAATCCTCTTAGCGCATTATGAGGATCGGCGTCCGTATCTGTAAACTTATGATGAACTCGATGATCTCTAACCCATTCGTAGATATGGTTTTGGAAGGCCACTGTTTGAAGAAGCATGAGAATTATCCTCAAAGGTAATTTTGCTTTATAAGATCTATGTGCCCATAATCTGTGTGCTCCGGTTGTTACACCTTGAGATATCATTACTAAATACAGCAGCACTAAAATTTAAAAAATAAATTAAAACAAAGTTCCATGTTCCCCAATTATTTTATACACAAAAGTTACTTACACAAACCAAAAGTCCCCCAGAGGGACTCACAAAAATATAAATATAATCCATATAATCCTGCTATATGTAAAGATGCAAACGCTAATACATTTCTCCACACAATTTCCAATTTGTGCTTTTCCCCAGATACTTTTACCGGTGCATATTGTTGTAAGGTACTTGATGGAGCTTGGACAGTTTCTTCTGATGCAGCTTCAGACAAAATTAAGTTCGAAGTTGTAAATGAATTTGAAAACATTGTGGTGATCCTGTAAATGTAAATAAAATACATAAATACAACAAATTAAATTATGATAGCGACAGAACAAATCTTTAGCTGCTAACATGTGAAATATGCATGTCGTGAGAAAACTAAAAAAATTTGTCTTAAGTGGAATGAAATTTTAATAGTACTTGACCAAAGACTAAAACTTTGGAACTTTTAATCAACAATAAAGACCAATAATGACGTACATATGGACCAAAGCACCAAAGGGCGCTATATAATTTCCGAAATAAGTTCATATTTGCTTAGCGTCTCGTGGTGCCTAATAGGAAAAACTGAATTGAAAACTACGTTAACTCCCCACCCTAAGCCAATAGCATCTTAAACCCAACCCATTTCATAACCATTTCCATTCGAACAATTTTAAAATTCTGTGAAATACTAATATCCAATATTCCTCCCACCCTTTTTCGTCGTAAAATATTTAAACAAATTTTCTTGATAATTTTATTCTTTGTATGGCAAAAGCGTTTGTGAATATTATACTTGCAGTTGAATTTACATGTGTAATCTTTGTGCAGTTTGTTTAGTACTGAGAAGGGTTTTGTGCCATTTTTAACAATTCGAAAATAATACGGTAACTATGAAGCTTCAAATTGATTAATGTTACATGTTTGTCGGTGTTTGAAGGAAAAACAATATTTTCAAAATTAAAAAGTTACAAAAACTTGATTTAGGAAATATTTAAAGCTGAAACAAACTTAATAACGAAGATATTAACTCTAGGTTTCCAAGTAAAAAAATAATTAGTGTCTAATTGATATTTTAGTTGAAAAATTTTTTATCTTCATACAAATTTTAATTGTATGTTACTCGAAACTATGTAATAATTTTATTGAAGCTGAAAGTCCATTTTCTCTTGGGTATACAATTTTCAGAATAATACTCAATTTTACCTAAATGCATAAATTTTGAGTGAAGTTATAAATTGTAAATAAAAAAGTAGTGGAAATTCTAAACATGAAATCGTAGCACAAAACTTCCTTATTTTTCAAATTATTATATTTTTGTATAAAGAATCAGTTTCACAAAAAAAAGTTCTTTGAATATAATATTACATTTTTATCATTATTCAATTTAAAAAATGACATATCATCAGATATAATATTATGGAAACATTCCATTATTGCTAAGTTATAAATAAATTAAGTAATAGACATTATAGAAACCGATGAAATAAAAAACAAAATCCTTTTAGATCACTAAGAGTGGGTTGTACCAACGTCGGTTAAACCTCGTTCAACTTTGAACTTAGTTCAACCAATCAATATAGTTAAAACCCCCGTATTTAGCCATGTTGATTGGTTGAACCGTTATTGAAACTAGTTCAAGGTTGAATGAGGTTTAACCGACGTTGGTACAACCCACCCTTAATCTTCTCATAAGACTCACATGAAGCAAATGTATTTTCACATAGTTCATCTTCGGCGTTTCAAGCACACACTTTCGTGCAAGACAATCCTATTCCACTTCCCCTGTGATCGGCATTTACTTTTTACACATGAGAACGTAGTTACATTCAAAATTGAATCAGAGACACATTTTTCAAACACATTTTTGGTATGAGATCTATTTTTCACTTTTGATCCATCCATATTCTAGCGCATTAGTCTGCAAACTATTTCAGTTCCACCCCCCTTCCCCCTTTTGTATATAATTTTTTCGCAACCCATGAATATAATAGATGAGTTTTTAATCGTCAACGTAGTTAAAGTGAAATTCATTCTGGTATTCCTTGCCCATTTCTGGTATTTAACAAACAAAATATTTTTCGCGACCTCTCTGGGGGTCACAACCCACGATTTGTGTACCACTGTTCTCTATTCTCGTGGATCAATTTATCACATATAATTTTTTTATGCTATTATTACAAAATTTTAATTTTGTATCGATTTAATAATTATAATGATTTACACGTTTGTTGAAATTGTTGGTTGCAATTTAAACAATGTTAAAGGAAATATATGTCCGTTTAATGCAATTGTAGAATTTCAGTATAATGTTAAATTTTTACATTACAATGAATTAAGGGGTTAGGCCCACCTAGGACGTTAAAAAAAATGTTTGCAATTTTCGTGTGGAGAAGGGTATGCATATCTTTGTAAAAGCTTTATTGCAAAGCTTGGTAATGTTTAGTTTATAACAAAATATTAGTAAATAACAAAATTAAAGCGCTTATCTCAAAACTAGGTATACGTTTCCAAAGTGGTGACCAACATATTTCAAAAACGTGTGCACCAATCTACATAATATGTTAAATTTTGTGTGCTTTTTTTAAACATTCAAAACTAATCTTTAATTGGAGTTTTTGGTTATTCAATGCGTATTTTCTTTAGCGATAATACCAAACCTTCACTAAATAAAGCTATTTTAAATACTTAAACTGTTGTACAAACATGCATACACTGCTCTACACAAAAATTGCAAACATATTTTTTTGTCGACGTCCTAGGTGGGCCTAACCCCTTAATGCAATAAATTGTTGATATCCTTCATTGGTCATTGTAATCGAGCGGATGTTATGAGAACTTTAATTCATTTGACAGCTATGTTCAGCCGATTGACTTGTTAGCAGTTTTAAAATAAATTATCGAGTATTAATGAGCACCACAAGGACGAAAGTTTAAAGAAAGTTCTAGTTGCATAAATAACAATTATAATAATTTTGTTTTTAAGTGCAAAGACACAAATTCAAATTTTCCCGATCAACTGATTAAATAGTTGTCAAAAATGAAGTCACATGAAGTTCTCTTAACATCCGCTCCACTTCAGAGACGAATAAATGATATCAACAATTTATTGTTTTAATTTATTGTAATGTCTAAATTGTAATGTAAAAATTCAACAAATGCAAAAATTCCACGTCTGCATTAAATGGACACATTTCCTTTAACAATTGTTTAAATTACAACAACCGTTTAAATCATTATAATTAAAACAATTGTTATTTAAACGATACAAAATTAAAATTTTGTAATAAAAAATTATTCTTTTATTAAAACTAGCTCAAACTAGCTATTTAGAGAGCAAAGTATTAAAATATAGCATTTCGTGTTGGAGGTAATCGTAATCATTCTCCTTTCAACTGCTTTTTTGAAAAATTGATTTTTGCGTATTTTAAATAGGTAATACAGCTGGAAAAAAAATTGTTCTAATAAACTTAATGTTTCGTCTGAAAAGTCACTGGAACCCAAAGCAATAAATACCAATATAATCTGATGTGCAGCTGAATTGATCACTTTCCAATAGGATAACTTAGCTTTTCATTTACATGAAAACTTTGATAATACATTAGCATTTCAAGGTCCCAATAACAAAATTTGTATATTTTGGAAGTTCATGTTTTCTCCAAAAAACATTTTTGGGACCTGCAATAAGTAAAACCTTGCAGTGCGAACCAAGAGAATTGCAAAGAAGCAATGTACTAAATTTTCCTCCAGTGTAGATCTCAACTTGCAAACTTACTTTTGATTACAGGTGCCGCTGGTTGTTGAATTTTTGAAAAATATGAAGTACTTCTGGATACAATTTCTATCTTTCTTTACGAGTACAAGTTTTATAACAAGTTTGATTTTCAACCAAGCCTCTTTCAGTCTTTTATGACAAAAAAAGTTTATTTTTGTGGTTTGACTTGCGATTGTGTCTGGTAAATCTATCTTTGTTACGCCCTGCATGATGTAAAGCTGCAGCACAATTTAAAAAATGTTTTAATACCAATCAGTACCTAATAATAATAATTATTGAATTTAATCTGAGATTTACAACACGGTCTTAGGGAGGGGTAATGATTGATTTTTCAAAAAATTGTATTTTTAATAAATTATATTTGGTACTGTAAAGAAAGGTGACCAAATATCAGCATAAAGAAAATAAACAGGAAAATTGTTTTTTGTTCAAAATGATATAAGTCATCTAAAGCCAAATTAAAATTAGAAATGCTGAGAAGAATTAAAGAAGAAGAAAAAATTAAGAGAAGGAAAGAAAAGCCAATAAGGAAGGCTGAAAAGAAATAAAAACATTTGTTTGTCATCTTACCCTCTTTCTGCAGTGAAATATTAAATAATTTTATTTGCTTCTCAAAATAATTTGCTTAAAATTTAAGGTACATTAACTAACAGGTTAATAATAAAAAGTGTGCTTTAAAATTAACAAAAAAAAAACTTTCAAAGTTTTAATAGATACAACAATGTACTTTTTCGTCAAACACAATTAAAAATTTCTAGATTTTTGAATTTTTATTTTATAGGTAAATGAAAAGTACAGCAAGTTTTTATGTAACAAAAGTAAATATCTCAAGAATTAAATTATCTATGTATCATTGAAATCCATAGAAAACTGAAGGACTTGTTGATATTTTATTGTATGTATGGTGGTAAAGAGGGCTTTGTGGCGCTCTTCCACCCCTAGGGGGCTGATGCCATCGCAATTCGTAATACGGATTTAAACCAATAGATTTGTACTAGGTACAAATTACTTTAAATTAACAAAATTTATTGAACTTACCAAAATAAGATGAATCACAAAAGGACAAAAATGAAGTTTTATAATAACTGCCAGTCCACCAAACGATACAAGAAGCACATGGGCTGTGCCGTTGAAGAATGAGCGTAATACCTTTTAATTCTGAATTTTATTAAAATACTATTAAATAATTTACAAGCATTTGTATGTATTAAAATTCTTTGCCTCGCTACAGAGTCATAATGAGAATTTTCATTATTAGTGTAAATCACTAACACCAACTCCTTCTATCCTTTACCATTTTACCTTTTCAACCTCACTCGTCAATATTTACAACCCAAACCATCAGAACCCCACACCAACATACGGTACAATTTAATGTTCTACATAATTATCAATTTTGTAACAAAAAAATACAATAGTATAATATTGTGAGTTCTTAGAGCACTGGAATCTCCATCAAATTCTATTAGAACAACTGCTAAATGAGCATCAAATTGAGTATTACTTTGACTCTACTACCCAAAAAAAGAGGGAATTCTGTTTTTTTCTTTGTTTATGCAAGCCTGAAATACTAAACCGATTTTAACGGATATGTTATATAATATATAACATTACGCTACTTTGACGCGCATGAATAGACTAGCGAGATTATTAATGAAATATGAACCGATTTTCACGAAACTTTAAAATTAGAAGAAATAACTTCCAACAAAATGAAAGAAATTAAAATAATAATCCGACTACTAAACAGTACCCAAATAAAAATAACAATAATTCCTTACAAGAATCATCACTAAACATTGAATTTATTTCAATGCTATGTGGTCTGCCTAAAGCGAGGTTTTTCTTTTTCTTCTTTCTCTTTGTAATATTTTTGTGTTTATCGTTATTATCAAAATAATATACAAATGTTTTAAATAAAATTGTCATAGTTAATGTAAAATATTTCTGTATCAACAAAATAAAATTTAATTATTAAATAAATTTAAAACGCGTTTTTCACATAGTTTTTTCATTTCGACGGAAATAAAAAAGTAAAACTAGGATATAGTATACCTATATATTAGAAATAGTAAGACGATTGTTGTTCTAATTTTGCAGTTTTTGCAAGGTAATATTTTCAAATTAATATTAAATTATGTATGACGCTCTTTATGCATTTGTTATGTTAATAGTATTTATTTAATTTAAATTTTCTGTCCTACAGCAAAACGTAAATGTATTCATTCAAGTCACATGTTGAATTAAAGTGGTTATTAAAAAGTATAATTCATATTGTTTTCTTTGATATTCAATTAATATTTTTATTTAAATTAATTGAAACAAATAAATTATTACTAACTGTATAATTATCAATAATGGTGTGCAAAGCCCTTTTACATTCGAAGTAGCTTTGACACATTTTTATTTGATTTCATATCAAAATTTATTGAATTTTAATTACCTCAAATATTGTAAGCTGCTCCGATCATGTGAAATGTTTGGGCACTGCTATAATTTGAAAGATACAATTTTTAGTCGATTATTTTGAGTTAATCTCAATTTTATGTCATTTTTAATGTTTTTTGTGTGTGCTGCGATATTAATTGATTTTAATTATTATTAAATTAATTAAATTATTGTAATTCAGAACAATGTCTATTGCTATGCCGAATAATTCATGCTTATATAATTTATTTATCGTAATTATTATTATTACCTACCAATTTAATAAATTAATTCCATGTATTTCATGTAGGGAATCTAAAGAATCTTATTCTAGCCGTTCCCCCTCGGAAGGCAATGGCAAACCACCACCGGGGTGTAATCTGCCATGAAAGCCTTTCTTAAAAGTTTCTATCAAGAAGCATACGACTTAGAGGAAGAAGATTTTAGGTTTACTTAATTTTTCTTGCTCTCTTCAGCTGGCAAGATCAACTGAGCAAATTCGACTGCAAAAAAATTGAAAAACTGAGGAAATTGTTAAATTATTTTCATTCTGAGCGTCCGTCATATCCTTTTTGAGTATAAATTCAGTAGTGCTAATATTGCATCCGCTTTGTTTCTTATTTTTTTTTTCACTTTTTGGTTGTACCTTACGATTTTCTCTCAAATTTAAATTTGAGAGAAAATGAATGAAAATCTGCTAAATTTTTTTGAAATTGAAATGAAATCAATGAGCTCAAATGAGAGCAAAACAATTGTCATAGTTTATATTATATATTTCATTAAATTTCATTGTTTTTAGTTTGTTGCGTATTTTCGATTGTTATAGATTTTTCGGGTTGAGTATTTGGTTTGATTGCTCTTTGTTTCACCACAGCAGGTGAATGTTCATTGGAATTTGAACCCAGAATTTCTGCTCTTTAATGCAACCAGTCAAAACATCACTGCACTGCTGTGGCTGATATTATTATAATATTAATATATAGTTTATTTTTATTACAGCAACACAACAACATGGTCAGTAATTCCACAACGGTGCTTTCATTTGCCGCTGAAATTAAAACACAAAAATCTACAATTATTACAAATCAATCATTAAAACTTAATGGTCATGTTAAAGAAAAGGAATACAAAATGGAAATTGTATGGAAAAATGTAATGTTAATGGGAGCTTTACATATAGCTGGTTTATATGGCTTTTATTTATGGTTATTTTTGTGCAAATGGAAAACAATGATTTTCAGTAAGTTTAATTTTTTCATTGTATACGAATTATTTTATTATTAATTTAGAATAAAATTCATCAATTTTCCTTCCACATTTAATTAATTTTTCACGGTACGGAAAATGGCACTTTACAGTACTCGGTACTCGCTAAATCAGTTAAATACGGATTGATTTTTTGTACAAATTTTCAATAGTAAAAAGTTACCTACATTTACAATTTAATTATAAATGACGTCTTTTATTGGTTGAAAAAAATGAAAGAAAGTTTTCATTAGTTTCATAAGGCGCGTCTTTTGAAATCACTCAAATTATAGTCGACACGAAACTTAATTTACAGTACTTGCAATAATTTAAATTGAAACTGACATTTAAAATTTTAATTAATCGTCCTAACGACGATTAATTAATCGTTAATCGTTAGTTATAGAACTAACACTGCCAAGGAAACGACGCAGATGTTAGTAATAACAAGCCTTAAGGCTTAAACTAGGAAGAAGAAGATTAATCGTCCGTGTTTGATATGAAATTGCTAATTAACATAATCAAAATGTAAATCTGTTATCAAAACCAATTAAAAATTATAGCATGACATTCGGAAAATTGTCCCCTTTCCGCTGAAAAAAATCATCACTGAATTTATAATCAATTTTGAGCTGTAAATGAAGTTTTGAAACAGTCATTAAAATCCCACCCTTAAGTTTAAAACATTAAACTTTCTTTAATAAATGTATAATATTTTATTCATTTTAGCGTACGTTTTTCTATACCTTATGTGTACAGGTATTACAGCTGGAGCGCATAGATTATGGGCACACAGATCATATAAAGCAAATTTACCTTTACGAATAATGCTCATGATTGGTCAAACAGTCTCCTTTCAAAATAACATATATGAGTGGGTTCGAGACCACAGGGTTCATCACAAATATACCGAAACAAACGCTGATCCACACAATGCATTAAGAGGATTCTTCTTTTCACATGTGGGATGGCTATTGGTTAAGAAACACAAGGATGTCATAAATAAAGGAAAAACTATCGATTTGAGTGATTTAGAAGCCGATCCCGTGGTACGTTTTCAAAGAAAGTAAGAAATTGTGCTTATCACACCTGGAGAACGTTGTTTTATTAATATTTGTTAGTTTAATTTTATTATCTTCAGATATTACCTTATTATGTTACCAATATTGTGTTTTATTATTCCGGCATGGATTCCCTATTATTTCTTTGGTGAAGATCCATGGATATCGTTTTTTGTTGCATCCATGTTTCGTTACTCAGCATCCCTAAACTACTCATGGCTTGTTAATAGTGCAGCCCATATGTGGGGAACTAAACCATACGACAAGTACCTTTTTTTTAAATTAAAATTCAGTATCGATATTATTAATATATTAAATTTCAGAAACATAGGACCCACTGAAAATGCTTTCGTTAGTTTTTTCGCAATTGGAGAAGGTTGGCATAATTATCATCACGCCTTCCCTTGGGACTATAAAGCTGCAGAATTAGGAAATTATCAACTTAATTTCACCTTAATGCTTATCGATTTCTTTGCCAAAATTGGTTGGGCATACGATTTAAAAACAGTTTCGCAGGAAATGATTGAAAAACGAATGCTACGTACTGGCGATGGTTCAAAAGGAGTTAAAAATTCATCTAAGAATTACTATGATTACCATAATCCCGACGGTGAAGTATGGGGATGGGGGGATACAAATATGAAAGAAGAAGATATTTATGATGTAAAAGTGTATAATAATTTAAGTGACGATTAAATTTATAAATCCTCAAAATTGTATTTATTGTAACGGTAATAATTTGGGGTATACCAATTTAAGATATTTTTTTACTAAATAATACTCCATGAAAAGAAAAAAAATAACTAAAAAGTTTATAAACTTCGTTTTCTTTATAAAGGGTCTGACCGGTTAAGCATGTTAAAAATGCCTTTTTTGAATTTGATGGTGGGAATTTTTTACAAAGTATGTTATGTAAAAAGACAGTGTTGTGCAAAATTTCAGCTTTCTAATTTAATTCCTGTGGACTTTAGGGGGAAAAAACCACTTTTTTACATTTCTTAATTTTTTTGGTACTAAAAGATATCCGAAAAATTTCAAAAAATTCAGAAAAATCAAAAATCATATAAGAAATATGAAGACAATTTTTTGGAATTCCTTCACTATTAAATTCCACGAAATAAGAATTGATCAAGTTTTAAAAAAAAAATTTGACCATGTTAGAATTTTCGTACTATTCTAAAAAAAAATTGACATAATTCTGCTTTAAAATACCTACAATTTAAAAAAAAATCATCTCGAAATTCCGCCGACAACACCATCAAAAATGCAAAATTCAATTCAAAGTTGTGACGTCGCGTCGCACTACACTGTCGTCGAGTCGATTACACTGCAAGCTATCAGAATCCTATAATTTATCGCAATTTCTTCAATAACTTCAATTATGCCTGCTTTTCAACGTGGTTTTATGATTTGAAACGGCATCTTGTTATTTCTAGATGATTTCATCGATGACAAAAAAATATCCGCATTAACCGGGCTAATACCGGGTCCTTTTAACAGGACACCTCACAAAGTACCTAATAACTTCTTTATTTGCAATTTTTTGGCAGATGGCGTGTATAATAATAGTATTTTATTGATTTAATTGATTCAATATAAGATTAAAATTCAAGAAAATTTTTATTTAAACTTAAAACTAACTAAACTTATAAATAAAATTATTTATTTAAGTTAATAATATGTACAATAAAATGAAATTAAAAAGAAAATGTTTTGGGAAAAATAATATCTTACAATTAGCAGGAAACAGTCATTGCATAGATTTTTATAATAATTAAGTAAATTAATAAAATAATAAATTAAATAAAAATACACATTAATCTTCTTCATTGTCACTGTTAATTACTGCATTTACTTCTTCCATATCGAAAAGTGCTGTGAGAATCGCGGCTGGTCTTATAATCCTGGATAAATATCGAGCATTTGCCAAATAATAAATCACTGCTGCGATGTGCGAGCAGCATCCGACAGTGCGTCTACCGTTTGGACATTGGACAATCACAAACATAACGCCGGATTCCTGAAGGACCTTGTGAATTCCGAGTATAATCTATGTAGCATTTATACATATTATGTCTTGCTGTTCATATGTCGTGATCTCACGAGAATCTGAATGATTGAATTCGAATTTGGTAGCAATCCTTCGATATTATCGATTCTTTTAGATAAATCTTTTAATTTTTTGTTTTTAAAGATATTTGTCTCGATTTTCAGACGAAATAATGATGGGTCTTTTGATGGGTGTTTTGCACAATACAAAGTTTAAAAAACAAAACAAAACACAAAAATACACAAAAGATTCAAAACACTTGTAAGATAATCAACACAAAGAAAGAGAATGACGTACAACACCAGATGACCACGATAGTGGAAGGGAGGTTTTTCCTTTTTTCGTTTTTTGCTGTGATTATTACTTACTTGTGATTATAATAACAACAATCAGCATTTATTTATAATTTTTTCTTCTTTGATGATATACAACATATTTTTAATTTAAAACATATTTAATAAAAATATTCGGTGCGATTCTGATTTGACATAACAATCTGGTTATGATAACCAAATGGTTATTTTATAACAATATGGTTATTTGGGAGTATTTGGTATTCTGATCTTCAAGACATAACCATGAGGGGTGTGGTTTCTGAACAATAATGGTTATAATTCATGACTATCATAACAACTGCATTTCAGTGGTTGTTAGACCTATGGTTATACTTTTTCTGCAGTTAATTCGTTAGTTTGTCAAAATAATTACAAGTATTTTTATAATTGTTGCATTAATCGAGCAGTGAGCAGTGAATAATGGACCCAATTGGTGTTAATTTTCATTTAAATTTTGAAAACATGTATGAAAATGTTGAAAATCAGTAAGAAAAATTAAATAATTAATATTTTTTTATTTTTTTTAAATTTTTTGAAATAACCTAAGTTTAGAGTACCGATTGATTCGGAAGAAGTGGAAGAATTACCGTTAGTCCCACATGAAGTAGAAATACTTAAGAGCGGCATTGAAGGAGAGGGGATTAGGTTAGCGGGTACAAAACTTGGATGGGTAAATAGTGGTAAATATATTTTATGTAAGAGGACGCTAGTGTGAAGTGAAGCTTCTCTCATAGTACAGATCATTACCATTTCTTAGTTACAGGAAAATACTTAGATGGCGCTCAAATTCCTTAGACCCAAATACTATTGCCCGTTTTCACCAACATTTTATTTAAGAATTTCCTAGTAAAGAATTCTTTAGTAGGTATTCCTTAAATTTGATTAGTCAAATTTGACATAATAGTTTATTATGTCAATACTATGTCAAATTTGACCAATCAAATTTATGGCATACCTAACTAAGAAGTTCTTTACTAGGAAATTCTTTAATAAATGTTGGTGAAAACGGGCATTACTCTATTGTGTATTGTGTCTAATATGCTATCTCTCTTATTGCAGATGTAGTAGGAGCCAGGTATGAGGTATGATACTTTCTCGATTTTCGTGCGGCCCGTCAAAGATTTTACATTTTGAGTTTTAACTATTTGTAGCGGTGCCTCTTATAGGTCCACTTTTGTGCTAAAAATAGAGTAAAACAAAAAATATCTTACACACGTGCTATTGTTTAAATTTTTTTATTATCTTCAAATTAATTTTCAAAATATGCACAACAGACCGGTCTTGAAGTAACACCCCGGCGATAAACAATTGGTTAAGAAAAATTTATTAGCGCTAATAAACGTTTTCTATTGGAAACAAATTTTTCTTAACAAATTGTTTATCGCCGGGGTGTTACCTCAAGACCGATCTGTTGTTGCATATAATTCCTTGCTCTACTGATGATAGCCCTGTTTATGAGATAATCCTGATAATATCGGGACAGAACTCGTACTATGATCGAATTTATTCGCGATATTGGTCATACTATTATAGGTTTAACTAGTGAAATTAATATTAATAAATAATAATTTTTAATAATATTGATTTTTTGTTTTAAACTTTTAGACATATATTTTCCCAAGTGCGGATACACGCCGGGGGGGGGGATCTTCGAATGGAAATATAGACTTTTTACCTAGACCATTTTACTTAGACTTTTTTACTTTTAGACTATTTTACCTAGATCGTAGACCATTTTACCTAGACCAATTTACCGTAGACTATTTTTCCTTAGACTATTTTACCTACAATCATGTCGCTGCCCCCCCCTTTTTAACGTTATATATGGTCCTGGTCCTGGAAATAGAAGCTCATTTAGGCTCTAATGAAACTCTAACGTCCGACTCCAATTTCACCAAAAAATTTAAAAATATAACGAAAATAGAAAAACTTGTCTGCCCCCCCCCAATATTTCGCGAATAACTCCGCGACAGGTGAGGCTCAAACGAAAACATGGAAGCTCATTTAGACTCTAACGATGCTCTAACTTTTGACACCAATTTCACAAAAAAATTCAAAAATTACCCCCCAAATTACCAGCAAGAAGTTAATTGTTTGTGAAAGGAGGCAAAGCTGAAGTTGACCGATAAGAATGCTCTATATGAAGCAAAATACACGAACATATCAAATTATTGAGTATTAATTAATTAATTTAAAAATTATAGGGTAAATCTCATGTGAGGGGGAGGGTGGTCCCACCACATCTTACCAAATCTCACCAAGCGGGAGGAGGATATCCAAATAAAGAATTTGATTAATTTTGGAAGCATTTTCTCGTTCCAAAATTTTTCACCTCTTTGAATTTCTTCAAAGAAAATTTCAATTTCATCATTTATGTAAATTATAAAATAACACTACGGTCAAAGTGTATCTGAAATATTATAAAAGTACCTACTATTTTAATAATAAGTAGGTACCTGGAATATACTATTATAATACCCCAAGGGCCTAAGAGTTTAAAACCGGGTTTATGTACGATACTACATGCTTTTACAGCCAGAATAAAAATTTCAACAAAAAGTGGAATGACTTCAAAATTGCAATACAATTTTCAAATAATGAAATGTTATTTATTTTTATTTGAAATATTATAAAAAATATAGGTAGATTGTGTAAAATTGTAAATATACAAAAGTACAAAAGACAGCACAAAGTCAAAATGTAATATCTTTGACGGGCCTCACGAGAAATTTTGCTCGTAATTAGATACTGAATGCAGGTCTCAAATGCAGGTACCACAATCTGCAGGTACTTGAATTGCCATAATTTACTGGCGCCATCTATAAAGGAACCCTTGAACACTATGAGCATTCAGTTGATTATATATAGTTTAAAACTTCGCTAACATTACTTTTTGAGGATAAGAATATCTTAAATTACGTTCACTACAATCCCGAAACTTTACAATTGTATTTAGTATTTAATTAGCCGCAACTTGATCTAGTTTTTATTAGAATCTGTTAGATATTTTTTCAAACATATTGTACCTTTCAAATGCCTTTAATATCACACCTCATCAACATTAAAATCTAAAAA
The DNA here is from genome assembly GCA_958510855.1 of Rhagonycha lutea. Taxonomy (NCBI): domain Eukaryota; kingdom Metazoa; phylum Arthropoda; class Insecta; order Coleoptera; family Cantharidae; genus Rhagonycha; species Rhagonycha lutea. The sequence continues at coordinate 10,560,593 of OY294037.1, forward strand.
ATAGATCACGTTCTAAGTCAATTATCACTTATTAATATGGTTTCATGGAATTACTTTGATTTTATCGAGTTAAATATATTTTTATCCTCAAAGTTAGCAATAATTTCTACTGTGCCGCCCTCTGTGAAAAGAAACGGCAAAAATGCAGCTCTTAACAGAGATGGTAAAAAGCATATACTTTTGGTGGTATATTGAATTAATGATGTTTTCTTTTTAAGATTATGCTAACGACTTCTTAACGCAAGGACGTATGATACGGAGAACTTTAATTAACTCTATAGAAGAAGCACAATAATTTTTTTTAAGTAGTTATATTTATTAGTTATATTTATTATTTATAATATTAATAATAAATTATAAAAAATTACTGCTTAGATTTATTTAAAGCATTGGCAAAATTATTCATTGCATCGGCCAATGTCGATACACTCTCCGAGAGCTTCGAGACAGCTGAACTTAGCTTCTCGGCAGATTCTTGTGCCTCCGCTAGTGCATCTTCTTCTGCTTAGACTTTCTCGATAGAATCGAGCCTTCTTCCGAACCCTAGATTTACATTCCGCTAGGAACTAAAAACGAAAATTTATAATAACAAAAATACAGGGCCTACTTAGTACTAGCTATGTTACCGCAAATAAACTTCTAAATTTAAAATATAAAACTTACAGTTCGCCACTGCTTTGAACTTTTATTTGCACCTCCCGATTCTTTATTTAACTTATCGGATAACTCTTCCCACTTCTCCTCTATTTCATTTGGGTATGCTGGATGGCACTTCCCCGTTAAAAAAATTTTGTTATCTTGTAAATATTTAACAATGACTTCCATTTGACCCGGGGTAGTTTTCCTTCCTCTTCTTTCACTTATTCCACAAAAACAACACAAACTGTTACTTAATCTTTGATTTAGCTTTGATTTAGCACAACAAAAACTTTTTTAATCACAACAAATTAATCAGCTGTTTGAAATAGTCGGTTGTCAAACGATATAAAGCGCTATACATGTGAACTAATACGGTACATTTTGAACTAATCATAACCATGATTTGTTACGTATAACTTATAACCATGATGTTTAAATTAGGTTAAATAGAATCGCAATTTTTTGGAACCTTGTTGAGAACATGATTATAATTTAGGATAACCAACTCGTCGTAACCATATTGTTGTACAACCATGTTCAAATCAGAATCGCACCGATTTATGTACTATAAATTAATTAAATGATTTGTGAAGAGATATTGGATTTCTATGAAGCACAAGAGAACTATAGTTTATTTATAAATCTTGGAAATCAGAAATAATGCAATACACTGAACCTACTATGTTCTTAAAAATAGCAGACAAAATTGAAGTTATTGAAGAAATTGCGATAAATTATAGGATTCTGATAGCTTGCAGTGTCGACTCGACGACAGTGTAGTGCGACGCGACGTCACAACTTTGAATTGAATTTTGCATTTTTGATGGTGTTGTCGGCGGAATTTCGAGATGATTTTTTTTTTAAATTGTAGGTATTTTAAAGCAGAATTATGTCAATTTTTTTTTAGAATAGTACGAAAATTCTAACATGGTCAAATAATTTTTTTAAAACTTGATCAATTCTTATTTCGTGGAATTTAATAGTGAAGGAATTCCAAAAAATTGTTTTCATATTTCTTATATGATTTTTGATTTTTCTGAATTTTTTGAAATTTTTCGGATATCTTTTAGTACCAAAAAAATTAAGAAATGTAAAAAAGTGGTTTTTTCCCCCTAAAGTCCACAGGAATTAAATTAGAAAGCTGAAATTTTGCACAACACTGTCTTTTTACATAACATACTTTGTAAAAAATTCCCACCATCAAATTCAAAAAAGGCATTTTTAACATGCTTAACCGGTCAGACCCTTTTAGTAATTAGTAAGTAAGTAAGGTAATAAAATTAATATTGTATTAAAGCTTTCAAATGCGGATGCAATCATCATCAGAAATTACCTAATAGAAAGGCTTAAATACAATATTAATCTTGTTACCTTAATTCGTAAATTATTAAATTATAATACTAATTTATTTATTTCACCAATTTAAATATAAATTACTTATACAGGGTGTCCCCGCACTCACTTTACATACCTTAGGTGGTGATAGAGGACACTTTTCTAAGAACAATATTTAACAAAAAAATTTTTCTAAATTCAAACCCTCGAGAGTTAGGCCTCTTTAAAGCATTTTTTTTAATTTCCACCTTCACGTGGCCATAGCCCCGAAAATATTGATTTTTCAGTAAAAATGGTTTAGTGATTTTTTCAAGAGCGTGAAATAATCTACAAACTAGATTCTAACATTTTATTGTCTAAACTCAACGGCTTTCGAGTTATGAATTAAATTAAGTTAAAAAATGTCGAAAAATTTGAGCTTTCCTTTTTTTGGTTTTTTTTTCAATAACCTGTATCTTTTAAACGAAACATTTTACAAAAAATCTGACGCCCCATTCCGGATAGGAAATTTAACGGACTACAACTTTTGCTTAGTAAAAATTTTTGAGAAACCAATCCATTTCACAAAAAATCAGAAAATAATAAACAAGGTATCTACAAAACAAAAAATTAAATTAAAAATTTTTTTTTTTTTTTTGAAAAATTATTTTATTAATTAATTTTAAACTATTAGATTATTTAAGTAAATGTTGAAGATGACCACCCTCATTTTCAATACATAGTCGTGATCGCTTTCAAAGATGTTTGTCAAAAAAAATCGAAAAAAGTCGATTTTTCGACACTTTTAATCGCAGAACTTTGATTTTTTGACACTTTTTCACACTCAGCGATCGACCAAAATTGGCCTCGTAATCTACCGGTTGACCCTTCGACCTTGTTGACCACCCCTGGTATAGTGGCTCTTAACAAAAAAGGAAGTGTTATAAATAATACTATAAAACATCTTTTAAAACGATCACGATTGTGTATTGAAAATGAGGGTGGTCATTTTCAACATTTACTTAAATAATCTAATAGTTTAAAATTAATTAATAAAATAATTTTTCAAAAACAATAAAAATTTTGAGAATTTAATTTTTTGTTTTATAGCTACATACCTTGTTTATTATTTTCTTATTTTCTGTAAAATGGGTTAGTTTCTCAAACATTTTTACTAAACAAAAGTTGTAGTCCGTTAAATATCCTATCCGGAATGGGGCGTCAGATTTTTTGTAAAATCTTTCGTTTAAAAGTTACAGGGATTTAAAAAAAACAAAAAAAAGAAAAAGCTCAAATTTTTCTACATTTTTTAATTTACTTTAATTCATAACTCGAGAGCCGTTGATTTTAGACAAGAAAAGGTTTAAATCTAGTTTGTAGATTATTTCACGCTCTTGAAAAAAGCTGTATACCACTTTTACTGAAAAATCGATATTTTCGGGGCTATGGCCACGTGAAGGTGGAAATTAAAAAAAATGCTTTAAAGTGGCCTAACTCTCGAGGGTTTGAATTTAGAAAAAAATTTTTGTTAAATATTGTTCTTAGAAAAGTGTCCTCTATCACCACCTAAGTTATATAAAGTGAGTGCGGGGACACCCTGTATATAAATGAATTCAGAATGCTAATAAAATAAATAATTAGTAGTACGATTATACTCCACACACTTTTTGACCTTGATGACGAGCACACGGAATCGGTCATTTCCTGAGTTCAATTCAATTGCCAATTCTTTTTGCAAAATTTAGATTCGATTAAAATTTATTGAACAATTTGCGTTTACATTACCGTTGGTGGCCGTTAATTGAACCGTGATAATCACAGCGATATACATTGCAATTGTTGGAACTGTGATACATCTCTCAAGTTCTGTGTGTCAATTTAAAGCATTTGATTCTATTTGCGTTTTTTGAGTTTTCCTAAGCTACCGGTCTTTTTTCAGAAACCCACAATCCGTGCCTCCGCATAAATTGTGAGTCAGTCTATTACCATCGTGGCAAACAAACTGGAGAGGTCCTCTCCGGATTATTCCAGACTCTGGTCTCTGTTTGGGTTAATCCTCCCATTAGGGGTTGCGTCTCAGAGGGTAGTTTTTGTGACAAAATTTATTTTTTACTTAAAATTAATCATAGAAAATGTGACTTAATTTTTCAGTAGCATCCTTCTTGTATTCGCTACTGTACATTATATCAAAAAGAATATGACAATATAATAAGGAAAATTCTAGAAGGTCGCGCGATAGCAGTCCAATAAGGTGGTTGTCCGATTAAGCAATGTGCGATAGTGGATTTTCCGGGCATTTTAAATCAATTTTGGAGAAAGTTTATTTAGGGACAATAACTACACAAGGGGCTCCATAATAACATAATATATTTAGCTTTATGTCCCAAAAACCGCTGATTACGAAAATAATGTTAATTGAAGAGAAAAATTATTATCCTAGAGGTTATTAAAAAAAGTGAATTATAAATTTGGGTATTTCACATGGGTATTAAAATGAAAAAATAACTTATTTTAGTAAATACATTGTTTGTAAACTAATTCGGATGGAGATTGAGGTAATACTTTGTTTTTTGAAAAATTATTACACAAAATTGCTTGTACGAGCATAGTCCAATTGTGGTAATTATGAATTGAATTAGAATACAATGGTTATTAATACATTTGCATTAATTGAACAAATTGGTAATGAATATGATTTAAAACCCGTTTTACCTGAAATGATTTAAAAACGAATACAACGAACAGGCGATGGAACAAATGTGCGATAGTGGATTTTCCGGGCATTTTAAATCAATTTTGGAAAAAGTTTATTTTTCTCATGCCATTCCAGCTGCAAAATTAACTCCAGGATTTTGGCAGGTGGAATTTTACTGATTCTGGCTATGTCGGGCCAGCTGTCCTCCAACACAGATCATCTCGTTGAAGATAACGCCAGACTGTAACAAAGTACATGTACAGCTGTTTCCTTCTCTTCATTGATTCCACGATATATACGGTCATCTGCATACCCCATCGTGTGAAGGCATTTATGTAATCTGCAGTGTCCAGTTAAGATCCATGCAATTATGCGCAAATTGACTCTGGATAGCTTCAGATAATATCTCGCATGTTTTGCAGCTCTTGCTTAGTAGCATAAACGTCCTTGTATCCATCTGCATGCGTGCAGTTTTAGGGTATATTGTTTAAGGAGTGTATCCAGAGCCTTGACGAAAAGCGTGAGCATCGGATCCCGGCCGAAGGGAGGACCGTTGAAGCTGCTTCTCATAATTTCCTCAGCCCTTATGTTGGCCCTCGTCACCTTGATGTCCCAGCAGAGAGATAGAACATTTTGGCTAGATATCTTCTTCAGTGTCTGGATGCAGTCAAGCTCCACACCAGAGGTGCTCTTGTGGCCCCAATGTGCTACAAGCACCGCCCTAGTGTCTGATAGAATCTGAATATTTTTTATCCCGGATGCATCCTGAACTATTTCTGCACAGTGTAATATGCTTGTAAGTTCCGCTTGAAATACGGATGAATATATGTCCAGCGATACACTTACTCTTAGGTCAAGTTCTGCAGAGTATATTCCTGCGCATGGTCCAGCATTAATTTTGAAGCCATCCGAGATTAGACGTATGTATAATATTGTCATAATCAGATGTTCCGTTTGCATTTAACAAAACGTCGTACTTCTTGTTTTGCAATGAATTTTTCTTCTAAAGTACATAATTAACATTTCAATGACCGTTTTTTGGATACTATTATTATAATATTATTTGTTATAATACATAATTATATTATATATAGTATGAATATATTATCCTTCCTGCTTGCTGTATTATAGAATTTGTGAAGATATACGGTTCATATGTTCAAATCAAAGATCGTTTTCTTTAACTGAATTTTTGAAAGGTATGTAAGATGTAATTTCAAAATTCAGCTAGAAAAGTTTATAATTCCACAAAACAAATATTTAGCTTAATATCTTGATATATTTATTAATAAAATTTTAATAATAATAATAATAAGTACAATATTGTATCAGTCAGGGTAAAATGGATATAGAAAAGGAATATAAAATGGAAATTGTATGGAAAAATGTAATATCAATGGCAGTTTTACATACAGCTAGCATATATGGCTTTTATATATCGTTATTTGCGTGCCAATGGAAAACAGTAATTTTTGGTAAGTTCAATTTTTTCAGAAATATGATCTTAAAAAAGAAATTTTTTCAAGAATAGAGTGTGATTTTAGTATGTGTTATGTGAAATATAAATTAAACAAAAACTTAACTAGACGTTAAAATATGCTGCAAAGCATTAACGTGATAAAATTTGAAATTTTTCAAATTTATTTTTCATAGTTTAAGTTAGCACTGTCACTAAACATTGTTAACACTGTTTGTAACAGTTTATTGAAAATTCTTATTTTATTAACCTTAGTTTCATTCTAATCTTTCAAGTGTGCAGGTGAATCCAGTTATATTTTTTATTCCTTTGGTAAGCTTTTTTCTTTTTTGCATTTTTTCCACCTTTTTTTAATAATTACTTTTAATTTTTCGATTAATTTTAAATATTTTCTTTCAATCTGGCTAGTGAGGTTTGTCTGACGAGCGACAGAATCGCGGAACATCGATGTAACAAATTTACTTCGCCATATCTTCTTTAATTTTACTATATTTTTCAACTTTTCTAAAAACACCATTTTCTCATTTTTTCTAATATTCTTTGTTTGTACCTTGTCACAAAAAGGTTAGAAAATGTTTTCTTAGTGTTTTTAAATAAAATTTTCTTGCATGTTGTTCTTTACTTACAGTTAAAATCTAATATTTTAACGTCTAGTTAAGTTTTTGTTTAATTTATATTTCAATTTTTTCGTTGTACGAGAAATATAATTTAGAATTTCATTCAAAAATTTTGCAAAGAAGTTTCACATTTCCTTTATTGTTAGTTGTCCTATAATATTGCCTTTTAATTTTTCTTTAGGTGCGGAAAATAGCGCTTTGCAGTACTAAACATATCATAATTTTCTAGACAAACTAAAACTGTATTAAACTCTTTTAGAACAATTACAGTCAATTTTAAAGTCTCACCTCCGCGGATGTTTTTCAAATTTTGTGGAGTTATTCTTTGTATAAATATAATGACTCGGAGAACATTTTGGCTCTTAATATTAAGTATTTTTGTCATTATGATTTTTTGAATTTTGAAAATTTTTTTTTTAATGTTTTCGTTAATTTTTTTGAAGTAGTAACATTTTTCATAGAAATACGAACAGTAGGGACACCGTGGTTAGTTGACTATAGGGGTTAGTTGACTAATTGCCCAAAATTTCTAAATAATACACTCGATGGCGCTCAGAGTACGATATTCATGTATCTGCATGTCATACCTACCATTATTATGAGTTATGGTGATAAAATAGTGCAAGTTGCGTTCTTAAGACTTAGAAATCTAAAAACATCGACGCTAAGTAAATATTTTTATTCTCATTATTTATTAATTATTCTCGTATTTGTAATTTTTGTTCTATTTTCACTTATATTTTGTGGAAATATGCAATGTTGACCATGCATTAAGACATATTATGACTACCGGTGTATGTAGCATTTTGACATGTGGGCAGTAAAATTTTAAAATAGCGAATGGGGTTTGTTGACTAAGTAGTGACGGGGTTAGTTAACTCTATTATGTTAACCCTGGAACGTCACTGATAATTTTTATTTACATTAACCCATTAGTGCACAAAGTCTGTTTAAACAGACGACTAACAAATTAGCGCCAATTCGCTAATGGAATGGAATTCAATGGAATTAGTGTACGTTGTACACTAATGGGTTAACTTATATGGCGCTTGGGGTCTTTTAGACCCCACGGTAACGTTTAAGGGTTAATATTATTTATTTCATCCGTCAGACACTTAAATATCGACACGGAATTGAAAAGTTTATTAACCCAAGTACAGTAAAGGACTAAATGGGGAAAATAATTTTATCTGGGCAAAATAGAAGCAATCTAATATTTAAAATTAAATTGAGAAAGACATATACGACCTACTCACATATCTAAAATCAAGAAAATGTTGTCGGTAAATGTAATAAAAATATATACGTAAAAAGTTAGTCAACTAACCCCGGTGTCCCCTACAGTTTCTTTTGTAAAAATCTCAACTTTTCAATGAAGATATTAATTTATTAAGTACAACAAAGTACGATGACATTATTAAAATGCACTATATCGACAACACTATTATTGATTATTAATTAATAATTAATTATTAAAATATTATTAGTTTTTCTTAGCTGTGTCTAATGAAAGTTTATTTTCTTCATTTTAGCGTACTCGATGTGCGTCTTCTTGTCTACAGGTGTTACAGCCGGAGCGCACAGATTATGGGCACACAGATCATATAAAGCAAATTTACCTTTACGAATAATTCTCATGATTTGTCAAACAGCTTCATTTGAAAATCACATATATGAGTGGGTTCGAGACCACAGGGTTCACCACAAATATACTGAAACAAATGCTGATCCCCACAATGCATTAAGGGGATTTTTCTTTTCACATGTGGGATGGCTATTGGTTAAGAAGCACAAGGATGTCATAAATAAAGGGAAAACTATTGATTTGAGTGATTTAGAAGCCGATCCCGTGGTTCGATTTCAAAGAAAGTAAGAAATTGCGCTTATCACAGCTTGAGAACATTGTTTTATTAATATTTGTTAGTTTAATTTTATTATCTTCAGATATTACCTTATTATGTTACCAATATTATGTTTTATTATTCCGGCATGTATACCCTATTATTTCTTTGGTGAAGAACTATGGATATCTTTCTTTGTTGCATCCTTGTATCGTTACACATTATCCCTGCACTGCTCATGGCTTGTTAATAGTGCAGCCCATATGTGGGGAACTAAACCATACGACAAGTACCTTTTTTTAAATTAAAATTCAGTACCGATAATATTAATATATTAAATTTTAGAAATATAGGACCCACAGATAATACTTTCGTTGGTTTTTGCGCCATTGGAGAAGGTTGGCATAATTATCATCACGTCTTCCCTTGGGACTACAAAACTGCAGAATTAGGAAATTATCGACTTACTAATATAACCTTAATATTTATCGATTTCTTTGCCAAAATTGGTTGGGCATACGATTTAAAAACAGTTTCGCAGGAAATGATTGAAAAGCGAATGTTACGTACTGGCGATAGGTCAAAAGAAGTTACAAATACTTCTAAGAATCATTATGATTACAATAATCCCGAAGGTGAAGTGTGGGGTTGGGGGGATACAAATATGAAAGAAGAAGATATTTATGATGTAAAAGTGTATAATAAATTAAGTGAAGACTAAATTTCTCAAAATTGCATTAGTAGATTAACGGTAATGGTAGTAATTTGGGATATATTATTTTAAATAAAGAAAAAAAAATAACTAAAATGCTTACAAGCTGGTTTTCTTTATAAATTTTGAAAACGAATAAGAATGTATGTAATTTAAATTACCGATTTATGTAAACGAATTTTTAATGCTAATAAAATGAATATTTAGTATAATATGTTTATTCTCCATATAATTGAAAACCTCACAAATTAGAAAGTAATTCTAAAATTTACTGTTATAAGAGTCCTTTTTAGGCTCGTACATATCAATCAATCAATCAAGGGCTTTTCCATTCCTGTCGGAATATTGCCACTTCTATTGAAGTCTTTACAATCCATTTCATGAGGTGGATTAATCCTCTTTTGCTACTCGTTTTACTACAACTTTTCACCACAGCGCCAGCGTGTGGATGTCCACCGGAAGGCCGGGCTAAGAAATTCTGCGAAGTCCGCGACTTGAACCCAGAATTTACGCTCCGTAACTCAACCAGCGATCACATCACTCCACACCGTGGTATTTGGGCTCGTGGGCTCGTGAATATAATGTGATTAATACAAGATTACTTTTAAGAGATTCTTCTTCTTCATGTGCCATATCCGGTCCCCCGGACGTTGGCGATTACCAAGGAAAACGCTTCACGATCTTCCGCTAGTCTAAACAGTTCGCCGGCATTACGAATTCCGGACCATTCGCGTATGTTCCTAAGCCAGGACATTTGTCTTCTTCCTACTCCTCGTTTGCCGTCAACTTTGCCCTTCAGAATCAGATGCAGTCGCCCATACTTCTCTCCCCGCAGCACATGGCCCAAGTATCCCATCTTCCGACACTTTATCGTTGTTACCAATTCTCGTTCCGCCGCAGCACGTCGGAATACCTCTTCATTTGTAACACGGTGTATCCAAGAAATTCTCAACATTCTACGATGTATCCACGTTTCCAATGCCTCAAGTTTGTTCAAAATATTCACCTTCAAAGTCAAATTGGTGTACCCTTTCAATGTTGCGCATGTTTAGTAGTAGGTTTGCATTTTGGTACTCGTCGCGACTAAAAACCATAAATTTAGTTTTGTTTGTGTTTATTTTAAGTATTGATTGCACCTAATTCTTCTTCTTCTTCTTCATCAGCCTTTTTTCCGCCCACTGCTGGACATAAGCCTCTCCATATTATGGAGGATCTGGCCATAACTCACCACGATGGCCAGACGGGTTGGCGAGTAGTCCGCAGATCGATTTTGGACTATAGTTGTTTTACATCAGTTAGCAGCTTGCTAGCCTAGCATTCAGGTGTGCCTGTAACCCTGTTTTTTGTTAACGGTGGCAATTCGTCAACTCAGGGGGACCGCCGGCTTAACGTGCCCTCCGAAGCACGGAGACTTGGTCTCTCCCCGGGTTTGAACCCAGTACCCCGCGTTCGCATCCAACTGCGTTAGCTGCAAGGCAATGACCGTCTCATTGCACCTAATACATGATGATGATTTACAGATACTATTGCTCCTAATAGTATCTGTAAATCATCAGTAGTATCTGCAATGAATACCGTGTCATCTGCGTAGCGAAAAGTATTTATAACTACGCCATTAATCTTTATCCCTATTTCTATGTTTTCTAGGGCTTCCTTGAAGACTCGATCCGAGTACAGGTTAAACGAGGTGCATGTCGCCAGCCCCCCCCCCCCCAAATCGAATTTTGGGATGAAATTTGTGTCAAACGTTTGAGCATCAATGAGCTTCCAATATTTTCGTTTGAGCCTCAACCGTCGCGGAGTTATTCGCGAAAACTTTTGGGGGAGGGGGGCTGGAGACATGCTGCCCTCCCCCAAGTGGAATTTCGGGGTGAAAATGGTGTCAAACGTTTGAGCATCGTTTGAGCATCAATGAGCATCCAAACTTTTCGTTTGAGCCTCAACCGTCGCGGAGTTATTCGCGAAACACTTGAGGGGGGGGGCTGGAGACATGTTTTTCGATTTTCGTTCCTATTTCGAATTTTTCTGTGAAATTGATGTCTATCGATAGAGATTCGTTTGAGCTTGAATGAGCATCCATTCCCATCATTTTATTTTCATTTTCTGCAAAGTTACGCGTATTTCAAATTTCGAGTACTCCGAGCAAGTTCCGTTCAATAACCCTAAATTTTAAATCTATTTTATAAGATTAAAATTTTCGATCCGATTAAGAAAACTTAATCCTGCTTAATCTGTTAAGTGATCACTAGATTGATGGAATAATATTGAAGTTGAAATAAGGGTCCTGTTCGCAATGCCCGTGTAAAATGGCTTTTAAAATGCTTTGTAAAACATATTTTCCAATAAAAGTTGAAATATCTTGGTCGGTTTTAAAAAGCAGCTCTATAGCGGAATAGAATAATTTTTTCTTGTATAGACATGTTTAACTTTATCCCACCCAAATAGAATTTTTGGGTGAAATTGGTGTCTAACATTTGAATATAGTTTGAGCCACAAGAACTTCCAAATTGTTCGTTTGATCCGCAATCGTCAAGGTGTTATTGGCGAAATACTTGGAGGGACTGTGATGAAAAAGTGATCTGCCGATGTCGAGCAGATGTTGTGGAAGAATAAGTGCCTCCCCCCTCCATGTCTAGTATGACTACCATGCACATCATGAACCGTTGAGAACTTTTCTAAATTCTGGCGATCAAAGATCGCTATCATCTGAAAGTACAGGCATGGTGGAGTCCAATCTACTAGCACTAATCATACATCTTATGATATGCGCTTCTGCATATAGAAGACCTGTTTTGCATGCCTAGACCGTTTATAGAACGTTCTATAATCACTGACAAGTTTACTACCTCTATTGAAGCTCTGATCTGATAACAAACCTTACCCAGCTTATGGGTCAAAACCATGCAACCATTCAAATGGTTGAGAGACGGTCATTGCAGCAAACGCAGTTGAATGCGAATGCGGGGTACCGGGTTCAAACCTGGGGAGAGTCAAACTTTCTTATGATCAAGTCTCCGTGCTTCGGAGGGCACGTTAAGCCGGCGGCCCCCCTAAGTTGACAAATTGCCACCGTTAACAAAAAACAGGGCTATAGGCACATCTGAAGGTTAGACTAGCAAGTTGCTACTGGATGTAAAACAACTATAGTCCAAAAATCGATATGAGGACTACTCATAGTCCAGGAGTGGACTAGGGTGTAGGCTGAAGAAGAATTCAAATGGATATGCAAAACTTTATTCAATTCACCTTTGCAAGTTCAAAATTATTTCTTTTCGATTCTTTTCCATTTAATAATGGAAAAAATTTAAAAATACAATTTAATAATCCCTTTTAATTCATCAATCCGCGATAGTACGAGAGTATTCATGGACCAAACCATCATTTTCTCTGAAATATTTGTAGTTACACACAGACCTTACTCTATTCCAAATTATTCCAAAATCTCCTGAAAGTTTCTTCTCGAATCTTAAAAAAGCAAAGCAAGTCTCAAACAATTTATGCGTTAAATCTTAATCAAGATTTATTTATGATTTTTGAAAATTGCGATAAGGGCAGATAAACCCCAATTTGATTAAATTTCTTACTTTGTTCTTCGATATTACAAATAAAAAAATTCTATTACTAGATGAATTTGTAACTGCTTTTACCATCCCCATAGGTACGTAGAATTCCTTTTTTATTCATTTCCTGCGAAACTGTTTTTAATTCGTATGCCCAATCAATTTTGGCAAAGAAATCGATAAACATTAGGGTGAAATTAAGCTGATATTTTCGTAACTCTGCAGCTTTATAGTCCCAAGGGACGGCGTGATAATAATTATGCCAACCTTCGCCAATTGCTAAAAAGAAACTATAACTAAAAATGTCTCAAAATAATACTTACAATATAAAAGGGCTATCCACACCATTCTTAATAATTATACAGTTAATTATAATTTATTTGTTTCAATTAACTTAAATATTAATTGAATAGCAAAGGAAACAATATGAATTATACTTTTTGATAACCAATTAAATTCAACATGTGACTCTAATGAATACACTTACGTTTTGTTCTAGGACAAAAAATTTAAATTATATAAATATTAATATAATAAAGCGTCATACATAATTTCATATTGATTTGAAAATATTACCTTGCAAAAACTGCAAAATTAGAACAACAATAATCTTAAGCAGTACTCTTTTTAATATACGCTGTTGCCCTACAAAGAACAAAAGTGCCCAGAAAGTTTGTTTAAATATTTAACTAGAAAACGGGGTGAGGGCAACATTAAGAATCGTTATTTTGTATAATTAAATTTTTTTTCTAATGGAAATGGATATGAAATGGGTTGGGCTAAAATTCTATTACCTTAGGGTGGGGAGTTAACATAGTTTTCAATTCAATTTCAGTCGTCGTCGTCTGCTTCACGGTGTAACAACTCGGCTGAAAAGTTCTTATCGTTTTGAAGAAAAAATCATTTTTTTGGCAAAATCCAATTTAATTATTCAACATAGTTGCCTTCGAGGGCGATACACCGATTATAACGATCTTCCAACTTTTTGATACCATTTTTGTAGTACGATTTGTCTTTAGCCTCAAAATATGCCTCTGTTTCGGCGATTACTTCTTCATTGGTTCTAAATTTCTTTCCAGCGAGCATTCTCTTGAGGTCTTCAAATAGGAAATAGTCGCTGGGGGCCAAATCTGGAGAATACGCTGGGTGGGGAAGCAAATCATATTCATTAAGTTTGACCATCGTATTTATCGACTTGTGACACGATGCATTGTCTTGGTGAAATAAAAATATTTTTTTTCTTCAAATGGGGCCGTTTTTTCCCAATTTCATCCTTCAAACGGACCAACAATGCTATATAATAATCGCTGTTGATTGTTTTCCCCTTTTCAAGATAATCGATGAACAATATACCCTGCGTATCCCAAAATACAGACGCCATAACCTTGCCAGCCGACTGCTGTGTGTTTCCTCGCTTTGAATTGGGTTCGTCGCGTGCAGTCCACTAAGCTGACTGCCGATTGGACTCTGGAGTGTGGTGATGAGCCATGTTTCATCCATTGTCACATATCGATGCAAAAATTCGGTTTTATTGCGGTTAAACAGCTCCAAACACTGCTCCGAATCATCAACACGTTGTTGCTTTTGATTGACATTGAGCTCACGCGGCACCCACTTTGCACAGAGCTTTCGCATGCCCAAATATTCATGCACGATATGTCCAACACGTTCCTTTGATATCTTTAGAGTTTCAGCTATCTCGATCAACTTCACTTTACGGTCATCCAAAATTATTTGGTGGATTTTTTTGATGTTTTCGTCTGTAACGGCCTCTTTTGGACGTCCACTGCGCTCATCATCTTCGATGCTCATATGGCCTGTACGGAATTTAGCAAACCACTTACGAATGGTTGCTTCCCCTGAAGCAGAGTCCGGATAACACTTATCAAGCCAAGTTTTTGTTCCAGCACTATTTTTTTCCATTAAAAAACAGTGTTTTATTAACACACGAAATTCCTTTTTATCCATTTTTTTCCAATAACCAAAGTTGCTTTACTCAAAATGCTATAACTCACGAACCAATTGACAGATCGCTGTCAAATTTTGAAACGTATCGTTTGAAGGTTAGTTCTCACTGAAACTCATATGAAAAAAATTCTAGTGGCGCCCTCTCTTAGAAACGATACGAACTTTTCAGCCGACGTAATAGTAGGCCTTAGGCCTGTTCCGATTTCCAATCAGCCCACCTCTTCTTTGGACGTCCAAATCTCTTCTCCCACTTGAATCATATTTCATGGCAGTCTTTGTTTAATTATTTCAATTAATAAGATCAATTTTTGTAATTATATTTACTAGATACCACGAGACAGATAAATATGAACTTCTTTCGGAAATTACATGACGCCCTTTGGTGCTGTAGTTTTTAACTATGTCGACATGAGGTATGTAGGGGAGAGGCAGGCAAGTTGACATACTTACAAGGGGACCTTGTCGACGACTTTTCCACGATTTGCACAATTTTTAACATACCTTTTAGGCAATAATCTGTTATACTTCAGGTTAAAATTGCAGGACCCGGATTTGAATAAATTTTGATTAAATCGATTTTAAAAATCGAATAAATTGGTATTATAAATTAGGTCTAATGAGAAGTAAAATACGAAGGCCTCCGATTCATTTGACACTTTGACATAACCTCGCATTTCGTAACAACGACATATTAAAAATTAATTAATTTAAAGAAATTTTAACCAGATACAAACAATCAATTAAACTACGATGAGCAAAAAAAACAAATTGCATAAATATCAGGTTAGTCTTGACTTGAAAAGACGAATTTTGTAACAACAACCCACAAAAAATACGTTCATGTACATGGTTGAAATTTTCTGTAATTACACGGTAAGATAATAATTAATATTATAATATACGTAGATTCATTTAGATAATTTTTATATAGGTTGCATTGACGTATTAACAACTGTCCATTGCACTTGTTTCCGAGCATCAATAATTATCGAATTCTCAACAATATTTTTATAGTAATTGATTATAATATAATTTAATAAATAATTAATAGTAGATATAGTAATTTATTACAATTCTCTGTTCTAGTTGTACATCATAAATACATATTTAAAAAAAAATTATTATAATAATTCCTTTGTCGACACCAACGAACAGTAAGTACTAGGTAGCCCTAGTTGTACGTAGTTGCACGTAGACTTTAGTTTGCATTCTTCTTCAAGTGCCTATCCGATTTCGGATGTTAGCGATCCTCCTGGCTAAGCCAAGAAGACTTTATTAGGGAAATGTTAATGGGGTGGTTTCCCGTTGCCTTCCTCATAGTCCACAGTTCGATTTTGGACTTTTTAGATTACAGCACATATCCGACGCAATCAGGATTAGAACCGCGGCTTCTCGCTCTATAGTCTATTCGTGTTTGATTTACGCCAGACTGCTGGTAGTTAGCATTATGAAGATACAATTTAAGTGTGTCGTTTAACACATTGCATGCCACGTCCTACACATGAATGACAATTGTACTGAAGTATTATTTATTGCCATGTCCTGTTCAATGAGAGCATTGTCATCTGCACATACTGTTGGGCCTTTCCTATTTGCTGGGAGGTCGTTGATGTAAACCACACCGATTTCTAATGCTCTACTAATGTAACATTGTAAATCGTTTCTAACGAAGAGAAGCAAATAGCTGAGCGTTAACATTCTGAACTTCTTTCAAGATTCCCTGTGTATTAAAATGTTTTTACTGTTTTAAATTAACTATATTAATTATTATCTTACCGCGTAATTACAGAAAATTTCAACCATGTACATGAACGTATTTTTTGTGGGTTGTTACAAAATTCGTCTTTTCAAGTCAAGACTAACCTGATATTTATGCAATTTGGTTTTTTGCTCATCGTAGTTTAATTGATTGTTTGTATCTGGTTAAAATTTCTTTAAATTAATTAATTTTTAATATGTCGTTGTTACGAAATGCGAGGTTATGTCAAAGTGTCAAATGAATCGGAGGCCTTCGTATTTTACTTCTCATTAGACCTAATTTATAATACCAATTTATTCGATTTTTAAAATCGATTTAATCAAAATTTATTCAAATCCGGGTCCTGCAATTTTAACCTGAAGTATAACAGATTATTGCCTAAAAGGTATGTTAAAAATTGTGCAAATCGTGGAAAAGTCGTCGACAAGGTCCCCTTGTTAGTGTTTTAACATTTTTATTTTTGAAAATACAAAATATTTTGGAAGCTGCTCATATTTTTTAAATAGCTCATATATTATGCCATTGAATAAAAAAATATCAAGTGAATATTCCTATAACTGTTTCTATAATTAAACAATAAACTAAAAGGTCACAAAAGCCATCTTGCCCGACCCCATTGGGCAAGATGACATATAGCATAAAGAATGTAAAATTAGTTGGACAATTCACAACTAAAAGTCTTGGACTGCTTTGAAAGTCCAGCGCACGCGGTGTGAGACCAATTTTTGCAAGACTGGCATCTTAGCCAGTACTCATCAGATTTGGAACGGCTGTATAAATCATTGCAGTATATACAGCCGCATGCCGCAGTCACTTTCCCCACCCGAATTTAAAACTACATCAGCAACAGCTTCTTCATCTGAGGATGAATCTTGTAATTACAAGATTTTTTGTAAGAAATACAAGCAACCGGGTAAGTAAGGCAAACATCCGGGCAAGATCACGGATGGGCAAGATGACATAGCACTATGTCATCTTGCCTGGTTGGGTGTGAACTTGAAATTTAGTCAATAAGAAATATTTAACCTATAATAATACATACTTTTTTACGGCATATAACGCAAAAAGCCGTGTAAGAATGTGTGTGTGGAAACCATATCAATTAATAAATAAATAGTGAAACTGGAAGCTAAGAAAGGAAAGGCTACATTGAATTGAGATGGTTAAAATTCACAAAATATCAATTTAAACTCACACAGTACACTTTTTTTGAAATAAGTTAAGTTCACCACTGAGTTATCGACAATTATAGTTTTATTATATTATTATCAATGAAAATAGCACCATAGGTTTTCCAATACACCTGATGTGTCATCTTGCCTGGATATGCCAACTCGCCTGCCTCTCCCCTATGTACGTCATTAGTAGTATGTTGATAATTAAAAGCTACAAATAGTAAACTTCTAAGTTTTAGTTTTTGGCTAAGTACCAAAATTTCCTTGATTAGCCTTTTTTCGTAGTATGGTTGGATTATATTCTAGACGTTTGAATTTCACACTAATGGAGTCAATTGAATTGAAGTCAGAAAAGGGCGAATTTTGTGAGTTCGTCATCGGAGCCTAAGATTATGTATTATGAAGAGTAAGACACTATATTAAATATTGATTTTATTAGCATTAACAATTCAGGTAATTTACATATACAAGATTCATTTTTGATTTCAAAATATAAATTTTTAGTTATTGCTTTCTTGAAATATCTCAAATTTGTTAGTCCAAAGTATTACCGTTACCATTAATCTATCAGTAGAGTTTTGAGGATTTATAATTCTAGTCTTCACTTAATTTATTATACACTTTTACTTCATGAATTTCTTCTTCTTTCATATCGGTATCCCCCCAACCCCACACTTCACCTTCGGGATTATGGTACTCGTAATTATTATTGTTAGATGAATTTGTACCTCCTTTTGAACCATCGCCAGTTCGTAGCATTCGTTTTTCAATCATTTCCCGAGAAACTGTTTTTAAATCGTATGCCCAACCAATTTTGGCAAAGAAGTCGATAAGCATGAGGGAGAAATTAAGTTGATATTTTCCTAACTCTGCAGCTTTATAGTCCCAAGGAAAGGCGTGATGATAATTATGCCAACCTTCTCCAAGGGCGCAAAGACCAACGAAAGTATTTTCTGTGGGTCCTATGTTTCTGAAAATTAATATATTATTAACAGGGCTCGGAACTTTATGCGCTAAAAAACAATGAAATATGTGCATACGTATGCTTTAAAAAACAGAAAAATATGCGGTATAATATGCAGTAAAAATTAGGATAATCCAAAAAAAACAAAAAATATGCAATTTTTTGTTTGATCTTAAAATAACAAATGAAGAAAGTTGTAGCTGCTAACATTATTTATTAAAACAAAAAAAAATAAAAAATATTAAAAATAAAAATAAATATATTTGAAACTAGAACATGAAAAAATATTTAATTTGCATAGGTTGCAAAATAAAATTTTGTCATTGACCAAAAACACATTTTCACCAAATTCCAAAATTACAGATTTAAGACAGTTTTACACAGTTTTAGCATAGTAAAAGAAATAATACAGTATGGACAGTCCCTGGTCGGCCCTTTGTTCTTGGGTGTTCCAAAAAATCTGAAATAGTTTGAGTTCATCTGTAGGACCCTAGGGGGCTACCTTTTGTTATTTATGAATTCTAACCTAAAAGTTTGACGTTTCGTGAATAGTTGTCGTGTCACGTGTCGTGCGACCGACTGCGCCATCTGTGAACTCTCTTCGAAAGAGCACCAAATACAATTGAAATAGACTGCGACATCTTCGAACACCTATACATACTCAAACTATTTTCAGACATGCGTATAAAAATTTGGAACGGCAAAAATGCTCGACTGTCCATACTGTATTATTTCTTTTACTATGGTTTTAGACAGTTTTACAGTGACTCCAATATAAACTCGGGCACTCCTATGTTAGCAATGTAAATTGCACATTTTGAAGCCGTTTTTTAATATATAAAAATCGATTTTACAACAAAACTTTTTAAACATTTTTTGTAGAAAATTTCATTATCTTCAATTTTATATCTATACATTTTTTCATTTTGTCGCCCCGTTTTTGACTGAGAGCAACTTAAGCAAGACTCGGGAAAATACAAAAAATATTGTCACCTGTGCAAACGGTGCCACAAAATAGAAAAATGTATATGAATAAAAATGTAGGGAACGAAATTTACAAAAAAAAATTCGTCTTCATTTTTATTTATTTAGATACGAATTTTATTTTTGCTCTTTAAATCGCCAAAATATGCAATTATATGTTCTTAAACTTAAAATATGCGAGTTTGTCAAAAAATTAACAAAATATGCAAAATTATGCGACAAAAACTTTTATATTACAAATGTACGTAATACGAAAGGAATTTTTGTCAAACCAGAATTACAATATGCGCTTTCTCAACGAATATGCAATTACCTAAAGTTCCGAGCCCTGATTATTAATATTATCGATACTGAATCTCAATAAAAAAAAGATACTAACTTGTCGTATGGTTTAGTTCCCCACATATGGGCTGCACTGTTAACAAGCCATGCGAAGTGTAGGGAAAATGTGTAACGAAACATGGATGCAACAAAAAAAGATATCCATGGATCTTCACCAAAGAAATAATAAGGAATCCAAGCCGGAATTATAAAACACAATATTGGTAACATAAGAAGGTAATATCTGAAAGATAATAAAATTAAACTAACAAATAGGGGAAAGGGATGTAAGTTGACCACCCTGTCTTATAGAAAAAACTACGAGTTGCAACACCGCCATTTCAAATGTCATCGTGCTTATTAACACAACCCTCAATTTTTATATGGTTTTAAAGTGAATAGACGCGTTGCTTTTGCTTCTACAAACTTTGTATAAAAAAATCTTTCTTTTTATAAAAATTCAATTTTTTCGTGTGCCGATAAACTAAACAATTTTCGTTGATATCGCAAGGTAAATATATGTACTCAACTCTTATTTCATTGAATTTTACTAATCCAAAGTGAATTTCAAACATAATATTGTGTATACAACAATTTTTTTGCGAGTGTTTCAAACTAGTGTCCAGAATGTAAGTTGACCACATTTGTGGGATGTAAGTTGACCACCCCATTTTTTTCATTGTTTCCATTGTGAAACAATTTGTTATTTGTTTTTTATGTTTGAAATTTACATCGAATCAACTTCAAAGTATTTTTGCGAAATTTTTAATGAAATTTTGAGGTATTTTGTTGGATTTTGCATTTTACATCTGTCCGAACTGCGATTTAGATGATTTTATTGAGTAATCCATTTTCGATGGTTTTTTCTTTTCCTTTTATTCACCTGTACATCTTAAATCTTCAGCAAAGTTTTGCTTAATGAAGTCCTCTTTCTAATGGCTAAATATAAAAAATATTTATTTGGAGATCAGTTATGACCTAAAATGTAAAAGGTGGTCAACTTGCATCCCTTTCCCCTATTAATAAAAAAAATGTTTTCTTGCCGTGATAAGCACAATTTCTTACTTTCTTTGAAATCGAACCACGGGATCGTTTTCTAAATCACTCAAATCAATAGTTTTTCCTTTATTTATGACATCCTTGTGCTTCTTAACCAAAAGCCATCCCATATGTGAAAAGAAAAATCCCCTTAATGCATTGTGGGGATCAGCGTTTGTTTCAGTATATTTGTGATGAACCCTGTGGTCGCGCACCCATTCATATATGTGATTTTGAAATGAAACTGTTTGGCCAATCATGAGAATTATCCGGAAAGGTAACTTTGCTTTATATGATCTGTGTGCCCATAATCTATGCGCTCCGGCTGTGATACCTGTAGACGTAAAGTATGGAAGAACTACCGCTAAAATGGATAAAACAAACATTTTTAGAGAAAGCTGAGGTAAACAAACAATGTTTTAAACTAAACTTAGTATACTTTTGTTAAAAATGTAATTACAAAAATTTTATAAATAAGTGCATTCCTTTTTTTCTTATTATTTACAAAAAAGCAATCCGAAAATAATTGAATTTACTAGTGCTGTAAAGTGCCATTTTCCGCACTATATAAGAAATGATATGAATAAAGAAAATATGATACTATTTGGAAAATTGTTGAATAAATTTTGTCTACTATTTAAACTAAATGAGAAAATTTAACTTACTGAAAACGAATGTTTTCCATTTGCACGCAAACAGCCATAAGTAGAATCCATACAAAGCAGCTATGTGTAAAATCCCCATTAATATTACATTTCTCCATACAATTTCCATTTTGTATTCCTTTTCTTTAGCATTATCATTGGTTTGTAATGGTCGATTTGAGGATTTAGTTTTTTGTGTTATCATTTCAGCGTTAATTAAAGCCTCCGTTGTTGAATAAGCGACCATGTTGTTGTGTTGCTACATAAAAAAATTATAAATTAAATCTTGCAATAATATTTATTCACTATAGAGAAGAATGCGGGATCAAAAAAATCCCGTCCCGTCCCGCCCCACGGGACGGGATGCCAATTTAGTCCCGCACGGGACGGGATGCCAATTAAGTCCCGCGTTCGATTTATAAATTAATTTACTTAAGCAAAAATTTAAAAAAAAATAATAAAAAACAATTAAAATTGTTATTTTTATATTATTTATAAAATAAAACAGTGCTCAGGGGGTGGATGCGCGGGACGTGCGTGATCCGCGGGACGGGACGGGACGGGACTGCAGGACAAGGCCGCACCGCGGGACGGGGCGGGACGGGACGAGAAAGAGTAGTCCCCCATTCTTCTCTAATTCACTAAGACAACATATTATCAAGATGGGTCTCTTAAATTCCAATATAAAATATATATTATAAATTCTTTGCAGTTTGGTAAAAAGGGGTTAAGTCAGAAACCGTAGTTTTGAGTAAAACAAGAAAGAATATTGTAATGTAAATATTGTAAATCGAGTAATTATTTATATTCATTTTTAGCAATATAGGTTATTACATTTAGTTTTCACTTGAAGACAGTATAATTATAAAATTTTGGAATTTTTCATATTAAAGCTTTAAATGACGTATGCCCTATGATCGTATTTTTGTATTTTATTATTTTAGTGATACTGGTGACAGGTATAAAGGGGTAAAGTCAAAAAATTATATATATATATATAGTGCATACTTAAGGCCTTAAGGGCATAGGTCAACTTATGATTTTTATACTGAACGGAAGAAAATTATACCTATCGGTCTAATCTAAATGACATAAGTTGACTTAAGAATAATATGACAACATAAACCGAATGTATGATGACTATACGCGATGTTTTGTGTGTGTAATAATACAAGGTGGGCCAAAAGAAGTCATCCGATGTTGTTTGGCTCTCATTTTTTTTCTAAATGAAAAACTTCGATTCCGTTTTTTGATTATGTTTATTTGAACCTTTAGAATTTTATTGGTCAAGTCGAGAAGATGATATCGGCCAAATGGGCGCCGTCACAATTGATTGCCGTACGGGCTCGTTTTATGACATTTTTCATCACTTCGGCGAGAACTTCGGGCGACAGATTCTCGCACTCGTGTCGAATGTTGTCCTTGAGGGCTTCTAGGGTCTCGGGCTTGTTCACGTAAACACGGGACTTCAAAAAACCCCACAAAAAAAGTCTGGAACGGTTAAATCGGGCGATCTTGCGGGCCAGTGCAAATCGCCAAAACGAGAGATGAGGCGACCCGGGAACGCCGCCTTCAGAATATCGGTTGTGGCTCGCGCAGTGTGTGCCGTTGCTCCGTCCTGTTGGAACCACATGTCCTCCAGTCCTAATTCGTCCAATTGCGGCAGAAAAAACTCGGTTAACATGGCCCTATAGCGCGCACCGTCCACTGTTGTCGTTTGACCAGCGGCGTTCTCGAAAAAAAAATGGCCCGATGACTCCTCCAGCGTGAACAACGTCTCGTGTGGTCCCATACTCTTCAAGGTTGGTGGCCAAACGGCGCAGTGTTTGCGCAGTCGGTGTCGGACGGCCGGGGAATCGGCGACGGAATTCGCGCTGCGCCAACACTACAGACGAATTGTTACGCAAAAAAATAGACACGATTATTTCGCGTTCTTGGGGAGTGTATCGCTCCATGGCTTGTTCACTTGTATTCTACATCTGTCTAGTCCACAAATGTTAAAACAGATTTAACATTGGCGGCCATTTGCAAAAATAAGAGCATCTTCCAATAGGGTGATCTCTTTTGGCCCACCTTGTATATGTCCGTTCCGTTCCTCGCAAAAGTGATAACAATACCCGAATGATAACATTAACCGTGATTCCAATAAGCGAGCTCCACTGTCTTTATATTGTTTAGTTTTTATTTCGTGAAAATAAATTAGTATTAAGAAAATTAAATTAATACTGTATATTTTAGCATTTTAAGCTTTCAAATGCAGGATGCATTCTTTATCAGTAATTACATAATAATGGGTAAACATGGAAACATATACAATTTATTGTCATTTGAACGGTAACTGAATCCAATAAACGTGAGTTCGGAAAAACCTGGGTTGTGTTCCAAAAAAAAAAGGAAAACCTAACTCCAACACGTAAAAGGAATTATATAAGAAATTGGGTGTATAATGCTACTGATATATGTAATTTCTTGTGAATGCATTCATCATGCATTGAAAGCTTAAAATATACAATATTAATTAAATTTCCTTAATTCGTAAATTATTAAAATATCCTTAATGATAAAATTATATTTTTTTAAATAAAATAATTATTATTAGTCCAGTCAAAATAGACATTTCACTTTGCAAAAATTCGCATCCAGCTGAAAATTGGCAAAAACCTTAAATACACTATTACAAACAAAATATCAAAAGTCCCCACCGATCCCAAGTCTGCTAAAAAAGTTATTCAAGGTCAAAGGTCAACAATGTCGGTTTTTTACATTTTTCTCGTAAATGATAAGTGTTATCGTAAAAATAGGTTAGACAAAAATTATAGATCATGAAATTCTCTACAAAAATTATTCTTATACTTTTTTTCGTACGATTCGTTATTCATCAGATATCACGATTCAAAAGTTGGGAAGTTTTATTAGACAGTGTCCTATTGATTGAAAAAATGGTAATATTGGTAATGATTAAGTGATTTTGGAAATCGCGATATATCCGGAATAGCGATTCGTACGAAAATAAGTATAAGAATAATTTTTGTAGAGAATTTCGTGATCTACAATTTTTGTCTAACCTATTTTTACGATAACACTTATCATTTACGAGCAAAATGCAAATAATCGATATTGTTGACTTTTGACCTTGAATAACTTTTTTAGCAGATGTGGGATCGGTGGGGACTTTTGATATTTTGTTTGTAATAGTGCATTTAAGGTTTATGCCAATTTTCAGCTGGATGCGAATTATTGCAAACTTTGCACTTTTTTTTGTCTATTTTGACTGGACTATATTATTACTTTTCTGATGATGATTGAAAATAGTCAATCGAAAGCTTAAAATATACTATTAATATTATATCCTTAATTCGTAATTTATTAAAAATAAAACTTATTTAATTTCGCGAATTAATAATAAACCAATTTTAAAATTATAAAATTATAAAATTATATGATAAAAAATTATGTAATTTTTAAAAAATTAAATATTTATACAATTTCGCAGACTATTGTAATTTAATAAATATTTAAGACGAAATATTTTTAATTGTTTTAAAACAATTGAGGTACCTACGCAGGAAATTTTTCCAAGTATAAATTAATTTTAAAAAAATATACGAATTTGCGTTTTTATTAGATTTACATAAAAGTAAAATATTCTTCTTCTGAGAAGGATAAAGTAAAAACTTAGCTCACCCAAACTGACAGGACCAATGATCAAATCAACAAAATTCCTTGCAACTTAATGGATTAAATTTACCAATACTTATTTTGTTTCAATTTACAAAAAAAAAATTATTCCGTGCCATTTGAGAGAAAAGAGAAATTATCCGTTTCTCAATTTTAAGCAAATAAATAAGTTCTTAAATTAGTAACAAATGTTATGGTCCAAATTATTTTTGGAAAAAAAGTTTTTAAATATTTTATCTACGATCAACTTGTACATTGTAATGTTGCAACTTCTGACACTGGATAAATTCCAATTTACCAATCGCCTCAAATTCCGTGGAATTTTTTTAATGCCTTATATTACATAGCCTTATGTTTAATCATAGAATCATTTTTGAATTGATTATGATGTAATCAATTTGTTCACCGATATTACTTCACGTCGTCACTTTCAGAAACTTATAGACTCAATTAATATCTACGTTCAAGATATTTTTCGGCAAATTATTTGCTTACACTTAGTTAATTAGTTAAATGAATTAATTTAAATCCAATTAATTTAGTGTAAGCAAATATTTTGCCGATAAATATCTTAAATTAAAAGTTAAATTAATTAATTTAAATCAAATTAAATTAGTGTAAGCAAATATTTAGCCATGCTTCACATCAAATGTGTCACGAAAAACTTCGTAGATTAGACTAAATATTTATAAAGTGATTCTGCAAAAATATTGCGTTTCTCTAATTTATGTAGTATATCGACTCAAACTAGAATGCCCTCCTTCTAATGAAAATAATTATAAATTAATTTAATAAAATACCCACCAAATAAAGATATCGTAATACATACTGAAAGCCAGTTCACACTATATGAACTATATATTTCTCATAATGACTTATTAGTCATACGAAAAGTCATAGCTAAAGTCATGCCATCATAACAGCTAATCTTAGAAGCCATAACTTCTATAATATCAAAAATCAGATAGTGTGAACCGGCTTTGTTAATTTAAAGTAATAAAAATATTTTAACGCCTAATTTCAACTCACCACATATCACAATACAGCATTCAATTCTGGTCAATACAAATAACTTAAAATTTGTTTCAACCCTATTCAATATCTTATATCTGCTAATGGGCCAAAGGTACACCACTTGTTGAACTTTTATGTGAAATAACAATGTCTCTGCAGGCTACATAATATATAAGACAAATACTTGACATACAATTTACCATAAAATACGTCAATATTATATAAACACAATCATGAGAAAATTTAAAAATATTCTAATTAAGTTTTTCTTTAAATTGGTTATTTTTAATTCGTGAAAATAAAGCAGTAACGATATTTTAATAATTTACGAATTGACGAAATTAAATTAATATTGTATATTTTATGCATTCAAATGCATGATGCATTCTTTATCAGATATTACATAATATATGGGTAGCATAATATACGACCAATTACTTATATAATTCCTTTTACGTGTTGGAGTTACGTATTCCTTTTTTGCTGGAACACAACCCAGGTTTTTCCTTACTAAATCTAATGAAACTAATTATAAATTAATTTAATAAAATACCCACCTAATAAAGATATTATTACGACCTACGTACTTAGTATATTGTTAATTTAAAGTAATTTTAACGCCTAATTTCAACTAACCACATATTATCACAATACAGTATTCAATTCTGGTCAATACAAAATACATTTGATAGATTTCATTATTTTTTTGTTAAAGATCCCAATTTTGAAACAAACTGTATACAGGTGGTCCAAAAGGTGTGACATAGGTGTGAAAATATTTAGAGGGGGCCTCAAAATTGAATTGCGCCTCGGGCCTCTGAAGTGCTAAATCCGCCACTGTCAATACCTTATATCTGCTAATGGGCCAAAGGTACACCACGTGTTGAACTTTTATGTGAAATAACAATGTCACTGTCTCTGCAGACTACGTAATATATAAGACAAATACTTGACACATAATTTATCATAAAATACGTCAATATTATATAAACACAATTATGAGAAAATTTTTAAAAAGCTTCTAATTATAAAGTTTTATTTCAATTGGTTATAATTGTTAATTCGTAAAAATAAATTAGTAAGGATATTTTAATAACACACGAATTAAGGAAATTAATTCTTTATCAGATCTTTATCTTCATTCATTTTCTTACGATTTTTTGAAAAACCTTTCTTGAAAAACTGTTATTGCCAGAAAAGTAGAGGAAATTGGAAGCAGTAAAACGCGGGCAACAGTGAGACATTTGAAGTATTTTCTGTTCTAATCGTACCCGTACATGATGGAAGTTGAGTAGGACATAATAACTTGATATAAGCTTAGGATTTTTTACGTTTTGATGGAGTTCGATGAATAAATTAATAGATTTAACTTCAAATAAGTGCAGTAGTGTTTTCAAATATTTAGAGAATTTTGTAAATTTTGTAGGAAGTAAAAACTATCGAAAAAATTTATCTTACCGGATGTCTAAGATAATTTTACATCTTCAAAACTAGGCTTACCAGAACCTTTGAACTATGTACGGTCCCATAAAGAGACAGATTCAGGCTATCAATTCAAAATATATGTTTTTAATAGATTTTATCTGAAATCTTAAACTAATTTCCATAGTTATCTTCATTTTTTTGTAAATAAATGGTAAAACAATATTTTGGCGCTCCTAATTAAGGACTAAAGCAAATGTCTCACTATTAGCCATACTGTTGTATGGCTAATCTGTTTACCCAACAGGTGCACCGAAGCTCCTCCCTAAAAACGCGCGGGATATTCGAATAGAATTTTTCTATTGCTCGAATTTTGAAACTCCCGTTTACAACAATATCGTTATAGTTTTTTTAACCTATAAATTAATTTTTAGTGTCATATAATCATTTGAAATTTTATGTAGAAATTTTTAGCTTGTAAAACTGGTTGATGCGCTCATTGGCTTACATTTTTGGGGAGGAGCCTTGCTGCATCTGTTGGGTAAACAGAGTATAGCCTATTATACTTATCAATATTTTCGTCCTTTTAAACAAGCTTTTAAATGTAGATATTATATGTTTGCAAATTTAACTATTTAGGTTTCATTCAATAAAAATTTTAACACCTAACGAATTATTTTATTCCCTTAATATTAAATACATAAATATAAAATAAATTTGAACCCTGTTTCAGACTACAGACAATAATAATATTATTCTAATTCTTTTTAGGACTCACGCTGTACAAATATCACGTTACGGGTCACTTTTATTTTTTTAACAGTGTGATTCAGAACCCTCATAATATAAATTAAAATATATGATCAAGAAAGTTATCTTGAATAATAAATATATAAAAAAATTTTATAACTTTTGTAAAATATACCCTAAAATCTGCAAATAAACCTATTTTAACTGTTTTCAGTCAATAATATAACTTAATAGCATTTAGCAAGAGAATCCGAAAATTCCAAATAAAGAAATCACTAGCAGGGAATAAAGGTTAAAAAACTTAGTAACTAGAAATTATTTTTCGTTAAGTGCATTATAAATTCTTGCATCGCGAATTTCTTCTTCGTTCATGTCGATATCTCCCCAACCCCATATTCCTTCATGATGATGATGATGATGGTGATGATCATTATCGTCATCGACGTTATGTTCTTTCACAGCTTTTCTAGTACCATCTCCAGTGCGTTTTGCTCGTTTTTCGATCATTTCCAGAGAAACCGTCTTTAAATCGTAAGCCCAACCGATTCTCGCAAAGAAATCGATAATCATGGTACTGAAATTTAATTTATAATTTCCTAATTCTGCTGCTTTGTAGTCCCATGGAAAAATGTGATGATAATTATGCCAACCTTCACCTACTGCGGCAATGGAGACGTAAATATTTTGAGTGGGTCCTATGGTTCTGCAGAATTAAAAATATTAGTTTTTCTATTATCGTGATAAGCAAAACTTACTTATCGTATGGTTTGCTTCCCCAAATATGAGCTGCACTGTTAACCAGCCATGTGAAGTTCAGTGACAATGTATAACGCATTATTCCTGCCACGTAAAAAGCGGTCCATGGATCTTCACCAAAAAAGTAAACAGGTATTATTGTGGGAATTACGAAACAAAATATTGGTACCAACAACAAATAGAACCTGAAATGTGAAATTAAAATTATTATTTAAGATAAAAAGATGGTCAAAAGGTATGAAATATACTTACTTTCGTTGAAAGCGTACAACAGGATCGTCTTCTAAATCACTCATGTCAACAGTTTTTCCCTTAATCATCACATCCTTGTGTTTCTTGAGCATAAGCCATCCTATATGTGAAAAGAAAAATCCTCTCTGGGCGTTATGAGGATCGGCGTCCGTGTCTGTAAATTTATGATGTACTCGATGATCTCTTACCCACTCATAGATGTGATTTTGAAACGCCATTGTTTGAAGAACCATGAGGATTATCCTTAATGGTAATTTTGCTTTGTAAGCTCGATGTGCCCATAATCTATGTGCTCCGGATGTTATACCTTGAGATATAGTTAATCCACACAGCCACACTAAAATTATATAAAAAGAATCAGAAGACAGTCATCAAATAATTACATTGAATAAATAATTATCTTAATTTGTACAAGAAATTTGTAGGTGATAATTTTAGATTTAGGTTAGCTACCTGAACAAAATTTTTCTCAAATAAACAATGAACAAGAACGGTCTAGATAATAATATAAAAAAAGTCCTATTAGACCAGAAATAATGAATATGTACCACAGAAATATTGTGCATTACCACGGGGTAATGGCCGCCCAAGAAAACGACGACGCGATTTATGAAGTCGGAACAGGCAAACATTTCCTATACCTTGAAAGGAAGAAGAAGAAGAAGAAGAAAAAGAAGAAGAAGGCCACGGGGTTGTAGAACAACCAAGAACCTTTGAAAGCAAAAATTAGAAAATTATTTTTGGTCCAAAATGAAAATTTAATGATAAACTTTAAACAATTAGAATAACAAAGTTAGAGGAATGCGGATATAAAAGGGCATCGTTAAATTGATACACAATCACCACGAATCAGATGGATGTGGCTTTGGAAGAAATGACGACGCATCAGCTGCAAAAACTATCACACTGTGAAGAGCAGACCAAAATTATGATTGTAATGGACTATGAATGAACGGGATGGAAGTAACTCACTCTGAACTATAAAATTAAGAAATGAAAGCATAAATTTAATATGGAAAATAAGCCACCCCACTAAAAGGAATTTCTAAATCTGGGTAACGAGATAACTACCTTTCTTCCACATGGAATGTAAAGCTCATTATTATTATTTATTAATTAATAACAAGAAACGGAATCTGTTAATTAAGAGAGATCAATTATAATTTAATTAATTTTATATTTGTTAGATACAGAAAAATCATTAATTTATACAAAAGAAAATCTTTTTTATTTTCAAGTTGTTTATTAATAGCAACCACCACTTTCTATAAAAAGAAGAAAACATATTATTTAAATATCTCCTTTACTGCCGTTCTAAAATTAGGAAGCAATTTTTCCAATACCTTAACTATTTTGTCCTGAATAAATTTTCTAAGTCTAAACTTGTTACAGTACTTCGAGGTACTGTCGAATTGGAAAATTTAATAAATTTTTTAAAAACAAAACCTACTTACCAAAAGTAAATGTCCTCCAGTTGCACACACAAAAACATAAATATAATCCATATAATCCTGCTACATGTAAATATACAAATGCTATCACATTCCTCCACACAATTTCCCATGGATACTTATTTTCCTTAGACTTTACAATTCTTTTTACTGGTGTATAATGTTGTGAGGTACTTGGTAGAGCATGATCCTTTTCTTCTGTTGTAGCTTCGGACAAAAATAGGGCCGAAGTTCCAAATAAATTAGGAGCCATTTTGTTACACCTTCAAAAAATTATTAAAAAAATTAGGAATACAACAAAGACAATAATTAGATATTAAAACATTATTATTTTATTATAACGGCTATTCATTATTAGCGATATCTTTTTGTGATGAAGGTACCGTTTATTCTTTTAAGAAATGAAAGTAGTAAAAGAAGTGGGTCGTCAATTGCTCTTATTGAGGGCATCAATGTACCTATGTATAAAACGATATAATAAAAATGGAAACTTTAGTTTTCAGTATGTTAAACAATTGCAAGTTTATTTTTTAGAAAGTTAAAAAATTTATTATCTAAAATATTTTATTAAAAAACAAAACATTCTTTACTCCACGTTCTCAATATCACCAATAAAAGTAAACCCTTTAAATGGATCGTTATACCTAGCATCGATGGAGCCTGCAGTGGAATCCCGAATCGGTCTCGAAAATAATTTTTTACAAATTTTCGAAACCACACTGCCATCTTTGATCTTAGGAACAAAAGGAGGATTTTCGGTACGGTTCAAGACCTTTTCCCAATTGGTATTTTGGAAATACAATTGTTGCTTGATTTCCCTTGACCCTCTTGTTCCTAACCTTTCCTTAACATTGTCATTCAACAACATAGTCAACAGCTTTCGTGCCGCTGGATTTAAATAGCCAAAGAACCTAGCTTGACGAGATTTGCCGTTGATTACAAATTGCGGAAATGAACCTGTCAGCATTCTGCAAAGAAGAATCCCTACAGCCCACCAATCCACTTCTTTACCGTACCCAACACCATTGCACATCTCAGGTGCCATGAACTGCCATGTTCCAGAGTTTGAATATGTTCTTCCATTAATAAAATTATTTTTGGATAAACCAAAATCTGCTAATTTGATGTATCCAGTAGAATCTATTAAGATATTGTCTGGTTTTACATCTCGATGCATGATTCCTTCAGAGTGTAAATATTCTACTGCCAAAACAACTTGGTTTATGTAGAATAAAGTAGCACTTTCTGGTAAACTAATAAC
This sequence comes from Rhagonycha lutea, assembly GCA_958510855.1. Classification (NCBI taxonomy): domain Eukaryota; kingdom Metazoa; phylum Arthropoda; class Insecta; order Coleoptera; family Cantharidae; genus Rhagonycha; species Rhagonycha lutea. The sequence goes on from OY294037.1 coordinate 10,592,885, forward strand.
ATTTTCCAATAACTTGCCTAAATTATATCTACTGGCTTGTTCCAATACCAAATAGATTTTCTTATCCGTTTGAAAAGCATAGAACAGTTTTATTATGAACGGATGTTCAATAGATTTTAAAACTTCTTTTTCTGAAATAGCAGTTTCAAGTGCTTTCTGTTTGCCATTTTCTGTTTTCGCTTTGCAGATAAGTCCACTCTTTTTTACAATTTTCATTGCATAAGTTTTGTCCTTATCTTTTCCGTCCATTTTATTTACTTGGAAGACTTTCCCAAAACTTCCTTTGCCCAGCAGTTTTCTTAATTTAAAGGAATTGGGTGATGCATTTTCAAAATGATTATCCATGATAATGGTTTTCTTTAGTATGATTTATAATAGTGTGGTTAATGTAGTGTAGTCGCACGTAGCTTGTTTTTCATTTTTTCTATTATCTTTCAACCTTTATATAAAAGTTTTCATCGGATTAAGTTCTTAACAGATTATCGATAATTCGATAATCTACATTGCAAATTTTCCTTACCAACTTAAAATTTACGCGCCATCTGTTGAAACATGTTTTTGCATCACAATTTGCAGCGCGCTCTTAAGTTAGAGAGCAGAAATTTTGGGTTTGAATCGCAACTTTACAGAATTTTTGATCTCGGTCCTCCAGTGAATATCAACCCGCTGCGAATTTCAGATTTCGATTTGTTTTCGTTTTCCAAAAATTTAATTTTCAATGCCAGATGATCCATTATCATATTCCTAGCTAGACCAATCGTTCAAGCACATGTAGGTAGGTTATCGCGTTCTATAAAACGTTTTATAAAAATTTCCTTTGAAATTATTCGAATTAAATATCCAAAATTTTACTTTCAAACACAAAGTCTTACGTTTTATTTACTAAAACACTAAGCAAAACCTCTTCAAAACAATTTATTTTTTAAACACTCTTCAAAAATAATATACAAAATTTTACATTCGCCAAAATTGCGAATCTACGGCTTGACTCGCCGTTCACGAATCTGGTTAATCCGACCCCACCTCGGCTTTTCAAAACCAGGGACGTCCGTCGTACAAATTTTTGAACTTGACAAATATATCAAAAAATACAATTCTTAAAAAGTAAATCTAAATGAATGAAGAAATTCCAAAAGAAAACGACAATATTTACATAATCATGGCTGCTTGGAGAAGCGAGAAAGCCAAAACAGAGGGAAAAAATTAAAAATTAGCAAGCAGGTTGTATATTATGTACATAGAATAGAGGGACCACCTAATTTTAAAAGTTAATTCGATAAATTATTTTTTTGAACCTTCTAGTTCCTGGTTCCTGGGTTAGTGAATTGGCCCCATTAACATAAAAAAACAGGATACAGGCACATATGAAGGCCTATCTAGCAAGCTACCTGATGGACGTAATATTTATATGCAAGAAATTCGAAAATAAATCAATTATAACCAAAATACAACAACGACAGTTTCGATCTTATTAGATCTCATCAATGACGTATAGCTGTGAATTTGGTTATAATTGACTTAATGTTTACCTTATATAGCATTTTACTAATAAAATTAAATGGATTATCTGATAATTGGACCGCGTTATGCATAACTTGACCAAGCGCCAATACGAAATTTAGAGATTTTTGTGCCATGTACAGCACAATAATGTAATTTAACTATAGAAAAATTAAGAGCTCCATTCCTAAATTACAGGTTTATGGCGCTCTTGATTTTTCTATAGTTAAATTACATTATTGTGCTGTACATGGCACAAAAATCTTTAAATTTCATATTGGCGCTTGGTCAAGTTATGCATAACGCAGTCCAATTCAGAGCTGTCCAAAAAATTTAATCAATAATTCTCGCAATGCTAATTGGTATATAAAGCCCCGTTTATAATAAAATAAACACATGGTTGTGTTGTGGAAGCACTTTTCTCGCAACTAATTAAGTTGCGCCACTTTGACCTCGCGAGGATCATGATTGAAGATTTATCCTCAACACATTTAGTAGTACTGTCGTAATGACATGTCTTCACGACCTATAGGAAAAGCGCTTCCACAACACAACCATGTGTTTATTTTATATTTATATGCTCAGAGTTTCTAACACTGCCCAGTAAACAACGCAAATGTTGAGAAATAACAGACCTCAAGGCCTACTAGAAGAGAATTCTCTAGAGAATTACTGCTAAAAATGGAAGAAGAAGAAGAAGAAGAAGAAGAACTTCCTGGTGGACAGGATTATTATTGCATTAAAAAGCGTACCTCTGATTGGCTTATTTGTTTATACCCATCTACAGACAAGTTCCAAAATCAGTTCAAGTTCATCATCAGTAATATCGATGGCTTGTAGAGCATAATCATGGGGAATATTAAGCTTCGGCATTAGATTGCTGTGGTGTTTGCATTTCTTGAAAGGTAATTCTTACGTCTCCATTGTAGAATTTTTTGTCGTACTTCAGCCCCAATTGAGTGGTTGATAAACTTGTTTCAATTGGTAATAAATGAGTGAACCAATAGCAGGTATCAGAATATTTAAAATTTGAAATAAATATTTTACCTGGAACATGAAGTGGAACGGAGCTCGAAACAGAAACGGATAGTTTGATGTCGGAGAGGAACTGGAGCAGAGCAATTCAAATTTAAAATTTTAACAAGGCTGTGCTTGGAGAAAACAGGACACCCTACCTCAAAACCAAAAAAACGTTTAGTAACTTAAAACAATACAAAAGCGCACCTCTGATTGGTTGCACTCGTCCCAGGGCGGCAGAAGCACGACAAGAAGCTCTACCAACTTGATGCCAAATCTTACTGATTGAAAGTCGCTTTAAAAATTTCTAAAGAAATGCAAATGCATATCTACCAAACTACAAGAAGAATTGCGACCAAATTATCTATATTAATTTCTTCTATCAGTCAAACTTTAGCCACAGTAGTGGAGCGATGTGATCACTGGTTGAGTTACAGAGCGGAAATTCTGGGTTTAAATCGAGGACTTCACAGAATTTCTTAGCTTGGCCTTCCAGTAGACATAGTAAAATTTGATAACAAAAAACAGAAAAACTTTCTTTACAAGTTTTTATAGTAATCTAAACTTTCCAGAAAACTTCCAAAAATTAGTTACTTGTTTTAAAAAGAAAACATACGCGTTTTCTGATGTCGTGAGTAAACATGAATGTTTAAAAACCTTTCTGATAAATTGATAATTGAAAAAACGTTTAATAAAAAATTAAAAATTATATTTCCTTTCATTTAAATTAAAAAAATTGATGAGTCCAAACTATTTACTTAATTTGATGTTTGATATTCATGTCATGGTTTTCTCTTGCCACTTTCTCTGTTGCACATTTTTCATAAATCTAATATGAAAATTTCACTTTTCACTTTGTCACACTTCAGAATTTCAGGAAAGTACCTACTATAATTTATTATAATTTAATTTATTTTTTTATTAACCGTTATTAGAAGCAAACCAAAAATTATGCACAAATTAAAATTTGCATTTAAAAATTGGACCAATGGTAAAAAAAAGTTTTGAGTTATTTGTTTGATTATTGTTATTAATTTAATAAAATTTATTAAAATTGTGTATTAGTAAACTTACCAAAATTAGATAAATATCAAAAACCACACACAAACTAAGTAGTACAATTGATAACCCACCAAATGGTACCGGATTCACATCGACAGTGCCGTTCAAGAATGAGCTCAATCCTTTATAACACTGAACTTGATCAAAACACTATTAAATAATTTACAAGTACTTGTTGTACGTATCGCCGTCCTTGTCTCGCTTCATCAGTCGTAATGAGAATTTTCAATGCTCATTACACCAAACCATCTTCCATCCTTTACCATTTCACATTTACAACCTCACACTTCATATTACAGAAAGCTGGTCGAATGTCTTCGTCTGCATCAAACAAGTCATATTTTTTATCTCACTCCTTCTTGTAGGCCACCGGCAGGCGGTACTTGCTACACGTTGGATAATTTTCTCCAGAGGAAGGAAATCGGTCAAGTCCACTACTAAGTACGTGCCATCAGCCACTTTCGCGAATAGACACTTTAATTTTAAAGAATTCGAGTAGTACCAAAAAAGCAAAACAATAATTTACGTTTTCATTAATCGAAATTACAATGCAACAATTTGGGTATAATAAAATTCAATTTACCACTTTAATGTAAAATGATATTTTTTATTCAGCATCACACATTATGAAGTATGCACAAAATTTATTGCTTATTTAATCGGATTATATAAATTAAAATTGTTAACATTAACAATTGATCAACTAAAGTTCATTCGCCTTACATTTTCTCATTTGTTAATAACAGCAATAATTTTTTTATAGATTTTGCTGAAATCTTCCAGATATAATTCCTTGCTTGCAAAATAAAAAAAAGGTGTTAAAGAATTCTTTGTGTAGATTTAGTAAAACAAAAAATGCGATACAGTTACTCGCAAATTTATTGTTAAACTTTTTATTATTTGATAATTAGTGAGCTAATTGGACAATCTATTTATTTTGTAGTTCACAATCCGCTTAATTTATTTGTAGAATTTACGTCTTCTAAAACCTTTAAAATGAAGAGTTAATTTTCTCCAAACTTAACGGGTCGATCAGCAGATTTGTTATACCTTACATTCAACTTTATGGACCCCCTCCAATGTTGCCTCCGCCTATAACTCGGTTAATTTCAATTTTACCGAAAATTATCATGCGATAATAAATGAAGAGCGTGCAATTCTCTACCAAATAATTTTTACAATTCATTTTCATCATCTAAGGTTTGCAAGTTCAAATTGGGCTAACCCGAGCAAAATTGAAGTGCGTCATCAGACCAAAATTGACGGTCAAAACTTTTCTAAAATGTCCAAGATGATTCAAAAATATCAAGGTAGAAATTGTCAAAATGCCCCAATGTACAAAAATTTCACAAATCGGTCATTATTCACTTCCCAAATCCTTCACTATTACATATTTGTTGTAATGAGCATCGGGAAATGTATAATTGCCCTGCTAATTTCTTTGGATTTCTACCGCATCACGCACAGGATGGTGCTTTTATATAAATTTTGCAGACAAATAAAATAACAGTTACCAACAACACTTAAAAGTTGCCAATTTTTGAGTGATTTTGGCCCACCAATCTCCCATAATGAATTTGTCCATGAGTGTATCAGCAGTTAACTGCCGAAAAATTCGATTCCCTGATGGAACCGGACATCCACTATATTTTTTGCAAGATTCTCGCCGAAATTTTAAGTGTTCGCTTTATATAATATTATTATATCTGATTTGGTACGGTGTAAACAGTTTTTTCGTGCCTGTGTCCGTTACATGTTGAAAATATTTTACGGCCACAAACAACTAAACTGGATTCTAATCCAAAGAAATTTTCTCTCTTTACAACATCAATTATTCGGGACGAAGAAAGTATTAAGGTCATTTATATGTTACACCGGGCTAACAAGTTTACATTTAGTGAGTAAAAATTTTTTCTATAGATCGTACAACAAAGGATTCGTTCCTGTGAATATTGACACAAGAAGCTGATATAATCTCTCTCTCTATCACCATAAAATAATTTTAATTTAAAATAACTTTCATTCGCAATAGAAATTTCTTACATTTATATTTATATCTGAAGCCAAACAAAGTTCCATAATAATTAAAATTTGCTCTGAGGACGTAAGTATGACACATCCCGTTAGAATTTAAATTAAAAATATTAATTAGGTCATTCAGGATGAAAATTATTTGGAGTTCATCTGATTTATAGAAAATTTTTAACTCTTTTTTTCGTGTTTTTCGTGTCATGGTAATTTTTGTAAAACTAAAATCTTGCGGGGGTTTATACCTGTTAAAATTTAGCTTACCCCAATTAATTATAAGCTCCAAACATTTTTTGATTTGCTTGTTTGGATTACAATTTCCAGTTTTAATTCAGAACGTATCAGTTGTAATTCAGTTTGGCCAGTACTTCCGATCCTTCCGATCTCACGGATCTCATCCTGTCATGGTGGAATACCAAACAGCATCGTAGAGCTAGCCAGAATCTGAATTACAACAGAAGTCCTTTAATTTAAAACTGAAAATGGTGTAATAGTATAAAAAATGCAAGGGGGTGCACTGGAGACACGTTGTTTATCCTCCCAAATTAAATCTTCGGTTTTTCCAAAATTTTGGTAACAAAACCAATTTTATCCAGAAAATATTTTTTTATCTCGAAATTCTATTTCTTTCAGATTATTTGACCTTGAGAACTTAAAAAATGATACTTGAGGAGCTTTTTCCCCGTATAGCACACAATCTTAGCGCAAAGTGCGATATTTAGCTAACATTGACCCAATGAGCGTGAAGTTTGTGCTACATGGACTATTATTTAATTCCACGAATAGCTTAGTAAAACATTTTCGAAATTATGAGTGTCGACTCCTCCCAATTTACAGTACAATGCAACTTTGAGGCACATTAACCTTATTGAATTGAAAGTGAGAGGATGCTTAAGGGGCACACTGGAACACATTTTTTATTGGGCTTTCAGACAACCTTTCTTGCTCACTTGTCAAGAAGCCTGTTCATAAAAGACTTTTTAATAGGGCAGATGACTTTTCCGAGTTATTTAAGTTTGTAATAAGGCTTTGATTGGTTCATTTATTAGTTACTACTCAAAAGAAGTTGAAGAACTAATCAGAAGCTCTTTATACAGTTAAATAATGCGGAAACGCCATCTGATGAATTAAAAAGTTTGCGGAATATGTGTTTTAAATTTTTTTAAATAAATTTGAAATGTCTGTTATATAAAAATTTATTACGTAGTAAGCATGGAAAGGAACATTTTACTAGACAACGCAGATAGTTTACAGAAAGAACTGAACACGATATGAACATTTATTTCATATTTGCACTAAAAATGTCCAAAAAGAATAAAATCATACATTTTCTTAAATTTGTATTCTATTCTGAATTCGTTAGTAATTTATTATAAAATTTATGACATAAATTACTAAGGTTACTTTAATAATTTACGAATTAGAGAAATTAAATTAAATTTGTATAATTTAAGCTTTCAAATGCGCAATGCATTAAAAAATGAACATTACCTTACCTTAATTCATAAATTATTAAAATAACCTTACTAATTTATTTTCACGAATTAAAAACTAACCAATTTATGACATAAATACGATGAATAAAATGATAACAATAAAAAAAATTTGGAAATAAATCTGCTTACCTATAAAAAAAAGTGTCACTAAAAATTTTTGAATAATTGGTTTGGAATATATTATATTTTCTAATCGGACGAGTACATTTAAAAATAACTGTTTTTACTTGTCGATGTTTCAACATTTTTACACATTTTTTGCCATAATTATAAACCATTTGTGATTAGGAAATGACTCATTTCTGTAATACCTATACAATCTCAAAAAAGTTTCAACAAAATGAAACTTGCTAATTAAGTTTTGTTTAGGAAAATTTTTATAATTTAATAATTAGACAAAATTGGGTTAAGTAGTCCTGGAGTCCTGAGGTTCTGATTTAAGTAGAGCTAAATTAAAGGTGTTGCTATAACACAATATTTGTTTAATGCTCTAGGATTTTTTGTAACGCATAATAATAAAGATAGATAATTATTTTAATAGCTTTTTGATATAATTTATTCTTTCACTGATGTACTGTTAAGTCAACACTTACGCCACAATACAATTATTGTTACAGATAAATTCATGTTTGTTGGCATCCGCAAGATCTTCCAATACAATATTGATATACCGTTACTTTGTACTCAAAAGAAACACAAAAGTGGGTTACAAAAATTTAGTATAATTACTGATTTACTGTAGACGTTATATCATTTAAATTTAAATAGTTGTAAAATAAAAATGGAGTAACAAGTTGATTAGATGTTTTATTTTACTTGAAACTTGAGTTCTCGAACGGTATGAGCGACGAATCCACCAAAGGCATGTTTTAAAACTGACAAGAATTCGAACCCGAAACTACCAAAATATATGTAGCTACACCAGCAACACACCAAACCACCATTAAATTATCGTAAATAATAAAAATTGTTTTTTGGAAATAAAATGGATAGTTACACTTCATTTCCGCATTTCTTACTTAAGGGGGGATATACATTTAGAACAAAAATAATTGGTGCTTCTTTGCGAATTTTTTTGAGTGATAAAGAATTATCACAGGACTTGAAGAATAACAACAAAATATTTTTTCTTCTTTGAAAATGCAGTTTTGAGATAAATGGGTTTAAGAGCACTCCGGATCACGTGACTTTCTCTGTTTACGTAGGGAACGTCTAATTCGATTATTATATAAAAAAGTTAATTTTGCTTTTGCTATTTCATTTTTAAATGTATTTTGAACTGTGGATACTCCTTAAAATTTGAAAAAAAAAATTAAATAATTTTTTTTTACTGAATTTAAATATTATTCGAAATAGTATTGAGTATCCACTGTTTGTCTCTATATATTATTAATAATAGTTCAAATTGTTTACATAAAATAATTGCGTTTATAGTCTACAGAAGTTCCTTTCGTAATCAAAAGGAAGGTGTTTGATTGGCTATCGACTGAGAAAGTCACGTGATCCGGAGTGCTCTTAAAGTACTCGTATGAGCAAGTAAAACACTTATGATAAAAGTTACTTACTTATTATGTTATTGATTTACGCATTCTTATTCTTACATAGATCGGAGGCACGTCTGTCACTTGTGCAATATGAATGAATACTATGATTCTAAAATTTATGTTTAGAAAAAACTATTAGAACTTCAATAGTTTTTATGATTTCATGCACCATAAAAACCCCATTGAACGCTCCGGTAGAATTGACCTCATACGAGTGGTCCAGTTTCACAGTAACTTCTTAAATATGTCGAATTTCGTTATAACATTTAGGGAAGATATTCAATAGATATTGCACTATCGATTTATTAAATAAAAACAACAATCAAATATTTTTCTTCATTCTAAATGTATATTTGTCCTTAAGTCAGCGATTCGTTCCGATCAGTCAATTTCCATTCATCGCAAAAACCTTTAAACAATTTAATAATAATTCTATTTATGCTTTACAAAACTTAATGTAAAATGTGGTATGACCTCTCTTTCTGTTTATTGTTATATTACTTAATATTTGCATAATTTCGTTGTCCGACAATATGTAAATTTGTATTTAAAATATAAATTTTTAAAAAAATTGTGTTTTTTTGTATGTATATTTAACTTGTTAATTTTTTAGGTCATGGCTATGTTGAATTCTTATTATTCTATTTATTCTAATAGTAATGTTTTACACATTATTATTTTTATATAATATGACTTGAGACTTGAGCATTCCGTCGATAATTGACAATTATTGCGGAAGGCAATTTACTGGCATTTTATGATCTTTAAATTTTTAAAAAAATGTAATAATTAATTATTTGATTTTACTAATTACCTTTGATTATTATAACACCAGATTGGCAATTATATTGTTGATTTTTGAATCACCTGATTTAATTCAAAAGGCTGTCAACAGATGGTGGATTTTTATTGATATCTATAATGTAAATCTACTGACTAATAAATTGCATTAGAAATAAATAAAATATTATTTTTCGTCCGATAAATTACATGAAGACAAAGGGTCAAACATTTTAAGAGCCAAATTTGAATTGTTGTTAAGGATTCGTGATTAATTTGATATAAATCATATTGTTGACTAAATGAAAAATAGTACACGTACAAATGTAAGTGTCATGTATGTAGTTCATAAATTAAAAATTTGTTATAACTTTAAGCGAAAATTTCAATTTTTGGAAGTCCAATTTTCTAAAATTGTGCACCACTCTGTGAGAGATATTGCTTTATTTTCGCTGTTATATTGAGCATCATAAGCCATATTTTCTGCATGGTCCAATTTTAGAGGATTCCTCGAGAATACTACATGATCAAATTTTTAAACATTTGTAATTTATATAAAGCTTACAGCTGCTTTGCAACATTACGAGCAACATTAAGAAAAAAAGATTATTCAAAAATATTGAACGACTGATCACAAACATAACATCTTGATACTATTTTCCTCACAAATTTATACAAATACATTAATTTAATAATTTTCGGTAATTTATGTAAGACCTTGTTACTTTTTGTCTACTGACGATCATCAGCTCTAAGTTAGACACAAATAAGGAAACTCGACACCTTGAAAATGATCAAAACAACATCCACAATTTCAAATTCAATTTCAAATTCGGAAAGTTTCATTTTTTTTTTTTTACTTACCCGTTTTTCATTTTGCTAATAAGAAACCGTGATGAACTCAAACAAACCACATTCAAATTCGAATTAAGGCTCTCATTTTCATGCTTATTAGTGGTAAAAAAAAAACACGCAATATTTGATAAATTTTAATAGCAGTTACTAACCTATCGCTATACTTTAAATATTATTATTTTGTATTTAATTAGTTTTTTTGTTATAATTACTCATATATTTTATCACAAGCAAAGTAAAAATATGATAACAAAAATCGTTAAAACTCGATTTCTATTTTTTACATTAATTATTGTTCAAAAACTAAAATAAACGGTTTCATGAAAATCAGAGTAAAGAAAATTGGTGAATATTTACAAAATCAATTTTCTATCACTGAAACCCAAAATGTGTGCAACCTTCGATGTTGCAAAATCTAAAAAATTTTCCGGGGGTTCGTTGATATTTTTCAACCGCCCTAACCCTGAAAATTTTAAATCCCAGCTCCTAAGCTTTCGGTAGCTGTTGGGATGTTATTATTTTTTTTTGCAAATTTTGAGTTTTATTTTCAAGGAGGCTATTTAAACTTATATAGCCCTAGTCCACATAAATGCTTGATCCGGCTATGAAGTTGTACAGTTCCATTGTAACTTTCGCCACGTTGGTAGGCAACCTTTCATCCAATTAACTTTTTGAATTATAAACTTTGTTGCAATTCAATAAATTACAATCATTTTGCATTTTAATTAAATTTTGTTTCACCAGTAACATCATGGGCAACTCCAGATACAATGATACAAATGGCAAGGAAATAGAAAAGACGCTATTTAGGATTCCTTAAATTAACAAGAAAAATAATCAATCGGTAAGGAATTGTAACGAAAAAGCTAGCGCATTTGCAATTTATCTGGCTATACATTTCAACCATTTCCAACCATGACTTGAGAAGAATTAGTCCAAAACTATCTAAAATTCCATTATTCAAAAACTGGAGGCAAACAAAATATTTTCAAATTAATACCTTAGACACTAAATTTTTGATAAGATTCAACAACGCACAGAAATAATCAAAAAGAAAATTATTACAACATCAGAATCAATTTGAAACTTGAATCTACATTTAGACCGGTGCTAAGTGCAGATTTTCTATAAAAACTCCAAAGGAAATCTCGAATAAACAAAATCTGGATTTCTAAATAAATTCAAATGATATTAAATGAAGAAAATTTATTCCTTGGGACTCCAGCGCTTCGGAAAATTTGTTAAAAAATTTAGAAACCACAAAATTTAATGAAAATAATTCCATTTTAATTTGTCATCAAAAAATAAATTCAATATGAAAGCTGAACAATAAAAATGAAATATTTACCATGCTTGGAACATTTTTTAATGAAAATGGTACAAAATCTTAGATAGCACAAAAACGATTTGGGATATTGATAAAATAATTATACGGAAAATTAAACAGGGAACTTAAATTTCAAAGTCCTTACGACAAAAAAAATATTCCTAAAATTGGGAATTACTTTTGGATGCATAAAATCTTATTAATTTGAGGGTTTGAGATATCGTTAAAATAATTGCAAAATTAATTCCCTTTAAAAAGGCTTATCTAATTTACACTAGAACTTAAAGTTGAAAGCCGTAAAGTCCCTAGAATTAAAAGATTAAAATGTATTAAATTTGGATGATTTCTTATGAATTTGATATGAAAACAACTTTTTATTTTCCCCAAATTGGCTGAATACTTAGTTCTTAAATTTTCTCCTGATGAAATTCTAATTATGATCCACACGCATAATGGTAAAGTTGCAATTCGGTGATGACCAAAGTTGGCTCTCCCTATATAAGGTTTAGGCGTCATAATATTCAAAATTTGAAAAAAATTATAACTTTAATTTATTTAAACTGGGTGGTTGGACTTTTTATATTACTTTTTATATTATTTGACATTACTTAACAATAAATTCAAGAACCATCATTGATCATATTGGTTTAAATCCTATAATTGCATGGGCCGTTTAAAAAATGTAGAATGGTGTAAGTCAAATTTATACCAAACTGACATGAGATAATGAACTTCAAAGATCAATTTATTATTTTACATAAGCTAAGTATTGCCAGTGGCGCATTTCCGAACAGGCGCATGAGGTGCGCGCCTGGAGACTCATAAATCAAGGGGGGCCTCAAAATTAAACGTTTTTTAGACCTACGGTATAGTGCATACCAGAGTAAACAGAATGTGCCCGGAGAATGTACACTGTAGGGGTAGTTAAAATATTTCGAGGGGGGCCTCCAAATTGTATTGGGCTTGGGGCCTCTCAATCCGCCACTGGGTAATGGGTATTGCACTAAATCATCAAATTATTGACTTACGCCATTCCATGTTGTAATGGCTCAATTATAAATGACTTCGCAAAATGTAGCAAAAAAATAGAAGAATCAAGTTTTGGTAAACACTTTAAAATTTTTAAAATGAGTAGTTTTAAAAGGCGTAACGCTGAAATGAATAGAACTCTGTATTTCCAAGACGTAGTATGTAGGTTTTAACGTTAAGTGGCGCTTGAGATATTATTTTCTACTTGTTTTAATATTTTGCTAAGCTGTTATTTACTTATCTCTTTGTTTTCCATATCTAAAGGGTAGGGAATAATTATTGTATGTCAATAATTACCGGGTAGCAGATTTGACAGATTATTAATTACTTATGAATAATAATTAAAATCGCCTCCACGCATAATCAAGAACATACGATCGCCAATCAAAACATCTATAATCGAAATATTATTTATTTGATGAAGCGTGAAGCCTTTTTTTGATATAATAAAATAATTGAAATAATAACGAGAATTTTGAGAATATTATTTTTGCCTTGTGAAAATAGTCAAAATATATTCCATAAGAAGTTGAAATATTTTATGGTATAATAATAGTGACTAAACCATTAATTAAAGCCTTTTACATTTTGCTCAGCTTTTCAAAGACATTTTACATAAATGTGACGTCCGTTTGGAATCATTGTTTTCTGGATGACATAATTTTGTCGAATTAGTTTACTGCCAGATCTCAAAATAATTTCTATTAGAAATCGAACATTACTCTTCTTAACTTATGTCTTATGTGCTTATGTGCAGTTTTTTTAATTTTTAGCCATGTTTCAATCTCAATCCAGATGAGGAACCATAGATATTTTAGCTGATATGGAAAAACATGTTGGTTCAAAAAAGCAAGGGACAGGGTGATTTGCCATGTCCTTCCGAAAGGAGTCAATTATTAGAAGGTTTTTAAATAGTTTTACATTATTAAGAGGAATCCTTAAAGTTGTAAAATACGCTTTCCTAATTCAATGATATCTTGCTTATTACTCAAGAAAATTGCACAAAAGTATATATTTTTTAAAAGAGGACAATTGGACGCAGGTCACTGTGTTTTTATTTTTTTAAATTTAAATTTTTTGAAAAAAAAGTTTTGAGTTTTTACAACTTGAAGGATTCCTCTTAAGGGTACGCGACCAGCGCCAGCGGTCTGGCGTAAACAGAACACCAATAGACTAGAGAGTGAGAAATCGCGGTTCTAATCCTGATTGCGTCGGATATGTGCTATGATCTAAAAAAAAGTCCAAAATCGATCTGTGGACTAACAGGAAACCACCCCATTAACATTTCTCTAGTAAAGTTTTCTTGGCTTAGCCAAGAGGATCTTATCCAATGTATAAAGAAGATATGGCACTAAGAAGAAGAAGAAGACGGGACGCGAGCGACTATAAATGGCTGTGTGGTCGATATCTTGGCCACCCCTACTATAAATAAACACTAGGTAAAAATAGCAGAGAAACATCTCACGAAATTATGGTATATCCAAAATTCTTTGCTTTAAGGGGCGTTCACAATGAAATGATGTATTGACTTGCTTCTGTAGAAAGCTAGCAAGATCCAATCAAAATGAACTAGTTTTTAATCATAGAAAAGGATAGAAGAAAATACTTTAATCTAATTGAACTTTGAACTTAATTGAACCTTGAAGCAAGGCAAGACCCCACTTCATTGTGAACGCCGCTTTTCCCTATTTCTATTTTTTCATCATTATTCTGAATTTTCAGTTGCAGCTAATCAGATACTAAACAAAAATGGAGAAAGGGGAATTGATCAAATATATGTTTTCACGTAGCGCCCAATTTGGTAATTAAAATTCTTTTGAAGTAGATTTTCAGATATTAGTAGATATATTTACGATCTGATTAAACTCGTATCTCCGTTCGATCGAATATAAATGAAGCCATACTGATTTTATCATTATGACATAGAAACACAATCGCTTTACTTGTGGTTGTACTTCGCCTAGCAACGAAGTTTCTGTCGCTCTGGTGGATACAAAAGATTATTATGTCGGGTTATTGTGGCCTGATGTTTAATCTTCCGTATCTTAATGATTAAGTCGATATTCTCTATACTCAGTGGCGGATCTAACTTTTTGTTAAATAATTTCTGGAGTCCCTCCCGAATAGTCGACCTGCGGGATGATTTTTATAAACCAATTCTTCTGAAACATTATACAGTAATTAATGCTTTGATTTTTAAAATTTTTAAGATTCAAGAATCCTATGTGCCTGTGATGAGTGATGACTAATAAAGTAATAGCTACAGTATTTCGAATCGACAAGATACCGGGGATTCACTGCAGTATGATTGTTATTCGGCAGTTTTTTACTGTCCTTTTTAACATTTCTTTTTTAACTTTTTTAATAAAGGATATTCTAATGATAGAAAGGTAAACTGTAAACTCTACTTCTTCAAAAATTAAAAATAAAAAATTATGACAATCTGCCCCGGTCTCCCCTAATATCATATTAGGATATGTACATTTTTATCGGGAACATTCGATATTACAAATTCTACTTGTAAATTTTCAAGGTTTAGGGGGTCGTTAATCCCTGAAAATTTTAAGTGTTCTTGATGAGAAAAATATAATAATGAGAAGCTAAAGCTGGGTTGACATGGGATGTGAGCCACGACCGTGAGCCACGTTTTAGTAAAATACTTTCCGCGTAAACTTAAACTTAAAACCGTGTAAACTGTTTTTAAACACGTTTGATCTCACCATGAACGCAGTTTTATCAGTTTTTGGCAAGAAATTACGATTCCTATTTCATGAAACAGCAGTTTACAAGGTGCGTATTTTATGAAAACGTGGCTCACGGCCGTGGCTCACATCCCAACTCACATGTCAACCCAGTTTTATTTTCAAAAATATGTCACATGTCAAAAAATTAAAAATTTTAGATACGGATGGCATTATACAGTACATCATTATTATAAAACATTCTCTACAAGTTGGTTTCAAAACCTTCATGAAAAAATTGCTTTCTTCATGATAAAATTAAAAATTATGTAATTTATTTTCCTGCAAAAATCTTTGCCTGATTTGGAGGGTACTTTTAAAAGTAAACAATTGAAAAACCGGGGGGGGGGGGTCTGCGGATATATAATACCCTCAGCCGTAAGTAAGCGAAAATATGTTTTCTCAAGAATTAAATTTGTGTTTCTATCAATTTTGAAAAGTCATCTCGTTACTTCCTTAAGCTCCCCCAAACCCCCTGGATTAGCCACCATATAAAATAGAAAAAAAAAACACTGAAAAGTGAGATAAAATTAAATATTATGAAGTCTATCTTGTCAAAATTTCAAATATGTCGCCCCAAATCACAACGTTACAATGAAAAAGTTAAAATTTATTTTTGGTCACATGCAAATATAGTTCATATTCTGAAGCAGCCCCTGACACTTTAAAACCCTATACGTCGCTTACCTGTGGCTTACCGCTTAGCATCACCCCTGCATTTAAGGTTAAGTTTAGCAAAGTAAACGGTGGCCATTTTGTTGGTGACAAAACTATCGTAAAACTTACATAGATTTCTGAAGCTGACTTCTCATCTTTGCGTAACATGGCTCGGCCTCCCTCATCACACTTTCCTTCATATAAGTCATATAGCATAGCTCGGTCTTCGGCCTCGCATTCATCTTTTATCATCAAGCAATAGCGATTTTTTTATGAATGGATCAATCAGTAATAACTTTTTGCTGACTGTTGATTTTTATCAGTAGCTGAATCTAGAGTACAAAAGATTGAACTGCTCCAAATGATTTCTTTTAAAATAAATTTAAAAAAAAAATATTTTTGTTTGTTTTAAAACTTAAATTAAATTTTCTACGACATCTTTATGTTTATTGCGAGGCTGAGCTCTAGTGGTGATTAAAGGAGGCCTCTGCCTCACACCTCAATAGTGCACACATTTACGAAAAAAAGCTACCTTTTACTTTGTTTTCATTGGTAGATCAAAATAGTTGGCTAAAAAACAGAGATTAGCAGTAAGGGTTGATTTTATAAAAGTGTGATATCATACGGTGCAGTCTCGCATCGCATTCAATGCAATGCACTGTTTATCTGACCGCATGCAAACCTTAAACTTTTCAACAGAAAATTTGAGCAGGACCGCTGCTACTTGCTCTTACGCCTCCCTGCAAATAATGCAATAAAAAAGTTAAAAATTACTTTTTGGACATAATGAAAATGCAGAAAATGTTCTAAAGCGCCCCCTGACATTTGCGCCCCCATTATGAGTCGCTTACCTGGCATACCGTTTAGCACCGCCCATGTCCCTAGGGTTCCGCGAAATGTCTTAGGGGTTCCGCGAATTTAATTAAACTTTCATAAGAAAGCCATATTATTTTAATCAAAATTTTTATCATATGGCACAGAAAATTTAATCTCGCAAAAGAGTTCCGCAGAATGCCGACGTTTGAAGACCACTAGTCTAATGCAATTAGGATTTCTAATAAATTTCGTCTGCAGGACCTAAAGATTTGGGGGGGGGGAGCTAGGGGTGCTGCTACTCGGCTGCTGATGTTTAAATACTCCTAGGAGTACATATTAATTTTCATTGTTGGAACTCTACCGGCATCCACAAGCCGTGGATGCCGTGCCAAATACTTGGGTGGCCAAAATTCCAAAAATAGGGGTTAAAAAGGGTCATTTACTTTACGCCAGGAAATAAGTAGTATAAATTTAGAAAATTGTATTAAAAAAAACGAAAAAGTCGGCTACAAGGGCGGCCAAATTAAACTTTGCACACGGGCGAAAGTACCCCTAGCGACGCGACGGTCCTGCGACGTCCCTTTACATTTTGTCGTATCTATATCTGTGATTATTAATATCTTTAATAATGTGTTTCAGAAAATTCCTTTTGTATTTTTCATTCAAACTCTTCTCTTTTTAAAACTTGATAAGCTCTTGCACATTTTTTTGTAATAAATATACTTCCTTTTTTCTGTATTTCTGTATTATTATGTATTATGTATAATCCATGTGAGGATTATAACATTTTCTTAACTCGGGAAGACACAATATTTACGCTACTATATAAAACACCAGCGAGCAGTGTTTGGGAAACGCTACAAATATATGAAAATGTGATGAAAATGGAACTACAGTAAAACCTGTCAAAGTCGACACTGTCAAGTCCGACATTTCTCAGAAATTCACCGTGGAAGCCGTTCGAAGTGGACGGAAACTAACCTCATATCAGGAGCAGGTGCAACTGATGCTATCCATTTGCTGATATGATTTCTTATCACGTTATAATAACAATGGGGCATCGCGCTTGATTTGGAGCCTAGCAAAATAGTTTTCTGTCTCTAAAAATAACCATTTTTAACCATTGTACATTATATAAGTAATGTTTAAAATTTTCGTTTACGCAACTTCAATTTTTGAATTTAAACAACACGAACGTAGGAAGTATTTATGATTAACAAAGACATAATGTACATTGTTATTATAACCAAAAATAACATGAGACTTGCAGACTATGAATACAGTACATGCTTTGTTATTTATGGCAATCTAGGTTTCCCTGTCAATTCCGACACTTTGTAAATGGGGTGTCTCTTGTGTCGACTTTGACAGGTTTTACTGTATTCATTATCGGCAATAAAAAAACATTGAGCGTTTACCATTTTTTCGAAAAGAAAAAATGCACCTTAAGGGGTTAAATAACTGACTGACATACTTTCATGATCGATCTGCTTGTTGTTAGTTTTCCAAAATAGTCAGTAATAAAAAACGAAGTTTACGTTTTCAATTTTACCATAAACAATGATAATAAATCAGTAGTTAATCTGGACAAATTCGTTAATTTTTACGAAAAAAAATGTACGACCTTGAGAGTTTCGCGGTTACTCATACATAATTTTGTAGGTATTCACAAATCTTGTACAACATTAAATTTTTATGATTATAAATTCGGCAGTGAAAAGATCATCCACAGGTTGTTTGTGATTACATAACGGGCGTGGTGCTCACGCATACGCACAGACATAGGGATCATCGGCGGCAGCCGGTCGTCAGTCGGTGGACTTCAATCTCGTACATTAGTGGAATTACTCCCCGCATTTCCTAGTAGCACTGCTCGAACCCGCCTGTTTTGAATGTAACTCCAGTCGACTCCAGATTCCGTCAAGTAACAACCGGTTGTCAGGTGGTGTTAATTTTTTGTGCACCGCAACTCACAAAATATTTTTTAATTTATCAAGTTGAATTTTGTTAGTACCTATTGATTTAGTGTGTACTATGTATCATTAAAACTTTTTAGTTTTGACGTGTTTTTGGTGAATTTTTTCGACAAGGAAAGCATTAAATATCAGGTATGGGATTCTACATAATTCACCTTTTTTTTAAACAATTAAACCAAATACTGCCAAGAAATTATTAATTTTATGCTACCATAACACAAAAGCTGTACATGCATCATTTTGAATGTAAATAGCGGTGATGTAACATTATTCTTTATTCGGCGATTTATTTAAGTTACCGTGCGTTTTTTTTGTCCAATTGCATAACATAATATTCATTCATCCTGCCTTCTACGTTGATTCATAAACTTTAGAATTGCATACTAATATAGTTTTTAATATGTTTCTTTTTGAAATTATTTTGTCTTTTTTTACTTTCCAAAATATCTTTAAGTTATACACAAAACGTGATTCACTGTATATATTAGCGAACAAACACGGCAAATTTTTGAGAGGTCACGGTTAACAATCGGATTTCTATGTTTTATATGATTTTTTTTTCTGAATCTATATAGTAGTCCTAAAATTAGCGGCAAATATCACCGACACGCAACATTTCCAAATTGCAATGCAGATCCAGGAAAATACTTTTCGTCACTTAAATTGGTGACCCCATATGAACAGACCTCCCCTTCACATCAGCCGGTAGTTCATTATCTCCGTTATTGAAAAATGGGAGGGGGGTCGTAGGATCTGCATCAGGATTACAGATCCATACAAGGTAAATTCAATTTCGTCACCACGCAAAGTTTAATTTGGCCGCTCCTACCGCATTTTTCGTCCCCATGCGTCCAAACATCAAAACCAGTGTTTTGCTCACTGTGCCCAATAGGGCGCGACGGCCCTGTCGATAGAATATCGCAATCAGATTTCATATTAGTACTTTTAATATATTGAAAAATACAAAGTCTGAGTATGAAACTTTAGGGCTGATTCAATTTTGGTTCAAGGAAACTTTTACAGACGTGACGCGTATGAACGGATTAAAGAGATTTCATTGTTTATTGTTGAAAATTCTTTTTATATGGTAATATCCATTTATTTTATGTACTAACAAGGGGAGACCGCCTACTCGTCATCACCGATTTCGTCCAAATTCACAGTATATGTAGGGCTTGACTAGAAATGAAAGTGACCCAAGTGGAATCACCAGATGGCCAAGCGTTTTTTAGAAAATAACATTTTTTTCGGGTAATAATACCATAAGTTCAAATTAATAATAATAATAAAGACTTTATTTCTTATAAAGTTACAGTTAGTAATACTATATCTACATAAAATTCATAATAATACATAATCTGACAGACAAAATTCGTATTAGAAATCTTATGTATGTAAACTTATGATATTTTTACCCGACAAAAATGTTATTTTCTAAAAAACGCTTGGCCATCTGTTGATTCCACTTGGGTCATTTTCATTTCTAGTCAAGCCCTACATATACTGTGAATTTAGGCGAAATCGGCGATGACGAGTAGGCGGTCTCCTCTTGTAAGTATAAAATCGGCAATGTTAAAACATCAAAGGAAGAATTTTCCTCCCAGTGAGGCCGAACAACCACGACCGATAATTTTTGTGTTTTGCAAGTTACACTATTAATTATAATCGTCTAAAGCAGGACTTTGACGTAACTAAAGTGGATAATAATGTGTGTAATCTTGTTTGGGTTTTCTCATTATGTAACATGGAAACGTCGAAACAGAACAGTCGCTAGGGCAATTTCGCCCGTATGCAAAGTTTAATTTGGCCGCTCATGTAGTCCACTTTTTCGATGTTTTTAATACAATTTTCTAAAGTTCTATTATTTTTACTGGGCGTATGGCGATTTACTTTTTTTTCACCCCCTATCCTGCAGTCTTACAGATTTACTCTTACTTGCATCTTTTCCCTCGCTTGTTTAGCACATAATCAAACATAAAAACAACAACAAAATATCTAAACAAAACTTTATTTTTAATGCAGTTTTCTATAAACATTTGATAATTCTTCGGAGCAAGTTCTTAGATAATTATAATCACCAGCACTCTGACCTCAGAATTTTTTATTATTGCAATTTATTAATAATTTGGCCCTTCTATTATAGACTTTATGTCCTATCCGGCGGTAAAGTAGAATGAAATCGACACTAAAATTCAATTTTTTGCACAATTTGGATCATGCAACCCAATTTTCACTAAATTATGTTACTCTGAATAAATTAGAACCAATTAATTTTTTTTTTCGACTAATT
This sequence comes from Rhagonycha lutea, assembly GCA_958510855.1. NCBI lineage: Eukaryota > Metazoa > Arthropoda > Insecta > Coleoptera > Cantharidae > Rhagonycha > Rhagonycha lutea. The sequence goes on from OY294037.1 coordinate 10,614,003, forward strand.
ATAAAAAAATTATAAGAATTTTAAAAATGTAGCATTTTTTATCGATGGGTTTTAATTAACAAATTATTTTTAATGCTTATAAATTACATTTACTTACAAGAGGACATTGTTAAGTTTGGCAAAGTGACAGCTGAAATAAAAATAAAAATTAACGAGCTGATAAAACTTAACAAAGAAGTTTATGCGGTGGGGAACTAATTTACTAAGATAATTATGATAGTAGAGGGTGTAAATAGTAAGTATAAAACAAAAACATAAATTTGGGCTTAAATTTAGCGGAAAAGTGAAAATTTATATGCGAGTATGGTATTGGCTATTACTATAAGCGCAGCTCCTTCCACCCCCAATTTATTTCACCGTTCACCCAAGTTTATAAATATAGGTTTCACAATATGTCAATTATGTTCAGTACCTATATTACTCAAATCGGGATCTTTGAAACAGTTCAACTTATTAAAAATATACCCCAGAGCCAAAACATAACCTAAATCGGGATATTTAAGCCAACAGAACTCCCAAACTGTGATATTAGGTTGATATATTGACGATCAACTGCGTTACCCCACTCCTTTTCAAGCCTTATTTACGTAGAGCACACGTACCGTCACCAGAATGGAGGAACTGCAACGAATCGGAAGTCCTTTCCAAGCCTTGTTTGAACATGACCTTCTAATTGTGCCAATTATTGAACCCTCCAATATAACTAATAATTGAATCCTTTAAAATCTATGTATTATAAAAAGTTTTTGATTGCACAAGAGGTACATATCAAAGATCCAAGGTGCAGTACCTATATATTTTTTGTTGTTGATGATTATGCAACTATAATTTTATATTACAGATATAAATTCCATTTATGTAAGATCCCAAACTCAAGTACCTCTAATTACTTACAGTAATATCGCTTATACATTTTTGGGTTATTTAAAAATGAAGTTATTTAAATCAATTTAAACTAAATTATTTGAAAGGAATAACTTATTGAAATGCCTGAATAACTTACCAATTTTGATGATTTTATTGTTTATTCGTTAATTTGTTTTCTAAATTACTATAATAATGAAACTTTTTTTCGGTTCTATTTGTGAATATTTTAAACACCACGTGCCTAGTTACTTCGACAATGAAAATTGCAGATGCAGAATTTGAATGTTCCTACGAGAAAATTAAAAGGAAACTTTTTGAACCATTTTCATGTCCACACTTCAACCTGAGCTATGATATAAATTAATGAATTTACAAAATAATTAACTAAATAGAAAAGGGCCAAAAAACGTTATTTCGTACGTGCACAGTAGGAAGAACTTGGTATGCCACTTAGAATCTAAAAATAAAGCTGTAAAGGCAGTTTCCCGTTTACTGAAATTTATTTTCGTAGTTAAATACTTCACACCTGGCCTATAAAGTTACACTCATAATATTATACTTATCAGATTTTTATTACAGCAAATTTTAAAAATATTTGGTGAAACATTCAAAAGTTTTCACATATTAATCATGTCGAGAGATTATTATTAATAAAGCGATAAGATAGTATCGGATAGTTCAAGGAAACTTGTTCATTCAAACAAGTCAGACACAACATAACGAAATTATTTTCGAATATTATTTCACCATATAGCATAAATTACCTAATAATTGAAAAACAATATTCCTTGTTTGAGCAAACATCAATTACTTTTTCTGTGCCCAAGGAGTTTTTGACCATTTGCACCAAATACAAGTTCATAGAAAATTGGGCTTACCATCATAAAAAAATTAGTTATTCCAAATGCAATAACAAAAATATTCACATTATATCAAGGCAAATACCGAGCAAAAAAAAACTGCGCCCAAATTATTTGAAAGCACGAACATTCAAGACTCAGTTAACTAGGCATATAACATTGGCACAGTTTTCCTCAAAATATCTCAAAAATGTGATAATGGAATATGATATAATGTGATAATTCAAATTAGATCAACCATCTAAATATAATTCAGTTGTAATTTTTAGCTACCTAGGTACCTCTTGCATTTATAAAATGTTACTCACCAAATTAGATATACGTACGGTCAAATACCTAGGCCTTGAAAATTAGCACTCACATTAAAGGAAATATTTTGTTGTAAAAAATTACCATTGTGCGACAATCCTACACACATCCAACGATGCGATGGCATCAAACTTGTCCAATTTGACGGTAAATCGTTGGGTGTGTGGGCCGCTTTAAGGTTATGAATAAAGCAAGTGCCTTATCGTATATTTATTATATCTACGTCCGGTTTCAGTATAATTTATTACTAAAAATATACTCGAAATGTGTATGGGTGAAATTTATTATGGGCGAAACATTAGTACTAATTTTATTTTTGTTTACTATCCAAATTACTTCGTATTATTTTTTATATGATATATAAAATTATACAATATGTAAAACTTATGCAATATTGTTTATACAACTTTTTCCTGTAGTTTAATTTGGGTTTATAGAAAATGGTGTGGATTCCCCAAATTCTTCGACAATGATTAATCTGTTGTTATTTTTTGTCAGTTTGCCAAAATAAAATAGTATTTGTTTATTTGGTTAAAAACGAATACCCACCTTATCTTTTCAACACAAATTTTTAGGAACATCCTTGACAGTGTTGTCATTTAGAAGTGTACACCGCATATTACCGTATAAGTTATTCCTGCCCTGAATTGTTTTTCCCGAATTAAAAGATTATTTTAGCTTCATTTTAAACCATGGTAGCTCTGAAACAATCACAAATATCTCAAACTACCATCCTAATTGATTTTGATTCGACCCCCCTCTGCCCTCTTGCCTCTGCCAAAATCAGTTCTCCATTCTCCTCAAGGAGGTGTACTGGGTTATCTTCATGCCTGAGTTAGCCTTCTTTGCGCTGTGCGGATCTTTTGCACTTCGTGGTCTGGTCGAGAAAAAGCTGGTGTTTTTCCTAAACGCAAAGTTATTGTTACGACGAAGGAGGTCAAGCGAGCTTCTCTCGCGAAGTACTCCGTGCACAAGGATATGTTATGGTATGAAAGCTTTTCTAATCGAATGAATCTTATCAGTTTATTACATTATAATGACTGCTTTTTGTGTTAAACCAATAATATTATAAAGGTATTGAATGGTAAAGTAATTATTTTGTTAGCTAAGTTTTATTCAAGGTTTTGTTGGTGTTATTTATTAATTAAAAAAGGTATACCTACATTACCACTAAAATAACATTTACTATACATACATTACATATAATTACAGCAATTTATCGCAGAACATACACCTTTGGGCACCGGTTGGGCAGTTATAAAATGCAGTTCAAGTCACTTAGGATTACTTTTATGTCTCAACCATCTGGTTGTGTTGGAAATGTCACAAAAACAATAGTATATTACGTACTAAACATGGGAAGAGTAATTTTACTTGATCACGTAGAATGAGTCGATGGCGAATTCCGTAACCTGTCAAGTCGAGTAAAATATTCAGTTCCAAGCAAAATGCGTCTTACATTATATATCTTCTTCTACCTTTTCTAGAATATTTCCCAACATCTGCGTCGTTTCTTTGGCAGTGTAAACTTTGAGCATATAAATATTTTACATACATCAGGTAGCTTGCTAGACTTGCCTTCAGATGCGCCTGTATCTTGGTTTTTTATGTTAATGGTGGCAATTCACTAACCCAGGGGACCATCGGCTTAACGTGCCGTTATAACAATTATTATTATAAGAAAAGCGGTCATTTATGTGCTTTTAAGCAATAAAATAGTTATTTCCGAAAGAGTTCCGACGTGCTCTCGAAATTAAGAAACAAAAGGGAATTGTTCCTCCCCAGTCTACACTTAGAAAAGCTTAAAAAACTAAGCAAGGAAATAAATTTTGTTATTACAAATGAACAAAATATAGAAGATGAAATATAGAATCGCAGTTAAATCAAATTTTATATTAATTTGTTGTTGTTAAGACCTCTAAAGTAAAATCAAATTACAGATTAATTTTTTGTGATTTTGGTTAAGTGCCATCAGGATCTTTATTTTTATGTTCATCCAGAAGGTTACCGCTTGTAAAAGCACTTGACAATAAAAATACATCACCGGCCATTACATTATGTAAAGTAATAATGAGAATATTCACGTTTATTTTTCATGCTCCGATAAAAATTTTTGAAGGTCATTTAAATTATTACCAGTAATTTTTTTGGTTAGCTAAAGTGATTAATTTTACATACATAAAACTTCATTACATCATATTAGACTAATCTGTAGAATATTTATCATGAAAAATGTTTTATTTATAACTAAAAATTTCACTCAAACCGGGGACGTCAGTTGGAAGCGCAAAGATATAGTATAAGGGCTGATTCCCTCTTACCGTTTCCCGGTTAACCGGTTCCGTTCAAATACTTATTCTTGACTGTAATTGGTTTTTGAATATTTCCAGTATGGAACTTATAGTGGGAATCAACCTTAATTCGCCCCCCCCTCCGACTCTCTAACTACGAGTTTTGTTAAATTTAGCCGATGTCAATAACTTTTGAATTGGATGTAGGCAATATCCATCACCGCATAATAATAAGCGGCACTGTACTGGTTTTCGTGTCTACAGTGGCCATATGCAAACATAAGATGTACTATATCGACACCTGCCATCCAAGAGGGCGATAATAAGAACGAATTTTGCCCTCCAATGGTAAAAGACGAAATATGTCCTTATTACTTGCTGGAAATTTACTGGAAGGCTTCACCATTTCAATTGTCCTAAATACAAAGATACAGGCATTGCTACAATTCATGTATTGGATGGTTCTCATGAACAAGTACAAATTATGTAACTTACGAAACACATTGTTCATTTCATGAACTAAATCAAAAAAGTGTCCAAATGTGAAAAAGATTTCACGTCTTGGTTGGAAGTAACTTTGAAGTGGGCGTTAATTTCGTGACCTGCAATTATTACGTGAGATGGGTGCGACCTTGGTGCGACACAGTATTGATATACAACAGATGAGGCAAAGCAGAAGTTCAGTATAGTATTAAAAAATTTCATAATATTGGGAACTATGTGGTTACAAAATTTTAAATACTAACTTGCATGAACCTTCATGCAAAAGAAATTAAAGTATCTACGAAATGTCATGCATACCATAATATTGCTTATGTAAGAGGTGAATCAGGTAGTAAATCTTACAAACCGGTTAGTTCTTCTTACTTCCTAACTGTTATTCTTACAAATTTGGGCAGTTCCTAAAATTATTGAGATTCAATTGTTTCTCCAGTTTTTTTTTTCAAATTAGACTTGAAAGTAAAGAATTATTTTTTATAATATTATTTTTTAATGCGCAATATACAAATTTTAGTGTTTCCTATTAACAATATCAATATTTATTGCTTATCTAATCTCAGTGGTTTTCCTTACACGTATTTTTAAAATATATTTGTTATTTGGTTCTAAAACTTTTTGGGATCCAATATTTATAGCTAATATTCCATCTCCGACCACAAGAGTAAAATTAGGTGTTGCAGTTTCTACTTTGAAGTTGTAATCTCTTTTTACTTACTCTTTACAATGTTAATCGTTACTCATTCATAAAATTTCATGGTTTGTCGACGAAGTTAACTTTTTTGCTTATGCACAGAACCATTTTTTACAGGTAATTTTCTTTTTTACTTAGCTGTTGCTCTGGCAACTAATGCCAAAATGCTTTAGTCACCAATAGAAAAAATGTTAAATTTAATCCCGGGATGCAAATACAAAAGAGTTGTCCAACCAACCAAAATGCTGCTTATTTTGCACTTTTTGTATAGATAGTTTCCAGAGTCAAAAGTCAAACTAATACAATCCCAATTAACATAAATTGTACACTGGCCTCGTAAGTCGAAATCGAAACTGTTACTCAACTGTAAGGAAATTGCTAAGATCCCCGAAATCGAATCATACGGCCCGGAATGGACGTTGTAAAAACCGTTCATTCCGTGGTTTAGAATCCACGTTAAACTATAAACTGGAAATTAGTTAGAACTATTGCAATTATTACATTATTATCATTTCATTAACAACTACTTTTATGTGATGCACTGCATAATTTATTTACAGCGACTTAACATTTATTATTGTACGATTAGGATGCGGTGATTTTCCTATTTTATTGTTGTCATGTCAGACTGATTAAATTTTTATTAGTTATTTTTGGTTATTTTCTTATTTCCAAATAAACAGATCATTGTTAACAAACATGGTTGATTAAATAATTTAAATTTTATTTGTTGTTTTGGGGATTAACCCAAAATTATTTATAATTTTAAATTATTAAAATAGTAATTAGGTTCTTGTTAAAAATAAGCATCATCACCTTACTGATGAGAATAGTAAATTACTCTTACGCACAATCTCTAGTCTAGAATCTTCGATGTTATAATTTTGCGAGAGTCTCATTTTTATGCCAAAATTGTCGTGACGGTGCTAAAATCTTGCACGTGGATATTTGTTTTTATTATTAGTGACTTACCTAAATTAGCATCCCCAAATTTGATGATGACCCAAATTCTCCGAATAAATTTTGTTAATTTTTTTACAATTTTTGTTATAGAATTCGACGATATTGCAGTGGGCCAACGCAATGGTTCGATAACTAAAAATAAAATAAAGCAACTGACATTCCTGAGTGTGCACCTTATGTGGTCGTGTGTAATTTTTTAATATACTTTCAAGTTCAATAAACGAAAACGCGTTCATCCACTAGTATTTGTATTGTTACTCGATCCATTTTTCCTTTTTAAGGTAGTGGAAGTTCTTGAAAGATCACTACAAGTTTTACTCGAAAAAAATTATTGCGGGAACTTTTAATAGCTACCATGCTATTTGCAAAGAAAAACGTAATCACGACCCTTATTTCATACTCAGCGAAATTTCCAAACTGAACTATTTATTTCAGTAATAATTGATTTTAGATTATAGACATCGTCAGAACATAAAATGAAATTTGTCGTGTAATACAAACATTGCCCTCGAATATCGCTCAAATTACTATTAATTAAGTTAAAGTCAAATAGGGTTAACTACAGCAATAAAATCGGGAAATTTCTTATATAGCAGTGAATAATGTTTTTATGGAAGAGTGTCATAAAATGTTATTGAATATAATTTCATAAGAACTGTGGAAAGTAAAATTCGCATCCGTACCGGTTTAATCTTGCTAAATAATCCAATATTATTCCCACCCATAACTTTTTAACGGATCAAAAAAAACTATTTATGTTGAAATCAATTTGTGTGATTGAGCAATTATTAATCTACCAATGATGAGTAATCGTCAATTAAAATAAGTCTACACTAGTGATTCTCAGACTGGGTCATGACCTCCTGTAATGGTGGGTGGAGACCCTACCAAAAAATTCCTTTTTTTAATGTGTTACTTTAGGGGTGGATTATCACCCCCTGTTCTAGAGACAGGATAAGACAGTCAATTTTGTGATCGCGTATTAAATTACCTAATAGCTGTACGGGAGGTATGGCTGTATCCTGTATTTTTGGTATAAAAAGCTAGCCATTTTTGGTTTGAAAAGAATGCATTTCGGGACCAAATTTACTAGGAATGAATATTTAAGGTTTACTAAAATGAAATGGATAATTAAATTTTACTTAAAGCGATAACGACTAATCTAAATGCTATTAACATGCGCTTTATCGCTTTTAAAGTAAATACTAATTATTACTAAATAAATAACCGCTCAGACTCTTACAATTTTATTTTTTTACTGCATAGCAAATTTAAATTATTTAAAAGCATTTCCTGTATTGATAATCGAGATAATGTAGGTTAAACCGGAGTTCCGCAAGGTTAACTGCACGAATCTATTCTATTGTTAATTTTCAACGGGTTCACCGTTCATGGGGTCGAATTGAAAACAAAATGTCTAAAAGTTTAGCATTTCGGTCGAACCACCAATTTTTCTGATTGAACAAAACTTCCCAATACTCATATAATTCCGATCAACTTTCCTTTAGATAAGTCAATTGATCTATTAATTATATTTGACCACTGCAGTACTTTTTCTTGCCACATTAAAAAAAAATGGGGTTTACTCCAGAACTATCGAGGAATACCTCCTGATGAAAATTGTTTTGTTACCTCCAAGCTTGAATAATTTTTGAAAACTCACCCAATACGCTGATTATTGATAACGAATTTGTTATCAAGTGCAAGGATATTTGTAATAAAAAATCGATGATTGTGTTATGGAGTATATAATAATATATTGATTGCTACATGAAACGGAAAGAATAATTTTTTAATGATGCAGTTTCGAAGTGACAATTAAATGATGTCATCAAGGACATGGGATCGTTACTTAATTATTCTGTACATTTGTCTTATTAACAGTTAATATACCAATAATTATGCATTCCTAATGTGTTTTTATTTTTAGAATGACGGAAGGATCCGATGAAGTATCTCCCAAAGAAGCAGTCTTTAACGCATCCAACGGAACAACGCATCGTCTTGCTTCGAAGATTTTAGCAGAAGACGAAGGAACTGCTAAATCAAATAGTAAAGAAGAAGAACAACCATTTGTACCTCATATACGATGGCCAGATTTATTTGTACAAATATTTATACATATGGGTTGCCTTTATGGTATTTTCCTAATGATTACTTCTGCTAAGCTACTTACAAGTTTGTTAGGTGAGTACTGAAATTTCTTCGGCATGCGGTGTAAGTTTTTCGACCATAGCTCATACCAGCAAAGTTGAACAACGTTCGGCTTCTACTTTATTATTATTCAGAGAGATTAAATATTTACCATAATTTCCTCTTCCTTACTTAAACAGTTTTATATTTTTGTCGGCACTTTAGTATCTACATAGTAAATACCTACTTTACATAATGTGATAATTCTTAATCGACTATACAAACATTATTTTGTTCTGAATTAATTGTTAAACTAAAGTACCTGTGCATAATTTTTACTTTGTGAACCAGCTATTGTTCCGTTTATCTATGGAAGATTAATGAGTTTTTCTTTAATAAAATTAAGTTGATTATAATCGATTATTCGCTTTGTTTCCTTTGCAGTGGCTTACTTTTTAATTTATATTTCACTAAATGGCGAGGTTAAGGTTAAAGAAATTATCGGTAATTATCCAACGGGAGGCAGCAAATCTGGGCCATGGTCATGGTTACGTCCTCGATACGTAACTGCAACACTTTCCTGCATTGATTCTAACCCGGCGAGTGCACTATCGCCACCATAAAGTCAGCTGACCTATCTGCATTAATAATTTTATGTTTTACTTCTATAATCAATGTCGGAGTTCGTAATCAATTTTCTTTTTTACTCACTACATTAAGTATTGATTTTCTTTCACCCAAGTGTTTTATTTTCTAACGCAAATATGTTGTGACATGTTTTGAATTCGAAGAAAACCTCCTTTTGAGTTATGAAAAGTCCAAATTCGTTTAATTAAATGAAATAATTTCCACAAAAGCTATTATTTTCTTTTAATAGACCATTCGTGCTGCACCTCTGTGTGAGCTGTAAGAAAATGCGTGAAATTCTTTAATAACGCCCTCATATTTTCAGGGAAAATCTATTATTCATAGCCACCCTACGTTATTCTAGGAAAACATGAAGCGAAAATAAGTTTTTAATCAATTTTGCTAAATATGGTTCAATGAAATTTAAAAACATGAATATTTTCACAAACATTTTTTTGTTCTTTCAACAATCATATTATTCATATTGAGTTGATCTAGGTTCTAGGATATTGGCCTCTTTAATTTATATTTGGCGGAAGGTCATTATTATGTTATATAAATAGTACAACCTGATTCGTTTTCACGAGAAAAATACGTAAGTAAGAGGTGTAATTTCTTTTCAAAATTTATGACAAATTTCACAAATGTGGTTTAAAATTTAACCCATACATAAAATTATTAAACGATATAACTTTTTCCTATTGTATCCAATCATAAAAAGAACTGCTTTTTAATTGATATTATTTCTGCATTTTTTTAAATAGAAAGAATATTCTTAATTCTTTTCTAATGTCTTCAAAGCGATTTTAATCTTTTGTGATGCATCCTTTCAATGTTCCGAACTTATAAAGATATAAGTTTTTTCATCGTCTTCTTCCTCCAAGTTCTTAGGGTCTTCGTATTGTATCACACTCAGGCCCATCCTAACCCATGGGTTAATGGTGAAAAAAATTCCGTTTTCTTAATATTTACTCAAAATTAATTAAATTTTATATAATACATACGTTTCAAGCACTTCGATTTCAATCAAGCAAATAAATGTTTGTGATTCGTATATTTTATTTAAGTTAATATTAGCTCTATTTGCGGTAACAATCCGGGATAAGTTTTATCCTACTGCGTCTGCGGATTTATAATAAAATTGTCATTAAAGCTCAAATTCGATGATAAAAAGTATTAAACCGCAGACGCAGTAGGATAAAACGTATCCAGGAGTGTTACTGCGAATAGAGCTATTGTATTCCATTATCTTTTATATTATAACAACTAACATTATTGCATTATTAATTCAGCTGATGACTGTATAAATCTAATTCACTCTAAAGATGAAAACGGCAGTGGCAAATTTTATCGCTTCCTGTTCTAAAATTTAAAAGGATCGATTGGAAAATTAATTAAAAATAATAATTGATCAATCATCAAAGGAATTGAAAGTCACGTTTTTTATTAATTGGTTTACATTTACTATCACATACAACCCTCAGTTTTCCGCTTTCCTTAGTAAATAATTAAATAGATCGATAATTTATTGGTTGTGGAAGTTGGAATCTCCCCTCATTTTATTACTATGATTATTTTTGTTGATCAAATGTTTACACAAACTTTAATTTTCATCAATAATTTAAAACTTTACCTAATGACGTATTTATATGATTGACGGGTAGATCATGCACAGGGGTTGCTTTTCTCGTATGTTGTGGAGGAGCGCCGTTTTGATAGATTAATTTTAGGGAGTGCAGGTGATGGATCACTGCGAAAAGTCTTGAAGAAGTCTTCCTGAAGAAAAGCAAAATTATCTAATGGAAGCAAGAATCCAAAATATTTTTAATAAAATTGCAATCCTGATGATAAAAATCTCCTATATAAAATATTGTTTTCTTGGAGTTGATTGTCCTAGAAACGCCATAACAAGTTTTTATTGCCAATTGTTTATATTATTTTTAAAATTATTGAACTAATTAGCAATTTTAAATTAAAATAATTAGTATAATATTTATTTAGATTACAAAAGTAAATTGGTCAAATTATGTTTATTTATTTAAATTAACTGTTTTTGAGAGCAAAGTACATTAAGAGTAAGTCAATATTCCAATTATAATAACAAAATACTTAATAAAGATTAGGGGACAGACAGCCTAAAAAAAAACGTAATTTAAAAACGAAAAAAAAGTTTCAGAATATTTTTTTTTATTAATTAAATAAAAACCTTCACTCCCTCACTAATTATATTATTTTGTATGCTTCGCAGTTTCAATCCACGAATTCTACATAATTATTTAATAATCGCAGTAATTTTTATAAGTTTTTGCTAAATTACTACTCATAACTTTTTATTGCGTTGTAGAATTTGTTAATAATTTATTCATCAGTATCAAAGCGATTTTTAATACATATAGGAACCCCAATTAAATTTAATAACATTCATATAAAAACTAATCAAGTTCTTGTATTAACTTTTATTTTTATTTGCCATTTCGTGTGTACTTCCATCATAAATTTTTAGTGATGTTTTTACTTTCGGTATCGACTTTTTTACAACAAACTTGGATAACTTAATAATTACACATCTGTTTTTCCATGTTTGTAATTTACTAACAGAAAACTACTCATTTATTAACAAGTTTTTGTTGTCTACAATATGAAACATTGTACTACTTCAAAAAACTTTTCCCCTAGAAACTCTAAGAATAGTTAAAGCTATTTAAATTCATTCATAACGTGATTAATTTTAGAAAATAACTGGGGGGTGTCATATTTATCTTAAAATTAGAAGTGTGGTTGTGTCTTATTTTATTAATTTAAAAGCAAACTTTATGAACCAACGTAAAGGTGGCCACAGCCGACGAATTTTCACAGAAATGTTTTTGGGAAATTAATGCACCTGTAATTTTTAGGGTGCAGCTAAACAATTATCAAATTAAATTACACCTACCACTAATTTTTACTCACAAAAATGAATTGTTAGTGATTGACGTCACACTAATGGGGTCAATTAAATTAGACAACTTACGCTAAGTGCAAAATAACATTAGAAATGTCACAAAATTTATTTAATATCCTTCTAGGAAAACATTTAACAATTTTTAAAATCAACGTACCAATAAATGGAAATATTTAAATGCTGATGGTTACCTTCGATACCTGTCATATATTTATTATAAATAAATTATGAGGCTGTTCGTTTATTTTGAAACACGCACATGAATACAATGGTAATACTGTTATGTATTTCATACAATATCAAACAATTTTAATAATATCTTTCAATTTTTTCTACTGTAATTTAATTTGGTATATTACTCGGTCAGTCAATTTCGAATTTATTTTTATTTGAAATGTACGTATTTCTTTTTGTATTTTGAGTGAAAGCTTAATCAAATCATTAGTATATAATTTTTTTTTGTTGCAGTATTTTTAACAATCTATACCTCTGGATTTGGAATTACAGCAGGTGCTCATAGATTATGGTCACACAAAGCTTATAAAGCCAAATGGCCGATGCGATTACTTCTAGTCTTACTATTTACCATTACAGGCCAGGTAAGTCAATACTACTGATTCTTTTTTGTCAACAATTTTAATTGATAGCGCACGGTGGTTAACGTTGGCTCAGTGAGACCACGTCCCTATAATTAGGTTTTACCATTAAGTAGCGCAGACTGGAGTGGTCTCGCCAAACAAATTGATTTCATCCCTCCTATTTTTTAAATTGATTTCTTACAAATTGGATTTTATATTGGTCTTTAATTAATAATCAACTTATCGTGAGCAATTTCGTTCAAGTAGATGGTAAAACTTTAAATTATGTAATCACTCAAAGCTCAGATTGACAAGCGGAAGTTTTTGATTTCATTTATTATTTTAACTCCAGATTTGGGATTAAGATTGTAAAATATTTTTTTCGATTCGAGCCTTCAGAGGAGTTTTTAATTAAACATAGTTAACTTAATTTATAAACGGAACCGTTTATGGGCCTGTTAACATTATTTTCACAATCTGATGATAGGTAACATGCAACAAATCGTTAATGTAAAATAATTAACCCTCGTTGAGGGATTCTATCGCCACCTCCACTTTTTTAAATCGATTATTTAGTTTAATTTGAACGTGATTAGAATTCCCTATTTTGCATTCTTTTGGTTCTAACCAACAAAAATTGTGATAAAATTACCGATTTCATTGAAATAGGATTATTATAGTTGTTGTTTGTACGTCAGCTATCTTTCCTACTATTTTGCATTTTTTTAATTTCATTTTCTTCGTGCGTAAAATAATCTACTACACATGAATTCCAACCATATTTTTTTGTTTTTCGAACTAGCATAATCGGATGGTGCAAAATAAACTGGTAATCAAATTGCTACACTTCCAATATTAAACATTTGTTTTTGTAGTAATTCCCCGATATAGCACTGGACAGTGCTCCTGCATAATTTTAGTCTGACAAAACAAAAACTTGAAACATTTCCACAATCATAAGGGTCGGAGATAGCATTTCCGTAATACCATTAATTTAATCAACGTTTTTATCGCAAAAATGGCTTACAATACATAAATGCAAATTAAATGTTGTATATCTTTTTCCTTGACAATTTATTCCATAAAAACAACTTCATAAAGCGTGTTTCTGATGTGTTTGTATTGATCAAAGCTAACTTTTCTTTCTTTGTCTCCAAACGATCTAAAAAAACAAATGTAGCTCGCAATCTTAACTAGCAACTACTTTAGATTTCGAACAGAATATTAGAGAAATAAGTTATAATTGAGAGGATTTATCAAAAAATTGAATCTTTTTTTATTTTATATAGTACTAGGAATGTTATTTTTAAAGTAATTAAATTTTATCTGTCACATTAGTTTAGTGTACGTAATAAAATTAGTCATAGAATTAATTATTATAATTTGTTTTACAACTTTGAGCTTGATTGTAAAAATTCACAACACAACATAACATTACTTTTTTACGGTCGGATTTATAAAATTTTCCATAAACGTGTGAAAACATAAATTCATTGTTAGAAACTGAATCCAGGTTAATAAGTTTCTTCTTTACGAGTATTGTAGAGACAGCCAGGATTTACTACCCTAATATTTCCTAATTAATTCTTGTATCAATTACAATTACCCTGGCAAAAATAACACAACAGTATCCCCCTTGGAAATCTTAAATTGGCAAGGACCCTATGTCATTTCAAAATTTTCACAATTTGTAATTAAATCGCTCAACAATAATTTAGGATCTTTTATAATTACAAAATTAAATTGTCATCCTTCTTAATTTTAACACTGTTAATTCAAATTTAATTGTTCATAATTTATCCTATTCGAAGCATTTATTTACTAATCAAACTGCCCTTTACAAATCAATCACATTCTAATAAAATAATGTCAGGAATTATCCAATCTGGATCTGTTAAATTGTTAATAATTATAAATTTAAAAAGTATAATCAACTCATATCGTTAAAAAATCATTAAAATTAAATAACATTAGAGTTATCATGATTCATCTATCCATTTCACATGCTTTCACGAAGAAGGATTATTTTTTCCTCCCTTATTTCTCATTCCTGTTTAGTTATCTTTCTTCCTTACGATTTCCCATCTTTACCAATGTATTTAATTAATATAGTTTTTCTCCATCAACTACCTCAAATTTTCTTGTGGAGTAAACTCTAATTTTGCCTCACATTGGGCACCAAAATTATGCCCTGATATTTCCTAATTAAATCTTGTATAATAATTATAATTTCAAAGTACAAATTTATATACTCTTAGAAGGAATATGAAATTTTTGCATGTTGTACACTTAAAATAACTAAATAGTATGTAAAGGTAATCCAAGGAATCATGGCTGGGCGGAGCTAATGTGCAGAAACGAAAATTAGTCCATTCAACTTTATGTTCGTGTAAATTGGTGGAATTGGATGTAATGCAAGATTTTGGCTCCGCACGGCCATGATTCCTTGGGATAGCTTTAACAATGATTAAAAAAATTTTTTTATGTGGTAGCATTTTCAAAATGTCACACAAAATGTCTTTCGATTATAATTATTTATATACTGTGGTGGTATTTTGATCATTAGAGAGTGACAGCAAGCAAATAAGGTAGTGATTCAATTTTATTTAATTTTTAAGTCAATAATCAGTTAATTTGGCTGATATAAAAAACATTTGCATCAAATTAACAACAAACCACCACATGTAACAATTTACACATAAAACAATACAAATTTGAAGTTAATTATGTAATACAAATATTATGCAACATCCTGTGAATGTTATTTGACTTTTAAAGCGACGACAGTTTCTTGTAAAATAAAAGTGAAAATAAAAATTAGTGCGCACACGATTAACAGCTTTATGGTACCTGGGAGTAGGTGTGATTTTGGTAAACAGAAATAGCGATTCCCACCACAAAAATCAAAATTTTTAACTTTGAAAACGCAAAACGGCGAGCGAGCAGAAAATAGGCCAGTTCCTAAGTGGTCTTCAAGAGAAGAGCGTGGCCAGTCTCTTGGTGAAACTCAAAGAGGGAACACGCGAGTTCCTAAGTGACCTCCAAGCGGAGAGGAGTTCTTTCGTGATCCTGAAAGAAGGAAGAACTCGCGAGACTTCTTGTTGATCTAAAGATCAGGGAAGTGCAATTTTGTGAATTCACTAAAAAGGTGAATAATTAGCGAAAATCAAATTTTCGCGCATTCGCTAATTACGATTGAAAATTAGTGAGCAGTTGTGTAATTTCCAACGAATTAAGGTATCAGTTAATTGGATACCTACAACAGAAATTTGATTATAAAAATTAAACGCACGTGTGTGAAATTTGGAGAATTGGCTGGTTTTTGGAATACTGGCTGCTGTGTGGAACGTTTGGTGGATTGGAATAGGTTGGAACAGCTGGTGACTGCTGACGGGAGTTTGGCCACATGGATCCGGCAACACACTAACTTCAGTAAAAGTTTACCATTTATAAGTGAGTTTATTAATGAAACTTGTATTTGCTATTTTATAAAATTACACCCATTACATGAATGGACAGATTTACACGTACAGTGTTAAAATTTAAAACGTTAAATGTTACGTGTATGTCTGAGCTATTACACCTAAATACTTGTGGTTTGGGACAAACTTATTGTCCACATATAAAAATTTGATGCAAATTGTTTATGAAAATTTTACGTTCAATTAATAAATTATGCTTGTTACGAATTTTCACCTTTTTATTTCGTTCGTCGAACCTATCAGCCCTGAGGAAGAGAAAAACCCAACTCCGGCGTAACGTTAGTTTTTGGGGCTTTTATATTTTTATATTTTTCTTTTATCAATTTTATTATTTCGTAAGATAGCCCATTGAAGTTTACGTGAGAATTTAAAGGACTCAACCTACATTAGACCAAATAATGTAATCTATTTAATTGCCAGGTGTTCTAATAGAAACTGACAATAATTTCCGTTTCAATTTGTTGATAAAAGTCTTATCTGCAGACTTGTATCAACATTAAAAAGCTTATCGCAAGTTACTTCATTAATCTCTTCTTGGAATTTTCAATTTTCCATGGAAATAGTTTTTTTTTTGCAGTTTTGGTCGATGTCACATTGAATTACAAAATATAATATAAAAATTCGAAAATTTAAACTATCTTGCAACTTTTTATATTATACAGGTACATTTATCACAAATACACAAATTTTTGGATGAAATTGATTTGAGCTTCCATTGCTTTCGTTTAATCCTCAATCGAATTACTGGCAAAAGCTTTTTCAGAATTTTCTATGTTCTTTTTTTTTACATGATCCCTTCTCATATGACCAACGTTGCTGACGTTGTAAAACCATCTAATAAGACAACCATGGTCAAGGTACAAGGAAAGGAAATTTTCAGCTCCGACTAGCAGCCCAGTGCATCACACGGCATGGAAAACCAAAATAACCAATCTGTTAATCTAAAATTATTAGGGAACATAATAGGCAACCTGATAACCACCCCCAAAAACCTACAGAACACGTCAATAACCAACCATCCCTGCTGGAAAGCTCAGATATTATTCGGAATTTATTTTTTATACTATGCATTGAACAGCATCCCAAGAGTTCTTCTGTTAGGTTTTGAATTATTGTGGTATTGCAGTCCATTTCGGCAGAAAAAAATGTTTTCATATCCGAGTTTTATTTTTTGAGCCTTAGGTACCTAAAATTCAATATTTTTACCAAGAGTGAGTATTAATATTATGTCTATGATGTGCGTTGAAAATATTTTCAACATATTTTTCGATTTCGTTGCAAAAACCAAGTAATAAAGTTGAACTTCAAGTAATCAATAAACTTACCCAGTGCGTGCTTTTCCAGCGTATAAAGATATTAATCTAAAAAAAAAAAATTTTATGCTGTTGTGATTGTCAACTGGGAATTGACCTAAAAACATAAAGTGGATTTTAGTGTTTAGCATTGCTGTTTCGAATATTATTTTTTTGTTGATTGTTTTCAGCACTTAACTTTTCTTATGCCTTATAATAAGAAAAATACACAATAAAGGAAAATGTGATATAACTCTGGCAGTCGAACTGGTTGCCCGAATGTATATTTTTGGCAATTCGAGCTAACTGTAGTAAAATATGATGAAGAAGTTTTTGATTGATTTTGAAAATTTGAAATTATATGCGACGCCTCTGGCTTAGTAAAGCCAAAGGTAGTAGTAAAACCAAAAGGTGAGGAGGCAGTTTTTGGAGAAAATGAGCGGGCAACCTAATTTGGTGTAAAATTTCTAATTTTTTTGAAAGTATAAGAAAAATTAAAGTAATTAGGAAAGTGGGTGTATTTTATTTTAGTATTTTCGAAAGGAAGAATTAAAAATTAGCGAAAATTATTAAATTGGTTTAGTAACTTGGATGAAAATTTGCAAGGTCGAGAAATTACTGTCGTACAAAGATAAAGACGATTGGGTTAGTCTGTGCACATGTAAGGAGAAGTTAATTCAACGATTCGACTTTATTTTTGGATGAAATTATTTTTTGGAAAATTAAAATGTTTATTTTAAAATTTGGGCGTTCTATTAATTCAATCAATATACTTATCTTTTAGGGGAAATACGACCTAACGTCCCATATTACCATATTTAATCTAAATGGGACGCAGGAGGAGCTTTCTAGCAAATTATTATATTCGATTAAATCTTTCATCGACCTGTTTTTATAGTTTCTGAATTATAAGATGCCAAAATCGGTAATTAACGCTGCCTTAGGGGTCGAAATGCAAAAATTTTAACTGTTATTTTATGCACACCTTTGGCAGTAAAAATGAAACGAAAAAACTTCCTGGTTGGTTTAATTTTTTAAATTACAAATTAATCGATTATTTTAACGAAAGCTACAGCTGCATTGAAACAATAAAATAAAATTCAATTAATTTAATTGCTTGCAAATGAAGTGTTCAATGGAGAAATCGATGTGTATGACCACTTCAATATTATGTAATCTTGTTGTCTGTTTGTTATCAACTACATTATCATACAATCAATCTAAATTCGTTGTATGAACCAGAAATACTAATTCGAAATATAATTTTTCCATTTTTCTTGTCAAATTAAAATAATCATGTTAATGACATCCAATCAGAATTGATTGAAGGTGGAATTTTATTTTTTGTTTAACAAAATTATTTTCATAATTAATTGTTTTATTGATTTTAGAGACACGTGTGGGCATGGGCATTAGATCACAGAGTACATCACAAATACAGCGAGACCGACTCAGATCCACACAATGCCAAAAGAGGCTTCTTTTTCGCACATGTCGGATGGTTGGTGTTAACTCCCCATCCTGACGTTGTTGCCAAACGTGATGCGGTAGATATGAGCGATCTCGAAGAGGATGGTATTGTTATGTGGCAAAAAAAGTAAAATCTTAACTTTTACTCAAATTCCTGATATTAATTTGCTTTGTTTTTTTTTTTAGGTATTATCCGATTTTATTCTTTTTGTTAGCAATTTGTCTTCCGGTTGGACTACCCGTTTATTTCTGGCAGGAAACTTTATGGAACGCATTTTGGATTGGATTCAATACCAGGTTTTGTTTAACTCTAAACATTGCGTTTAGCGTAAACAGTGTCGCGCATATGTGGGGAGAAAAACCATACGACAGGTAGTTCCCCTCTTTTTTCCCAAAAACGTCAAATTTAATGTTTTGGTTTTCAGGAATATAAGTCCAGTTGAAAATTTGGCTGTGGCTGTGGCAGCTCTTGGTGAAGGTTGGCATAATTATCACCACGTTTTTCCTTTTGATTACAAAACAGGCGAGTTGGGAAGTAAAGTAAATCCATCAACTAAGTTCATCGACTTTTTTGCAAAATTGGGATGGGCGTATGAATTAAAAAGTGTTTCACCGCAAATGATTGCTAGAAGGGCGCAAAAAACGGGCGATGGTACCCATGATAATAAACATATTTGGGGGTACGGAGACGCCGATATTGAGAAGGAAGATCTCGAAGAACTGGAGCGAATGAAGGATAAGAAAGTTGACTAAGACAACATTTTGAACTAAATTATATATATATTAAAGCAACTAAAGCTGTAAGTTAAATTTGTAATGGTATTCCTACGGTAAAAATAATTTTTTTAAGTTTTTTGAAAACTTCTCTTCCATTATTATGTTGCTTTAATAAATTAACAGAAAATATTGTCGTACGTTGTGTTTATCCAGTTTTTATATTTTTGTACCTGCAATTTATTGGTATAAAGTTAATTATTTTTTTAAACATAAAAGTATTAAATAATTCGTTTTCTGTACTTGAAATGTATATGTTCTGTGATGTAGTTATCCAGTTAATTGTTTATAAGTTAATTATTATTCCGTTGTTACTTAACAATTTTGTTATTTAAAACAGGGTATTTTGCTTTTAAATGTTGTGATTTTAACTCAACACATTAATAAGTAGGAAGCGAAGTCGTGCCTGCTCAAAACGAAATTAATTTCCGCGTCTATAGAAAAAAAACCGTCACACTTAGTGGTAGTCTAAATCTTTTAGTTTAAATCATTACATTGCAAACCACCCTGTATAATTTTTAGAATCATATTATTAGGTTTCTTCTCAGTAGCTACACCAAATTGAAACACTGACAATATTTTGTATTACTTAAGTTTTCTAAATTTATTGCCAATTGTGCATTAATATAAAAGTAAAATTAAATGTGCTTACAAAATTTACAGTTAAGTTTGCTTAACAGAAATTGATTGTGACTCGAAAAAAAAAAGTTAAAAACTATTGAAACCAAGCATTTTAAATTTTACAATGTTGCCTTCAAAACATCAAAATTTGTGATTTTTATGTATTTAATGGAAAATTTGATCGCCGTTTGTGTGCTTATAAACGTTGAGCTTGCTTAACAAAAAAATTTTGATTTGGAAAAACCATAATTTTCCTTTTTCTATTTCCTCGTTTCTCCTTATTGTTTGTTCCCCCCCCCCTCTGTCGCACCCACTTATAGTTATGTGATAAACTTAAAAGTGACATTCTAGAGTTCAAATTTACATTTTGTTTACATAATAACAAGAGGCCTTATTGAAAGATTTTATTTAAATTTACTTATATAAAAGTGGTCCAAACTTTATATATATTAAAAAAAAAATACATAATATAGCAATGTGCTTTCTTAAAAATCTATTTAGAGTTTATATTTACGAGTGTGTTCTTAATATATTTAGTTTAAAATAGTAGATTACAGTCTTTTGTTTATATTTCTCTCAAGAGTGTACATTATGTTAGACATGTGCCTTTTATGTGCTGATATCTTTGGCACTGGTGTGTGATTTTTTTTTTAAATTAAATTACTAAAATGCGCAAGCTATTTTTGATGCGAAATATATAAGTATCTATTTAATGTTAAATATTAAATGTATTTTATAAATGTAAAATTTTATATGATTTAATACATTTGTAAGACATATTTGTCGTTTTTTCGTTTTTCTTTCCATCATTCTGCAATTTTCAGCTAACAAAACGGAGTAAGCCGCAATTGGCTTTGTTTACTAAAGAACCAAAAATTGAGGAGTGGTCAGTTTAAGTGCCCACAGCTATTACTACTACTACACAGGTGTTATTTTTTTTCAAATTTTTTGATAAAAATTAAATTTCGTTCAAATATTCTGCATCTTCATGAAAATACTAATTCCATTAAGATAAATTCAGGAAAAAAACTGAAAAAAAAAAATTCTAAGGGCTCAATTGCCTTAGATTTATAGTTATTTTGATTTATTGGTGTTATTTTTTATTCAAAATTTTTGATAAAAATTATATTTTGTTCAAATATTCTGCAACTACATGAAAATACTAATGCCATTAAGCTAAATTCAAGAAAAATACAGAAAAAATTCTAAGCCCTCAATTACCTTAGATTTATTGTAATTAGGCTTTGGTGCTAGTTTTTATTCAAATTTTTTGATAAAAATAATTAAATAATATTCAAATATTCTGCAACTTCACGAAAATACTAATGCCATTACGATACATTAAAAAAAAATACAGAAAAAATTCTAAGCCCTCAATTACCTTAGATTTATTGTAATTAGGCTTTGGTGCTAGTTTTTATTCAAATTTTTTGATAAAAATTAAATTTTGTTTAAATGTCCTGCAACTTCACGAAAATATTAATGCCATTAAGCTAAATTCAAGAAAAATACTGAAAAAATTGTAAGCGCTCAATTGAGCGCTTTAAATAAATCTAAGGCAATTGCCTTAGATTTATTGTTATTTTGACTTTGGTGTTATTTTTTATTCAAATTTTTTGATAAAAATTAAATTTTGTTCAAATATTATGCAACTTTACGAAAACACTAATGTTATTATAATAAACGCAGGTAAAATAATGAAAAAATTCTAAGCCCTCAATTGCCTTAGATTTATAGTTATTTTGAGTTTGGTACTATTATTTTTTATTCATTTATTAAAAATTAAATTTTGTTCAAATATTCTGCGACTTCAAGAAAATACTAATGCCATTACGATAAATTCTGGAAAAATACTGAAAAAATTCTAAGCCCTCAATTGCCTTAGATTTATTGTTATTTTGAGTTTGGTGCTATTATTTTTTATTCAAAAATTTTATTAAAAATTAAATTTTGTTCAAATATTCTGCAACTTTACGAAAATACTAATGTTATTATAATAAACTCAGGAAAAATACTGAAAAAATTCTAAGCCCTCAATTGCCTTAGATTTATTGTTATTTTGACTTTGGTGCTATTTTTTATTCAAATTTGTTGACGAAAATTAAATTTTCTTCAAATATTCTGCAACTTCAAGAAGATACTAATGCTAATAAGATAAATTAAGGAAAAATACTGAAAAAATTGTAAGTCGGCAATTGCCTTAGATTTATAGCTATTTTGATTTTGGTGTTATATTTTTTATTCAAACTGTTTGATAAAAATTAAATTTTGTTCAAATATTCTGCAACTACAAGAAAATACTAAAGCTAATAAGATAAACTCGGGAAAAACACTGAAAAAATTCTAAGGGCTCAATTGCCTTAGATTTATTGTTATTTTGACTTTGGTGCTATTTTTTATTATTCAAATTTTTTGATAAAAATTAAATTTTGTTCAAATATTCTGCAACTTCACGAAAATACTAATGCCATTACGATAAATTCTGGAAAAATACTGAAAAAATTCTAAGCCCTCAATTGCCTTAGATTTATTGTTATTTTGACTTTGGTGCTATTTTTAATTCAAATAATTTGATAAAAATTAAATTTTGTTCAAATATTCTGCAACTTTACGAAAATACTAAAGTTATTATAACAAACTCAGGAAAAATATTGAAAAAATTCTAAGGGCTCAATTGCCTTAGATTTATAGTTATTTTGATTTTGGTGTTATTTTTTTTCAACATTTTTGATAAAAATTATATTTTATTCAAATATTCTGCAACTACATGAAAATACTAATGCCTATAAGATAAATTCAGGAAAAATACTGAAAAAATTCTCAGCCCTTACTCAATTGCCTTAGATTTATAGTTATTTTGATTTCGGTTCTAGTATTTTATTCCAATTTTTTGAGAAAAATTAAATTTGATCAAATATTCTGCAACTACATGAAAATATTAATGCCATTAAGCTAAATCCAGAAAAATACTGAAAAAATTGTAAGCGCTCAATTGCCTTAGATTTATTGTTATTTTGACTTTGGTGCTATTTTTTATTAAAATTTTTGGATAAAAATTAAATTTTGTTCAAGTACTCTGCAACTTCACGAAAATACTAATGCCATTACGATAAATTCTGGAAAAATACTGAAAAAATTCTAAGCCCTTAATTGCTTTAGATTTATACTTATTTTAATTTTGGTGATATTTTTTATTCAAATCTTTTGATAAAAATTAAATTTTGTTCAAATATTCTGCAACTTTACTATTCGCAGATTTTACTCTAATAATCAATTTGGGGTTCCGGCGATGTGTACGTATGTGTAGATACGCAGCTTTAAGAACAGAAACGTTTTTGTTCGTAAGGCTGCGTGAAAATGTGATTTTCTATATTTTGCGTATTTTATTTAATTTAAAATAAAGAATTTCTTTGCGTTGGAAACATACCATGATATAATTTTTTGTCCAAAATTTGGAATCATTGTAGGAAATGCTATCAAAATAAATAACAATAACAGTTGTTGCGATTTCGCTCTTTTTAAAACTCAGACCAGCTAGCTCTGCATGAAATCTTATCTTAAGGCCGGAGTTAGCATTTAAGTGAGAATACTTACCCTGCTTTTCTTTTATATTAAAGGTTGAAAAGACAGAAATTAAATCAATCAGAATTAGATAAAAAAATTATAATATATAGAAATAACTTAATTGAACGATACATTTTTAATATTACAAAAGCCAAAATGGATCACAAATCTTGACTCGTAATTTAAAAGTCGGAGTAACATCTATCATAATTAATACACAAAAACTTATTCTAAAAAACATAAATACACAAATAAACTGTGATTACGGTAAATGTGACAAAATTATTAAAAGATCATATTTAATCAAAAACTAAAGGAATTAAACCAGTAATCAAAGTTTACCAAATAGAAATTCGATAAATTATAATTGTGATAGGTACGTACCCAAAAGTTTATTATAAATACGAATTCACTCATTGTGCGCATTTTGTTGTCAAAGTTGGTTGATTTCCCAATCCATTTACTTTCTTTAATTATTGATGGTACGTGGTCCAAAATCCATGAAATTCCAATTCGGCGATACATTTATCCATATTTTTAAGGACACTGTATTTTATAATTCACTGTTTAAAGAGTTCACCAAATTTATTTCGTAACTTCTTAAAATTAGATACATTTTTAATAATTGTAGAATTCACAAACGAAATATTCGAATAGATTTTTGATAAATAACTATCTTAGTTTATACGATAATTGAGTTGACACTCATTATTATTTTAAGGCAGATTAAAAGTGTTAGCGATAAGTTAACTAATTCATTTCGTAACATAATGACTTCTTTACTGAACCAAAGCCAGAAGACAAGTGTGTTCACGTTTTAGAAATGTACCCTTCCTTTCGGTTTATCTTTTGAATAACTGTTTCTAATTGGTTATTCAGAGTGACCTGTTAGTCGTGTACCAATAAGATTAAGTTTTACCAGGATGCAAGTAACAATGAAAGTCTAAGAAAAATATGATACCAGTCTGTAGGCTCTAGCATTTAGATTTAAAGTTGCAAAATTGACTAATTTAAACATAAAGAATTTTATGGTTATTTTTATACAATAACAAATTCCCAGACGTTCTTTATTTAAACATATTTAGTAATTTACCAACGAATCGAATAAGTAATATTTAAGTTTTATTTATTTTATAAAATTGAATAAGTAAAATTATATTATTTTTAAAGGCGTAATTTTTTTAAAAGCGTGTTAATCGTAACAATTCCCTTTAAAGTTATAAAAAAAACAAAAAAAAATGCGTAATAGTCGTAGTAAAATAATAGTGAAGTTAGAAACATACAGAAAATGTTTCGTAAAACCAAAATTAATTATTTATTTAGTCACAATATAAGTAGGAAAAGGATTGTAAAGGAAACAAAAGGAATTGGAATAGGAAAGGATAGTTTCTTGAGATATTCACGGAGGGACTAGCTCGAAAATGATAACAAGATCTTATTGTTCTTCTGAACCAAAGGATTGATTCAGGAAATATATGTTAGGCGCCACTTGATTTGGAATATTCTGACCCTAAAATCAAGAAATGAAGCCAGAAAGTATTGGTGCAATCATATTTACAGCACGTAAAAGAAAGTTTATAAAAAAACTTGAAAAGTGTAATCATATCTACAACACTGCACAGGGTAAAAATCAGGTCATCATATTTACAGGCTTAAAGATCAATTATTCATAAAAATTATTAGAGTTCTTAACATGGACTAATTAACAATGTACGAGAAGGTAGATAGTTCCTGCACGGGATTCAGAACCGCTATGATCCTACAGGTGCATGCGCTTTAGAACATGAAATATTCCATAAGAATTTACAAAAGGTCATCATATTTACAAACCATTCTAATTAATCCTCAAGATCTTAATCTTTGTAATTTAAATGAAATAAAAAACTAATTAACTTCATATTATGTTCAGACAAATATTTAGAAAATATCATGAAAACTAACGGGATCAAAATCTATGTTTTGCCCTACCTAATTAATCAAAAATAATTTACTAAAGGGATTTCCCTAAGAATACAAAGTGTATTATTCACAGTCACCAACTTATTAAAATAAAAAGGTGCCTCAAAATTCAGAGTTCGGACCTGTAGATTTAATAAACAAAACAATTACAGAGTGACATTCGGTATCCGCGTCAACCGAGCGCTCTAATCCCAATAAAGTCTTGAAATCAACCCAAGTTCTCCTTCCAACATCCGAGGTTTAAAATCATATTTACATTAAATTAGTGAATAATCCAAAATCAAACTATGTTAACTTCGTCTTGTATCTAGAAAATATTTAATAAAATCAAGAGAAGACTAACGGGACCAAAAGCTGGGTTTTGCCCTACCTAACCTAAAATTAAAAATTAATAAAGGGATTTTCTAGAAAAGTTTCGAAGTGTATTACTTCAGATAATAAATTATCAAAAATAATCCGTTGCATCAAAATTAGGAAGTTCGGTCCTGTAAAGGAAATTCAACCAAATAAAATTACAGAGTAATATCAAGAGTCCGAGTCGTCTTGCCATTATTTGTCCCAATAAATTATAAGGAAGCATCCTATTCAAATTTTCCCAACCTAACCTGATGTGAAGAATCAAATTTACAATATTCAATTTCCGGTATTGAATATTTCAGAAGATATGGAAACTTACTTCATATCCGCCACTCCTGAATGGGGATTATGAAAATATTATTATGGGCCAGACGCCTAAATTGTTATTGGCCAGACGCCTTAAATTTAATGCGATGCATTTAAAATATTTAATATTTATAGAGCTCTTTTTCGTAGAATATGGCAGGTTTAGTTCTAGTCGCAATGGTCTTTCAATAACACAAGATTAGATACTAGCTAATTTTAAGCTGAAGTTAAGCTAATTTTAAGCTAAGGTTAAGCTAATTTTAAGCTAAGGGAATTTTAAATTTTTTATAGTTAAAATAATTATTAATTTAGATAACTTCGTAAATTACGACATTTAATAAATTCAACAATACACAAGAAAAGAAAAAGGACATAATGTTCAATCTTACAACACGGGAC
Organism: Rhagonycha lutea; assembly: GCA_958510855.1. Taxonomy (NCBI): domain Eukaryota; kingdom Metazoa; phylum Arthropoda; class Insecta; order Coleoptera; family Cantharidae; genus Rhagonycha; species Rhagonycha lutea. The sequence continues at coordinate 10,640,988 of OY294037.1, forward strand.
GTTATAGTTAATTCAAAAAAAATTTTTTTTTTTTTTTTTTAACATATTCACGCGTGACGTTAAAGTTAAATAATATAAACTTAATTTATTTAAGACAAAAGTAAAAGTAATAATATACTCGACATTAATTATTAATTAGACAAAACAAATTCAAAACTCTAAAAATGAAGACAACAAAATACAAAATCAGATAGGCTTTCAAGTGACAACTACGTTAAATAGATTGATTATTTATTAATTAGACAAACAAATTTAAAATGCTAAAATTTATGATATCAAAATACCAAAATTTTATAAGTTTTCAAGGAATAACTACGTTAAATTGATTAATTATTAAGAATAAAAATTTTAAAAAATGATAAAATTAAAATATTAAAAGTGAAATGAGCCTATCAACAAAACAACATTACATTTACCGACTATAGGTGATCAATCCATAATCAATGGTAAAGTAAATCAAGGAGCGATTAAACATTATTGGGGTTGCGACCAAAGACTACCATATTATTATGTGGAATAAAATATTCTTATTTTATTCGGAATGATTCGAAAAGAAAATATTAAGATAAGAGACGGCAAGATAAGATTTTTGCTCGAGACTTATCGGTATAAGATATTGTTAGATTGCTAGCGATATTTAATCGATACGCGATGCTAATCATTTGAAGTTAATCATCGATAATTCTGTTATCTTTTAGATAAAATATATTATTATCGTTAGTTGTTATATTTTAACGATTAACTATAATATATAACTATTGTTATAATTATTAAACTATTGTTGACCTACATTTAAAAAATTGTTGATTTAGGAACTTAACTTACTATACCAACTAAATCTTAAAGTAATCGGCAAAATGGTATAGGCAAAGATAATGATTGTTTAAAAACCCGTCGTCAATAAGTTCTCTCAAGTAACTTTGTAATTCCTTAACAGCCAAACACATGTCTTGGAAGCACTAAGGGATTTTAAACTGGAATACGCATTACCAGACGTAATTCTGATTCCTTATTTATTTAACAGCAACTGAATAATTGCCAAAATAATTTTATTTGGGCCTTAACCAAGATGTTAATAAAAGATGTTTAATAAATTCCTAACTCTTCTTATTGAGCTGAGGAAAGCCGATAACAATGATGTTAAAAAGATTAAGAGATCTAAATTAAATAATCATACTCTACAAATTTAAGACAATTCAGAGCCATACATATGTGGGTGTTTAGAATACTTAATTCTGTTAGAGATTTTTTTTTCTATTAGATACAAGTGTAGTATTATTAAGGTGTATTAATTCCTAAATCTTAATGAAATTCATATTGTTCTTTATTGAAATGAGGGAAGCTGATAATAATGTTGTTATAAAATTTTTAGAAACCTAAAATAAATAATAATACTCGACATTCAAAGAAAGTTCAGGGCCATACGTAAGTGGTTGTTTAGAATCACTTAAAATGTTCGATATTCTCTTTATAAAGGCATAAGTTATTATCAAAAGGTTTATTACTTCCTACATCTTAACGAATTTACTATATTAAAATAATATAATTAATAAGTCAACATAGCTCTATAATATTATTAAATGAGCACATAAAAATAAAATATGCTTGATAACAGATCGATTAAAGTTACATAATTCGTAATACTTGACCTCAGACAGGACAATTATTGTATACGTATTTTATGTAATCCGATAATTGTTCATTTTTAAATTTATTATTTAAAATGACTTAAAGATATTCATATTTACATGGACCAGTTCCATAAAAATTCTCAAATATTGATGTTTGTTGATAAATCGTAAAGACAATAAAATGTTTTCGATAAATCTTAACTTCGAGAATTATAATTGATATGAAATTTAATTAACTTCTTTTTGTAGTTCAGATCCTACCTGTCAAAGAGTCAATTACATATGGCCAACCGCCAATATTAATTTCAACTTAAAAGTTGTATCTACTTAATTACTGGAAAAACGATTCCAATAATTTTGTAGGGTTACCTATTTTTTCCTTCTGCTACTCATCCTTATTAACCATAGGACATGATAACAAAATTAAGATAGTAGTACTAATCTACCTATATAAAGTCATCATTCTAATAAAAATGATTATAAAAAGGGAAGTTACTAATTTAATTTGAAGTTAAAATGATTAAATGTTGTTAAAGAAATTCAAATTGTTTTAATTCATATAAGTTATAAAACGTCGAAAAGAAATTTAAATGAATTAAGGTAAAACATTATTATAATTAATTAATGATTAATTAAAAACAAAGTAAAGTGACTTACGCAAAATAATATAATTGAGATTTGATAAACAAGAAATTACTTATAAAAATTCAAAAATGAAATTGAAGATAATACAATAATTTTAACGTTACTAAAATTAAATAATGAATGTATTTGATTCAAAGAAAATATTGATTGATAAAAAGAAATAATAAATTGAACTGAAGTGATTTAACAATGAAGGGTTAAAAATAAAAATGAAGATAAAACAAAAATTTAACGTTATTACAATTTACATAATGAATTTATTTAATTCAAGAAAAGTATTAATTTACAAAAAGGATAATAAATTGAACTGAAATAATTTAACACTAAAGGGTTTAGTTACTATTTCAAACGCTATTAAAGTTAATTTGAACTTAATAATTCTGCAAACAAAATTTAACAATACTATAACGGCATTAGTTCGATATTCATTAAATAATCGTATAAAAGATAATCGAAGTTTTATTTCATAACTGGACTTCTAATAATTTTTCAAATTTTTACCGAGCTCTGGTAGAACAGAAATACAATTAAAATAAATCCATCAACGCAATAAGGTACGTATTATTTTATTATAGAAATCAGTTAAGTAATTCAAAACATAACACTAAGTTATAAATAAAATTTTTTTTTTTTTATAATTAAATTCAAAAATGATAATAAAGATACTAATTTATGTATGCAAAAATAAAATTAAAATGTTCTAATTATATTACTAAAGAATGTGAAACGACAACAAAGTTCACCTTGAACTTGAAAAGTTAAGGTCCTACACCAATGATAAATTAATCAGTAAAAATGATCAAACGAAAAAATTAAAATTTAATTCAATGCTAGTTTCCAAAATGACTAAATAATTGATAGTTAATTTACTTTATTTTAGAAAAGAAAATATAATTTTTAAATAAAATTCCATTTTAAAAGCTAGAATGATATTATTTATTGCAGAATAAGTTGTAATGTATAACTTTCAGATCTAAAAATAAATGAAACGAACACCTCTGGTGTTATTCACGGACTTGATGAGGTAGCCTGTAAGGAATAAGTTGGTCATTGTTCTTTAGTTATCGACGTCTCGATAATTAATGACGTAATCACATATTCTTAAAAACTATAAAACTTAATATTACGGAAAGCTTTAAAACAACTTAAAAATAATTTACGTTAAATACTTAATAATATTTCTTGATCTAAAATGAATTAACGAAAATCTTATTTAAGATTTATTATTTACAGGGAATAATTATAAATGACTTAATTTAATAATTTAAGCAAAATTCTTACGCGATAAAATCCTAAAATTAGCTAACGAGGTTATTTTTTACACTAAAAGAAATTACTTACTAAAGAGTATGGTTACACAAAATAAAAATCTATTAATGATAATAATTAGATAGCCTAATTTAATTTATATACAGAGAAGAAATTTAATTAACTCAATTATACCTAAAACAAAAAATAAAAATCTATAAGTAATAATTTATAGTCAAGGTAACTTTACTTTATTTACAGGGAGTTTCTAAAATACTTGACCGTACTTAAAATAAAAATGTCAATCTATAATTGATAATTATTAGACAACCTAAGTTAATTTTATACACAAGGAAAAATTTAATCTAAAAGATTACATGCAAAAACAAAAAATCAATACTTTATTATTTATTAGGGAAATACTAAATTACTTGATAATACGTAAAAATCTACAATAAAAATCTAAGGAGTAATTACTAGACAAAATCTCTACATGAAATTCCTATACAAGGGAGGATTTAAATTACTATACTACAATAAAAACAAAAATAAAAATCTATAAAAGGACGTTAATCTATAAACTTTTATGTAAGAGAATTAATTCAAATATACGTAATTTGGAAAATCAAAATTTAAAGAGATGTTCAAAAATTAGATTTTCAGAAAGTAAAAGAATTTAGTTTTTTAATTAACGAAACTAACTTTATCCAAAATTAAAAGAATTGGGTTTTACTTACTTAAAAATTAATTACGTTATGACCGCAAATAAAAATACGAAAAGCTAAAAGGATTTAAAATGGATATCTAATATAAATTAACGACCCACTCATAGTTAAATAATTAGTACATTGTACGTTTACATGTACATTTAATGTAAAAACATCTACGAATTTATAAGTGAAGCAATGGTTTTCTTAACATTCGAAATTATTTTCAAAAATAATTTTTAATCTAAATAATTAGAATTCCAAAAATTCGCAAAAACAAAAAATTACGTTAACTTTACATGTTTACGAAATTTAAAAACACAATCTTCAAAACTAAGTTTCTGATATTTAAAATATATTTGATAAAGCTATTTAAAATAATTTTTAAAATAGGGACTAAGAAATTTACTTTTCTTAAAAATATTCGAATACGTTATGAGTTAATTATTAAAAAGAATTACACTATTAAGTTATGAACTCGAGGGTTCGATACCTATGATATCATCGTCTCTTAGAAACAAGGGTCACCAAACAAGTTGCTTCTCGCAAGTATAAAACAGGGTTACTAAACAAGTTAAAAATATAAGTTAATTATTAATTTTAATGAAAGAGATTTTAGTTTTTATAATTTTCACTAACAGAATTGATTTATTATTTTAAGTTAATTACTTGATCAAGGTAATTATTAATGATTTTCAAAGAAGCAAAATTTATCTAATTTAAAATTTATAATTGATAAGACATAAAGAAACATATGTTTAAGAATAAAAAATGTAATTCGTTACTACACGGGGTTATTAAAAAGTTCTATACAAAATTAATTTATATTTTCCTAAAAAAATTTAATTTAGTAGTTATTATTTATCAGTTAAAACTTCTGAGTTCGTCTCATTCCTAAACAAAAGGATAATATGACCTCATACCTAAACAAATTTGCTCGAAAGCGCCGACTCCCTCAAAACCCATTCGTTTACGATCCAGTTTTACAAGAAAAAATAAAATAGCTATTATGTTACACGTTAATTTGACTTAAATATTTTTTTACACAAGAAATCAAAATTTGTTTAATAAAATTTCCGACAATTAATTAGATAGTAATTTATATTACATTACTTGATTACACAGAAAATAATTTTTTTTTTTTTTACTTTAATTTGTTAAGGGACGATCAAAATTAAACTTTAATATACTTTAAAAGATTTGATAATTTCTCAATTTAATTTTAGGAAGCTTAGCTACGTTATTATAATAATAAATAATATTCAAAATAATATTTTATGACAAAAGAAAATAGATGACTTAAAATTTCCAAGGATACTCACATAGTAAACGTCAATAATAATTTTAAAGGATTAGATAATTTCAAATTGATTTTTGGAAGATTTAAGTTTTTCTTAAATATTACAAATTAATCATTAAAAACAAAAAAAATAGTTTAACTCAAATTTTGAAGAAAAGTTCGTAATAATGTTAGTCATAATAAACATTTGTCTACGACAATGTTTTCATAAAAAGCGCTAATTAAAATAATTTATACAAAAAGCTTTTTTTATCAATATTTACAACGGTATTAATAGATTCGAAATTACTGAGGAAGCATTTCGATATTTTTCTCAAGAAACAGGAGTAGTCATAATCAGGATTTTAATCAGTCATAATTGGGATTATTTGGTCTTTTCAATCTCACCCAACATCTCATTACTTTATCAAAATCAGTAATCAATATTCTCTTCATAATTAATTTTGATTTAAAATCAAAAATTATATTGACATTATTTTTGTACATCAAAAATAATATTTTTTCCGATCTTACTTTCCAATCAGATAACATTAAAACAAATTGTTACTTCATTTGTTTAATCAACGTTAAACATTTAGCTAGCAAAAAGTTTGAATATTTAAGGAATTTTTAAAATAGTTATACAAAAATGAAGTCGTTATACTCATATAAAATATTTTTATCAAAATACACCAAATTAAGGTATAGAGACATAAAAGTAAAAGTTATGCTGTTATTTAAAAATCAAAAATCGTATTTGACCAGAAATCCTACCGTTGATTCCCTAAAATGAATCTAATTTCCATTTATGTGTAGGTATTTATTCATTATAATTTTCCTCTATTTTTATTTCTTTAGCCAAAAAACCTTTTGTATCGTTATTGCTTATTTTATTTGATATGCAACTAATTTTTGATTTCGAAATTTCGATAATTTCATACGTTAAATTGTTTTTTAATATTTTATTAAATTCTGTTAAAGATTTTTTAATATCGCTAACATTTTCTTCCCATTTTTTACTAAAGAATTTTGTAGTTAAGAGTTTGTTATTTACCAATACGATTCGTAATTTAACCTCCATCTCTGATTGATTTAATTTTTACAGAAAGCTATTCTTAATTAAATGCTCCACTTGCGGGCGACATTGTTGCGATTTCGCTCTTTTTAAAACTCAGACCAGCTAGCTCTGCATGAAATCTTATCTTAAGGCCGGAGTTAGCATTTAAGTGAGAATACTTACCCTGCTTTTCTTTTATATTAAAGGTTGAAAAGACAGAAATTAAATCAATCAGAATTAGATAAAAAAATTATAATATATAGAAATAACTTAATTGAACGATACATTTTTAATATTACAAAAGCCAAAATGGATCACAAATCTTGACTCGTAATTTAAAAGTCGGAGTAACATCTATCATAATTAATACACAAAAACTTATTCTAAAAAACATAAATACACAAATAAACTGTGATTACGGTAAATGTGACAAAATTATTAAAAGATCATATTTAATCAAAAACTAAAGGAATTAAACCAGTAATCAAAGTTTACCAAATAGAAATTCGATAAATTATAATTGTGATAGGTACGTACCCAAAAGTTTATTATAAATACGAATTCACTCATTGTGCGCATTTTGTTGTCAAAGTTGGTTGATTTCCCAATCCATTTACTTTCTTTAATTATTGATGGTACGTGGTCCAAAATCCATGAAATTCCAATTCGGCGATACATTTATCCATATTTTTAAGGACACTGTATTTTATAATTCACTGTTTAAAGAGTTCACCAAATTTATTTCGTAACTTCTTAAAATTAGATACATTTTTAATAATTGTAGAATTCACAAACGAAATATTCGAATAGATTTTTGATAAATAACTATCTTAGTTTATACGATAATTGAGTTGACACTCATTATTATTTTAAGGCAGATTAAAAGTGTTAGCGATAAGTTAACTAATTCATTTCGTAACATAATGACTTCTTTACTGAACCAAAGCCAGAAGACAAGTGTGTTCACGTTTTAGAAATGTACCCTTCCTTTCGGTTTATCTTTTGAATAACTGTTTCTAATTGGTTATTCAGAGTGACCTGTTAGTCGTGTACCAATAAGATTAAGTTTTACCAGGATGCAAGTAACAATGAAAGTCTAAGAAAAATATGATACCAGTCTGTAGGCTCTAGCATTTAGATTTAAAGTTGCAAAATTGACTAATTTAAACATAAAGAATTTTATGGTTATTTTTATACAATAACAAATTCCCAGACGTTCTTTATTTAAACATATTTAGTAATTTACCAACGAATCGAATAAGTAATATTTAAGTTTTATTTATTTTATAAAATTGAATAAGTAAAATTATATTATTTTTAAAGGCGTAATTTTTTTAAAAGCGTGTTAATCGTAACACAGTTTTGGAATAGCACGCAGAATTTCAATCTTATGCATTTGTTTTAAAAATTAAATTAAAAAATAATTGCTGAATTTGGTATCAGACTAATTAATTTTTTAAATCAATACTTTTTTATCACTTCAGCTGCCTAATAGTAATTTTAATTTTCTATTATTTGCATAAAATTGGATAACTTAGCTTAAACATTTTTTGTCAAGTTAATTGAACTCGTTCTACTAATTCCCACCAGTATAACTTACAATTTTATAAATCACTTTAATATTAAGAATGACAATTGACCTAACGGTTTAAATAATTTTAAAATAATATAACAAAAAACTTTAAAAAAAACAAATTTTTTTGTAAATGTACTAAAATTATCTAACATTACTTAAAAATTGCTTTTTAAGTGGTTATACACTATTGAATGCAAGTGCTTTATTGAAATTGTGGTATTTTCAAAAGATTTTTTAAATTATTTTCTTAACCCATTTACAATAATTGTACGTCCTAAATTCTAAACCAGGGACTGTATCGGCTGTAGCACTGATACAGGACCCACTAGCTGAGAAAACCCACCAACCCTCACTTTTTTAATAGTCTTTAATACAGAACCTCGTGCGTACTACTTACGCCACTGTTCTAATCTTATAACGGTCTATAATTTATCTTATAATTCTATAAGAAATCTTTCCTTCTGCGAATATTTTCAGTTCCTTTAGAAACTTGGTGCTGGGTGATTCGATTTTCCATACTTCATTGTGAATTGTGAGTGTTTAGTTATTTCGTAATTTATTTAGATCAATTTTCAAATAAATTTTTTTCTGTTTGAACGATTTGGTTGAATGGTAACAGCTATTTGAAATAAATCCATATCGTTTTTCAAATTTTCACGTTTTTCATTTGTTTACTTTTTCAAATAAAATATTTTTGATCCAACCCTGTCACAAAGGGTAAATAATTTTTTCATTAAATTTTGTTTTCATTAAATTAACTGAAGAAATAATACTCAAGTCTATTAAGAATGAAAATTAAATATAAATAAATTAATTTAATATGACCTGGCAAATATAAAATTATTAAAAATTAATAGCAAACTTAAAACAGCTCATTTAAATCTTATTTTTTAAGCTTTTATGTTGTACATCTAATATTATCGAAATAATTTCAAATATTCTTTAAGTTTCATGTAGCAACCAACATAATAACATGGTCAATAATTTAACAGAAGTGCCTCTCTTTCTGTCTCAAAATTCAACACAAAATTCTGAACAGTCTAACAATAAATCTTTCAAAAGTAATGATGAAATGAAAGAAATAGAAACCAAAATGGAAATTGTTTGGAGAAATGTAATATTAATGGGGGCTTTAAACATAGCTGGTTTTTATGGACTTTATTTATGGTTATTTGTATGCAAATGGAAGACAATGTTTTTCAGTAAGTAAATTTTTTTTATTCATTATGATAATTTAGGGCGCCACAATATTCCAAAGAATTAATATCATTAATTATTTGATTAACATTCGAAGCGAATATTTAAATCTTCGAATTAATTTTCATAACGTACGTCATCCGTTGTTCGCTTCCATTGCTTTTTGGCTCATCTTAACTCTACTTAAAAATTATATCCAGCAAAATTGATTGTTTCTGTAATGAAAGTATTGAAGGTATAAAAGAAAATCAACTTGGTAGGCAAACGGAATCATTATTTATTACGGTATAAAACAATATTGGGGGAAGGGGGATTAAAAACTAAACGTACTCGGCTGTTCCACCATTAAAATACATCGATTTTAAATTTACCTTTTTGTTACTTCTTCACGATAGTCAATTGATCGCATCTCTAGGCCGTCACAGTATGCACTACAAACTTTATCACTCATTTAGATAAATCCTTCAAGATGCGATCTTACAAATTATCTTTACAGTTTCACTTATATTAACTAGCATATTAACATAAGTAAATATTTAAATTTCCCCTTCTTTTGGCGCGAAGTTTACGTATGTAAATTATTTAGAATATGAAAAACGCCAATTGAAACTATGAATTTTAATTTTATTCATTTTACATTGAACGTAAAATATAATTCAATGTACAATTTCGCAAGTTAAGAACCGAAATATAATCAGATATTTAATTTATTCATTTTAGCGTACGTTTTTCAATACCTCATGTCTACAGGAGTCACAGCTGGAGCGCATAGACTATGGGCACATAGATCATATAAAGCTAATTTACCTTTACGAATAATTCTCATGATTGGTCAAACAACGTCATTTCAAAATGACATATATGAGTGGGTTCGAGACCACAGAGTTCACCATAAATATACTGAAACAAACGCTGATCCCCACAATGCATTAAGGGGATTTTTCTTTTCACATATGGGATGGCTTTTGGTTAAGAAGCACAAGGATGTCATAAATAAAGGAAAAACTATTGATTTGAGTGATTTAGAAGCCGATCCTGTGGTACGATTCCAAAGAAAGTAAGAAATTTTGATTATCACAGCTAGAGAAAATAGTTTTATTACTTTATTTAGCTTTTGGTAAATTTTCCATAATGAAATTTTATTATATTTCAGATATTACTTTTTTATGTTACCAATATTGTGCTTTATAATTCCGGCATGGATACCCTATTATTTCTTTGGCGAGGATTCATGGACATCTTTTTTTGTTGGATCCATGGGTCGTTACACAATATCCCTACACTACGCATGGCTTGTTAACAGTGCAGCTCATATGTGGGGAAATAAACCATACGACAAGTACCTTTTTTTTTATTAAAACTCAATATTGCTGATAATAATAATATATTAAATTTCAGAAACATAGGACCCACTGACAATGCTGTCGTTAGTTTTTTCGCAAATGGAGAAGGTTGGCATAATTATCATCACGCATTTCCTTGGGACTACAAAGCTGCAGAATTAGGAAAATATCAACTTAATTTCACCCTAATGTTTATCGACTTCTTCGCCAAAATTGGTTGGGCATATGATTTAAAAACAGTTTCGCAGGAAATGATTGAAAAACGAATGTTACGTACTGGCGACCGTTCTACAGGAGTTGTAAATAAACCTAAGAATAATAATGAGTATCATCCCCAAGGCGAAGTGTGGGGTTGGGGGGATGCCAACATGAAAGAAGAAGAAATTCACGATATAAAGGTGTATAACAGGCTAAGGAAAGGCTAAATTAATAGTTGGTAAATCCTCAAAATTTAGATTTGGTAGTAACGATGATAGTTTGGGTATATTAATGTAAAAGGGAAGGGGTTGTAATCGCCGATTGGTGGCAGGTAAGTAATAGCGCCACGAGAATATTAAATTTAATAAAGAAAAACTTGACGGATTTAGATAGCAAAAATATAAATGAAGCAATTAAAGTGAGGATGCATATCGTATATCGATTAGTTTGGCCAATAATCGATATTCAATTTTCCGTATGCTCTGAGTTACTATTACTCTTAGAAAATTCGGAGCTCGCGAGCGCTCCCAGTAGTACCTACTCCGTCGAGCAGTTAATTTCACTTTTTAATAGGGGTATATTTGGCTAAAAAAGCACGGGGAAATTCATCGTACAGTTAACGTCGAGCTAAATTCACATTTTAAACGTATTTCTGACTTAAATTTGCAGCAAAAAAAAGCGAGATTCACCCCTTGCTAGTAGCACAATTTGCCGAGTTGGAACACCCTAGGTGTTCAGAAACTATTGTGAATTTGTCGTATTGCACATTGACCGATCCCGGTATGTGTTTTGTGTGCGCACAACAGAGCGCGCCCTTCCATCTTACATCAGTCACGCTCATGCTCTCGAACGAAGAAGACATAGCTGCTCAAAGCAACAAGAAAACATACAGTCCACAAGAAGCAAGAAAGTAGAAATCCTTTCTAACGGCAACGTCAGAGCCATTTGGACCTTCGAGCCACATTTGGATCATCGAGACATTTTTGATCCTGCGAGCCAACTGGACCTACAACCCACATTGGTTCACAAATCATTCAAGTGCAACACGGATGCGAACATCCAACCCGTATCTACAGGAATACAAGCAGTTGAAACAAACTACAACACACAGGAGAAGGAGAGAGTAAGAAACATTCCCTTCCTTTCCTAACCATATGTGCATGCTTTTGCGACATAACAAAGTTCAAACGTATTTTATTTTACTCAGGCAAATTTATACCTGCAGAAAGGTTTCATACGATTTACGAATATAATTTCAATTGTTTACAAATATTCAAAATGAATCTTTTAATACAAGAAAGAGGTCAATTAAAAGGTCAACTCACGCGTTTTGGTACTTATTTAAATACTATAAATGAAATTGACAGTGTACTAATCGATCAACAAACAATTGATCAATTAAAAACTCGCATCGATAATGCAACAACACTGTTAAAGGAATACCAAATTGTACATTTTAAAATCATAACGAACTCTGAAAATCTATCAGAAGAAGAAACGCAATTAACTGTGTTTGAAAATTCATATTACGAAAAAATATCTTTAGCAAAAAGTTTATTAAAACAATTCACACCAGGTTCCGAGCGTAATCAAAGTAGAAATTCAAACCATAGTTCTAATTCAAATTGTAGTGATGTTATATTTAATCATCCCAGCAATAATTTGAATCATCATAATACAGGATACAACAAAATTAATTTACCAAGAATTAATTTAACGAAATTTAACGGTCAGGTAGACGATTGGTTACATTTCAAGGCAATATTTAAAAGCTTGGTACATGATAATAATGATTTAAATGATATAAGCAAGCTGCATTATCTCAAATCGTCGTTATTAAATGAACCAGGTGAGATTGTGAAATCTTTGGAGTTCACGGCAGAAAACTACAGCGTAGCTTGGAGCACGTTGCAGGAGCGCTATGATCAACCGAAATTGATCATAAAAAACCACCTAGCCGCAATAATTAATATCAAAGCACTAAAACAAGAATCGTCACGTGAAATTCGCAAAATTAGTGACATAATAGCAAAACACATAACGGCTACCCTTGCTCTAGCAACCACCGAACAATTATTCGAGGCATTAATTGTTCACCTAATAACACAAAAGCTAGATAATTCTACCTTTAGGGAGTGGGAGGCAATTACAAACAAAAGTTCGAATAATTTGCCTACACTAAAGGAATTTAAAGAATTTTTAATTAATCACGCAAACTTCATAGAAAACATAGAAAAGAGAACAAAGGTACAATTAGAAAAGCCCAAATTTACTTCAAAATCATTCATAGTCAAAAATCTAACTTGCACTTATTGCAAGGGTGATCATTTTATTTCCGCATGCCCGGAATTTACTAAATTAACTGTACAAGCTCGAGCCAGTAAAGTGCAGGAACTAAAAATTTGTTTTAATTGTTTATCAAACAGTCATTTTAAAAATGCATGTCCTTCAAAATACGCGTGCAGAACTTGCAAGGAAAGACATCACACGCTACTGCACGGCAATCCTCGAGTTGCGGTCCTGGTCCAACCAGAAGTCCGCGAAGAAAGTGATGAGGCTCCAGATGAGCCGATTAAAAGTATTTCAACCCTTTGTTCCAACACTATGCAAGTTTTGCTACCGACGGCTTCAGCCAAGGTACTCGACTCAAATGGTACATATCAGACGATTCGGATCTTACTTGATTCTGGATCCCAGTCGAATTTTATAAGTTTAAATTTTTACAAAAAATTAAATCTGCCCACAACCGTTGCAAACGTGACTGTTTGTGGTATAAACAACTCGAACACCAAAATCAATTCTCAATGCGCTTTAGAATTAAGTGCGCATAAATCTGCTTTTAAAATTAGTCTAACTTGCTTAATAATCGAAAACATAACTGGCAGCGTACCTAGTTTTAAAGTAAATAGAGATGAGTTAAAAATGCCAAGTGACATCACCTTATCCGATCCGTCATTTGACAAGCCTGGCGACATCGATTTGTTAATCGGTTCACCAGCGTTTTTTAGACTTTTATGCATTGGGCAACGGAGCTTAGGGCCTAGCCTCCCCATCTTGCAAAAAACTCACTTTGGTTGGGTCGTGTCTGGTCCCACCACAACGGCATTAGCCACACAAGTACGATGTCATTTGAACACCATCAATGTTCAAGACCAACTCACCAAATTCTGGGAGTTGGAAAGTTATCCCGCAGAAAAGGTACTTTCTGTCGAGGAAAATGCTTGCGAGGTACATTATGTGCAAAATACACGCAGGGATTCAGAGGGAAGGTTTATAGTCAAAATTCCTTTTAAGCAATCACCTCAATTACTAGGTGACTCTTTATCTGTTGCACGAAAACGCTTCTTAGCTCTTGAAAAACGATTAAGTATAAACTTGGAACTCCAAGTAATGTATACTTCTTTCATCAAAGAATATCTTGAGTTAAAGCATATGACAATAGTCAATCCTTCAAACGAAATAGCTTATTATTTACCCCATCATGGCGTCTTAAAGGAGACTAGTCTCACCACCAAACTCAGAGTAGTATTCAACGGTTCGTCAACCACTACTACAGGACATTCTTTGAATAGTTTGCAAATGGTTGGACCAACCATACAGCAAAGCCTTTTTACCATCTTACTACGTTTTAGACAACATCTCTATGTCAATTCAGCTGACATAGAAAAAATGTACAGGCAGGTGCAAATTGACGAAGATCAAAGGCACCTACACCGTATTCTTTGGCGTTCTTCTCCTGAAGAACCAATTAAATCCTATAATTTGAATACCTTGACTTACAGCACGGCAAGTGCTTCTCACTTAGCCATCAGATCATTATTTCAATTAGGCATTAATTGCGAAAATACATCGCCGATCATTTCCAAAATAATAAAAAACGACTTTTATGTCGATGACTTATTAAAAACTTTTGTATGCAATCGAATCGCAGACATTCAGGAACACACATCTGATTCTGAATGGAGACATGTTAGCACGAAGTTTAATCCTGCGGATTTATTATCTAGGGGGGTTACACCTCAAGTTTTAAAAACTTCTACTTTATGGTGGAACGGGCCATCTTGGCTTCTCCAAGAAGAAAATTCTTGGCCAGTTACAAAATGTCAATCTGATAAGCTTCCAGAATTTAAAGAAGCTGTTCATTCGCTTATTGTCGACAACAAACAAACATTTCCCTTTGAAAATTATTCAAATTTAAACAAACTTGAGAGGACAATTGCATATTGTTTACGGTTTCGTAAAAATTGTTTTCTTGCAAAGGGCCAAAGAACCATTGGACCTTTAACTTCAACCGAGCTTTTAAATTCACTAAAAATATTAATTAAGCTCTCACAACTAGAGTCTTTTCCTGATGATCATAAACAGCTTTGTAAAGGAAAACCTTTAAAAACTACGTCATCAGTACTTTCGTTGAATCCATTCTTGGATTCTGACAAATTAATAAGAGTGGGTGGAAGACTAGTTAATTCCAATTATACTTTTAATAAAAAACATCCATTCCTTATGTCTGGAAAACATTACTTGACCAAACTCATTGTTAGGCGAGAACATTTGCGGCTTTTGCATGCCGGTCCTCAACTTTTATTATGTTCCTTGCGGGATAAAATATGGATCACTTCCGGCAGAAATTTGATCAAACAAATTGTTCACAACTGTGTGACATGCTTTAGAGCATCTCCGCCTATTACGCGACCAATCATGGGTAACCTCCCGTTAGAGAGAGTAACTCCTTCTAACCCATTTGATGTTACTGGCATTGATTACGCTGGTCCTATACCATACAAACTCCATAAAGGTCGAGGTTCAAAGATTGACAAATCTTACCTGTGCATTTTCATATGTTTTGCCAGCAAGGCTATTCATCTTGAATTGGTAACCAATTTGTCTACCGACGCCTTCATACTTGCATTGAGAAGATTTATTGCTCGACGCGGTAAGCCTTCTCACATTCATTCTGATAATGGTACTAACTTTGTTGGAGCCAACTCCAAATTACGCGATTTTGGAAAATTTTTGAAAGAACATGAGTCTTCAATCACTGAAACTTTTTCCAATGAAGGAATAAACTGGCATTTTATCCCTGCCCACAGCCCCCACTTTGGTGGCCTTTGGGAATCAGGCGTTAAGTCGAGCAAGGCTCATTTAAAAAGAATTCTAGGTGCTTCAATCTTAACTTTCGAGGAACTTTGTACTTTGCTATGTCAAATTGAAGCAATCCTTAATTCCCGACCTATCGCTCCATTATCATCCGACCCAAACGACCTACAACCTTTGACTCCTGGACACTTCCTTATTGGCCGTTCTCTTACTTCTCTTCCGGACCCAGATGTCACAGGTATTCCAGACAATCGGCTTGATTACTTCCAACGTATTCAAAGCCTGCACCAACATTTTTGGAAGCGTTGGAGTAAAGAATACATTTCTGAGCTGCAACAACGCACTAAATGGAAGACGCATCATTCCGATTTGGTTGATGGTTCACTTGTCCTAGTGAAGGATGACAACTTGCCACCCTACAAATGGAAGTTGGCCCGAGTTCTGAATCTTCATCCCGGTTCCGATGGCTTCAATCGGGTTGCTACCCTCCAAACGTCTAGTGGTGTAATACGCAGATCTTTTGCTAAGATTTGTCCCCTACCTACTACTTAACATCATCATCACGTGTTTTGTGCTTCTGACACTAGTTACGTGAGTGTTTGGTTTCTCTTTTTTTTCAAACAAGGATTGTATCTCCTCAATTTTTATTCATTTCCATTATTTGAATTGTGTTTATTTGTGTTTGACATTATTGACATTACTGTTTTATATATTTGTGTATTCAATGAACTTGTATTTCTTTATTGTTCAAATTGTATTTTATATTTTAGTCATAAGCACATCAATATTTTAGAAATGACTTCCTCATTTCAACGGGGGCGGCATGTTCAGAAACTATTGTGAATTTGTCGTATTGCACATTGACCGATCCCGGTATGTGTTTTGTGTGCGCACAACAGAGCGCGCCCTTCCATCTTACATCAGTCACGCTCATGCTCTCGAACGAAGAAGACATAGCTGCTCAAAGCAACAAGAAAACATACAGTCCACAAGAAGCAAGAAAGTAGAAATCCTTTCTAACGGCAACGTCAAAGCCACTAGGGAAGGGGTCGTTTTTTACACAAGATATGTCATTTTCACGATGTGCATATTTTTTGTTTTAAGTACAAATAAATAAAAAAAAACTTTCATTTTTGAAATTATTTCGGATGTTGAAGTTTTATTTCAAATTTGTTATTATTTGCTGAAAGCTGACAATTTTGTACACAAAATATGTCATTTTCACGATGTGCATATTTTTTGTCTAATTACGAATAAATAAAATGTATGCTCTCTACAATTAAAAAACGATAATTTTTTAAATTATTTCGGTTGTTGAAGTTTTATTTCCAATTTGATATTATTTGCTGAAAGCTGAGAATTTTTTACACAAAATATGTAATTTTCATGCTTGCTTTAGCTTTTATTCAATAAAATAAGCCCATCGTAAAAATGACATATTTTGTGTTAAAAATTCTTAACTTTCAGAAAATAATATCAAGAAATAAAACTTCAAAATCAGAAATAATTTTTATTAAATAATAAAAGTTTTCTAATGGTATAGTTAAAATTTAAATTTAAGTTAAAATTTGTAAAGGTTTTTTGTTGCTTATAATAAAAAATGAATATCTTTATTGAAAAGCTTAGAAGTTTTTACAAAACTTCGAATTGTTCGAATTTTTATGAAAAATGTTTGACTACCTACTTCAAAAAATTTAACGAACAAGTTCAAAACTTTTCTCAAAATTCAAAAAATCATTACGACGAAAGTACTTAATATTTAAAGCCAAAATCTTCAGTGAGTCTTTATTTTTATATAGAGAATAGTTCCACAAAATTTGAAAAAAATCCGCGGGGGTGAGACTTTAAGATTGACTTTAATTGGTGAAATGACCTATATAAATTATATTTTATGTCAAAAAATTATTGTTAATGATAGTAAAAAGAATATTTAAGATATCCTCAAACTCCACATAATTGGTGACCTTCAACCAGGCCCGGACTGGCTAGGTCAAGGGGGCCCCGAAGTGGGCTCAAAAATAGTAGTTTATACTTGGGGTAAAAGTGAACTTTTCCAAGTGTTCAAAATAGCGGAAAATGTGCTTTTCAAAAATCTTCTCTCTTAGTAAGGGGGCCCCTCCTCAATGTCTAGCCGAGGGCCCCCAAAGGAGCTAAACCGGGCCTGTCTTCAAAAACGAATACTTTCAGCAAATTGATCACATTATAACTGCAATTCAATAAACAATTGTTTTAAGACGACATTTGACCCCCAGCTGGGGGTTCGGGTGACATAATATCATTGTAATAAAACAGATTATTATTTGGGTACAAAACCAATCGTATATTTAAATGTTCATGCATACAAAGAAATTTAAAAAAAAATAGTATCTTAATGGGATAAAATGGAGTGGGTGGACATAGCCGTTCAATCAACGGACATAGTCAAAAGTAATATAACTACAAAAACAGATTATAAATAACTTTTTAGTAAAAGAACCGAGAGAAAGAGAGAGAGAAAAGTCATCCGCATTTCTTTTTAGTACGACTCATAATAATTTTTCGTAATTTATTCTACAGTTTTTTGCCTTTTTCTCAAAATCACGCCTAAAATCTTGGTAAAAACGGGCATTATAAACCCTTTTTAACCATAACCTAACATTTTTTGCTTGATTTTCGAAGTTTATAGGTTAAAATCAAAATATATTTGTTAGCATAAGCAAGGATTACTAAGCCATACAACCTGAGTCCGGACCTGTACGTTAGAATAAGCGAGGACTACTAAGCCATACCACCTGAATACGGACCTGTAATGAATACGGTCCTGACTAATAATTTTAAATTAAGTGTTGATTAAGTAATACCAACCTAAGTTGGTATTATGAGGGCGGTAATCAACTGAGGTATACTATACCGGAGAATAATTATGTAATAACAAGTAAGATAGAAATAAAGTAATAACGGTAATAAATCGTAAGTACGAAAAAGTAAGTAAAAAGGCTTGTTTTATTTTATTTTACTGTAATTTTTGGCTAACGCTAACATCAGAAGTGGAGATTCGAGCATACGTTTAACCACAAACGGTGATTTAGGAGATCAGATTGGATTAAATCAGATCGAAATATTCGTGTTTTGTTTTGTGTTTTATTTTATTTTGTGTGTGTTTATTTTATTTTGTTTTGTTGTTTTATTTTTTTTTCTTCCCCCGTTCAATATGGGTCAAAATACAGGGGATGTTCCAAATAATACAATCCAAAATCCTGGTGGAAATCAGATGGATTTTGAACAAAATATGCAAATATTTTTTAAAGAAATAGCTAATTTTCGACAAAAGTCAACAAGTGAAAATAACCAATTCCCTGTTACCTTACCGGATCATGATCCAGATAGTAGCGAATTTTCAACGGACGAATGGATCGACCACATAAACAGTTTGAAGGAGCTGTCTCAAGTACCCGATCATATAATGATCTTGAAAGCGGGAAACGCTCTACGAGGAAACGGTAAGAAATTTTTTGATGGTTGGAAACCTTTCAACAGGAGTTGGGATAATTTCGCGTATGATCTGCGTATAAATTTTCCAAATCAAGAAACGTGGCACACGAAGTTAGTTAAAGCCGCGACTATGGAAAGTGCTGATTTCGATAGTTTATGCGAATATGCGATAAAAAAAATTCGTAGCATTTATCAGTACGAGCCACAATTGATCTGGGAGAAAGTTTTATGTCCTGTGATTGGTGGGATAACAAATGATACAATTCGACAGAGAATGCGAACAAATCGACCAAAAGACCAACAAGAACTAATGCTTTTGCTACGCCAATGCGATAATGAAAACCAAGATGATCAGAGGAGAAGAACAAAACGACCTAGGATGAACACGATAAACACCACGCGACCTGATTGGGATAATGAATCTCAAAGATTAAAACGATGTTTCAAATGTGGTAAACCAGGACATCTCAAAGACGCATGTAGAAGTTTACCAAACTCAAGGTACTCACAAAGAAGTCCAATACAAGACAGATGTTATAAGTGTGGAGAAAAAGGTCATGAAAGAAAAAATTGTAAAAATGCCCCAGATTTGATTAGCCCGCAAACTCATGCAAAAAAAATTAATAACCAAAACATCGTTCCTCAATGTAATTTTTGTCAACGATTGGGGCATGCTGAATCTGATTGTTTTAAAAAGAATG
The DNA here is from genome assembly GCA_958510855.1 of Rhagonycha lutea. NCBI lineage: Eukaryota > Metazoa > Arthropoda > Insecta > Coleoptera > Cantharidae > Rhagonycha > Rhagonycha lutea. The sequence continues at coordinate 10,661,138 of OY294037.1, forward strand.
GACATCCCAAGATATTTTGTTTAAATAATAGATGCGAGATCACGCCAACCGCTACGGTATCAACTAACAACACGAAGCAAGAATTTAGCTATTTGATAGATTCCGGAGCAGATCAGTCTATAATCCATCATTGCGTAGTAAAAAAAATTAATGGTAAAATGATCATATGTTCTCAAATCCTGTCTGGATTTGGAATAGATGTAGAGACCTTGGGAATTTGCCGACTATACATTGCGCTTCAAGAAGTCACTCTTGAAATTGATTTTCTAGTTGTACCGGATAATACCATTCCTGGTGTAGACGCATTGATTGGGTGGGAGACGATTCAACGTCCGGGATTACAAGTGGTCGTGAGAAAGTATGGTTTGGATTTAAAACTTTCACCAATAGTAAAACCTCAAATTCGAAGTGTACTAAATAATAACGAATTGTCAGGACTGGACGAGAAATGGAAAAAACAAATTCAGAAACTTTTGGACTCTACTCGCAACCAAATACCGCAAGCAGTAACCACCGGAAAATTAAGAATAACTTTAACCGATGATAAGCCAGTAGCATTTCAACCTAGGAGACTAGCATACAGCGAACGAACACAGCTGAAGACAATAATTCAAGACTTATTAGACCAAAATATAATTAGAGAAAGTTCCTCACCTTATGCTAGCCCCATCGTGCTAGTTAAAAAAAAAAATGGATCGTTACGGCTATGTGTTGACTATAGGGAAGTAAATAAAAAAACTGTTCGAGATCGTTACCCGTTGCCAAATTTAAGAGATCAACTCGATGCATTAGGAAAGGCAGTCTACTTTACCACTCTTGACATGAAGGATGGGTTTCATCAAATAGAGATTGAAGAAGACAGCAAGAAATACACCGCTTTCGTTACACCTGACGGTCACTATGAATACAACCGAATGCCGTTTGGATTTGCAAATGCACCATCTTGCTACCAACGAGCTATAAATAAGGCTCTGGGAAATTTAAAGGACACAGTGGCACAGGTTTATTTAGATGATGTTATGATAGCTTCCGAGACAATCGAACAAGGATTCGAAAATTTAAAAAACACGTTGGAAGCGCTATCTAAAAGCGGATTTTTACTTAACCTAGAAAAATGTACATTTTTTAAAAAGGAAACTGAATATCTTGGTGCCATAGTAGGGCAGGGCATTATAAAACCGAGTTTAAGGAAGATCGATGCGTTAGCTGGTACTAAACCACCAAATGACGTTAAGGGGATTAGACAATTCATGGGTCTAGCTGGATATTTTAGACGCTTTATTAAAGATTTTTCATTAATTACTGCCCCTATCACTCAATTGCTAAAAAAGAATGAGGAATTCAAATGGACAGTCAAGCATGAAGAGATCCGGCAGATAATTATCAACATTTTGGTAAACCAACCAACGTTAAGAATATTTAATCCAGAGCTACCAACTGAATTGCATACTGATGCAAGTTCTGTTGGAATCGGTGCGATTTTGATGCAAAAGGAAGAAAATGTAATAAGACCAGTTGCATACTTCAGTCGAAAAACGACTGAAAGTGAATCTAAATATCACTCGTATGATTTAGAAACACTAGCGATTGTTGAAGGGACGGAACACTTTCGAGTCTATTTATACGGATTGCATTTTACTATCTATACAGATTGTAATTCCGTAAGAGCAACTGCATTAAAGAAAGATTTACATCCGCGAGTGGCTAGATGGTGGATGAAGCTTCAAGATTTCGATTTTGAAATAGAATACAGACCTGGGTGCAAAATGGGACATGTGGACTATCTAAGCAGGAATCCACTAATTCGGAGGATACAAAGAACTACGAAAGCTGATACGATAATAGAGCATCAAGCAAATGATCCATTTTGCCAAGAGTTAATTACAAGTCCTAATGACAAATTTGTAATAAAAAATGAAATTGTTTATCATCAAGAAATCAAAGGAAAGGAAGTCATGTTAAAATGTTATGTACCGATATCAGCTCGATTAAAAGCAATGAAAATATATCATGATGAAGCTACGCACATAGGATGGGACAAGGCCATCATACGAATGAAAGAAGAGATATATTGGCCCAAAATGGGACAAACATTTAAAAAGTACATCAGAAACTGTAGGTCGTGTACCCTTGGAAAATCTCATACAGGATCAAAAAGTGGGAAATATCAAGAAGGTGAAAAAGCAACCGAACCAATGCAGGTATGGCATATTGATCATGCAGGACCATTGGTAAAATCTAATAACTGTACTGAAATTTTGGTTGTCATCGATGCGTTTGCAAAATTCTGTATGCTTACTCCGATTGAAAACAAAACTGCGGAGCAATCAGTAATAGCGCTGAAGTCATTATTCAGAAAGATTGGGAAACCGAAAAGGATTATAGCGGATAGGGCACGTGCATTTACGTCAATTACATTTCAGAACTATTTAAAAACAGAAGACATCGAATTACACTTCATAGCAACAGGAGTACCACGAGGAAATGGTCAGGTAGAAAGAGTAATGCGAACATTGTTCAATCTAATGCGGAGCTCTTTAAATAATGAAGATGAACACAAATGGATTACGATATTACCACGAATTGAAGCAGTATTAAATGAAATGGTATGCTCGGCAACAGGATTCTCGCCAAATGCACTCATGTTCGGAACCAGAAAACGATTACCGGCGGAGGAGCTATTTTTGAAAGGAATTAAGGAACAGAATTTGGAAAGTATGGATACAATGAGATTAAAGGCAAACCAAAAATTAGTACAAGGAAGACACATACAACAAGAAGAATTTGATACAAAAAGACTTAATGCGATTCTTTTTAAAATTGGTGATAAAGTAGTAGTTCAGGACACGCAAAAAGCGGGATCGGGAAAACTAGGCAACAAATTTTTGGGACCCTATGAAATTATAAAGATTTTGCCTAATGAACGGTACGTACTGAAACGATGTAATAAAAACACAAAAGTGACGAAAGTTGCGGCACATGAACAATTAAGAACTTGGCCATCGGATCAGGCATTGGTATTATGAGTTGAAAAAACAAAAAGGTTGTAAATTTTATTTTTCTTCTTAATTTTAAAAAGATAATAAAAAATTATTATTGAATTATTATGGCGGAATTATTATGGCGGTTAGGCCGGAATTATTATGGCGGTTAGGCCGGAATTATTATGGCGGTTAGGCCGGAATTATTATGGCGGTTAGGCCGGAATTATTATGGCGGTTAGGCCGGAATTATTATGGCGGTTAGGCCGGAATTATTATGGCGGTTAGGCCGGAATTATTATGGCGGTTAGGCCGGAATTATTATGGCGGTTAGGCCGGAATTATTATGGCGGTTAGGCCGGAATTATTATGGCGGTTAGGCCGAAATTTTTATGGCGGTTAGGCCGGATTACTTATTATTATATCGGCAAAGCCGAACTACTTATTATTACGACTTTACGACTAATTTATTATTTATTGTGCAACATTAACTTTAATTATTTTTCAGGATTATTAGGATTATTATTACGACTGTACGACTGATTATTTATTGTATAACATTAACTTTGATTATTTTTCAGGATTATTAGGATTATTATGGTGAATTATTAGGATTATTATTACGACTGCAAGACTGATTATTTCGGCGGCATGACTGATTATTTATTGTGCAATATTAATTTTGATTATTATTTTTCCTTATATCGCCGGTAAAATCGTGACACGGTAATGAGCAATGACTAGGACAACAATGGTGATTCACAAGCACTAATTGACAAGAAATTGATAAATTGGCCTTACAAAATTTGGGATGAGAGCAAGATTATGTCACGAGGACGCGACAATTGCAGGAAGGCCGTGTTAGCATAAGCAAGGATTACTAAGCCATACAACCTGAGTCCGGACCTGTACGTTAGAATAAGCGAGGACTACTAAGCCATACCACCTGAATACGGACCTGTAATGAATACGGTCCTGACTAATAATTTTAAATTAAGTGTTGATTAAGTAATACCAACCTAAGTTGGTATTATGAGGGCGGTAATCAACTGAGGTATACTATACCGGAGAATAATTATGTAATAACAAGTAAGATAGAAATAAAGTAATAACGGTAATAAATCGTAAGTACGAAAAAGTAAGTAAAAAGGCTTGTTTTATTTTATTTTACTGTAATTTTTGGCTAACGCTAACATATTTATATTTTCTACCAACTTATTACAGTAAACGCGCTAAACTCCCTATATAATAGATTATTTTAACCTTACTTTGAACTATTTTATAGGGAGTTTACTGTAATAAGTTGGTAGTTGGTAAAATTTCTTATTAGTAAGGAAATTTTAATAATTTACGAATTAAGGAAATTAAATTAATATTGTATATTGTAAGCTTTCAAATGCGTGATACATTCTTCATCAGAAATTACATAGTAATGGGTGAACATGGAAACATATACAATGTATTGTCATTTGAACGGTAACTTGATCCAATCCAATAACCGTGAGTTAGGAAAAACCTGGGTTGTGTTCCAGCAAAAAAGGAAAACATAACTCCAACACGTAAAAGGAATTATATAAGTAATTGGCTGTGTATGCTACACATATATTATGTAATTTCTAATGAAGAATGCATCACGCATTTGAATGCTTAAAATATACAATATTAATTAAATTTCCTTAATTCGTAAATTATTAAAATATTTTACTCCTTTATTTAAACTTAATTAGAATATTTTTAAATTTTCTCATGATTGTGTTTATATAATATTGACGTGTTTTATGGTAAATTGTGTGTCAAGTATTTGTCTTATATATTATGTAGCCTGCAGAGACATTGTTATTTCACATAAAAGTTCAACAAGTGGTGTACCTTTGGCCCATTAGCAGATATAAGATATTGAATAGGGTTGAAACAAATTTTAAGTTTATTTGTATTGACCAGAATTGAATGCTGTATTGTGTATGTGGTTAGTTGAAATTAGGCGTTAAAATGTTTTTATTATTTTAAATTAACAAAGCCGGTTCACACTATCTGATTTTTGATATTATAGAAGTTATGGCTTCTAAGATTAGCTGTTATGATGGCATGACTTTAGCTATGACTTTTCGTATGACTAATAAGTCATTATGAGAAATATATAGTTCATATTAGAGAAGAATGCGGGACTACTTTTTCTTGTCCCGTCCCGTCCCGCAGAGCCACTTTGTCCTGTAGTCCCGCACGTCCCGCACGTCTCGCGGGTCCCGCACGTCCCGCGGGTCCCGCCACGTCCCGCGTGTCCCGTCCCCTATAAACGTAGTGATGAATGCGGGACCGAAAAATCCCGCGCCGTCCCGCGCGGGACGGGATATTAATTATGTCCCGCGCGGGACGTAATTTCTAATTCAGTCTGGGTCCAAATGTTCGGCACCCAAACGTCCGGCGCCTAAACGTCCTGGTGCTTAAACGTTTTGGCGCCCAAAATAATGTATAAAATATAAGTATAAATCAAACTTGAGACTGAGTTGGTATTCCGTCCCGCGCGGGACTAAAATGAAATCCCGTCCCGCGCGGGATGGCGCGGGATTTTTCCGTCATCCGTCGTCTTAACAATTGGTTAAATTGGGTGGCAAATGAGTGTTTATAAAATTATTATAAAAAATAAGTTTTCGTCGATACAATTCGTTTTCAAATTTAGAAATAGTGCTTGCATTTTTTATTACAATTTTAAATCTATGAAAAATTTAGTATTATCAACTTAAACAATTACCAATAATTACCAACTTAATAATCTTTGGCGTATTATTATATATAGTAGGTATGTAATAAGTTAGTATAATTTTACTTTTATAAATCTATTGAATTGAATATTACAAATATCGAACAAATTATATAAAAATGTCACATTTAAACAAGAAAAGGAAACATAGTGAAACTGATTTACAACCATCAAGTGATACAGACGTTTCTGGCTTAACTCGCGAAAATATTAATTCATTAATTTCGTCAAAAAGTGATTCATTGAAATATGTGGACGTTAAAGAAAATTCTTCGGTATGGTCAACATTTCAGAAAATCTTTGTGAATGGAACATATTCAAATTATGTGAAATGCAAAAAGTTCCCGCAAGTATTATCGTTTCCGAAAAGATCTAGCACATCTGGTTTACAACGGCACAAGTGTTCAACTAAACAAGGTCATAATTTAGATTCGAGGCCAATAAGAAACTACATGAATAAAACTATATCGCAAGATAGTAAACTTAAAATGGCTAATCATCTTGCTTATTGGTCAGCCGTGGATCTACGTCCATTCTGTGTAAGCGCGGGAGAAGGTTTCAAGAAAATGGCACAATTTCTAATTAACGAAGCAGCTAGCAAAGGTAGATTTGAAATTGATGATATATTATCTACGCCGCAAACTGTTTCGATTATGGTTGCAAACAAGACAGAAGAATTAGAAAGGCTTTTAATTCAAGAATTTGAAGACGTACCGAAATTATCACTGACGACAGATCATTGGGATGATCAACATCTAGGTACATTTTTTACAATGACAGTGCATTATGTACGAGGTACGGAACTTATATCACGGGTAATTGCGACGAAATCTACGGTATCAAAAACTAGTATCGCAACTGAGGAGGATTACAGTAGTATCTGTAAAAAGTTCTGCATTGAAAAGAAGAAGATGATAATTGTTTCGGATAACTGCGCGGCCATGAAGAAGGCATTTAAAAACTATCTTTGGGTGGGCTGCGCTGCTCACAATTTAAATCTTGTGCTTAAACATACATTTGACGACAAAAATGATTTAAAAGAATTTCAGGACACATTAAAATCCTGCAAGAAATTAGTGAGTTTTATACATCACTCAAAACATGAGCGTGAATTAGATTATTCTCTAAAACAAGAAGTGGCAGTTCGATGGAATTCGAAGTATTCAGTATTCTAAGTTCAATTAGATTGAAGTATTTTCTTGTATCCTTTCTATGTTTAGAAAATACCACAATGCCATTGGTACTTGCTAGCTTCCACCTAAGCAAGGCAAATGGCCAAATGTGTAGTGTACTATGTAAAATAAATTTATAAATCAAACGCAGGACTTAATTGGCATCCCGTCCCGAGCGGGACTCAATTGACATCCCGTCCCGCGCGGGACTCAATTTACATCCCATCCCGCGCGGGACTAAATTGGCGTCCCGTCCCGCCCCGTCCCGCGCGCGGGACAGGACGGGATTTTTTCCGTCCCGCATTCTTCTCTAGTTCATATAGTGTGAACTGGCTTTCAGTATGTATTACGATATCTTTATTTGGTGGGTATTTTATTAAATTAATTTATAATTAGTTTCATTAGAAGGAGGGCATTCTAGTTTGAGTAGATATACTACATAAATTAGAGAAACGCAATGTTTTTGCAGAATCACTTTATAAATATTTAGTCTAATCTACGAAGTTTTTCGTGACACATTTGATGTGAAGCATGACAAAATATTTGCTTACACTAATTTAATTTGATTTAAATTAATTAATTTAACTTTTAATTTAAGATATTTTTCGGCAAAATATTTAATTAACTAAGTGTAAGCAAATAATTTGCCGAAAAATATCTTGAACGTAGATATTAATTTAGTATATCGTCGGTGATGTGACAATACCTCGTATCTCATTTTTTTGCTAAATTGAGATTTTGGTATCATTTTAACGGTCTAATTAATGCGCATGTTATGGTAAAATCTAGTAAGTCGGAAAAAATTATGTACCTTGAAATTTAAATAAAACATAATCTCCTATCTCGTAGCTTGTATATAAAAAATAATCAGTTTTTTGTCTCCTCTGTAAAATGTGGTTTTATGTAGATAGGAGGTATTGTCACATCACCGACGATATAGGTTTCTGAACGTGACAACGTGAAGTAATATCGGTGAACAATTTCTCACGATTTTGTTGGTCCTTACAAGGATGTTGAATCCCCTCATATCAATAATTGGCTAACATTTACATCATAATCAATTCAAAAATGATTCTATGATTAAACATAAGGCTATGTAATATCAGGTATTAAAACAATTCCATGGAATTTGAGGCGTTTGGTAAATTGGAATTTATCCATTGTCAGAAGTTGCGACATTGCAATGTACAAGTTGATCGTTAGATAAAATATTTAAAAACTTTTTTTCCAAAAATAATTTGGACGATAATATTTGTTACTAATTTAAGAACTTATTTATTTGCTTAAATTAAATTTTTGTAAATTTGTAATTTGGGTGAGCTAAGTTTTTACTTTATCCTTCTCAGAAGAAGAATATTTTACTTTTATGTAAATCAAATAAAAACGCAAATTCGTATATTTTTTTAAAATTAATTTATACTTCGAAAAATTACCTGCGTACCTCAATTGTTTTCAGGGCTTACATGCAGTCAGGATTTTCAAAAAATCAGATTTTTGGTTTGTATTTTCTTATACAGTACGATACTTCAAGAATATTCTGTGAAAATTTTAAGTCGATCCGATAAATAGTTGTAAAGATATCCTTTCGTTTTTCAAACTTTTATTAAGTAATTTATTCATTGACTGCATGCAGTGGCGTAGCTACCATAGGGCAAAGTGGTGCAGTGCACCGGATCCCAGGGGGCCTCTTGGGGACCCTCTGAGCTGTTTTTTTTTAATTTCTAATGCAAACATGTGAAAAAAGGGGGAGGGGGGCCGATTTTTTTTATGCACCGGGGCCCTTGTCCACCTAGCTACGCTACTGACTGCATGTAACCCCTTAAAACAAATAAAAATATGTCGATTTAAATATTTATTAAATTACAATATTCTGCGAAATTGTATAAATATTTAATTTTTATAATTAATTACATTACATATTATAATATTATTATAATTTTATTAGTAAGGATATTTTAATAATTTACGAATTAAGGAAATTAAATTAATATTGTATATTTTAAGCTTTAAAATGCATGATGCATCACAAGAAATTACATAATATGAGTAGCATCTACAGCCAATTACTTATATAATTCCTTTTACGTGTTGGAGTTAGGTTTTCCTTTTTTGCTGGAACACAACCCAGGTTTTTCCTAACTCACGGTTATTGGATCTAGTTACCGTTCAAATGACAATATATTGTATATGTTTCCATGTTTACCCATTATTATGTAATTTCTGATGAAGAATGCATCACGCATTTGAAAGCTTAAAATATACAAAGTAAAGCTGGGTTGACATGGGTAGTGAACCACGGCCGTGAGGCAAGCTTCCATAAAATACGCACCTTGTAAACTGCTGATTCGTGAAATACGAATCGTAATTTCTTGCCACAAACTGATAAATCTGCGTTTGTGGTGAGATCAAACGTGTTTAAAAACAGTTCACATGGTTTTAAGTTTAAGTTTACGCGGAACGTATTTTACTAAAGCGTGACTCACGGCCGTGGTTCACTACCTATGCCAACCCACCTTTAATTTATTTTCCTTAATTCGTAAATTATTAAAATTTCCTTACTAATTTATTTTCACGAATTAAAAACTAACCAATTTAAATATTATAATTTTATGTAAGTAATTACTAAAGCCCGTGTCTCACGGTCAATATTTCCATCAATATTTTGATGATAATTTTTATCAAAACCGTTTTGACTATGGGACAGGTCATTTTGATAAAAATTTATAACCTGTCAAACGATGCTTCTATTTTAATGACGTCACATCAATATGTTGACGGAATACGACCGTTTCTATAATTTTGATCATATTGATGAACCAATGGTTTTGATTGGTTGATGTGCTTCGTTTGTGGTCGTTTTCGAACGAACAAGTTTTAACTTTTAACCTCACTTTTGATGATCTATCATTCACAGCAGACTACTTTTATCAAAATATTTATGAAAATTTTGATCGTGTGACTTACCTATAAATTTTGATCAAAACATATTTAATGACGTCAGATCTATCAACATTATCATCAAAATATTGATGGAAATTTTGACCGTGGGACCCGGGCTTTATTAATTATGAAGTATTTTAAATAATATAAAAGTTAAAGAACAAAATTTACAAGTTAAAAAATTATGACGTAATTACCTGTAGGTATATTAAATTATATTATAATATTCTGTACATTTCCGATAGGAATACTGTTGAATATAACGATCAAGTGTATAGAAGACGAATAATCCAACCTCTTCTTCTTCTTAGGGTGCCGTCTCCTCATAGGAGGTTGGCTACCATAACGCTGTACTCGTCTCTGTCTTTTGCGAGTCGTATCAGTGTTGCGGCATCCGGAATACCAAACCATTGCCTCAGGTTCTTAATCCCGAACTGCCTCTTCCTTCCAAGCCCCCGTTTCCCCTCTATCTTTCCCTGCATGATCAGTTGGAGAAAACCATATTTTTCACTTCGAAAGATATGCCCGAAGTAAGCCGCCTTTCTCTTCTTAATGACGGTCAGGACCTCTCGGTCTTTACACATACGACGCAAAACCTCCTCGTTTGAAACATGTTCAACCCAATATATTTTAAGGATTCTCCGTATCTCTCAAGAAGGCTTTCTCACCTTCAAAGTGAACCCATATTGTATTTGTTGCAACCAGCTTTTCGGTGACGTAACTGAACTCAACAATAATTGGTGGTTGTTTCTCAAAATTGTATTGATTGTATGATGGTATTATGCGATATGGAAATTGTTAAGCAAGGTATGCTGACTACGTTTTATTATTATTTTGACAAGGTTTTTGCCGACCTGCTTTTCTAATAACTTTTAATTAATTAATAAATAATATGAAGGCGTTCTCCAGTCATTGGTTCAGGTCCCTGATTACTACTATACTCTGTTTACCCAACAGATGTACCGAAGCTCCTCCCTAAAAACGCGCGGGATATTCGAATAGAATTTTTCTATTGCTCGAATTTGGAAACTCCCGTTTACAACACTAACGTCATAGGTTTTTTAACCTATAAATTAATTTTGAATGTCATGCAATCATTTGAACTTTTACCTAGAAATTTTTAGACTGGTTGATGCGCTCATTGGCTTAAATTTTTGGGGAGGAGCCTTGGTGCACCTGTTTTTTTTAAGAAACCGATAGAAATTTTCTACTCCACGTGGACAACGTGAATGTCATTGGTTGAAATTAAATTTCAAGCAATTTCATTGGTTAACATTCAATTTGTCCACGTGGAGTAGAAAATTTCTATCGGTTTCTTTAAAAAAAACAGACCATAGACGTAATGGGATAAAATGGAGAGGGTGGACAAAGTCAAAAATAACTAAATAAACAGATTAAAAAACCGAGAATAAGAGAGAGAGAAAAGCCATCCATTCTTTTTAGTACGACTCCACGGTACGACTCCTAATAATGTTTCGTAAGTTTGCCTTAGCTCTGTCGACATCAGTGATAGGAATAATTGCATTACCTCAAATGTCAACAGCAGTATTCTTCATCCATGAAACCAATATTTTTTTCATATCCTGGTTGACTTTTTCAATAAAACCCTGACTCCGGCTATGGAGTGTTTTTCCATGAACAATTTTTAATTCTGGCTAATATACAAATATTCCTAATATTCCCAAATATTACCCTAAAACTCAATTTCGGATGCCAGAGATGTGTTAATGTAATTTTTTACATTTTGTGCATTTTGTTAAGTCTGAGATAAAGAATTTCTGTACGTTGGAAACTTACCATGATATAATTTTTATCAAAAATTTCCAATCCATCATTACCAATGCGAAATGCTACCAAAATATATAAAAATAGAAGTTTGTGATTTGTTGTATGCCAAATTATTTAAAATTAATTTAAAAATTTTAAATTATTATCATTAACTTATTATTACACCCATGTTTTTTCAATTTCCCACAATGACAATGACAAAATAATTGCATTTGTATTTTTAACTGTTATATATACTCGTATGTCACTGCAATTTTCTTTTGATCAATGTGTAGTTTGATTTACATCTTTGATATTTACATTAACTTGCAATAATTTATTTAAAATAATAAATAATATAATTATTTTTACAAGTTAAAAACTCAAAATATTTGATATAATATTTTAATTCAATAAGATCCATTTATTTTAACTAATTAAATTTAATGTATAATTATTTCTTTTTAATTTATCATTAAACTTAGGGTTTTTCAATTTTCCCACAATTGGCTATCACAAATTGATTTCTTTCATTTTTAACTACTTATTGTTTAAATCAAATAAAAATTATGCACACATACACCAGTGAATGATTATAATAATAATAATATCTAAAATTATTAACCATTAAGACATTTCGAAATTGTTATAAAATAATTGGATGAAATGCAATAAATAACTAGCTGATACATTCATCAATAAATCAGCAATCAAATACTCTTAATTCTTCAATGCATTTTAATAGTATAAATTATTATAAATGGCAAAGTACTAGTGCAAAATATTACAATTTTTGTACTTTGAAGTTTTCAGTTTTACATTTTGGAATCAAATAATATTAATCAATACTCACGATAAGGTATTTGTATAAATATATTTAATTACAAAAAAAATTAAACCTATTATTCCTTTTAATATAATTTTACCAATTTTTAAGATCTTAAACTTTTAATATTTTAAATTTTTAATATACAAAATAAAATTTTATTTGATTTGTCGATAAAAGTTTTCACGTAATTTTTGTAAATTAAAATTTATATACAGTGTCAACTGCTTATAATGGACTTCAAGGAATCAAAGTATTATTAGTTCATTATACATTATGTTGTGGGAGTTTATTTTAACCGTATATAATATTATAACAAGAGTTCAGTCTAAGAAGTTCTCCATTATAGGCTTATTAGATCATAATATAGGCCAGTTTCCATAAAACCCTGTTCACACTATATGATTTCTCATGTGACAGCTGACAACGAATAAGGTAAAAGCTGTGAATACTGTGAGCAGTGGCGGATTTTCAAACTCATAAATCAAGGGTCCTTAAATTCAGCTTTTTTCCCATGGTGCATACCAGAGTAAAAAACGTGCGTGCGTAGAATACACACGTAGGAGCGGTGAAAATATTTAGAAGAGGGCCTCAAAATATGCGATACAAAATTTAAAAAACATAAAAACAAATTGTTTTTATTTTTAGTAACATAGACAGGATAAATTATTCGTTTAGGCTTTCTAGGCATTAAAAATCTACTATAATTTTGAATTACCTAAATACAGGACAAAAATGCAATTTGCCTAGAATCTGTGCTCTAGTTATAAAGATATTCGATATATTTAAGAAGTTACTGTAAAACTGAACCACTCTTATCAGGTCAATTCTACCGGAGCGTTCAATGGGATTTTTATGATGCATGAAATCATAAAAACTAGTTCAAATAATTTTTTCTAAACATAATTTTTTAGAATCATAGTATTCATTCATATCAGACAAGTGATAGACGTGCCTCCGATCTATGTAAGAAATCGTAAATCAATAAACATATAATACGTAAGTAACTTTTATCATCAGTGTTTTACTTGCTCATACTTTAAACTCATTTATCTCAAAACTATATTTTCAAAGTTGGCGTACAGGATAGCTCAAATGTGGCTGAAGTTAGAAACGGATTCGGATTCAGATTTAGATTCAGATTTACAATTTTATAGTGGACCAACTAAATCATAAACATGAAATAAAATTTTGTAAAATGTGCATTTTTAAGGCAATTTTTGAAAGCCAAAACGTATATAACAACAATAAAAAATGTGTTCTAAAGTCGGCTCAAAATTTGTTTCATCTATCGGGAAGCCCTAAATAATATTAAAACTATAATATCAAAAATTAAAAAAATAATGCATGTACTTTAATCTAACCATCGCATTGGTGAAAATTGGATTTTGTTGAGTATCATAAAGGTACAAAATTTCAATTACCAACTCAGGGGTTTAGCGGGGTAGATTTACAACTTCATGTTGAAATTAAAAAAATAATCGCATTATGCCTAAATCTTACCCACCTAAAAAAATCGGCAATATTTAGTTACACATGTATAAAAATTTTCAAACCCCCAACTCAGAGGTCTTGGGGTTGAATTTGAAACTCCAAGCTGAAATTTAGAAAAATATGGCAGTATGGCAAATATTACCAATAAAACCAGCGTTTCAACCATCACGCCCTTCCTTTTTTTACCCCGAATTTCCAATTTTTTTTTTATATTCTCAAAATTGTAAAAAAATGAATGGTACAAATATTTTTGTTTTTATTAAGCTCGACAAATCTCATAATTTATGCCTCTAAACCAGAAGACTGCCTTAATAACACTCTTAATTTATTATGTTTCATGTAGCAACATAACAACATGGTCAATAATTTAACAGAAGTGCCTCTACTTCTACCTCAAACTTCAACACCAAATTTTGAAATGTCAAACAACAAATCATTAAAACGTAACGATGAAATTGAAGAAAAAGAAACCAAAATGAAAATTGTTTGGAGAAATGTAATCTTAATGGGAGCTTTAAATATAGCTGGCATTTACGGACTTTATTTATGGTTATTTACATGCAAATGGAATACAATGGTTTTCAGTAAGTAAATTTTTTTTCTCCATTATATTAACTTAGGGCGCCACAATATCCAAAGAATTAATATCATTACTTTTTTGATTAACATTCGAAGCGAATATTGAAATCCTCGAGTTAGTTTTCATAACGTACGTCATCCACCGTTTGTTTCCATTTAGGCCAGTCATTGTAGCAAAAAAGGTATGAAAAATTGCAATAGTTTTCAAATTTTGAGACAACATTGAAGGAGGTAAAAAAATAATAAATCCGAATTTGCACCCTTTTCTGCCCCCCCCCCGGAACATTGTTAAATTAAAAAAGGCGAAATTCCGAAATTTATGCAAACCTTGGAGAACATTTTAATAATTAAAACACATCTTCAACAAAGTTTACACTCTGCTACAATGTCCGAAACATTGCAAACAGTAGCTTATTCATTTTTTTTGGTGTATCCTGTCGAAAAAAATTGCAAAAGTCATGCAAATAATTCCTTGATACAACCCTGTATGCAAATTAATAATCACAACTATTTGCAATGTTCCGGTCATCGTAGCAGGGTGCAAACTTTATAGAAGATGTCTAATAATTATTAAACTGTTCTTCAAGATTTGCATAAATATCGGAATTTTTTTCATAGAGTTATTGCAAATTTACATTTTCTTTTAACAATTTAACAATGTTCCAGGGAACAAAAAAGGGTGCAAAAATCGGATTAATAATTGTTTGATCTGTCACAATGTTGTCCCAAAATATAAAAACTTTTGCAATTTTTGTCTAACTTTTCATTTTTTAAGTCCCCAATGACTGGTCTAATTGGCTTCTTCACCTAACGCTAGTACTTAAAAATTGTATCCAACAACATTTATTATTTTTGTCATAAAAGTATGTACATACATTAAGTTTGCAGACATTCCCACGATCCATATAACTGACATTTCAATAAATCAACTTTAAAAGTGATTGTTTTTCGCAAGTAGAACCCATTCAATAAAATGCTGCGATTTATTCTTTATATCCTTATATTCTTTATTTATACTTTCAAATTTGGTGAGTCAGCAGTTATAGGCTCCCATTGTAATTCTAACGTTTTGGATGATATTGATACTTGAATTTTAATTTTATTCATTTTAGCGTATGTTTTTCAATACCTCATGTCGACAGGCGTCACAGCTGGAGCGCACAGATTATGGGCACATAGATCATATAAAGCTAATTTACCTTTACGGATAATTCTCATGATTGGTCAAACAACGTCATTTCAAAATGACATATATGAGTGGGTTCGAGACCACAGAGTTCACCATAAATATACTGAAACAAACGCTGATCCCCACAATGCATTAAGGGGATTTTTCTTTTCACATATGGGATGGCTTTTGGTTAAGAAGCACAAGGATGTCATAAATAAAGGAAAAACTATTGATTTGAGTGATTTAGAAGCCGATCCTGTGGTACGATTTCAAAGAAAGTAAGAAATTTTGGTTATCACAGCTAGAGAAAATTGTTTTATTACTTTATTTAGCTTTTGGTAAATTTTCCATAATGAAATTTTATTATATTTCAGATATTACTTTTTTATGTTACCAATATTGTGCTTTATAATTCCGGCATGGATACCCTATTATTTCTTTGGCGAGGATGCATGGACATGCTTTTTTGTTGGATCTATGAGTCGTTACACAATATCCCTACACTACGCATGGCTTGTTAACAGTGCAGCCCATATGTGGGGAAATAAACCATACGACAAGTACCTTTTTTTTTTATTAAAGCTCAATATTGATGATAATAATAATAATATATTAAATTTCAGAAACATAGGACCCACTGACAATGCTGTCGTTAGTTTTTTCGCAAATGGAGAAGGTTGGCATAATTATCATCACGCATTTCCTTGGGACTACAAAGCTGCAGAATTAGGAAAATATCAACTTAATTTCACCCTGATGTTTATCGACTTCTTCGCCAAAATTGGTTGGGCATATGATTTAAAAACAGTTTCGCAGGAAATGATTGAAAAACGAATGTTACGTACTGGCGACCGTTCTACAGGAGTTATAAATAAACCTAAGAATAATAATGAGTATCATCCCCAAGGCGAAGTGTGGGGTTGGGGGGATGCCAATATGAAAGAAGAAGAAATTCACGATATAAAGGTGTATAACAGACTAAGAAAAGGCTAAATTAACAGTTGGTATATCTTCAAGGTTTACATTTAGTAGTAACGATGATAGTTTGGGTGTATTGTAGTAGTAATATAACATGGGAAGGGATAAGGAATTTGAAAAGAAAAATACAAAAATTGATTATATACTTTTTTTCTATACTATACTATACTTTTTTCAGTCATTTTAGTTTTTGTTTTATATATTATAATGGTTAATTTCGCAACCATCTCCCCCCCCCCTTGGGTGAATGATTTACAATTTGCACTTGTTAAAATATTAATAATAAATCACATTTATAATGACAAAATCGGTGATGACAACAGGTAATCCTCCCCTTATAAGTTTTATTAAATAAATATACTCAATAAACAATAAATTGAGTTAACCATAAAGTTATGTCAACCATTATTAATAAAATTGTATTAATCGATTATTTTATTATATACAATACTTATGTTACATACAAATTATATTTTATGTCAATAAATTATTGTTAATGATAGTAAAAAGAATAGGGTTGTATTTATTTGGTCAGTATTTTAAATAAATGGTTAGTATTTTAAATAATATGGTCATGCCTGTTTTCACCAACAATTTATTTAAGAATTCCTAGTAAAGAATTACTTAGCTAGGATTCCATAAATTTGATTGGTCAAATTTGACATATGAATTTTTTATGTCAATACTATGTCAAATTTCACCAATCACATTTATGGAATCCTAGTTAAGTAATTCTTTACTAGGAAATTCTTAAATAAATTGTTGGTGAAAACGGGCATCAGTATTTTAAATAAATTGTCAGTATTTGAAATAATATGGTCAGTATTTTAAATAAATTGTCAGTATTTTATAAATAATATGGTAAGTATTTTAAATAAATGGTCAATATTTTAAACATATCGGTAACATACTGTCGTGAAACGAATAACTTTATTCTGACCGTCTCTTCGGAAGGTAACGGCAAGCCACCGAGATAATCTGGCAAGAGAATTTTTTTAAAAATGAAATATCTTATACTCCCTGTGATTCGGAGACCAGGTTTTTCTTGCGCCAATGCCAGATGCGGTTTTCGTACCTTATAATTTTTATGTATTTTGATAACCAAAATCGACTGGCGCAGTCAGTTTGTCTTAAGAATATTTTATCGACAATTAAAGTGAAACTACTCCATTTTCTTTTTCAAGCAGTGGCAAGGGTTTTTTAGTGACTTGTAAGCCTTTTTGCCACTTCAATGGGCGTTTTCGTACTCTGCTCCTTCAAATTTGTTATGTAGATTAATAAAATGGGTATCGAAATTTTATTGACCCCATAAAATAAGTAATGGAAAAAAACTTCACTTGGACGTTTTTTGTTGGAAAAAATTAGTTTTTGGTTGAATTCGTGAATATATTGCGGTGCAATCGGTAAACTTACTTTAAATTTGACGAAATCATTATTACAACATAATATTATTCAGTATTCAATATAGCATTGGACAGTGCTATTGGTATTGAATATTTATAAAGGTATTAAATATACAGAAACTTAAATTACAATAGGAAAAGTTAAAGATCACAATTGATATTCTAAATACCCAACTCCCAAATCTATAAACAATTAAATTTACGAAGTTAAATGATCAGTTGATCACCCTTATTATTTATATTATGTATTATTAAACTTTAAACGCTATTTTAAATAATGAATTTTTTATAAATATTTAACATACCTTGGCGCAAATTTAAATTTGATAGAAAGAACAATGGTGCATTATAAAAACTTGAAAATAATTCAGCTTTATAAAATTGTCGTTATGGTCAGAAATAGTCAAAATTTTAATTTACATACACTTAATATTTTGAGTTCAATGAGTTGATTTTTAGCTTCAGTAGCGTCAAGGTGTCCAAATTTTTTTTCCTTTTTTTAATTTTACAAAAATGACTTCGTGCGAAGGAATTGTAGAAAACAGCAAAAATTGTTCTGGTTATCCCATTTGGATGAAAGGGCTTTTCTACATTTATTTACATATTTTGATGTTGTATGGAATTTTACTCGTATTTACCGAAGCGTACTACACCACCATATTTTACAGTAAGTTTACGCTAAAGAAACATTGATTTAATTTTAATCGAATAATAATTAATTGAAAAAATGATTATTTCAGGTATATTTTTAATATCTCTGGGAATACTAGGAGTAAATGCTGGAGCTCATAGACTGTGGGCACATTGCTCGTACACAGCCACCACAGAATTAAAAATATTCTTAATGCTGTGCCAAACGTTAGCAGGCCAGGTGAGAGGTCCAAATATTTTGTTTCGGAAAAAGAAAATTAAATAACAATTTTAGGGAACGATATATGAATGGGTATTATACCACAGATTACATCACAAATGTTATAAAACAAATTTGGATCCGTTCAATCCGACCAAAGGTTTTCTATATTCTCATTTATATTGCTTAATGAAAGACATTGTTCCTGAACAGGAAGAACTATTAAATGAAATTGATATGACCGACTTGGATAACGATCGCGTTGTTCAATTTCAAAAAAAGTAAGTAGTCTGCCAATATTGCGAACTTTACTTTCTTCACATGTACAAAGATAATAAATCACTGCAACACAAAAAAAGAATTAACGAAATATAATATTTTTGTACCAAAGTAGAAAGCAAAGTCATGGTTGTCAAGGAAAAGATATTCTAATTTTTGATAACTTCACAATTATTATAAAGTCTGAAAATATAAATAAATTTAATCTTACTTTAGTTAGTTTATCAAAACCAAGGGTTTGAACAGGAATTTAAAAAAAGAGATCTATAAGTCAGAGTTTGTCAGGCCAACGCAAACGTCGATTTATTTTTAAGTTATTCGCTAATTTCTTTCTTAACTTTGTATTTTTAGATACTATTGGTTTCTTTTCTTTGCTGTAAATATAATTACCTCAATTTATATACCAATCGCATTTTGGGGCGAATTTTTACCATACACAGTATTGGTAGCAGGATGTTTGAGATATGCAGTCACATTACATTTTGCTTGGTTCATTTACAGTGCCGTCACCATTTTGGGATTAAAAGAAGGAGAAAAGTAACTAAAATGTTCAATTAGTTTCAATATTTCTTAATTAAAAAAAATATTTTTAGGTTTCCTTCTGATACTAACTTGGTTTTTTTGGCTTACAAAACGCATTGGTTAAAATACCATCAATTTGTACCTTGGGATTACCAAACTGGAGAGTACGGAAAATACGGAAACGACTGGATTTCTTATTTCATAAGAGTTTGTGCAGCCTTAGAGCTAGCCACAGATTTAAGAATCGTTAGCAGCGAGATGGTTAAGACTGCTCTTTACATGCACACCAAGAGCAAAAAAACAATCCCAGATTGTTTGATGGAAGTTGAAGCAATTTCAAATACACCCCCAAATCATTACTTACATCCAAAAAAATACTATTAGCACTTCAAGTACAAAATGTTACGCTTGGTTAGAAAGAAAGAATAAATATAAAATTTTGTGTACTGTACTTGTTTTATTTTTCAAAATTTAAGAAAAAGTTACTTTAAAATTACAAATAAACACAAATTACCGTCAAAATATAGTTGGATTAAAATTCCTAACTTTTGGAATTTACATTTTCAAGCTGAGCAGTAGCAACGGTTTTCATACCTTCCTGGACCGACTGGAGATTATTTTTCCACGACGATAACAAATCACGCAATTGTTGCCATTGAGCTGTTCCAAAAGTCCTGTGCATTGTGCTGGAGGTGTAAACTTTTCGTGCAGCCTGATCCATTCGTGCTCTTACCAGCTTGGTTTTTAATACTAGAAAAGAATAAGTGATTAATAATGGATCAAATCGATAATTATGATGACTTTCGCTTAAAATCAAAAGTTCCCTGACTTTTCCAGGTATTCCAGATGAATAGGAACCCATTTCCCTATGTATTTGTTAACAAGACATGTACATATACCAAATTTCATGCTGAATTATCAAAATAATGAAATGAAACTAAATCAGGAGTTAAATAATACCATATAAAAAACATTTTCAAATGAAATAAACAAAAGTTACATACCATAGAATTCAAACCCGGACAATTAAACACCCAGATACTGAAAAAAGGAAACTCACGTCTGTGATTTCTCATTCAAAATGTTGCGACAACAGTAACATGTGTCTTGTAGATAATTAAATATTTTAGGGATTTTTTTTACAACTATTTATAATAGTCCAAGAACGAAGTACAGAAAAGGGAAAGATACCAGAAGTTTGACTATTTTATTCAAAATGGGCAGAAACAAACGGTGCAGTTTTGCAGTTATAATTAAAAATTTGCATATTGAGAGAAAATCTTTAAGTTATTTAAAACATAATAAAAGAAACACATATTCCAGAAAGTTGCAGTAGAAAACGAAAACAACAGAATAAACTGATGACAAATTGTTAGAATTGTAAAGCACGAGCCGTTTAAAATCTCAAGAGTAAAAATCAAACTGAAATTAGAAATATCTATAAGAACAATTCGTAGGTGAATGACAGAACAAGGTCTTTTTGGTACAAACATTGATTAATAGAGCCATATAGATCCGCAAGTATATGAGAACTTTTGTGCCATAATTTGTCCCGAAAGGTAGATGGCGTTGGTGGTTTTTTGTCCCGAGATTCGTTCGAGATTTTAACGTAACTTTTATTCAATAGTAATCTGCTTTACCCACAAATTTAAACTTCAAAATTTGTCCAACGTTGCCAAATACTTGACAACTTTAAGCGTGGTTATATTGAAATGTGTTTGTTTGAGCAAATTTTACATTCATACAAAAATTTAAAGGAAGATACTCGTAATTTTTACGGTGTCTATTATTTAAGTAACCAAGCGGTATTTCATTTATTAATCCAGACTTTTTTTTATAAAATATCTACTTTTAATAGTTTATAATTATGAATTTAATTATAAAAAATAAAACCATCAATAAAATAATAATTTTATGTTTTGACTTTTGTCATATGGATCCGAATAACATAATGTAGAATTTTGCATTTGTTTTATTCAATTAATAAAATAAATAAAACAAACTCAATTACAAAAGTATACAACTAAATGTTCAGTAATGAAATTTAAAACATCCCATAAAATTATTTATTAATTAATTAATTATTAGTTCGACTTGTGCAAAATCTAGCTGGGTTGATGGTTAGCGTAAATGTATGGTGACAAATTGTCTTGAAAGTTTGACTTGAGCAAAATCTAGCTGTGTTTGATATTTTGCATGTGATATTTGATATTTTTCGTGTAAACGAAAACTTAAAGGGATCATTCTTATTCTTAGGTGCATGTCGCCAGCCCCCCAAATCGAATTTTGGGATGAAATTTGTGTCAAACGTTAGGTTTGGGAGGGGGGAGCATGCAGTCGAATCTTTTGTAAAATTGGTGTAAAAAGTATTGGCATCGAAAAATGTATAAACTCATTGGGGCTCAAACGATTCTCAAACGTTTGGCTACAAATTCACCCAAACTTTCCACTTGGGGGGGGGCAGCATGTCTACAGTCCCTCCAAGTATTTCGCCAATAACACCTTGACGATTGCGGATCAAACGAAAAATTTGGAAGTTCCTGTGGCTCAAACTATATTCAAATGTTAGACACCAATTTCACCCAAAAATTCTATTTGGGTGGGATAAAGTTAAACATGTCTACAGCCCCCCCCCCTTTCCCCAAAGTTTTTGCGTATTAACCTACGACGGTTGAAGCTTAAACAAAATTATTGGAATCTCATTGATGCTCAAACATTTGACACAAATTGTTCTGAACAATTCGATTTAGGGGGCGTCAGCCCCGTCTATGTACCTATATAACCATAAACTTTTCAGAATATTGAAAGTTGCGCTTGATTTCGGGCTTCGAAAAATTTTTTAGGCCCTTTTTAAAATTCTTTTGAAATTCTTAAATTATTACATTGCTTAAACATTTCATGAATTTTTCTGGGTTACATAGACTTTTCCCAACTCTTCTAGTCCTAAAAGCCAACATTTTGCACCAAGTTTTATTGATAAACACCAAAGATATTCTATTAAACAGATTCTTTTCGAAAATTTCAACTTCAATATTATTCCATCAATCTAGTGATCACTCAACAGATTAAGCAGGATTAAATTTTCTTAATCGGATCAAAAGTTTTAATCTTATAAAATAGATTTAAAATTGAGGGTTATTGAACGGAACTTGCTCGGAGTACTCGAAATTTGAAATACTCGTAACTTTGCAGAAAATGAAAATAAAATGATGGGAATGGAAGCTCATTCAAGCTCAAACGAATCTCTGTCGATTGACATCAATTTCACAGAAAAATTCGAAATAGGAACGAAAATAGAAAAACATGTCTCCAGCCCCCCCCCCCCAAGTGTTTCGCGAATAACTCCGCGACGGTTGAGGCACGAAAAATTTGGAAGCTCATTGATGCTCAAACGTTTGACACCATTTTCACCCCGAAATTCCACTTGGGGGGGGCAGCATGTCTCCAGCCCCCCCCCCCCAAAGTTTTCGCGAATAACTCCGCGACGGTTGAGGCTCAAACGAAAATATTGGAAGCTCATTGATGCTCAAACGTTTGACACAAATTTCATCCCAAAATTCGATTTGGGGGGGGGGCTGGCGACAAGGACCCCTTATTCTTGTTGTTTTTTTTATCATCCGTCGAGTAGCCTTTTCCAATTCAATATTTTTGTTTATTTTAATATATGTGACCTGGACTATGAAAAGGGGGCTTAGGTGTCAAAAAATTATTTTCCATTTTTTTGCCGATTCGGATAGAGTATGAGACGCTCTTTCAGATGATGAAAACCACAAAGTCGTAATTTGTGGAATTACCACGCAACGCAGATAAACGGGAACACCTAATGCGAAACTGATGCAACAAGTTGTTACCTTTAACTGCTGTTTTCTCGATAACTTATTTGATCATTTTCCACTTTTTTGCCGATTCGGATAGAGTATGAGACGCTCATTCAGATGATGAAAACCAGAAAGTCATAATTTGTGGAATAACGCAGATAAACGGGAAAAACTAGCGAAACTGATGCAACGAATTGTTGCCTTTAACTGCTGTTTTTTTCGATAGCTTGATTTCGCATGTAAGCTCCCTTTTCATAGACCAGGTCACATATAACTTTATTGCATCTGTAAATTTATTATGTATTTTCATTTCTTTAAGAACTTTCCATTTGTACCAAGCAATTAGTATGTAGCATGATCCATAAGCTTCAGTTGTCTTCAGGTAAAGAATCTAATGGTATGCTTAAGGGTTTTCATTCAAGAAATGGTTGCGACAATAATTTAACAAGTCAACAAGTACTTGCAAGCCGCAATTTTACATCAAGCGGTATGCGACAAGGCGTTGATAAGGGCTACTTTAGTTTGAAAAAGGAGAAGGGGAAGAAAATAAAGAAGCACACATTTTAACATGGGCATTGCGGATCTTGTTAAACTCCTTCAATCAACGGTACAAATAAAGAAACGCATTGCGTTTGCTATGGATCACGAGAATTGGTGACATGGAGGAATATTTTAGTCCATAAGAGACAAAAAAATCAAATTATTTGAATCAAATGGAGAAACCTGTGTAAGACAACCTCGTAAGCAATAATTTTGTGTGAGTCATATAATAAGAAATCTGTAAAAACGGAGGTGGCAACATCAAATAATGGGGCTGTTTTCATGACATGAAGCTTTTTTTTATAAGTGAAATTGTAAAAAATGTGAATTTTTCTTAAAAAAGTGAAGAAAAGTGTACGATTTTCAAAAAAGTGAATCTATGGCAATCCTGTTCTAGGAGGACAGTATGAATGAATATGGGGGCTGTTCAGGCCGCGGTGGCTTCTTGTTCAAGATCTGGTTCTGTTTTTCGTTGATTTCTTCAAAATAGAACCATTTTTATATAAAAAAAAATACGAATTGCAAAACAACAGCCTCGGATCTAGGGGGCGGGCAAATCGGGGAACCCCGGTTAAAAAACAATATAAATTTGGTGGGGGGCATTGAATTTTCTATTTTTAATTTGTAAAAAAACAGAATCATGTAAAATTTTCTTCAAATGGTCAGAAAATACTAACATGGTTAAATCATTTTTTTAAAAGTATCAATTCCTATTTCATTGAATTTAATTGCAAAGGAATTCCAAAAATTGTTTTCATAAGAATTATATTTGTTTCAAAAAAATAAAAATAATATTTACCTTCAATTATAAAGCTTTCCACTTCATCTTCACCAATTTGTAGTTCATTTTGTATCGTCTCAAAGCTAATTTCATTATTAGTCTCGGCCAACTGCATGAACGATAAAAGGCGCATTTTTTGCATGTTTTGTTCATGATTTAATCCTTGAGAAGTAACAAATTCCTTGTGATTTTGATAAAAAGTTAAGTAGCTCTGTAGGTTGTCGCTTACAAATATCGAGAGCAAATCATGGATGAGCTCTCCTTCAAGTGACCGCACAGGTTTCAAAGATAACAGGGGATCTAACAAAAACGTGTTTGGATCAGCTAACGCCGAAGCTATGCAGCGTATGGCATCTTCTCGAGCGTGTGACGCATTCTCAGAAGTATAGGTACCCAATAACTCAATCATTACTTTAGCAGCTTGCTCACTACGGAAGTCAGTGTAACATTAAGAACGTTTTTATAAAAAGCTTATCAGTACTTACCCCTGGTTACTTTTCACCAAAACTTCATGCAAAAGACGGTACAACTTCTGTAACTGTTCACTCGATGGTGGGCATGAAGCTAATTGTTGTTTCAGGTGTTCAATATCACGAAAAACACTCTTGACTTGATCAGTTTGCTTGGCAATTTGAATTAAGTGATAATAAACGTGATAACGCATCGGTGATCGGGTATCAAGTGACTGGAACAGCAACCACAACCTGTAAAGACACCAAACTCTTATTTCAAAACTCGAAAAGAAAATAAAAGAAACTTACGCTCTCAAACTTGCAACCAACAACTTCTGCCCTGGAGCCTTAGTAAGCTTCTCACAGAATGCAAGAATTATATTTTCCGCACGTTCCATTGGCACCTAAAACTTGATTTGTAAAATCGGCTTTTTAAACTGAAGGAAGTTAACTTACCAAAACCATTATGGACACAATATCATTCAGTACTGATTCGACCTCAGCTTCTTGTCCCTCGCGAAAGCAAGCGTCACAAACGCCAATAATTTTGTGTAAGTCATCTTCGATACCTTTGGGTGATTTTTCTATCGAAATTTCAGCACCCAACGACTTCAAATACTCTCGCAGTTCTTGTGCCTAAACCATAACCTCAAATTAGAAAATAAAAAATTATGAACGAGAAATTTTACCTGATCTTCGGCCGTTATGTCTATAAACACGGGTGGAATTTGCATTTTAATTTAATTGTAACAATACAATAAATTAGTGAAATAAGGCAAACTTAACCACGTTTATCGCGTACGTTACAGCTGTCAACGTACAAAACTGGTAATATATTTATTTTAACGTTGGTATTAAACCAACTCAATACAATACAGAATGCGGCAGAAAAAATAGTTTCGAGTGCATTATAAAAAAATAGGTCACTTTTCTTGTTATAACAAAAATGGACTGATTGGTGATTGGGGTAAAAATCTTTCATTAATTTTGAAGTAACGTGGTCATGTGGTAAATTATACAATGGACACAAAATTGAAACAAAATTTATTATCATTTTAAAACATACAACAATCGGTAACCATTACCGATGTTTTTGATGCAATAGGAAGTTTGTCTGATAGTCTGAGTTCTGGACCTGATGGTATTGCCCCCTTTTTTATAAAAAGATGTCAATACTCCTTAGCATCTCCATTATTCAAGTTATTCTCTTTATCGCTTTCGACTGGTGTATTCCCTAAAGTCTGGAAAAAGAGTTTCATAACGCCTGTCTTTAAAAAAGGCAATCGTTCTAATATCGATAACTATAGAGGTATTTCTATACAATCTACTATTCCCAAATTGTTAGACAAATTGGTCGCAACTCAACTTCTTACTGCTAGTGAAAACTTCATTGTGGTCGAACAGCATGGTTTCCTTCCCGGTCGTTCGACTACTACCAACTTGTTATCCTTTGTTACGGATGTGGTGGAGGCATTCGAAAACCATATGCATGTGGATGCAGCGTACACAGATTTCGCGAAGGCATTTGATCGTGTTCCGTTGCCTATTCTTTTGTCGAAACTTGCTTCGTTTGGATTTGGACCAGCGGTAATCAAGTGGCTGCGTAGTTATCTGATGGACAGAAAGCAGGTGGTGCGCATTAAGAATTTCCTCTCGATGGTTATCTCTGTATTATCTGGTGTTCCTCAGGGGTCGCATTGTGGCCCAATTTTATTTCTTCTATTCATAAATGATATTGTTAAGTACATCAAATACTGTCGGGTTCTACTATTTGCGGATGACCTTAAGATTTACAAAGCGATTCAATCTTTGCGCGACTGCTTGTTAATGCAAGAGGATCTCGATAACCTTCATCGATGGTGCCAATTCAATAAATTGAGACTAAATTTCGAGAAATGTTCCGTGATATCCTACTCTAAACACAACTTTGATGTGTTCGATTACCAAATCAATGGCAGGGCCCTTATTCGTGTCACTGAGATCGATGATTTAGGTGTACGCTTGGACTCCGGATTAACATTCAAAAGCCATATAGCGAAAATTTGTATCAAGGCACTCCGCACGTTAGGTTTTATTCGCAGGCAGAGCAATTATTTCTCTGCTAACACCATTAAAATTCTTTATTTTACACTTGTTAGATCCCAGTTGGAATACGCCTCAAGTGTTTGGTCGCCTTATTACCAAACTTATATAGACAGATGCGAAGCAGTGGAACGGAAATTCCTTAAGTTTTTTCATTATAAACGTGGTCTCACTTCGGATGAATTCTCCAGTACGAATAGCCTCCTCGCCTGTAAAACAAGGTCTCTGGAATATAGACGCTTGGCTGCCGATTTATGTTTTGCTTATCGTTTGGTCAATGGAAAAATCAATTGTAAACGTTTGTTGAATTGCTTCCAACCGTATACACCAACGCATAACACAAGACATATTAATGCGTTTAGAACTTGCCAGCATGCGACCAATTATGGCCTTTACAGTCCTATTAATAGGATGATCCAGTTCATAAACAAAGCTAACGGTGTTGAATATTTCGATTTAACTCAACAATCGTTTATTGTTTTCAAACACAACATTATGTGGAAGATGGATTTGTTGAATGTCCATTAGCGACTTTTATTTTGTATTTTATTATAATTGTAATTTTTATTTAAACTGGTTTATCCGTTGATACTAAATAAATAAATAACACCATGTATTTATAGTTAACAATGATCAATAATTAATAATATGTGACTTTGTATAAACAAATAAAAAAGATGTCAAAATCATGGCAACTCAGAACAAGACAATTACAAAATTTTCAAAATTTCACAATAGCACCTCCATTGTTATAATTAATTTAAACATAATAGTATTATTTTTAATCTTAATTATATACTAAAAATATAAAAAAAGATCAATTCATTGAATTGAAGTCAAATTAAAAGCACCAGACAGATCACAAGCTATCCAGTATACACAATAAAAAATATTTTGCTGCTTAACGAAATTTAAAAGTTGGAAGAACTAATTATTTTCAAACAACTATTTGAATTGTGTAATAAATATTTAATAAGAGTAAAAAATTTTTAGGCACGTGTGTATGCAATTTTTAAATTTAACAAGAAAAAATTCAATGTGAAGTTTTCCAAAAATAAAATGTAATTTATTAATATAACAAATCTACATAGTTCTTTTATTACATCATAATATACTTTGACTGGCCTATATACATAATCGTATCAAAAGAATAAGCCCAATGTTTAAGGAACCGTTTCGGCTTACAAAAATAACCATTTTTAAACACACACATTTGTATTCTTATTACCACACAACATCAATGATTATGAATGGCTTATTAAATTTCTATTTTGTATTAATTTTAGGAAGGTACAAATTGTCAAAACATTGTGAGCTTCACAATAGTTGCCATATTGGCACAAAAATTAAAATAAAATCTAACTTACTAACTACCATGTAATAATACACCCACATCATCACTGCTTCGTCCAATTACTACATAATTATGAAAAATTATATTAATATCTAATGGTATGATTACACTTTTAATTTTATCTCTTCTCCATGTTAAAACAGATCTTTTAAATTTGTGTACTAAATCTGGGTCTTGGCAAATCTCCGAAAACGGTATCACCGTGTACACTCTTGGCCAATGCTTTTATACTTGCTGCAATATCAGATGGATGCTCGTCCTTAAAAAAAATATATTTTAGTTAATTATATCAAAACAAAAATATTATTGTATAATTTAATATGATTTATCAAAACTTCAACAAAACAAGTTGTTTTTTAGCATTTTTTTGGAGAGGATGAAGCAAAAATATAATGAGATATTTTGAAATAATTATGTTTTGAAACTATGCAGTTACTTGACAAAAAATCGGCAATTTGCGGATTCCTGATGTCGGAACTGCTGAAATGTTATACAGGGGCCTAGCTAGGCCGGATTAGCACACTTTATAATGAAGTATTTGGTATTCTTATCCGTTCTGTGTCCACCACTGACGCGCACGAATGGATTAACAAGATTCTTGTTACCCACCGCTCATCGTCTGACAACAAATTTATTTAAACACAGAAATAAAATAAGCAGTTATAATTAGAAACAGGATCGTTAGGCAAAAACAGATCGGATGTCTAGTAATAATTTATAGTTATTTTGATTTGGGTGTTATTTTTTATTTATTCAAATTTTTTGATAAAAATTAAATTTTGTTCAAATATTCAGCAACTTCATGAAAATACCAATGCTATCATAACAAACACAGGAAAAATACTGAAAAAAATGCTAAGCCCTAAATTGCCTTAGATTTATAATTATTTTGATTTTGGTGCTATTTTTTATTCAAAATTTTTGCTAAAAATTAAATGTTGTTCAAATCTCCTGCAACTTCGTGAAACTACTAATGCTATTATAATAAACACAGGAAAAATAACAAAAAAATTCTCAACCCTAAATTGCCTTAGATTTATAGTTATTTTGATTTTGGTGCTATTTTATCTATTCCAATTTTTTGATAAAAATTTAATTTTGTTCAAATATTCTACAACTTCGTGAAAATACTAATGCTATTATTAGAAACACAGGAAAAATAACAAAAAATTTCTATGCCCTAAATTTCCTTAAGATTTATAGTTATTTTGATTTTGGTGCTAATTTTTATTATTCAAAATTTTTGATAAAAATTAAAATTTTGTTCAAATCTTCTGCAACTTCATGAAAATACTAATGCTATTATAACAAACACAGGAAAAATAACGAAAAAATTCTAAGCCCTAAATAGCCTTAGATTTATAGTTATTTTGATTTTGGTGCTATTTTTTATTGAAATTTTTTATAAAAATTAAATTTTGTCAATTATTCTGCAGCTTCATAAAAATAATAATTCTATTATAATAAACACAGGAAAAATACTGAAAAAATGCTAAGCCATAAATTGCCTTAGATTTATAGTTATTTTGATTTTGGTGCTATTTTCTATTCCAATTTTTTGATAAAAATTTAATTTTGTTCAAATATTCTACAACTTTGTGAAAATACTAATGCTATTATTAGAAACACAGGAAAAATAACAAAAAATTTCTATGCCCTAAATTTCCTTAAGATTTATAGTTATTTTGATTTTGGTGCTAATTTTTATTATTCAAATTTTTTGATAAAAATTAAATTTTGTTCAAATATTCTGCAACTTCATGAAAATACTAATGATATTATAATAAACACATGAAAAATACTGATAAAATTCTAAGCCCTAAATAGCCTTAGATTTATAGTTATTTTGATTTTGGTACTATTTTTTATTGAAATTTTTTATAAAAATTAAATTTTGTCAATTATTCTGCAACTTCATAAAAATAATAATTCTATTATAATAAACACAGGAAAAATACTGAAAAAATGCTAAGCCATAAATTGCTTTAGATTTATAGTTATTTTGATTTTGGTGCTATTTTCTATTCCAATTTTTTGATAAAAATTTAATTTTGTTCAAATATTCTACATAACTTCGTGAAAATACTAATGCTATTATTAGAAACACAGGAAAAATAACAAAAAATTTCTGCTAATTTTTATTATTCAAAATTTTTGATAAAAATTAAAATTTTGTTCAAATCTTCTGCAACTTCATGAAAATACTAATGCTATTATAACAAACACAGGAAAAATAACGAAAAAATTCTAAGCCCTAAATAGCCTTAGATTTATAGTTATTTTGATTTTGGTGCTAATTTTTATTGAAATTTTTTATAAAAATTAAATTTTTTCAATTATTCTGCAACTTCATAAAAATAATAATTCTATTATAATAAACACAGGAAAAATACTGAAAAAATGCTAAGCCATAAATTGCCTTAGATTTACAGCAATTTTGATTTTGGTGCTATCTTTTATTCAAGTTTTTTGATAAAAATTAAATTTTGTTCAAATATTCTGCAACTTCATGAAAATACTAATGGCATTACATATAATAAACACTTGAATAATAATGAAAAAATTCTAAGCCCTAAATTGCCTTAGCTTTATAGTTATTTTGATTTTGGTGTTAATTTTTATTCAAATTTTTTGATAAAAATTAAATTTTGTTCAAATATTCTGCAACTTCATGAAAATACTAATGATATTATAATAAACACATGAAAAATACTGATAAAATTCTAAGCCCTAAATTGCCTTAGATTTAAAGTTATTTTGATTTTGGTGCTATTTTTTATTCAAATTTTTTGATAAAAAATTCTGCAACTTCGTGAAAATACTAATGCTATTATAATAAACACAGGAAAACTATCGAAAAAATTATTAGCCCTAAATTACCTTCGATTTAGAGCAGTGCTGTAGCTTAAACATTGGTCCGAAAAAAAAATTTTAAACCCTTTCTTTTTTAAATCTCTCTGTATGCCATGGGGGGGTGAGCGTTGAACCCCCCCCCCCCCGTATATACGGCGCTGCAGTAAGCTCTGATAGGTTTGGAAATGAAAGAGGTTAGGTTATTTTTGTATAATATACTTATTTATATAATTATTTGTATAATATTGTTTTAAATAAATTTGTTATCAGTGAGTGTGGATTTTTTTTTTCAAGGGGGTCGTAGTAACATAAAGTTTGAAAATCATTACGCTATATAAGCAGTAATTTTTGAGAGGGGGTAAGCAGTAAAAATTTTGTCCAAAATTGTTGAAATTATGTAAATTTATTAATGTTAAATTTATGAATTTAATTTGGGAGGGGCAAGGGATATTAGAGCGGGGTCAGCAACAAAAATTTTGTTGAAAATTTTTGAAACTTGGTAAATATATTACTATTGAACTTGTGAACACTACAAAAATAAAAAGGAGGCAGTTCTTGAGGGGGCTAAATTGTAATACTATTTTGTTTAAAATTTTTGAAAACCTATATAAATTTATTAATGTTAAATCTGTGAATACCGCAAAAATAGTGAAAAAATTATAATCTTCAAGGGGATGATTTTTGACGATGGGTTAGCAATAAAAATGTTGTTTAAAATATTTGAAAGTTGATAAATATACTCGTATTACTGTTAAATTTGTGAACACTGTCAAAATAGTGAAAAAATTCTTAACAAAAAGGGGATAGTTTTTGAAGGGGTAAATAGTAAAAATTTTGAAAATGTGTAAATTTATTACCATTAAACCCGCAAACACTACAAAAATAGATTTCCAAACTGGGAGGCGCAGACTGATGCAAAGGGAGGAGCAAAACTTTGTTAATTTAAGGGATATTTTTCAGATTTTTTCAATGTCACTTTGTTAATTTAATCACATTGAAAATGACAAAATTTGTTGAAAACCGACAGGAAGCTTATCTTTAAAACGCTTATAACTCACGTCCCCATCAAGTGTATTTTTGAACTTTGAAAAACCTCATACTTACTATGAAATCATCATGTTCATCGTCGGTATCACGACCTCGATGTTGAAACATAAACGCAGGAATATTCACTGGAAGAGATTTTGCAATACTCATCGATTGACTTCTACTCCTATTAACGTGTGAAGAATCACTTTTCAAAGATTCTAAAACAAACAAAAAATGAAATTTAAACCGAAAAAAGTCGAACAAAAACAAAATCTGTACCTTCATGATCACTGTCTTCTCTTTCAGACGCCGAACTTTGTGGTGCAGCATCAAATTCTCCAAACAGAAGGAGATCATCTGGATCTATAGTCCTTTGGCTCATTAAAGGAGTACTTTTTTGCCGTATTGCACTACGACTACTATTATTTTTAATTTTCTGTAAAAGTAAATTATTTTTATTACTATTACAAACAAATTTAAGATTTTCTGATGTGGGCGACTTCATTGTCGTCAGAACAAACTGAAAAATAAATTTTTATCAAACGTAATCAGAGCTCAACATCTCAAATAATTTTGCAAACAAGAAGATATTTTATGACCTTCTAAAAATGTTTAATAAAAGCTTTTGATACTCATGAATATGATAATTTTACAGTAAAACAGATAAATATTTAAG
Organism: Rhagonycha lutea; assembly: GCA_958510855.1. NCBI lineage: Eukaryota > Metazoa > Arthropoda > Insecta > Coleoptera > Cantharidae > Rhagonycha > Rhagonycha lutea. The sequence goes on from OY294037.1 coordinate 10,694,443, forward strand.
ATATTTTTAATCTTATTTTGCACGTTTTTGCTTATGTTCACTATCTTATCAAAATTGTAACATTTAAAATTGCGTTCAGATAGAACTGTCTTACTGTTTCTTGTTTTTTTTTTAAGTTTTGTCAACAAGGATAAAAAGCAATGCCCTGTTGAAACGTGTCCACAACATAATTTGCATGTAGTCAATAAGCAAGCGGTATTTAAATTTTAACATTTTTAAATAATTAAATTAATTGTATTTCAATTTATTTTTTTGACCTTTAGAAATGCGAACGGAAAAATTAAATAACAATTAAATTATTCAATAAATTTGAACAGTTCAGGATTAGGTGGATTTATAGTACATTATATAATAACTTATAACTTATAAGAATATTATAGGATAAACATAATTTTATAAAGCCACAACTTTCAGCTAATTAACAAGCGATATGCGATACTTTTTAATAAAGGAAAATAAATATTCTGCAAACTTTTTGATAATAAATAAATGAACCAATGAGATGTAATTTACAGAATTAAATTGTAAAGTAGTGATAACTCTGTCCACCAGGGGGCACAATTAAAATTTATTTGTTATCAATCCAGTTCGGTGATTCCCCCAGTCAAATTATTAACATGTCACCTGGATTGAATAAAAAATGTGGATATTTACTTTCTAGACTAAATATTAATAAATTCAAAACATAGAATTGGATAATTTTGAACTACCTTTTTGAACTCTTAACAAATTCAATTGTAACACGTTTTATGTGGAGCATTTTATAAAGCAAAAACAAAATTAACTGATAATTACGGAAATTAAATTAGGACATGGTATTAGAGATTTATTACCTGAGAAGAACGATAAACTTCAATATTATCCATAATACTTGAATAAATTTTCTATAAACTTTTGTGTATTATTCTAACCAATCAGAACACTTTTGGTTTTCCTACCACACTATTACTTTTTGCAGGTTCAGTTACAAAAACGTTAACTCTATGTTCTCAACCAACAACTGGAAAAGCCTGATTGTTAAAAAAAATTTATTTGAATGGTTTGTTTTGGCAAAATTATCAAGTTTATTATTTATTATATGCGGTGTATGGTATTTTTATGTCAAATATATTTATAAATATTAAGTTAAATGTATAAATTGTACAAAAATATGCTGTGACAAGCATAATAAAGTTTTAAAAAACAAACAAATTAATGAAAAATAAAGTACTTATTACATCCCATATTTTACATCCTGAAAAACATAATAATATAAATAAAAATAAAGCAGAATAAAAATCCGCAACACAACAAAAACAAAATAAAAACTTAATGATTTCTGTGTGTATTTGGGGATGTGTTCTAATTTTGTTGTTGTTTCAAGTCACAAAAAATTTCATTTTCGAATATAATTCCTGAACCAGTCAAAATGTTTTCAATTTTTTTGTCCTTTTATTGCAAAAAAATCATCCCACCATAATATGTTAAATCACTTAAAATAAATATCCTGTATATATTTTTTGGGGAGAGATGTAAGTAGTTCTTTAATTTTTAAAAATATTTTTTGTTGATAAAACCGCATTGTTTTCTAGTTACTATTTACTATAAATAGTTTCATATAAATTTAGATACTACTGTAAACATCTATGGAAATTTTTCTAATACAGAAGCGGAATGGAGTATTTATAACAAATTATATTTGAATGTTAATCCAGTATTTGAATTTTCTCTCTTATATCTCAAAGTATTTTGAACTTCCAGTCATGTGACTTGAAACGCGCTTGTCGTTAATCTGAGGTTACTTATAATGCAGTCGATTTTAAAACATAACTAATATGCACCTTATAATCCGTGAATCAGACGATATTTTCAACTTGAATTGAAGTATTTAATAAACGAATTGTATAATTGGTTAAGATTTTAGAAATACGAATAATCCTTTCAATAGTCTATTAAATTTGGGCCAATTTTAATAGTTAAATAATATTTTGTGTTCATTAAGCATCCTGACATTAAAAATAATATATAATGGATTAACTATTCACGTCAATTCAGTTGGATATAATAGCGGAACTCGACACTTTTCCTACATTTCTACTATATTTTCCACAATTTTATAGTTAAATTAAACATCCTGCAAAAAAAATATAAATTGAACCTTTTTAATAGCAAATTTAATATTCTTTCGTTTTGTTCATATAATTTTTTAAGATGATGAGTAGGAATTAATGGTTAATTTCAGAAAAAACACTATTGAATCACTGATTAATTATTTCAAACAAAAAAGTCTATTAACAAACGTTTTCTATTAGTGGGATCTAGTTAATCAGAGATTACATTTTAATTATCTTTCTTAAAAATACATCAGATTTTATTCAAATTGAACTCATATTTGAGGAAGTTAAGTATTCTGATAAAACATGACGGAACAAATTTATAAAAAGATTGTTACATTTTATAATTTAGGTTAATTAATATTTGTTGACTCGTCTGATTCAAATTTTAGTTATTTGATTTCATTTAAAAAAATCAAAGCAAAAGTTTGTTTTAATTAAATGAATAAAATAGCATAGCAGAACCATTATTCTATTAATTACGGTATGCCATAAAAATAATTAATTTGTTATCAATTAATTAAAAATTTAGTGTACAACCTTGACAAGAGGCAATTAAAATAAAAAATCAAAATGTTACTCACAGTTACTAATTTAATTTTTGGTTTATCCTTAGGGGAATTTAAAGTAGTTGTTAAAGATGTTACGTTTTCATTGGACAGTCTATGATATTTTGGCGATGCTGTAGAATAATTGTTTGAAGAACTTAATGGCTGATACCTCTTCTCGAGGATAATTCTGTAAAAGGGCAAATTTGCATACGAAACCTTAACAGAAATAAATTTAATCCAGCTTACCTAGCAAGAGATTTGTGTTCTTTGTGAGCTTTTTCTCTAAATGTTTCCAAATCTGCATATTGAAGTTCGGTAAAATGTCTAACACGCTCTTCCACTGCAGCTGCCTCCCTATTAAAAACTTCGTTCGCCCTTTGCTTCAAGCCTCCCAAAGCAAGTTGCACATCTGGAGGTAAATCTGTAAAAAAAGTTTGTTACTACCCTAAACTCACTTTAAACTACAATATTTACTTTCTGGTTGTTTTTCATCTCCATCACCCCTTTCCGGCACTACAACATTAAAAGTTGCAGAAAAATTGTCGCTATTTTGCAATGACTGGATCGATGGGGATGTCTACAACAACACAAAGTAATATAGTAAAAGATTTTATGTTTGGCAAAGTGGATAACAAAAATTATCATCCCTCTATCGTACATTTCAACATTTTTCATTCGTTCGGCATGAGGACAATAATTAATAAATTAGAAGCATGTATTTCATAATTTAGCGAGCCCATCAATGGGTTGCCGACCCCTGCTTTAGGAGCTATCCGCGACTTTGGATCTTCTACCACATTTAAACTATTGAATATAAATAAAATGCTCTGCGGAGTTTTTTGTACACAATTTTATTTTTACTGTTATCCAATTTTTCTATTATTTTCCGTAATTCTCACAAACAAAATTAACATAATATGAAAATGTTTCCCGAGTGGAAGCTGCATACCAAATTTAAATTCTCTAGAACGAACGTGAAAGTAGGGAAGTTAAATAAAAAAAAAATAGGACATGGTTTTTCGGACAACGGCCTCACTGGGTGAGAGACCGGGATATTCGGATGTGGCCACCCCATGATTTTACACACCCTTAAAATAGCAGTTTTTAATATTCTGCATTAAAATTGTTTAAGTTTCAAATATTGTAAATGAAGTTTCGTTTTGACTACAACTTCAACTTTTGAAACCAATGAAAATTTACTTTAATTCTTTCCAACCAATGAAACTGTGCCACCTGTTGAAAAAGTTCTCGTCCTAATGATAGATCGGGCCCAAGGTAGATAGATTTACTCTATATGACTTAGATTGGGTTCTTAAAGGAAAATTCTGTTTAAAAATTTAAGGTTCTATTTTTGTTGTCAGATAAAAAGTGCAGTGTTCGAAAGTGGCGCGAGACTACACTGACATGAGTGATACCACACTTTTATAAAATGAACCCTGCTCGAAATTTCTGTTTTTGTTAGCTAACTATTTGGGTTTGCCAATAAAAACAAAGTAAAATTTTTTTTGGAAACGTGGGCACCGTTGAAAGCTGAGGCCACTCTCTATCATCAAAAAAACCTCGGCCTCCGGCCTCGCACTTATCCCCAAGATAGAAAATAAACATAAAGAAAACAAACAAAAATAATTTTTTTACATAATATTTAAAACTCATTTAGAGCTTAACTGATCCGTGTATAAAAAATCATTATTGCTTCAATTGGAAGATTAAAATTACAAAAGACTGTTAGCGAAGATGGGAAGCCAGCCCCAGAAAACTATGCAATTTTTTCGGTCGTTTTTCAGTGCCCACGTTCACCAACAAAATGACCCCCCCCCGTTTGCTTTGTTATGCTTAACTTTAAATTCAGGGGCATTGCTAAGCGGTAAACCAGGTAAGCGACGCATAGGAGCGCAAAATGTATGGAGGCATTTCAGAATGTGATCTACAGTTGCATTATGACCAAACAATAATTTGTAACTTTGGATGCGGACTAAGCTTGGATTTGGTGCGGCATATTTGAAATTTGCAGAGGGGCGCAAAAGCAGGTGGCACTGACCCTAAGTTTCAGCAACAAATTTGCAAACAAAAAGAGAATTAAATGCTTACTTATTTAAATACAATACAAAACATATAACAATTTAAGTAGGTTTGAAAACCTAGCCCCAAATAGTCGGACCTAGTTGCGCCTGATGATTTTGAAAAATTAACCTGTACATGGATGTGATGAAGCCGGTTATTCAATCAGAGAGGTAGAAAATTTTCCATAGGTAAAGAACAATAAAAATTTATTAGTGATAGTTCAGGATATTTAAGAGGCAGCTCTGTATTTTTTTTATACAATAAGTAAATAGTGAAAACATTGACCAGGAATTTCTTCATAAATGTACTAAAATCAGGACACCAGTTATCCCTGCACCTTTTAATCTTAATCACATTCTAATCATTGCTTACCCAGTGCGATTCAAACATGTTATGGATCTATAATATTAGATACATTTAATGTTATTCATATTCATTTAAAAAACCTCTCAATGGATCGACTTCAAATTTGGAAATAATGTCTATAACCCAATAAGGAAGAGCTCCTAATAATTTTTTTCTTATAATTATTGTACCTAAATTAATTTCTTGAAATGTTCAAGAAGATAACATCTACAAAAACATCCTTCCTCTTCCCTGAACAGGTAGAAGGAAGTTCTTTGGAAGTAGAATCAATTGGGTAGGAAAAGTGAAGACTTACCAGTAATTTGGATGAAACCAAAACGTACGAAGCACCTCTATCACGATGAATAGCATGGGTGAGGGTATCACAATTTAAACACTTGTGAAAAATCCAATTTCCAACATTATTAGAAATAACCAAACCTGAATGTTCCTTGTTAATTTTATTTAATTTGACAACTTGTTTGATATCCTAAAAATAAGACAGCACTGTAATGAAATGAATGACAATAAGAAATGATTAAAAAATATAAATGAAAAAAGGGCAGGTTAAAATTGAAAAGATGTTACATAACAGGTACCTATTTACCTGCTTAAAAAATGGATCTTGTTTTTCTTCTTCAGTTAAATTGAGCAAATCTGCAGTAATTTGCCGGAATTCGTTCGTTTCCGATTCGATTATTACGTTGAGACAATTACAGGACAACATTTTCAAATTTTCTTTGCAACAAAATAAAACGCACGTTTTCAGTTTTCACTTTTCCCGATATAAACTGAACCGATAATAACCAGATAAATAAATAATGTACGAGCTTCAACTTTTTCAAGGCAAATTTACAGCTGTTTATAGAAACTAGTGGCGGTATAATCGCGATTGTTCGAAATACAAACTTGAAAATAATATTATTATTTAAGAATGATTACGAACAATTAGTTTAAGGGTTGTAAAGTCACACAAAAATTGATAATTTTCCAACTAAATTACTTGGAGCACTCAATTATTTCAGATTTGTTGACTAAAAAACACAAAGAAATTAATTCATAATATCTTCGATAGAGACCAGTAACGCTGCGCACGACGACTATCACTTTCTTTATTTACCATTGTTCGCAGGTCCGCATCCAAAAATATTAAATCATAAGCATCCTTTCGCTTTTCTGCTTTCTGGAAAATAACACCAAACTTCTGGTGAGAGAGTAATAGTAGCACAAATTTCATCATATTTTTGTAGTCTCAGAATACTTTGGGTAGGGTCTTATCGCGCTTATCTATAAATAAGCATAGAGCAGATAATAAACATTATTAATTTGGTGGCGGTGATAAGGATTGGGGTCCCCTTCCCCTTGCAAAAATAAAATTAAACCTTCCATACTAATGCAATCCCAGTTCCCTCTGCCTATCTGTCTGTTAGAAATACATGAAGTTACCTATTAAGCCACAGTGACAACAGATAGAGAATCTCAAGTTTTCTGTTGATCGATTGATTTTAAAACCCTTATGTTACCGAATAGGGGTACCCGGGTACTTTTTTGACTTTGCAGGTGTATATCTCAGTTTGTATTTTTCACAGCGTATTGGGACTTTGTGACATCTTATAAAATATAGTTCTAAATAAATTAAAGCAAATAAATTAAAGGAATTTTAAAGGTTTTTCGATATTTACAAATGCAATTTTTTCGCGATTATAACAGACTATGCCTATAATCCCGAACGGGGTACCCGGGTACCCCTTATTGAAAATCGCATATTATTGACCTAAAAACGGATGATTTTCTTGAAAACAAGTGATTTATTTTTTATAATGCAAGTGATAATGCCTACAAAACACTGCACCACAACTTTTTTTCTCGAAAAAAGCACTAAAAAACATAAATTCGCAAAAATTATGTCGGGGTACCTATTATTGAAAATCGTATATTATTGACCTAAAAACGCATGATTTTATTGAAAACAAGTAATTCATTTTTTATAATGCAAGTGATAATGCCTAAAAAACACTAACAATCTCGAAAAAAGCACTAAAAAACATAAATTCGCAAAAATTATGTCGGGGTACCCCTTATTGAAAATCGCATATTATTGACCTAAAACCGGATGATTTTATGAAAACAATGAGTTATTTTTTATAATGCAAGTGATATTACCTACAAAACACTAACAATCTCGAAAAAAGCACTAAAAAACATAAATTCGCAAAAATTATGTTGGGGTACCCGGGTACCCCATCCGGGTGATATATGTTGTTTTTTTATTCGGTAACATAAGGGTTAAACCAACCCTGATCTGAAAATAGATCTGACCTTTTATAAACATAATAATATGTAAGAATTGCGCACAAAACTCTGTTGTTTTAAGTCGCGAATTTAATCATTTTAACTATATATCGTGATATAGCGGTTCTTTCTGAATACTACGGACGGAATAGGTTAGAAATGATGCGCATCATGAATTAACGAGATTTCCAAGAAACCATGACCAATGGGAATATTGTTATGAAAATGAATTAACTCGGTGGGGCCGCATCTGTTAACCTCCGATGTTTCAGTTACCATTTACCATATATACGGTTGTTACAGTTATATAAATTCCCAGAAGTATTATAAATATTATAAACACTGATGATGATGCTATTTTTGTTTCGGAACATGAAAAACGGGAGCGGGAAATTTGAAATTTAGTTGCAATATTAGAACTGGATCACTCATTAAATTTACTTGATATTCAAATTAATTTATTGTAGTACTGATTTATAGACAAACGGATAAGAATTAAAAAAGTTTCAATTTAACGAGTTTTTATTTTCCGCGTCTCAGGATACTCATCAGCACTCGATAATATTGTTCTTTAATAAATTATTGCCTTTTCAAACAAAAACAATGGCAATTAAGGTAACTAATATTTTTTTTGAAAGAACTATTTTGTCATTTTATTATTTTTAGTTTTATTAAGTGTTAGGTATCTTTAGACGCAGAAAATAAATCTTTTTAAATTGATACCTTTTTCATTCTTATCAGTTATAATGGGAAGCAGGAATTTAAAATAAATCAATTTTCCATGTTAGTTTCCTATGATCGGATATGGTCACCTTTAGGCGAGACTAAAAAAAATTTGTGCCTTTTTCACAAAACATAGCTCGGCCTGCGGCCTTCGTGCTTCCTATATTGAGCTAGGCCTCCCACTTTACAAGAATTATAATAAAAAAGATATAGAAAATTTAATTGTAGATATAAAGCAACAAACAATTATTTGGAACAGTATCTACAATTTTTTGTGCTCTGGTTCTAACTATGGATAAAAGTCAGTAAGGAGTTCTAATTGACCGAAATATTCATTAAAAAATCGGGATTGCTTCGATTGCAAGAAAATTGAGGATTAAATTATTATAAAGGATCAGGGTAGAGAAGTGCGAAAGCCGCAGACCGAGCTATGTTACTCGAGAAAGAGAAGTCCAATAGTCATAAAGGAAGAATTCAAAATTTTGAAAAAAATGCAGACGTCCTTTATAGACGACCCCTTAAATGCCATACTTGGTTTGACAATTAATTTTGCTAATTTAACCCCTGATTTTTGTTTTTGCGATTAATTTATTTTGCACAGAAATTGAAAAAAAATCACCTTTTACATTAGTGTTTTGTAATACAGACAGAAATTAGGATTTCTAATGAATTTCATCTGCAAGACATAAAGATTTGGAGGAGGCAACGGCCCCTGCTCATATGCGCCTACCTGTAAAATTTTATAGGAAGCAGTTCATCCTAGGATCAACGGGTAAGGAGATATTGCGGAAAAACAAAATTTTTACCACGGTTCTTGGGCAACATGGTGGCAGCTTCCGAGGTTGATAGTATTCATTAGGGCTTATATATTATTACTACTAAGATCTCTCCAACTTTCAGACCCAAAAACGGCATAGACGTCGTCCGCTCAAGAAGAAGCTCTTCCCCACCTCCAATGATGTTTGAATAAAACAAATGAAATTAACTGCCTTCGAAATAAGAATTAAAGTAAAAAAAGGTTATATTTGAAAATTTTGTAAAAAAATTTAATTATAGACATAAATTTTTACATTTAACTGTGACTGCCTTATTTACCGATGTTGTAAATTTGATTTTGAGTTTATCATTGTCGTATGGAATCAAAGCAGAGGACAGGACTAATCAACGTTTTTTTATCCCCATCTTCATCGCATGTTCCATAAGGAGTGGTGTGATAAGTTCGTCTCCATTGCCGATTTCTCCGTACCTTATTTTGGGAAGCTATGTTATCTCCATTCCACAATCAAGTGATTCTTCTGTCATAGCGGTAACTTGAGCCTACACCACTATTCCATCTCTGGTGGTTAGGATAAACAAGATTATTTTATTTTTTGTTATATTTAGCTTTACACCTGAAAATCAGTTTGAAAGATGAACCATTAATAATCCAGAGGTTCCAAAAGAATTGAGATGTTAAATCGAACAGATTGTGATTTGAAAGGCAATTAGGTACTGTATTTAATTTTACTTGATGATATCCCTTCCCTTCCAAATGTTTATTTGCATTCAATTTTACTAACGTTTTTTTGTCTGCGTTGGGCAGTCTCTTGGATGCGCGAATGAGCTTTTTGGGAGTTGTCTTCAAATATCAACTCATCTACATTTTTTATTTTGATTTGATTGCCCCAGGGTATCCCTTCAGGGCATTCTGGATTTTACTTGATTTCTTGTATGTCTACAGTACTGAAGTTTTGGAACCAACCATTGTCAACTCCACTTTTTTTTTTAATAAAACCAACTCTTTTACTTCTGCGTTCTATTTAGAAGACTGACCCTCGAATTATTTTTTTCTTACATTAAATAGTTAGTTGCCAAACGATCGCCTGAGTCGCAACAGAAGAACCCACAAACCGCGTCACCATAGAATAAAACACGTGACCCAAGCATCTGATACTGGATTGTATCATTACATCGTAGATCAGACCAAATTATAGCAATTTGTATTACAATAGAAGTTTTCAATGTTAGTTGTTTTAGTTCACATCATTGAAAATTTAATTAAAAATTGAAAAAGTTCAAGATGAACAGTCGCTAATGATAAAATTACCTCTGTTGTGGTCACCCTCGCAGAACTGAACGAGTTTAAAACAGATATCTACCAATCCTGATAGAGAGATGATTCTGCGCAGATATTTTGGTTACCAGGGCAAACTGAACGAATTTAGAACAGGTGAATATTGAAATAATATTTACTAAGGCACTGGCAAGCTCTTCCTCCAAATTTACTGCGCTGGATTTTGTTTCCTCCTAATCACTAAATTCACGGTGCTGCTATAGTGTGTGGTCTACTATAAAATTGCAATAGCTAAAGCAAAATTTTCCCAAAAAGATCCATCCCCTTCCCAGTAGCACACTTTGCCGAGTAGGACCAGTGTAGGGGATTTGTTTAGTTAGTTTAGTGTTAGTCAAAACGGCCTTAGAGCATAAATATGATTGAGATAGGCAGCAGTTTCTATTCTACTTTTCCTAGTACATTATTGTATTATAATATAATTATATGGCATAATTTACATTTATATGTCTAATTTTTCTTGAACTTTGTGGGCGTCACTAATAATACTGCGAGAGAAGGGCCTTAATAAGGCAATTTTTAATAAAGACCCAACACTACAAAGAAAAAAAACAAATTCAAACTTTGTATATCAGATGGCCCATTTTAATAATAACAATATAATGTTTCCTCATTTATTGTGTAATTTTATTTCACAAAAATTATATATTAAAAATGTAGTAATGGTTACACCTATTAACTACAAGAATTTACGACATTATATACAATTGAAAATTTCTTTATAAATAATAACAAATTTTGTTAGTAGGCGCATTAATATTCTTGTCGCACTTCCAAGAGCATTATTATCATTTTTCAATTATAAAATAAACTAGGAAAACATCACAAACATTTACAACATTCCAAAACCTTTCGAATAATTGATAGCTTTAACAAGCCTATCTTTAAGTTTTTCCTTTGTTTCATATTCTGGCAAAAGTAAAACGTTAAAGCAAGTGTGTGCAGTTGGTAAACGATCTGAGTCTGGTCCATTTCTTGCAATTACCAATTTTAACTTACTTAAACCCCCCAATGGCACTCGATCTGACCCGGTCGTGAACTGCAATAATTTCCTTTTATCTTCAATTGGGAAGGAATGCACCACTGACCAAAAATGTTTAATTACCGGAGAATCTTGTGTGTAACCTCCATCATATTCCGTTGAACCTTCAAGGGCATCAAAATCGAAATTCTAAACATACAAACAACAAATTTAACATTACAAAAATCAAACCTACAACTTTCTTAACTCACCTTACTACCACAAATAAGTAGCTCAACTTCTTCTGGACGGAACAATAGTTCTAATGGTGACTCATCTGTAACCATTTGAAAACCTCGATAAAACGAGTGAAATTGTTTTTCTACCGATTTGTTAAGTAAGAAATCTGCATATAAATCCACAAATTCCTGTTAGAAGAAAGAAAAAACATCAGTTTGGTGATTTTAGGCAATTCGAAAGTCTTACATATTTGTTTTCTTGTGTTACGGTAATATTATCTCCTCCCTCTTTCAAATCGTGTTGTATAAGCGTTCCAAATACATCTTGGTAGCCTATTCGGAAAGTTTGCATGAAAACTTCTTCAAAATCTGGTTCATTATAACTTAACATTTCTTTTAAGCTATTGTACACAGTCTAAAATAAAAAAAAACAGAAGTATTAACATTTATTAAATCCTTAAATGGGAAAATTTAATTCTGTTCCACTACAGCACCAATGGAAAATAAAGTTTAAACTTACTGGATTCCAGTCGACCAAATCTTCCAAAGAACCTCTTTTTCCCATAAGTTTTCTATAAACAACCATGGGAAAGTTAACAGCCAAAATTACGTTATTATAAATTGCAAGTCCCAAAACTATGCCGATTAGAGTAAATTGAGCTTCGCTTTCGAAACAAGTGGGGTTAAACCAACAAGTTTGTGTTTCGCTTTGTAAAGTAAACAATCCATAATCTGGATTAAAAATTTCATCTATGACTAGTTGAAAGAATTCCTTCGATACTCCGCCCTCGTCGATACCTTGTTCACCTTCAAACTCGACTACCAATTGCTTCTTAAAAGCTAAAGGATTTTCCATTGCGATAATTTCCAACTAAAATCAGTAATCAATCAGGATTACACTTCAAGTATTTAATCAACAAACCTCGACAAGTGCATCATCGATAATGTGATCCCTCCTTACACGCAGCCTTAAATAAGGATGCGAATGTTGTCCTGCAACACTCTGAAAAAAACTTATTCTCCGCTCAGAATACATTCTTATTCTATTATCAAAATATAGACCCAGGGTTTTAGTGGCCGGTGTAAGAATAAATGAGTGATTCATAAAACTAAATTTACCTTCAAGAAAGAGAATAACTTATTAACATTCTCAAATCACAAAATGAGCAATACTTACCCAATTCACTTTTGTAATTGGCAAAATCGCGATCCATTTCGACCGCATCGCTTAAAGGTTCGTTATAAAATTCGCTAAAAGGTAAAAACGGTTTTCGACAATCTAAAATATTTACTCCTAGTTCAAGAGCTAATGGATCACTTGGAGGCGTTGTTTTGCTTAATTTTCCTAACAAGTATGAATATTCCGTGGAAGGAGAAACATCCTCAAGTCTCCATTTAGGAGACTCCAGAACTCCTGCCAATATGTTTGCGTAGTACAAAATCTAGGGGGAAAAAAATCGGTCAAGTATGAGACAAAACATTCCCGATACCACTTACTTTCATAATTTTAGTTGCAGAAGTGATAACGTTTTCATCTTGCACGTAAAAATTGCCATGGAATTGTGTAACAATGACCCGCAATGTGACCAACTGCTGCAAATTTTCTAAAATCATTCTTAAACTGTTTCGTCCATAGCGAGACCACAATGTTGCAAGTTTTCCTTGAGCTTCGACGGTCAACCAAGCCGAAGCCCTACAAATTGCTGGTAGAGCAGTTTCCAGAAAATCTCCCGATCCTACAATTAAAATTAAGGGGGTTTAAATGAAATTAATTCAAAATTCAATCAAATCAAACTTACCAAGAGTTGGAATTTCAAAAACAATCAGCAATGCATTAATGATACTATCAACTGTTTTCGTCGAATTGGATCGTAGTTGTAAATCCACTTGCAAATTTCCAGCCAAGGTAACTAAAGCTGTTACTAAAGCGTTTTCGAATATCGTTGTAGGTATTTTAAATAAAGCGTTGTATGCCCTTCTAACTGAAGTCAAATCAACAGGCATTTGCGAACCGCTTACGTCGCCACTTGGAGATCCCATACAGCTATCTTCGTCTTTATCCTTTTCACCTTCCAGTGATCTGACGTCTTCTTTTTTGAGTCCTTTTAAATCCCCTAAATTGTAGAATGTTTTAAAACTGGACGTAAATCAAGGAGTGAGTCGCTGTGGAATTTTAGTGTACACCATTTTTCAGAGTGACTCACTCCTCGTAAATAATAAAATAATCATACACAAACCTGAAGCACATTCCAAAATGCTGTCGATGGGTGAGCTGGTCTCAACTTGCAAAAAACTTCTTGATAGTGACTCTACGTTTGAGAAAACTTCTCCTAAGGTATGAATCAGTTTGGAGTAATTTTTTTGTTCTTCACAATCATCAATAATTTCGTACATGCGTTCCTCTGTTAAATAATGCACAACTTCTAAAAAAAAGAAGTTTATAAAAAAATATCAATTAGGTAAGCTTGACATACCAGGTTTATTATCCTTTTTCATGTTGCATTCGTTATCCATTATGCTACCATTATTAGACATTTCATTTCTATTTTGATTTGAATCATTGGAAGTTTCTGAATTATCTCCTGATAATTTTGTAATGCTCTGAGTACGAGGCATTTTACTGCGATGTGTTTCACACAAATGAGCGTCCTGTGAAAATAGTTGTATCGCTTGGGCGGCAGCTTGATTGGCAGTCAATCTTTGAAACTGCAAATTTTTAAATTGTATTCCTTGAAAAAATCAGTAAAATATTAGGTAGAATTAATTGAATTGAACTCAACTTTTGAATGAAATATTTCTGAAACCTGTGAATCCCCTGTATTAAATTTTATAGTTGGTTATTCGTATACAGGGTTTCTTAAATTGATAACACAAGAGGAACATAAACTATTAAATTTTAAAATTTTCTTACCTATAATATGTAACATTATGGTTATTTGCAGTAAGATTCTTTGTAATCTAGAATCAAGATAAACCCTATGGGTATGTAGGGTTTGGCTTGCCAACGGCGACTATAGCTGTTACTTGGCTCTAGCAAAGAATATTTTCTGTAGACAGGCGAGTGCTGGGGAGCTTTTAGGGCCTGAGAAGTTCGACTCATTTTTTACTATATTTTTTATAAAATTTCTATTGTTTTTTTTGGTCCTGGCACCCAGTGCCCACCGGAAAACTCCTGGTAGCCCAGTACGCGCCTGTCTATAGAAACTATTAGAAAGGACACTCAACAGCCGCCGTTTACATTGTTTTCACTTCCTATTCCCATAGTGAACTCTTTGGTTCTACTTAAGGTAAGTTTCCAAAAAACGACCAGTGATCTTGTATTATAACGAAAATATAAAATTATGTTCACTGTGTAAGGGAAGTAGTGATTTTTGAAGGGGGTAAAACCTCAAAAATGTTGTTTAAGATTTTGAAAATATATTATTACTGTTGCACTTTTAAACACTGCAAAAATAGTGAAAAATTCTAAGCGTTTTAGACTTTCGAGGGGGGGATAGGTAAGCTATACAATTTTTTTTAACATTTTTGAAACTTGGTAAATACATGGGGTGGTCAGAATAGGGGAGTGGATCAAGTCCATAAATGATTTATTTTCAAGATTTGTTGAAATAAAAATAAAAAGACTTGGAATGATGACAATAATGTTTAATAAATCCATTTTCTCATAGGATATCTGATACATTTGACATTGGTCATAGCATTAAACTTCCAGGGATGCTGCATTTAGATTTATTTTCTTTTATATGTTTAATTATTAATAAATTACGAATTAAGGAATAATTATAATGTTATATTTGAGCTTTCGATCTTGCATTAAGACCTTCGTCAGAAAGTTACAAATAATTTATTAATAATTAAACATATATATTTTCACGAATTAATAATAAACCAATTTTAAATTATTTTCTTTTATATTCCTATATGAGATTGCGCTAAGATTCTGCGATATGCAGAAGAAAGTAGAAAAATTTAACATCAATTGAACAATAGCACGTACGCTGAAGAAATGTAGAAAATAGGACCACGCCACTGAAATTTTACAAGGTTATGTCTGTACCAGTAATTAATTACATGCGGAAGCGAGATCTGTAAAATTTCAGATCTGAAAACTGAGAGCAGACTCCAACATGTAGAAATGAGGTTTTTGAGATCCATTTTGTGATTCATACGACTAGATAGAATCAGCGACACTAATATTAGAGCCACTATAAACATTTTTATTTGAGCGCGAAAATGAAAGTCATATGATGAGAATGACAGACGACCAACTCACAAAACAGCTATACAAACCAGTCAGAAGACGAAATGTGGGAAGACCCAAAACACGATGAAGGATCAGGTGTGACATAACAGGCCAAAACTTAAAACGCGAGGAAGAAATTAAGAACTTAAAAGTCAAAATAATGTCTGGAAGAAAACGGGCTGCCATTTGGCAACATTTTGTTGAAAACAAAGCAGTGGACGAAAAACGAGTTCTCGTGCAGTGTTAAAAATGTAGAAAGGAAATTAAAGGAATTGCTGTTCGACTTGGCACTAGGATTCATAAGATAAAAAGAAAAAATGATGACAAAAGTATAGTTTATTTTCTTTTGTTTATATTAGAATAAAGTTCTACGTTTTGTCTTTTGGGCCTTCTTTTGAAAAGCAATAAGATTTGATTTTAATTAAAAAAATCAAGCGATTTAAATCGTTTGTGTCTTCAAATATGACCTTTCAAGGCGTCTTTATTGATGGTCACATTATTGCTTAGAAATTAATTCTAATTGAAAAATTTTAAGACTATATCAAAATAGTTCTGTTTTATATACCTAAATATTTTTTTTTAATCATTTATAAATAAGTATTTATTAACAGTACAATTTTAACTTCTTAAGACCCTGCATTTTAAGCTAAGAAAGGCGCTTTTACTGATATCAAACATTATATGAGCTGTAAAGATGGAAAATGCTGTAAATTTATGTGTATCCTTTTTTTTCGGTAAATAGATGGCGTTACTAAATTTCTCCCCCGATGGCGCTACTGATTTGGGGATACTATTTTTTAAATATCGTGGGAATCTTTGTTAACTTAAAAAAATAATAACCCCAAATCAAAGTTCAGTTAAAATTCTAACATTTTAGTGCTTATTGTTACTTAATGTAGGAGGAAACTACGTTTCTAAAAGTACGCCCCTGTACCTATATTTAATTTTTATAATTTTTTCAAATTAAAATTAAGTACAAGTCTCTGCCCTACCTAAATTTTTCAAAAAAGTTCATAGGAAAATCGTTAATTTCAGTAAGAAAAGTTGTTTTTTATAAAATTTCTTTCTAAATGCACAAAATGTAATAGTACTTTTGTCTGGAATTGTATCTCCCATACATCCTTAATCCTTTGAGGGTGCGAATATAAACTGAAAACGATTGGTGGTCGACGGTAAGCGCGCTTATTTATCGACAGACGTTCACTTTTTAAGGTGCAACAGAAGCGGTTAAAATAGAAGAAGCGACCTTCATACTTCCATCAGGAAAACCGAAAAATGACTTGGAAGTTTTACATGCATGCACAATAAGTCACATTCTTGTTTGTTAGAAAAACGTATCAAAAAATTAATTTTCCCTAGTACATTGTATGCAAAATAATATCCAGAATTTAAATGGATTGCTATGTTAACAGAAATTACATGATCTATAATGTTTTCTTCATTGTAAACCAAGAACTCTTAGCATTTTATTACTATGCATAGATGTCACTTCATTATTTCATTCCTCTATTCTGACTCATCAGCTGCATTCATGTTAATTTTATCTGCCATGGATTATTGCAATGGGGAATTGTCAGATGCCGGTTTTAGGTTATTCTGGCGGGAATTCAGTTTAATTTAGAATTTAGAAAGTGGGGGCGTGAAAACAAGGTAAAGTTGGGTCTGACTTGCCTTTTTAGAACAACAAAATTGTAATTTAATCACTTTTTTGTGAACACATCTCAAGTTTTTACCACATCAGTTCAGTAGTTTGGTTTTCATTATTCTTG
This sequence comes from Rhagonycha lutea, assembly GCA_958510855.1. NCBI lineage: Eukaryota > Metazoa > Arthropoda > Insecta > Coleoptera > Cantharidae > Rhagonycha > Rhagonycha lutea. The sequence continues at coordinate 10,711,830 of OY294037.1, forward strand.
ACTTTTCCTACAATGTTATCATTGACCTTGACATGCAAAATATTATTTTGTTGTAATTAATCTGATGAGATTTTTACATGAACTCATAGAATCATCATTTTTTGATTAGATCTTTTAAATATTTAAAATCTACTTTGTTAATAAAGCAAAAGCCCTTTTCTCGATTCCATGAGTTATGTGGTGATCAGAGAAGAAAAAAAATTCTTGTTTATGTAAACAATGCATTCTTTTTTTATTAATTAGTTAGTTGTTTATTTATACTTCAAATGTGAATAGGAAATATTTTCTTTTGACGTATTTGATTAGTTTTTCCCCAGGGTAACTAAAAATTGATGAGAAAAAAACCATTTTCACTCACCTCTCCGCTTGAAGCACAATATTTATTTTGACAAGAAGGATTTCCACAACCCTCGGTCAGTTGATAGAAATATCTCTCGATTAACTTTTTGGCAGCTGCACGTTTCATATCGCTACCGGTGTCGCTACTTTTACTAGAAATTTGGATGGGCAGTGAACTGGACGAAGCCTCGTAGGTGCTAAAAAATTCATTTTTTCAAAAATTTCACACTAACATTAACACGACGTATTTGATCTGCTGGTCAACAACAACTAACAAAGGGTGTTATAAAAATAAAATAATGACATTCAAAAATTCACTCAATGGCAACATAACCTCGAACCTGCACATACGTCAGACGAATTAAAAATATGTTCGTTTGTGTCGTAATTTGGCTTATTTCAATAATAAAAAGGTATTAAAAGTTACCTAGAAGCGTCGTCTTCCGTTAAATCACAATCTTGAGGGTTCATATGACTTTGGATTGTATAAAATTAAATAAAATTAGGCAAACCAAACGTAAATTTTACGGTTTAAAAATCACGAAATTATCTTCATTAGCATTGTTTTCATTTCATTTTCTCGTTGAATTTGGTTTATTGTATTATATTTTTTTGAGTTACTTTTGATCACTGAATTATTATTTTCTATATCCCTGTTAGGGTGTTAAAACATATTTGATTGGTAGTATTTGACATTTTTAGTACTAACATGAAGTTTGACGTTTCTGTTAAATTTGATATACAAGGTAAGTCAAATGTTGCTTTCGATATTATTATCGATGGATACACGGTGAGAAAAAGTCCTTTTATAAAATTTATATTTTATTTATTTCAATCATAACTAATTCTACCAAATAGAAATTAATAAATGGTACCCATTTTTTCAAACAAAAGCATATTTTACAAAATCTCAAGTTGTGATAGAAAACTAATTACACAAAAAACTATTGTTATTCGCTTAAAAATGCATTCTATTTTGTAGTGCTATACACGCTTTAGTTATGTTACAGTGCAATAAAATCAATAAAATAAATATACTTAATTCAATTTACATTATTATAATGTTTAAATTATATAAAATTGTGGAACATAAGCAGCTGAGGTACAAATTAAGAGTCCTTAAATTAAGTACCTATTAATTTGCTGGATAATTATAGAATGAAAAATTAGAATCTGAAGCATAAACAGAAAATATGCAGCAGTTAAAGAGGGATTAATTTTAAAAAATAGAAATACATACATTTATCTAATTGATTTTGTTACCATAAAACAAGCTTTTATTTATTTAAAAATTTTTATTTAAAAAAATGAACATTTTCATTTACTCTATAATTATACAACCCTCAAGGATTAGATAAACATCTTTAAGATGCAGTACAGTCGCATTTTTAGGCAACTAAAGAAGTAAATACACCCGATAGTATTTATATATACAGAACAAGTCGCGCAATTTTCGTTTTCTAAATTCATTTCGAATGAATTTGTAAGTAGCAAAAACGAATTGTAGTGACTTTCTGTAAACAACGCATTTAAATATAATTATAATAACAAAACAGGGAATAAAGCATTAAATCTTTTTAATATTGTAACCCAAATACTATAAATTAAATTTACTTACTAAAAATTACACTAATTTTAAAATTAATTAATTACCAACAGTCAATATAATCTGTAGCATACACAAACTGGCAGAATTAGGCGATTTTTATTTTTGCACACATCTGCCATCTCTTATTGAGTACATTTACTAATAAAATATTATAATATATCAATGGACTCTCTTTTTCTTTCATTAAATATACAAAGTACATCTATCGATACTAAAATATACAGTTATATAAAAATATCTTCAAGTGAAAATAAAATAGCTATACAAGTAACACTTCATAATATTTCAATTAAAATCGCCTTTAAAATATTGTAACAACACAATTGCACTTTTCGTAGTAGTAAATTTACATTAGGAATGTCGCTCTTTTAAGTAAATCACATTGGTAATAAAATTGTAACGCACACTTTTCATTCAAATCAGTCTCAAATTGAGACAGGAATTGTTTTAAACATATTATTTCAACAGTGGTTACCAAAACTTGCTGTAAGGAAGGGGAATCACACACCCCTATATTGTTTATTCTAAGTTCAGGATTCAATAAATAAAAATGTGGAATAAAACCACAACAAATGTTAATCTCTTTCGTCAGGTACACAAAACAACTTCAATTTGACTGCCATTTTTTTCAAGTTAGTCTTTGCGATTATCTTTTAGGTTCAAAATTTCCATAAAAAAAGGGTATATTAACTTTTTTAGTAGAAGCATTTTAAATGTAAGTATTATAAGAAATACTGAAAAATCTATTTGTTTCAATTAGTGATGGGATAATTCGAATTAAAAATAACCTATAATAAATCGCGAAATACAGGCGGTATTTAAGAATCTTCTGATCGAACCGAGTGAAAAATCGTAATAAGTAACCGTATGTTAAACGAGTTAAAAATAATTTGAATTATAAAATCATCTGGTTATTAGAATAACCTAATCGGCAGAATCCGATTCTTGAAATAATCCGGTTATGCCCATCACTAGTTTCAATATACAAGATCAAAGTTTTGGAATAATCAAGTTAAATTTTGTCATATGATATACAATGTTGTATATAGAAAAATACAATTGAAATATTTGAAAGGTTTCAATATTGACATCTTTGAAGATAAAGTCATCATCAAGTTTAATTTTGCCATATTCATTTTTGTATGTAGAAAAATACAATTGAAATATTTGAAGATAAATTCATTAAAAAGTTTAATTTTGTCATATTGATTTTTGTATGTACAAAATACAATTGGAACATTTGAATGGTTTCAATAATGAATAATATTGAAATCTTTGAAGATAAAGTCATTATCAAGTTTAATTTTGTCATAATTATTGAATTTTGTATATAGAAAATTACAATTAAATTATTTGAAGGGTTTCAGAAATGAATAATATTGGAATATTTGAAGATAAATTTATTATAAAGTTTAATTTTGTCGTATTGATTTTTGTATGTAAAAAAATACAATTGAAACATTTCAATGGTTTCAATAATGAATAATATTGAAATCATTAAAGATAAAGTCATCATTAGTTTAATTTTGTCATAATTATTGAATTTTGTATGTAGAAAATTACAATTAATTGAATTATTTGAAAGGTTTCAGAAATGAATAATAATGGAATATTTGAAGATAAATTTATTATCAAGTTTAATTTTGTCATATTGATTTTTATAATGTAAAATAAAATAAAAATACAATTGAAATATTTGAAGTATTTCAAAAATGAATAAAAAGTATCTACAAAAAATCAGAAAGAACCACATTAATATAAAATTTGTAACTTCCAATTCTAATGAAAACATTTTCCACCATTTCAAAGATATTGGCGAAAAACTAACTTTGTTTGCACATGACAAATTCAGTCATTTCATTACAGTCAATAACAAGTCAAGGTGAAGACTCATTACAATTTTGGAAACCACTGTTCCTCAGATACTTGATCAAATTTAATTAATATAACAAGGTGAAAGTGGAAAATACCATAAAAAAAGCAATTTGGTGTTCTTCCACTGACCTGTTCCTCAACAAACAATTTCGAGTCAACTTCAATCTGAGACACTTTAGCACTTTAAATGTTTCGAAATAACCGTTAAAGGCTCACATAAGGCACGCGTATTTCTCAATTTGCTCAAAACATTTCACAGTTAAGTACAAATTTCGATTTAAATGCATAAAAATCCTATCCGCTAAAATTTTTCTATTAAATTTCTATCATATAAAAAAGGTGTCGATATATTTGAACATATCGCATTAAACTTTGGTTGATGGAATGCATTAATTCTAAATCTCACTTCTATTAGTATAAAGAATCGTGGAAGACAAAATAATTCCAAAAAAACGTAAATGCCTAACTTTAAATATAAATTCCGACTTTATTTCTAACAATAAACGATTGCTCTATCATATATAGACATATTTATTTAATTTGTACTTTCAATTTTTAATGAATGATTTAAAATGATCTCAAATATTTCAAATAAGATTGACCACCTAGCAGCGTAAATAAAACGTTTTGCCACCTACATAACAGTGAGGCTTATTTGACAGTCTTTGCTAAGTGAGGATGCGTACGTGCAACTATGGCCTGCAACTTCGCTAGCTGACTCATCAAGCTGCCATTCGAATCCTCCAAATTGTCGATTCTTTTACGGTAGTCGTTATTTTCCGACACTAGAATTTCTACTTTTTTCTCCAACTGATCCATATATTCTTTCTTTTTTCTCCTACTTTCTTGGGCTGATATCTGAAGAAAGAAATACATAAAATAATTAATCGATTCGTGACTTTATTTGTATTAACAAACCTTATTTTTGATTTTCCGTCTAATTTTCTTTAACGATTTTTCTTCAGCTTTCGTAAGCGGTAGGCGGGTAGGAACTGGATAACCTTCTGCTAGTAACGTCCTCTTCTCTTCTTCCGTTAATATTAAAATACCTGTTGAGCCTTTCTGCAAACGAAAATTAAATATAATAATAATTAACTACAGAAATTGTTAGGGTTCTTACCGGTTGGCTACTGATAAGTGGCGTGTGTATTGGTTGGCGTGTCGACGTGTGGTGTATCGAACTGAGAGTAACACGATTACTGTTTTTGCGCAGCGAAGGTGAAGCGGGTTGCGAGAGTGTGGCATTATCTTCACTGTCTTCGCTACTGCTGCTGCTGGAGGGCGGCGTTGGTGGTAAGTTTATAGCAACCCCTGGTTCAATTTTTATGTCTATTTTAGGTACATGCAATCTTTGGCTGAATATATTTGTGGGTGTCCTCAATACTAGATTGTTGTGTTTTAAAATACTTTGATAATTTTGTTGAAACTAAAAGTAAAATTGTTAGAAAAAAAGGTTTCAAGTTTGTACAAGACAACTTACGATATCTGAAGTGTCCATAGATGCATCACTGTGATTTAAAAATGCAGGTTGTGGTGAGGAAGGGCACGAAGACTGCGGACTATCCGATTCACTGTTTGGTTCATCTTTTATTACGACATCTTCTGATAATCTTCCACATGCTGTGTTCATTGAAATTGCAGGAAAGCATTCGTCTTCCATATCTAGAAACATTAAATTTACTTTATTTTCCATTACAAATCTTTTTAAACTTTTATAGGTTAGGAAATTGTGATGACTCGATGAAATCTACTATGCGGGGTTGTCACGTTTACTTTGTTGCTTATAAACTTTATTTATTTTTTATAAAAAGAAATAATAAAGTAATTATGTAAATTGTGTAAATATTACACAAATAAATAACTTAATTCTTCATAATAATAATACTATAGTGAATCAGACATGAAAATTACCCTTTTCTGCTTGTGAGGTCGGGTAGTTCTGATTTTTGGATATGTAGATATCTTTAATAATCCCTAAAATAAGAAAGACGTCTTTAGATGTCCTTAAAGTTATATCCAAATTAATTATAAAAAATTCAATTATATTAAACACCAAAATTATTAGCATTTGGGTTCCTACTTCCTACACTGGTGCAATCAGTGGGGTAACTTCAAATTTTCACCTCTTGATTGTAAGGTGTGCGATTTAAAAATAAAGAAAAACAAAATTTGGTTCCAATAAAATATAATGCAGTTTAAGGAGGCCCAAAGCATTGAGCTTGGGGCCATTCCTTATTATTACTTCCCTGTACTGGGAGGGGGTATTCCATACCCACCGGTTTCACGCCCAGTTTTTCACATTTTAGGGGGATAAATTTGTTCTGGTTTAAATATGTTTTTAATTGTATGAATAAATATTTAAAAAATCTGTTGTTTAAACAGGGTAGTGGACTCATAGATGTTATTGTACAAAATCAGGCGCATATAAGCAGCGGGTCAGACGACAATTGCCTCCCTCAAATTATTAGGTCCTGCAGGCAAAATTCATTAAAAACCCTAATTGCTGGTCAGAATCATGCAGTAGATTTCTCAGTATGATGCAAGTTTTTGAAATGCCGCCCCTATACACATAGACCTTTGACCTTTTTTTTTACTACATATTTCTTAAATTTCTATACTACTATTTACATTTTTTACCCCTATATCATACATACTGACGTACGAAGTGCATTGTTTCCATCCCGCAAAACGTAATAATTTTTCCCGAAAACGAAGAAGATTGCGTGCGTGACATCTGGCCACGTTTTTTGCACAATTTGTCCGCAGCGGACGCTGGCGTCTTTTTTAATACCCCCACTATGCACTTCGCACCCAGCGATATTCGCTGGTAGTTAAGTCACTGGGAGCTATTAAATATTGAAATCCTTGATTTTAATTAATTTTTACTTCTTAATGAAGTATTTTTTTCATGTTATGTAGGTATGTGATTAAAAACAGTTATGTACATTATCTATCTGATCGTAGAAACTTAAAATTATTGCAATTAAGCAGTAAGTCGTTAAAATAACATAATGAGTAGTAAATTACAAACTCTAATTCTCTACAATTACATCATGTTAAATGTATTGCTTTTTTACAAAGTCGAAGTCAAATAATTTAAATAGCTTAAGCAGGCGACGAAAACTGGCTATTATATTATTGCAATGGATGAATATTTTATTAATTATCTATATAGGTTCTAAGTGCGGAGAGTTTTACTTTGCCGCATGAATGCACGAGCAACTTCTCAAAAAATTGATAATCAATGCCGAGACGAAGTCGAGTTCGATGTTAAGAAAAAAATCAAATAAACGACAATAAATTAATATCTATAATAAGTTGGCCTAATTAATAAGAAAGCCTTTTTTATTCAATTAAATTTCAATAAAAACAAGGCTATGGATACATTTATGATTAAGTTGTTTTATGATAGCGTGGGGTACAAGCACAACACGATAAATCGCAAAATTTTTCAGGGTTAACAATGCCTGGGAGTGTAGGTATATTAATTATGAAAATTTTGTTCCGATAAACATGCATCCTACGGATTTTCTTTATACATAACAATATTTACGTTGAGTAAAATGTTTGAAAATTTAATAAGTATGCACCACAGTAGTTGTTGTTCAAATCATGGTGGCATAAAACACTTATTAGTTAAGAGGGGCATTTAAATTTTGATGCGAAAACATGTTTCAAAAGATGGCGCGCCCTAAAATATTCTAAGAATCTAAGAATCTTTTCACCAATACAGAATTCTAATAATTTATAAAAGTCACTAGCGGATCCAGACGGTATATTTTTATGTATATTTTTATATTTTTGTGTGATGTGATAACAGTTATTGTTGACTTTTTTGCCCGTCCACCCCTTTGTGCCCCCCCCCCCAGAAAAAAATCCTGGATCCGCCCTTGATAAAAGTCATATGATTAAACGATAACTAATTTAGGGAATGAGGCAGTTTGAGCTTCCAATGTTGAATATTTACAAGTATATTTCAAAAAGATATTCATATTTGAAAATATTGAATTTTTTAAAAAATATTTAACTTTGAAAGCTCAAACTTCCTCATTCCCTAAATTAGTTATCGTTTATTCATATGACTTTTATAAATTATTAGAATTCTGTATTGGTGAAAAGATTCTTAGATTCTTAGAATATTTTAGGGCGCGCCATCTTTTGAAACATGTTTTCGCATCAAAATTTAAATGCCCCTCTTAACGTTCCACCTTGCCGATAGAGCAGCGCCACTTGAGCTAAATGAACAGTGATCTGTAACTCCAAAAGACACACAGCGTCATCTTACAGGGTAATGGTGACTTAAAAACGCATTGTTAACGTTAAAATTGGTAGATAGGGCGGCGCCATTTGAGATCGTAACTAACGTATAACAACGTTACTTTATTTACCCATTATCAAAGCAATGAAATTCGAAACACTTGTCCCTACACCAAACTAATAAGTGTATTGTGAATTTATCGTTAATCCATTCTTGCGCTGTATCAAATTAAGTTTTTGCCGAATAATTTGAGAAATTAAAGGGAACCAACAGTCAATTTAAAATGGAAATTCGAAATGAGAGGGCAGAATTAGTTCAATGCAGCCCTTAATTTTATAGCCATCCTGGTGGACCATATGTTTAATTGATTTTTCTTTAATAACTATAGAAAATGTTTGAAAAATTCAGCATGCAAAAAAGCTTGTTTTTGTTCAAAAAAATTTATGATATTCGCATTTGCAAAACTATTTGACATTTTAACCAGTCTTTCTGGAATTTATGATAGTGAATTCATAATTTACGTTTGTTGACCAAATAATATTTTTCAATTCTTAGGGCGACCTTGAAGGGGAAGGGGGAAGATGGTATCATATGAAATGTCGTTAAACTGATGGATTTTAGGAAAAATAAGGCCATAGAAAGTAAAATGCATTTTGCAGGTCGCTAGATAAAAGTCCAACAAGAAATTAGCCCCAGTTAAATGAGTAGCGACCTGAATTAAACTGAATTAAGCTATTAAAAAAGTCAATATTTCAAATAGTTATTTATCAAGTTAAACGAAGCTTTACAATCTTCATTCATTTACAACTTTACCTACTTCATGCAGATTGCATGCACGGCTATTTTAATTACACAATTTAATAATTAAAATATTTTTATTGCATTTTATGACGTGAAAATGGGAAGCACGAGTGAAAAACATTATTCAAATGTGTCAAAAGCTCACGAAGTTCAGCAATATTAATGAGCGTTAAACATATTCAGGGCCGAATTGGATGAAATCATTTTTATGGTAAAACATTAAGAAAACAAGATAAAGCTGCAAATTGGTGACTCTTTGAAAAATCTTTTTGAAGCAACTTTTATCAACAAAATTTTGTGATTAGTGAAATTCACTTAGCGGAATTTTCTGCATTTCCAGTTCGCTCCTGCAAACAGTAAGCAATATCATATTTTTTTGGAAAATGTAGGCTTTATTCAAATAATTTAGTCTAATGGTTGGAAGATGTTCTTCTGAACTGAACAAAATGAGTTTAAACTTCGTTTATTCTTAAATTATTTATCCCGTGGTTCGGAATCCACGTTAAATAAGAAATCTAATTTGTGGCCTTGCTTTAAAAAATAAATAAAAAGAGTTATTCTTGAATGATTGTAATTGAGTTTACAAAAAAACAATTATTATTATTATTTTTTATTTATGTACAATTCAGGTGATGATTCAGATCACACAATTAGCAGTGCAAAATTAGCACAAACAAGAAAATCTGCAACCTTTTTGTAATTTTATTAAAGAAAATTTTGAACTATATGCAGATTATTGACTTATTGGACAATAAGTCGAATAAAATTTAGTGCACGATTGCATTACAAAGTTATGATAAGAAATATTATTGGCAGCATTTTCAGCCATGAAGATAATCAATAAATCATAATTTTATAAAATTTAATTATTTTATGTTAATTAAATTACGCCGAGGCGTATTTTTGCATTCATTGATAACAACCAAACATTGAAAAATTGCAATTATTCATACTATTAATAATCAAGTATACATTTTAAACGAAATTACTGCTATAAAGGACATTGTAGTATTGTGATTTACAATAATTAATCTATCAAAATTTTAATTGTTAATTTGCGGGTGCCTTTTTTCTTTTAATGAATCAAGGAGAAGAGTACGTGGGGCTGGACAACTTTTTCGAAACTTTTCCGACATTAAAATAAGTTTGAATTTGATTAATCACAATTTTGATTCGCAGATAATTTTAATTGATCATTTTCTCGCGGATTTAATGTAATTATTACATTATTATCTTGCGATAGTTTAAATTACAAACTTGCGATTTATCAATTTTTTTATGAAAATAATTTCTAATTGTATTATATTATAATATAGCATAATATAAAAATTATAAATAGCGTTCGGGTAATTAAATATAAGAAAAATCATTATGGTTATTAGTTATTACCGTAATTAATTATCAACAAATTACAATTAACAAGTTGTTAAACTTCCAGATTAAAGATGCCTGAGATTTGATGAAAATAATCCTCAAAATAAAATCTCAATTATCAAATTGGTTAAGGTCCGTTGTAGACCTTCTACTCAATATTGATTGTGTTTCATTCATGAACATTTTTGTGGAAACAATAAATTTAGATTGTATTCATTCGAGTCATCAGCAAAGAAAATGCACTCACCGTCCATTTTATTGTTAGAAATTGGTGAATCGGGCAGTGAATCTCCATCTGAATTTAAACTGTACGAATGTTCTGTTTTGATTGGCCTCGTTCCTAAAGCTGCATCTGTCATTAATCGGTCATGAAGCACAACGCCAGGTAAATCTTTTTCCAATAGACTCCATTCCACAGTTAGATCTCCAGCGGAATTGACACGTAAAACGTCATGCATAGTCTGAAAATAAAAAAATTGGTCACTTTTAATTCAAACTAATAGTCGTAGATGATCACACAGATGCGTAGTGTTAATTGGATTACTAATAGAAAATAATAAAAATTTAACACTCCACAGATAACCTTTAAATATTTGTTGCACAAAATAATAATAATACGCAAAATAAGGAGAGCAAAGTTTCTTAAACGTATTAATTAAAAATTTAAACCTTGCTGCTATATTAAAATTTCACGTTACGAATTGCGCTCTAAATTAAATTCACAATGGAAAATACGAAAGAGAAGTCTGGCGCTCATGTGCTCAGTACGGTCCTGTTCCTGAATAATATACAAGATTTATAAATAGCTGATTCTAATTTGGTTAAACACATAAATTTAATTAAAATGCATTCATTTTAATTCTGACGAGATTAATAATATAATATAAGAAGAAATTGGAGCCCATTCTCTCTTTGATGAGAAAGTTGAATGTGTTCAAAACATTCATAGCGACCTCGGAATTTAGCATGGATACAAGAAGAAAATGAACAAAAATAATGCAGTTTGAAAAAAGAACTTCAAGATTGCTCGGTGATATAGTGTGTGGTGGTTATCAGGATTTGTTTAGGGGCAGATTAGATTAACCACCTTATCAAAAAAGTTCGATTTTTTGCAATATCAAAATTCTCTTAGACATATGGGAATCGAATCGATAAATATTTGAATACCAAGAATTTCAACGATGTTAACGGTTTGAAGACCCGTTGAATCCAAACGCACAACATAAAACGACGTGTTTAGCATGATCGCATCGTTTTAGACAATTATGAGTCAACACGTGACAACACAATGCCTTCAGGCTGGTAAATAACGCGATAGCCATCAAATGTGATTATTATCAAAATTTTTGCGCGTCTTCGTTTTCCTTATTGGAACCAAAAAATCAAGATCGTTTGTGCAGAAACCGCATCATCTAAAACTTAGCTTTAAGCATCGTCGTAAAAATTAATTTGTTGTGGTATTGAATGGAATGTAATTTTTTGGGCAGTGCAAAACATGCCAGAAATTTGTAAAAAGTGGGATGCCAAGGCATGTATGAAGAGTGGACTTCCTAGGTGGCCCCCCGAGTCAATGTCCTCAGCGGTCTCCACGCTACTGCAAATTTCAAACCTTCACCTTGTTCTTAACTTTTCAATGCCACTCAATTACATTTGTGTTATTTACTTTAATTAGTAAATAAAACATCACCTCAAACGTAAACAGGAAATTATCAATAATAAAATGGGGTAATGCGCGATTCGTGCAAGATGACAAATGCCCACTTCAGATGAAGGAAGCAAGGCAAAAAGTTGTTGCAACTTTAAGTGATAATATTCTAATTAATTAACTAATGCATGCAAAAAATTTAAATGAATTTACGGATAATAAAATTATAAACAGTAAAATTTACTGTTAGACGAATTTGTTCATAATATTATTAATAATAAAAGCGCAGTGTTATTATTTATTCTAGGAGGAAGTAAAATATTTTAATTATGTTTGTCCACAAAAAGTGTAAAAATTGATAAGTGACCCATGGGGGCAGAAGATTAATTGAACTGATTATTCTTTTACTAAATTTCATTATCGACCATGACTTTTCAACGACTACGTTCCCCTTGGATGGCCATTTTGTCAAAGACCTTTACATCCGCATACTTGTTATTTCTGCATTGGCTTGCAATGTCAACTTAACTGTGCACGTGTATTGTCAAGTCTCACTTAATGCACAATAAAATATAATTCTATTATATTAGCAGACTCACGCAAGGTACTACGCAAGTGATACAATGTATCATAAAAGTAACAGTTGTTGATTAGTTTTATAACAATCTATGAATGAAACCAAACGATTGGGTCAACCGTTAGCAAAGTATACACTAAAGCGCACTTTGTTAAGCAAAGGGGGGGGGTAATAAAAATAATCACTATTCTAAAATAAAAATTCATTATTAGTAAAACAAGGAAGTTTTCTATAATTTTGGAAATTTTTTCCTTCAAAAAAGAGGGGGGTTCAACCCTCACCTAATCTCACAAACAATCTGACTAAACGCCTTCCACCAACGAAACGGAGTGATCACGTGACACACCTTCGTTACTCCAGCTCGGTCGCAACAAAGTATAACATAATGCTAAATGTTTCTCAAGACAATTAGCACCATTTTATTGTTTACCAAGATAAAACCCATTAATGGATTAGGTACTACCCATAATTAGCGAGAAAAGAATTATAATTATTTCACACGAGAATCGATACTAATGGTTGGGAATAGAAACCCATCAAGCATAATACCAAAGTGATAAAACTGTTTGGTAGTCGTAAATTCAATACTAGCAAAACAAAAATTAATTACATTTTTAAAAAGGGGCTGGGTGTGGACTGTGGAGGTTCAATAGTTCACTATTAGATGACTATCAAATCTGTTAGACCTCAGGCGTTACAGGTAGTGCTGCGGTTTTAGTGTTGCTCAATAGTTTTAAATAATAAAAACGTGAAATCACTTTGAAACTGCTGAAGAAAGTACTAAAGAAGCGTAGAATTACCTTTGGCAATAAGAGGAAATGACTGTACAAGTCGAACGCCATTCTTTGTGAAAAAAAAAATTAATTAAAATCAAAAATTGTAGAAAAGAAAAATTTTGGGTTTATCATTAGCTAAATTATGAAACGGCATTATCTGAAAATTGGATGGAGTTTTATTGTGTAAATATATAATTTCTAGTTTTATGCAGATTACACAGTTTCCATTTTCCCCAGCATTTGCTAGTTGCGTGTTTAATATTGTGTAAATGTCACAAGGGACTTACAATTGAATGTGGTTTCCGAACCATGGGAATAGACGATTATTACACTAGCAATTCCATACTAGGGAAGCATTAGGCCATTTATAGTGTGATCTGGAACCAGTGGATAAACACTTGATGAGTAAAAAAACCTACTACGATTTCAAGATAAATAAATGCAATTAATTTTTTAAAATTATTTTCTTATTTTTTTTTCCAAATTCTTGGAGGAGGGGGATTAAGTTCCACAGCTCCCTGAGTTGAGCCACTGCGCTACCTGTTTTGGAACATTTGTAACTGACACCGCCATCTCCGCTTGTGCTATGTTGCTATGTACGAGGAAATTGTATTGTAAAGAGATTAAAGATTACGTAGGAATAATTATTGTTTCGTTTAAAACTCAAAATAAAGTAACAATTTTGTCATAATTTTAGTTCATTTTTCTGGTCTTCAAATTTGTTTTCTCGTTTTATTTGCCAGGAGACAAGCGCATAAATGTTAGGACGAAAAACTATTGCGCTCACCGCTTCATTATAGGAAATGGTTATAAGAAAAAGAAAAGTAATTTGTTTCAGTAATTTACTGCATTCCTATAGGATTTACATTACAGCATTTTCCAACATAAAAATTAAGTACAAAACTCTGGTATTTGATACCTAATTTTTGAAACCTATCTCTGATTATAGTTCAACATATAAATGACAGGTGACAGAATAGTAGTGAAATAATAATTAAGGTTCGTTTTAAAAATAACAGGCAAAAGCGGTGGCGTAACAATATTAAGTCAAGTTAAGACTCTCAAATTATTATTAACAAAAAAACCAGTATAGGAGTATGACACTATTTTCACTATTTTCTGTTAGCATAATAATATATTAGCTCTATTCGCGGTAACAATCCTGGGTACGTTTTATCCTTCTGCGTCTGCGGATTTATACTTTTTATCATCTATTTTGAGCTTTAATGACAATTTTATTATAAATCCGGAGACGCAGTAGGATAAAACGTACCCAGGATTGTTACTGCGAATAGAGCTATTATATTAATTATATTGACCAGGCTGTGCGGCCTGAAGGCCGCACTAGAACTATGACTGATAACCGGCATCATCGTCATCGACTGAGCGTCACGGACAAATCTAGACGTTTCTTATTATGATTTTTTTATGTTTTTGAAATTTTCGTTTATGCGAAACTCTACTGTATAATCAAATTATGTAACACAAATCCAAATCAGTGGACAAATAGGCATTATGCCGAGATCTGCCTCAGGATACTTTATAATCAGGACAACCCCGGTATTCCTTTTAAGAAAAATAGAAGACATAACAACTGCCATCACCAAGAACATCAGAGAAGACACCAACTACGAGCCATTATTTCAATCTTCTTCCACACCTTTTTTCCCAGGCTAAGCTCTCGTGAACCCGTGCAGCCAAGCCCTACCGTACACGACCACCTCACCAAATGCAGCATCTGCTTTATCCATGACACGAAGGAGATACTGGCTTAGCCCTGGCACTGCGCCACAATCCTCATGTTTATCGTAATATTTATATGCTAGCTAGTTCGGGCGATCCTCTGGGTACAGGCTCACTCTGGGTGGCTAACAGCCTCTGGGCACCATATTTATCTCGGCCTTTTTCTACCAAGTCGAAGAAGTTACTGGGATTCATGAGATTGGAGCTTTAATATTATCGGATTTCATCCCAAAACTTTCCTGTAATCCAACTGCCGGTACTGTAGATATAAGGAAGCAAAACTTTCAAGGCCCAAAAATTTCTCGAATGGAATGGAGAAATTAGTATCTAACAATGTAATATGAGGTATGAAATTAAATGATTAGTGAACGAAGAGAAATCATACAGGAAATCTTAAATAATTAAATTCACCCAGAAAATGGATTAAGGAGACCTTGCAGAGCAAAGTAGTAATATTCCGAAAGGAATGGACGCTAAAAATATGAATGGTGTTCTAGTCATAGCCGCGACTCACTGCAGCCAACAACGAATGAAATTAGACGAATTTGTCACATGATAAATGTTTGAAATTAAGGATGATGATCGATGACTGATAAGATTTATGATTAATGGATTAATGAGTAACTTCTCTCTTAAAATATTTGAAGTCAGGTTTTATAGTAGTACGTACATACTTATATGTATAAAAGGGTCTCGATTTGCGTCGTTTTGATTTGTGTTGCGTCAAAAAATGTAAGGCAAAAGAAGTGATTTACATTGTCGGTAAGATTGGATTTGCGTCCTTTATATAAAGTAAATCTGATTTTCCATTATATAGGTTATAGTTTAACAAAGTTGATTATGTTTATTAGTTAATTTTGTCTTCAGTTATGTGTAATATAAGAAGAAGAACAAAAACTGCGTTTAACTTTGCTAGTATCGGGGGGGGGGGGGAGAAGTCACCTGACTTTTAAGTGTTTTAAATGATGGGGTGGTTTTTAGAAAAAAGGCCCGAATTTAACAAAAAAAATTAAAAAAAAAAAAATGTTACAAACATTGTAAAGATGTCAATAAGATGTAAATTATAAGTACCTAATGTGAATTTCGAGTACACCTAAAGTAAAATGACAGAATTTCGGGTCATAGGAACATTTAAATTATAGGTAGGTACCTACCATAGACTTACAATGTGAAGAAGACTTATGCCTTTTTCACCAACAACTTATTTAAGAATTTCCTAGTAAAGAATTACTTAGCTAGGATTCCATAAATTTGATTGGTCAAATTTGACATATGAGTTTTTTATGTCAATACTATGTCAAATTTCACCAATCACATTTAATGGAATACCTAGCTAAGGAATTCTTTACTAGGACATTCTTAAATAAATGTTGGTGAAATCTGGCATTAAAATCCTATAAATTTATAATTTATAATAGTTTACTTTGATGATATTTTCTAAAATCAGAAAAAATCCAGCTTGACTGCAAAGCCAAGAATGCGAACGCACCCCGACACCCCGTCAAGTCCGCTCCTGGTAAATATTATGTGATAGTATTAGCATAATATAATATTTATAAATTATTTAATCATATATTTAATACATCTCGAAATATATTTTTGTGATTCGATTTGCGTTGTTTTCGGAACGTAACCTTGATGTAAATCGAGGCCTCGGTTTTGAATGGAATTTGGAAAACAATATATAATATTATATTATGTTTTTGGTAAGGCTGGGAATCAAAATCGAATATAATCAACTAATCAAGTATTCGAATATGAATATTTTCTCAACGGCACTATTCAAATTATTCGAATATTCAAATTATTCGAATATTCGAGTAATTTGAATATTCGAATGATTAGTTGATTATATTCGAGTAATTTGAATATTCTTGTGATTTTTGAACGAATATATTTGAATACAAAAATGTTAAAAATTCCCTGCCTTACTATATACGGGGGTGGTTTTGGGGGTTCAAATCCCCCCATGGGAGAGCAAGAGATTAAAAAATAGGGTCTAAAAATATTTTTTGGTGCAAAAAATCGAATATAATCAACTAATCGAGTATTCGAATATGAATATTTTCTCAACGGTACTATTCAAATTATTCGAATATTGGAGTAATTTGAATATTCAAATAATCATTCGAATAATTTGAATATTCTTGTAATTTCTTGAACGAATATTCGAATACAAAAATGTTAAAAATTCCCAGCCTTAGTTTTTGGAGTGAATGCAACGTAATCAGGATTGGTTTTTTAATTTAAAAATAGTTTAAGTGCGGCCTTTAGGCCGCACAACCTGGACAATATAGTTTAAAATAAACATAAGAATGTCGTAGAAAGCTCTGTCTCTTCGTAACGCTCTCTCATACTTCTGATTGATCGTTCAATATTACTAACCAACCTAAAGCTATTTTCAGTGCGACCTTTAGGCCGTACAGCCGGGGGAATTTACTATTAAGTATTTACTCGTAGTTTAATATACTTTATTATTTTGGTAATGGATCGGCAGCAGTTAATACATAGAAAAGCTTTTGTAATTTTTGGAATAAAAGCAGAAAGGATTTGGAACTCTTTTTCAGGCCAATAACATTTTTAATAGAGGTTAGAGAAATAACTTACAGCTGCATTATGCATTTATAATGAAGGCTGCCATTTTTAAAAATATGTGTGCAAGTGCAAACAGATGTTAATGTCAATAAGATGTAAATGGGTTTGAAGTGTTGAATAAACAAAATTCACACGCAGTAAAGGAGCCTCTCTTGCATCAAATTGCAGTGTCTTGAACAAGTCAATATTGTGTTGTTAATAATAAATATTTTTAAATAATTCAAAGAGAATTAATTAAAGGCTTAAAATTTATTTCGAAATAAAAATGTCTTCAAATATGATCATAAATATCAGCGCTTAGAGTTGGTTATATTTGAAAGCAGTATTGATTCGAAATTAATTTTAATTTCAAAATTTTAAGCCTGTACTTAAATAGTGTTACGTTTTACCTCATTAATTTTTTTTTAATCGTTTAAAAATATTTATTATTAACGGTACAGTTTTGACTTTTACTTTCTTATTATTTGTCATTAATAATTTTGACGCTCTCGGGGTTCTGCGTCCGGGTGCTGTGCAATCCTTGCACTTCTGCTTGTCATAACATGACCTTGGTCGAAATTATATATGGACATATATTTCTTAATATTTCTAATGATTATCTTAATTAATTCCCTCAAAGCTTCATTAAACTCGCACTTAGTTCTCCAAAATTTAACAATTTTGTGTGATTATTTATTTAAACCTTGAGCAGTATCAAATTCAGTTTCAAATAATCTTTGTATCAGATTTGACTTTTGCTGGTACGGGGTACCCCCCTGGTAAAAATTTGCAAATTATAATCTTGTCGCTGTCTAGATGTATTAATTCTCCATATTTTCAGATATTTTAGTGCATAAACAACTCGGATCTATTAATATTCAAGATACGCCCATTAACTTTTAACATGTTCGTTCAACTTGTTACTCCCCAGAAATCCCAAAATATCATGTAAAGATTTTTCAAAAAATAAATAATTTTAATCTGAAATTTTCGTAATATATTCCGAATTCAAGTTTCGTTTCTGAGTATCATTATTATTAAATAAGTTTTCGGGGAATGACCTAAAAGACGATTCTTTGTCACTTTTATCTTCCTAGCTACAATTTAATAAAATAACGACAAAATTATCTCGTAGCATTTCGTTACACTTACAGTAATTTGTTTAGAACTTTACGCTATACGAACCCATAACGTCCACTTTTTTTAGAAAAATTAACATGACAGACATCGTTAAATTCTACCTAATTATGGCAACATTAAATTTTGCTCTATTGAAAAAAAATTTGGACATTTAAAATACCGCCTTCCAAAGGAAGGGAAGGACATCCGATTTCGGTAAAATTGGATGTTATCGTTAAACCGGAAGTAAGTCTAAGCTAGTACAATGACAAAGGTAAAACTTAGATTAGAACTTAGAAATGTGTAACAACATTATCCTATCGAATTGAAGACGAGACAATGTCAGAACTATCAACAGAACATCTAAATTTGTCTAGACGCCTACACTAATTCCCCTTGACAACTATATCACTCCAATATAAGACTAATCCAACATTTCGACCAAACATTGATTTCAAATGTACTCAGCAAAAAACAATTTATCTTTGGCTAATTTAGCCAGTTTACTTTTGAACTACAACAGCTAAAAATATAATCAAATCCTTGTGTTATAGGAAGTCCAGTTATTTTCAAAATTCAATTTCCATCGGTTTTACGGTTTCTTATATTTCAATCAGAAACCCCTAAACATGCGTTGAAAAGAACACAGAATATTTCGGAAAATTATTTTAATGGTGAATCAATGTTCGCGAGCAAACAATCTAAGGAAGGCCATCGTTGGCTCAAAGCATCAGAAATTAAAATAATTTTACCATAAAACTACGTTTATACGTACGAACTTGAACTTGCTCCTGCTTGTGAAAGAGAAGGAATGCGATTGCAACAAGAGCAAATAATTTAAAATTTATATTGGAATGGAATTTGTAGTCAATGAAGAAGATTTGAATAGACCGTTTCCTACTTTAAGATTGTTAAATTTCCATTGAATAGACCTGACAGTGATTCCAAAACTGTTTTAAAAACTTAAAAGGAACCTAAAAACAATAAAGTAAATATTGAGGTTCTCTGTTTTAGACCGCACTACTTTCGGTTTTAAGCTAAATCGGTCGGTGTTTCAAACTGGCTGTTAAAATTCCGCTCAAAAAACTTCGTATGTACCTAATATTTTAATTTATTTTCACAATCTGTCATCGAGCACGGTAAAAGTCATTGATTAGGTTTACCACTTAAAGAAAACGACCGTGACCATTGGTTCCTAAACCCAGGTCCCAGGTTGATGACTTGAAAGACGAAGACGCTGCGACCCAAGAAGTCCAAGGACTACTTACCATTATGTCGATTTAATTGAGATTTTTTAAATTATTATCAAAATATGACCATGATGGAACAAATGTGAAACTTGAACATGTCGTAACAGTGATAAATTTACATTAAAATTCTGAAATTGACGTTTTTTCATCAAACTGAACTTGAAAAATTAGCATAACCATCCCAATTTGCATTATAATGTTTGCTTTTTACATAAAAGTCATTGACGTATGATGTCAACATTTTTCTTTTACCTGTACTTCAATAATTGTAACCATCTCCTTATATTGTTATTCAGTCGAAAAAAGTTAATCACCATATCAGTTCCACCTGAGGAGAGAGAGAGTGAAGGGTGGAAATTAAGTTAACCAATAGGAATTGTTTAAATTTAAATTATCCGTGATTACTGTTGACGATAATTTAATTTTAAGTGCTAAAAGTGGATATTACGTAATAATTTACGTAACGACTAATGCACTCTTTAAATAGCACATTTTAATAACAATTTATTAGGTCAGTACAGTTTGCAGATGTTTGTCATTTTAATGAAGTTACCGGAACTTGGTTCTCATTACTGTTTCAATCATTCCAATTGCACGAGAAGCGTAACAAGTGCCGCAATCGATTCTTTTTCCATTATGGATTGAGCAAACAAAATTACTTGTAGGAAAGGCTGCAGCAGACAAAAACAAGGGGGTGGATCCGTATGTAACAAAATAGGAGAGTTGTTAATTTATCGGCACCATTTTAGAAACCCACGCAGGATAGAAAACACGGGGGTGGATGTTAAATGTGGGTATATGTATTACTAAGATAACATATTTAAAGCATCCATCAGAGTCCATTTACTACCAAAATCATCACTGACACTATTATCAACCCCCGCAAGTAACGAGATTCTGAAATTTAGTTCAACGTTTGAAATTTCAATCAAAATTAATTAAATCTCATCTTCTCAAGTGTTATGTATATAATTTTAGTGTATTTTCAACTTTTATGATGAACAGGTATCAAAATTATCTTCGAATAAATTGCGCCATCCTACAATAATTTTATTTATCTGCTTCCTTAAACTGATTGTGCTAAATAGTTGATTAAAAAGCTTAATTACGAAATATTAACGGATACTCGATTAAAAGGTTATGCAACTTTCTAAATAGACTCATTTACATCGTGGATTTCATTTTTTTATAGCTTCCACATCAAAAGAAATAAATCATCGATTATTTATGTAAGTAATTTGATTTGTGAGTCTGAAGTGCATTGAAACCGTTTGAGAAGCATCGTTTTAGACTGTAGCATAGAGCAAATAACAAATAATGGAATTAAAATCCACGATAACCCTCTTTCTCCACAGTGGTTCATGTTTGAATGGAATCAGATAAAATGTTGTATGCAACACGTATGAAAATAAGTTGCTAAGGGCTGAGACACCTCCCTAATATTTTACTTACTTTTACTTACTATTGATTTGTTTTGAGAAAAATTAAATGTATTGGTTACACGATTTCAAATCCAATTTCAAAAAATAAGCTCCAAATTTCAAACTAGGAAAAATTTGGACATTCAAGTGGCTTCTGGGATTACATATCCTTGACATATTTCTCATTTACATTTTAAAATTAACTGTATCGTAATTTTTCAAGAAAACAACATTAAATAAATATTCAAGTAACGGATTTAACAATAAACTGTAAACAATGTGCAATCTTGTGTTAATAATTATAACTTATTGTTCTAGCAGTGGGTACTAGGCACTCAAAATTTATTGTTAAATTTAATCTAATATAAACAATGCTGTACCGGTAGCGGTACCAGAGTACTTTAAATTAATATTTTTGTTACGTGAATTTCAGATTGAATGATTTCACAGATCCAAGGTATAAAATAAATCGTTCATCCTTCTAGGATAACAAAGACACCATAAACGGACAAACGTGACATCCTTCAAATGAGAAAATTTATTTTAGGTAGTACAAGTGTTTCGTTATCAAAAGATTACAATCGTAAATTATAATCACCTCACCTGACATTTTACAACAATCGTAAATTTTACCGTAGGAGAAAAGTAATTGTGATAGCAAAAAATGAGTGAAATTGCATGTTACAGAATATTGAAAGTTTTATTAGTATTTTAAAAATATTGGCAGGAAACGAACAGGATAAGTTATAAAGTAGATACTTCCTATGAAAAAGGTACCTGCAAAAGTTTTCTTCCTATCTTTTATCAAATTTCCGGTGGTCGAGCAACCCAAAACTTTTCTTACCGTTCCTGGTACCTGTGATTAATTTATCGCTAATTTAAATACGAAGAAGTATAACATTGCCAATTTAGTGTCGAAAAATGTAGTAACCGATTAAAATGCTTCTTCTTCACGGTCATTCAACTTCCACTTCCGCTTAATTTTTACAAGAAAGCTTATTATACGTCATTATGAAAATTTTAACATTCGTATCAGTTCAAGACCGACAATTTCTATGAATATTAACAAAATTTTAAGGCAATTTGTTAATTTCCCGATAGGATCCCCCTTATTGGTTTACATAATTTTGCATAAAACTGGAAGTTTATTGACGTTGTTACCTTTACACCTACAATATTTATAACGTGTGCGGTATTTATGCTTGTATTTATTTTTTTACCCAAACTGCATAATTAATTCAGGACACTGCAAAGCATTAAAACTGCTAGCGAATCAACATTTTGAAATTCCAATCGACACGAGCTTGCCATGTTAGAAAAGTGAGCAAATTTTGGAAATAGTTCAAAAATATTTAGCATTGCAAATTAAATTTCGCACAAAAAATTAAGTGTACGCTTGAAACTCGGATCAAAAATATATTAATCACGTTGCCGTTTCGCAATGGAATCGCTCTTTCTGTTGAGACCAATCTTTTTAATCGGTTGGAAACGGAACTATCCATTAATTTCTGCAAATTTTCAGATTATTTACAATAATTTTTATTACTTTTGAATACTTTTGTGTCCACTTCAAATGAAAATGTACAGATCGGATGATGGAATGTACAAGGAATATAAACCACGGCATACTACATCCAACTATCAGGAATCAGGATAGATTCTGGGATGATCACATGTCCTATTGACTTTGCAGAATACCGGGACATTGTCCCACCCCTCGCTCTTTCGTCATAAAGATCAATGTTATGATTGTTGAATGGGGAGTGGAATCCATACCACGGCATCATTTCACTATGGAAATGGAACTTGTTCTTTTCGCGAAGAAAAAAGATGAGGTTTTAGGTCATGCCCTGGACCTTCTGGGATGATTTTATAACCCACAGCTATTTTTAAGGATATCGTTCAAATATGTAACCGATTGATCAAGTTATTAGAGTTCGTGGTGCCCTCTAACGGATTTTTGTTCTAGAAGTTTTGTTTTCTAGAGGAAAGTTAGATATCGTAACTGACTTTAATCGTGATAATTTAATGTCATGGAACCGCTAGGATTTCCATGATAGTTTGTCAAACTTTGGGTGTGTACTATAACTTCCTGATACCAAATTAATTGTTTGCAGCATCTTCTGATTCTGATTCAAATCAGCACATATTATTGGAATTTAAATTGCTAGGGCCGTTACCGTACCAAAATTGAAGCTAGTCCGCCTCTGACGTAACCTGGAAACTGAATAATTTACCCAAATTTTTTGATTATATATTTTTGATATTGACTAGCTACTGATATTAAATTTTTTATATATCATACATAGATAATATTGAAGTGGTAAGAAATTAGGTTAAGTCGAATTTGTGGTACTATATCTAGGTAAATACCTAAAATATCTGAATGGCTGGTTTAAATTATTAATCCAACATTTTAGAAATTAAAATCTCCCCCCCCCTTTCACAATATAATATTATTTTTCAAAATCAATCAGCACCATATTATTGAAAATTAAATTGCTAGGGCCATCACCGTACCAAGATATTAGAGCCAGTCCGCCTCTGTTGTAACCTGGAAACTAAATAATTTACGCAAATTTTCAATTAGGTTTGCAAGAGAGAGAAAACGTCGATGGAAGTGTATCGATTTGTGAACATAACCGAGTTCTTCGTGTTGTGTAACCTAAAGAATAAAATATTCGGCCATCAACCTGTTGAATTTAATGATGTCCGTAGCTCAAACGTGGGATATGCATAGTCAGTCATCTTTACAATGAATGAAGCAAATTAACTAATTGTAGCTTTGTGTTACTTAATTAAAATTTTAAGAATACTCCATAGTGTACCATTATTAGGTATCCAGACTTCCGTTAAATATTTGATTTAAACATCTGAACGAACTCCTATCTTGAAAGCTCCGAGGTGAAATCATTAGCAAAATTGGAATTTTTTTAAATTTCTTATCAATTTAATTCAGCGTTATAGAAGGCCATTTCATTTTGCTTATTTGCAAGTTATCAATAAGCAAAGTACAAGTTAATCATGAGTTTGATAAGATATTAATAAAATTAATTCTAAAAAAACTTCAAATTATTATGTTCTAAATATAAGCAAAACAAAAACCGGGAAAAATAATTTAGCAATTTTAACGATAAATTTGCATTGCCCGAACACGTGCTTGATGGAAACCAAAAACTACTCCACTGCTTTTACATAATTTTGAAATATGGCTACGAAGAATTGATTTTGCCTCTAGCAATTTTTCAAATGTTGTTGCGTATGATGGGCATGTACATGCATACGAGATGCTTGTTATGTTTAAGGAAAAAAACATTCTTAAGCGTTCCACGCCCCTGATTGTCGTGCACTACATAAGGAATGACCACTTCGTCTGCTGAGGAAGACGAACCAGTTCTCTGGAGTTCAATCACTCGCGGTTTTATTTACTTTACCGTGTAATGAATATCAAATAAAAGAAGGAATAGTTCAGAGTTTGTACGCTGCTTCTACTATTTAGGTTGTGAAATTACTACACGCACATCCTGTGTTTTGCACTTCTAATGGTATTGGATTAAAACAATTCAATTCTATCACGCATACAAGGATAGAACTCAGTCGACTTCGTCTCCAAACCCAAGCTAGGAAGGCCAATTTTTCGCCTGTGAGTCAACTTCCTGATTAAGGATTTGCTCGATTCGATTATCAAGTAAGACCACCACTTTCGGATAATTATCAGGAAGTACAATGCAAAATTTTAACAAAATCCTGACCCCATATTGAAAACCTTAAAACACCAATATAAAAATACTCGTCATCCTGTATAGATAACAATAATGATAAAAAAAATTACTAATTCTTGTCCTTCCAGTTGGCGATAACTAATCATCATTTTCGTTTCGGCTGTTGACGGAAACGTACAGTACTTTAATAGGCGTATTATCTGAACCATAATGATAATAAAATTGAACTAAATTAAAATGTAAAAAAGGCAATTATTATGTGTGTTTTTCAGGCACGTGTTATGAAATAACTTTATGCATCGCCACATTCATGTAAGAATCGAGAAGAAAAAGTTAATTCGTTTGCGAACAGAACGCAATCGCGCGTTCCATCTTCTAAAAAAACAGAAATCTTTTGACAAACTTCACGAACACTTACGATGTAATGTAATAATATACTAGATTCAAAGTTTTTCTGTAAGACTCGTTTAGAAATGTTGCTCCATCGTAATGGTTCACGTATTACTAGAGAAAAAACTGGAAGAAAAAGATAAAATGGAACCGTTTTTTTTTACTTGTACGTTCACTGTTCAATAGTTTTCCATTTTTGATTTCAGTCTCAATCCCAATCTCGAAAATGGTAGCATTAGAATCAAACTCGAAGAAGTCCGCTCATGAGAGAGGAATCATAGCCGGGATTTCTCAGGGTCCCTTATTGTCTCCAATCAAAGCGAACGTCTGGATGTGAGAAGAACAAAGTCACATCACGACCGTCACCACTCGAGGAATAGGCATAATCGGCAAACTATCCGATGATAACAGAAAAAGCAGCATTTGAAAATCTTCGTCATCAGGACCACCATGACCATGATACACCGCACCTTACTCTATGAGAAAATTGTAAGTTCCTAGTTCATAAACCATCAAAACGTTTGTGGTGGGTTCCAAAGGCCGAACGTCAGTCAAGTAAATTTAAAAGGGTCCAAATGGTATTGCGATTGCAGTTTTAAGGATATCATCATCAAATTCGAAAACGAACGTTATGAACTTACTCCGTAAAAAACCTGTTGATTTAGCAACTAACCATGGATTCCTAAGATTTTCCACCTCGTTCCTAAAGGTTAGGTTTATGGTTTCCTTGCTACCTAACTTTGGGACGAATCCCCCCCCTCCACAACCTCCGAACTACATGAGCAACTCCTTATTACGTACAAATCTGTGTTTTTCCTAACTCTGATCCAAGCTGCTTGATCATTAAATGAGCGTTCATCTTTCCACATGGTTAACAGTTTATTATTTCATGTAACAATTAACAAATCATTTATAATTTTACTTTGTTGAGGTAGAACAAGAAGTTGCTAAAAGAAAGCTATAATCGGCTTTAACCCACCGTAGCATTCCACGGAACAAGTCATACGACACTTGGTAAAGCCACTTCATCACTCCAGTCTGAGGAATGAAGTTTTGCCTTGTCTGATGATTTAATATTTGGGTTTTCCTTGTGGACCTTCATCGTTCATTTTCCTTTCCAGACTTGTCATTTTGTTATGATAATAGTAGTTTTTTCTACCCGTTTGGCGATGACCTCGTCTATCATTCTATAATAACCACGAATCGTTCATTGTTCAGTAATATTCTAATAATATTTATGCAACTGCACAAACGGATGTGAGAACTACAATATGTCAACGAACAACGCGGTTCTGCT
This sequence comes from Rhagonycha lutea, assembly GCA_958510855.1. NCBI lineage: Eukaryota > Metazoa > Arthropoda > Insecta > Coleoptera > Cantharidae > Rhagonycha > Rhagonycha lutea. Next base: position 10,738,600 of record OY294037.1, read on the forward strand.
TAATGAATCTTAACATAATCTGAAATGCATGTGACCCACTTGACAAAATGATGAAGCTGAAAATCGTTTAATTTTCAAAAGCCCTAAAAAACAGCGTTGATGTGTAATGAAGCAACTCAAATCACACGATTTCAAAAATGCATCCATTTCCTTTAATGTCATTTCTGACGATTGCATGCATTCACAATTTCTCATTCAATTAAAATGGAAACGCTGCACAATTTTAGTGCAGATCCTGAGAACTCGAGTACTAATATAACCTGGTTGCTAAATTGTCAACTTTCTTCTAATTAAATTTGTCGTTGTAGTATTGTTATGGTTATGCAATAAGTCAAAAATTACATGACGTTTAATCATTAGTGCAAGTAAATCTGGTTTTCTCATAATGAGAAATTAATTTTGATGATTTGCACACGAGAGGAAATGATTTTTTTATGAATCCGTGATGATATTATGTGATTTTGTCCTTGCAAAAGCATTTTAAAAGTTAAATGCTATTAGGAAGTGGAAAATATTCTGGTGTGAGAACAAAATGGATGCTCCTTCAGGAGAAATTTAAAAATAGCAATTCCTCTATTAAATTATCTAATATAGCAATAATTATCGAGTTAGAGTTGTCGTTAAAACCATCCACAACAAATCAAACAAGTTGCCAATGATGGTCGTGCCTATAGAAATTGCAGGTACGACGTCGGTGCAAAAGAGGAAATAAATACTTGAATGAGCACAGAACAAAGCTACGAAAGAAACATTTAAACAATACCACATTGTTTAGATTCGAATTTAAGAAAGTGCGACGCTTTTACATCTTCTTTTTTTTAACAAAAAATTGACATTCAAAGCGTAAAAATTAAATCCCGACCACTTTCTTTTAGCAACTTCTTGTTCTGCCTCAACAAAGTAAAATGGTAAATGATTTGTTAATTGTTACGTGAAATAATAAAATGTTAACCATGTCGAAAGATGAATGGCACGCCAACAAAGTTTCAGGGCAAAAACTTGCTACTGGTCCAAAAATAGAATAAAAAAATCGGTACCTGCATAATTAACTTGTTTTGAATTGCAAAAACCCATGTTTTTTGTACAACAATGATAAAATCCGAAATCAATTCTTCAGCACGTCCATCATCAATATGTTACGTTGTAATTTGCTAAATTAGTCAGACTGTAATTTAGGTTCATTGAACATAATTGCCAACAAATAGCACATGTTCCAACGTGCTACTGCTAATGGAATACATTTCGGTTACTAACAAAAAATAAAATATCAATTCAATACATATTCGTTCCTTACATAAAAATTAATAATTAGAAAACGATTAAAACCGCCATCAAAAATTAGAGCCAACATTGTCGTAAAGAAAATTAATTTCAAATTAAAATTTTATTGCAAATCTTATGAAATGTTCGATAGTAAACAAGGTCAGAAAGTATTTCATCTCAAATTGCAATTTTACAGTCGCAAATACTTTTCCTCGTAATTAAACGCCCAAATTTTAATTCTGCATCCCAAATAATAATTACAATTTCAAAAAGTCAAGGTTCCATCGAATCGATTAGAAGAATATTATACTTTTAACCATACTATGCCAAATTATATTAAAAAATAAGGAAATTAATGTAAATGAGTACTATAATAGACTGGTTAATTAGTTATTCGCAGATTTATTTTTAGAAAACAATGTATAGGTAAACCGGGTTTAATAATTGGATGATATTTAGAAAGGTTTTTAGTAACAAAATAAGAAACGGATGCACCACTCGGTATGCTCTGGTTTGAAATGTCGATACCGCTACCAAAATAGTAGATAAATAGAAATTTTGATGTAATTCACTATCTTAGTTGATTATTAAGAAATAACTTCGTGATTAAATTTTATTTGTTGTGTTAAATAGTAAAAAAAATATGAAAAGAATTCGACACTCCTACAAGAAATTCATAAAATCGAGATTTTCGTTACATCAAAGTTTTATTCTATGATATAATATTAGTAAAAAAAGTGGGAAATTCATTTCTCATTTCCATATTTAATTTATTTACATAATATTAAAACCGATAAATAAATCTGCTTGTGTTGCACTTGAACGACATAAATTCTATATTAAGTACTACTGCATCAGTAATTTAAGCCATCAATAAGTGACCTCAGATATTATAAATATTTGTGGTGCTAAAAGGTCAAAATCATATCTCTGTGGTCTTCCAACCTTATCACCACGAGAAACGTGCTGAATTTGGACAAATTCAAATGGAAATTCCATCAAATAACAATTATTTTTGGAAAATTACTAACTGGTACCGCCTCGTATTTTACGCATTTTAATGAAGGTTATTTTTAAATGTGTTCAATGCCAAGGTCCATAAAGATAATTAATTAAACTTTTCCTACATTCCAAGTGTCACTAACTCGAATAGAAATTAAAAAGTTGCCTAGTTCCGAAGAGATTGAAACTTCTGATTTACAATTAAATAAATAAACTCCATAATAATTCAATTATTGATTAATGAATTTAACATCGCACAATGTTTAATTGATCGATTAAAAAATGTATCTATTAATAAATTAATTTCAAAATTGCAATAATACGTTGACCTTTTTAGCGTTGATTTGGGTGTGCAAATTTTTTACGGTGTGGAAAGCTGTAATGGCTGACAACCTTTCTCCAGTTTGTTGGCGTGCAAGATGTGCCAGTTATTACAGTTAACTTTAATTTGCATTCCATATAATTTAACCTATTAAAAATTTAAAGTGCATAGATTCCTAGATAAGAAATTATTGTAAAATTTGGAAAATTATCATAATGGAACTAAGCATTCCAAAGTAATTTCAAAAATGTTAATTCGTTTGGCGAATGCTATTGCAACCTTTACGTAAGTTACCTTTTGTATTTCTTAAATAACAATGCATATGATTAAAATTTAAAATATGAAAGAACATAAGGTTACTTGTTATTAGCATTTAAGTATTGGAAATGTAGAAAGTTCACGTTGAAGCAAAACGCAGTTGCCAAAAACTTCAGATGGCAGCAGGAATTCCCTTCCATGACTGCAAAACTTGTGCCGAAATTGTACAACTACTCTCCAATCGTACTGATGAGTGACATTGATTTGAGTATCATTAATTCATAATTTCTGTAATTGCAAACGCCAGGACTTGTAGCGGAACGATAATAACAATCAGATAAGGAAACCTGAACACCATGCAATTCATACTTTGAACTATCGTTTTAAAATCCCATAAACAAATTAATAAAACAGCCGTGCAAAATCGCAAACTCATAAAACAATGATATAAATATTATTATCTGTGGTTAGCCTTTAAAATGGCATATAGCAAAAAAGTTTTGTTCCCACAAGTGACTCAGAGAAACCAACATTCTTTGGATAGGTTATTCCAGCGGATTTTGTGAATCAGGAGCTACAATCTTTACCCAAAACTGATTTTGGAGATGTTTTCACTTCGACCCTCGGGCTTCTTCACGCTACCGCACACTAACTAGTAATTTTAACCGACCAGTAAAATAATCAGATTTGACTGCTTTGCTTTTTGTATTCGTTTCCATTTTATTGCTAACAAGCCAATTTTGCAATACGAGATAAAATGACTTGAATGAAGACAGAATTACAAAATTAAAAACTATTTTAACGGTCTTTAAAATTCATATTATTTTCTAACAGTTGAACTTCTTGAAAATAGAAGATAACCTTGGCTAGCTTGCTAATTGCTCTAAAAGGAATGTCGAGAAACGAAGAGGAAAGTAAAAATTACATAGTAAATATGAACATAACGGAACTTGAAATTATTCCATGCATGACTCGAATATTATACAATTCAGTAATGGTTTCAAAAAATTTAACTAACAGAAAATTTACATTAAACAAACTATTTATCTGATTTACCTATCTAAATTACTATTAATTTACTATCAATCCTCAAAAAACTAAAACTAGTTTTTTAATTTTCAAGTCGTTTAGACTTGATTTTGCCTCGGGGTATCACAAAACTATTTCCAATTTTAGAATGTCTTGATAAAACTGAAGTTGGAAGTTAAGGTTCATTTGATAAATCCTAAAGTGGATGTGATAAAATCGGTATTTTTGTGTATTACTAGGTACTTTTCCTCCCCAAAAGAAAAAAGTTGAGGTCGCAATTTTTCCCAAACTTTATTTCTTTTCATAATCCGATCAGAAACTAATTTTCGTGCCGAATCAAATCATAAATATTCAAATTTGAAAGACTGAGAAGAAAAACAGGTTTTTGCTGGCTTTTTAAGAACTTGTACCTATACAAAATTACACACAGTTTAAATTTTGACTTTTGCATAAAAGAGAACAATCCTTAAATTAAGTCTAATTATCGACGTTGGCTAATGATGAAACAACAAGGCAGGGTATAATCGGCAGATCCATCAATCAACAGTATTTTACATAAAAACGGTACATAATTGGGACAATAGTATTTGCTGTTTAATTACGCATTAATTATTAATCAAAATGCAAAGTAAACTGCAGGAAACAATGCCAACAATTTCCGGATTTCCGATAAGGAAAAAATACTCTACACTCAATGTGTTTTCATTAATAACTAGAACAAGAATGAAATCCAATCTGCATTCCATGGTTTTCCAAAATTGAGAGGTCACAAAATGAGATAAAAACTTGATGGGTTTATTTTTTTGTCATTTCGAAGAGAAACTCTGCTGGTCTGAAGAATACTAAATTTTGCAAAAGTTTATCAGTTCCTCTTCTATGAAGAATTTAAAAATTTAAGTATTAATTAATAATTTAAAAGCAAATGCAAAATAAACCGTTCTGCAGACGATTTTATAAATTTATTAACTTAAATGTGTTTGCATGACTGTAATGCCACTTTAACAATGTAATCGCTTTAAAAATTAAATTTTAACCTGCACGCAGTTTTACCATTAAAAAACGTATAAAATGTTAATTTTTAAAGACCTTTTCCGTTTATGTACTTAAATAGCGCCGCAGGCGATATTTTTAAATTTTTCTCAAAATTTTTAAGGAAGATTAAATGTACCGTAAGAACATAAGGTTATGGATTATGAATTCAACCCGGTTTGAACTTGGTAAATGGTAATGAAATATTACTAGATCATAAGAAAGTCATTTTGAAAGTGGTACTGGATTTTTCAGTGAACCTAAGAAAAAATGATTTAGTAATTATTATAATAATGAATAGAAAAGCAGTAACAAATTGCTTAATTTCCTCATATTCTTGTTGGCGTGTCTATCCGTTCCGGCTGTTTGGAGATCATCTTGGCAAACAAATATGATTTTCATATGGTTTTTCGTTGCTTTTCGACCAGTTGAAAGTTAGGAATGAAAATTCAAGTTTTTGCTTTGGATGTCGATCGGGTCTAAATTGAAGAAAAAGTAGAAAAGAAAATTTTTGACACTTTCCAGTCCAGTACATTCTGGTTTGTGTTACTTTTAACTGTCATCAATTTCAATCATTCTTTTAATCATTTTTAAGTAAAACTCCTATGAGGGGGCCCCCAAATATGACCGGCCACTTACTGCACGCGCACAATAAAATATTTTTGTTACTAAAGAAATTGATATTTTCTTGAACTTTCAACCTGGAGGGTACTCCATACCCCCCGGTTATTCAAAAGCATCCGATTTTTTTATCTAAAATGACGCAGGCGATTTTTTTAGAACTGTTTAAGACTGAAACCAAGAAATTTAAGTTATAATTTGTTTGCATGGTTTAAAGCTTCTCCAAACGTCTGTACATATCGTACTCATCCAGACTTGATGATTACAGCAACACGAAATTATCTTGTTGTATCTCGAGTAAAAATTAAAATAAACTTTGTTAGATATAAAGTCACTGGCGTAGCTATTGCCTCAGTGTTAGGGGGCTAAATATTTTTCGGTATAGTTCCATGTACTTATAAAGATTTGTCCAATAAGTTATGAGATTGGAGTAAATAATTTAGCTTGTCCTGATGGCATAGAGAAATACTAACTAGAGCTGTGCCCTAATTTATTTGTCTGGCTGCTTGGCCGAAGCAATGGCTTTCGGGAATTTGGAACCAAAGTATTGCAAAATAAATGGAAGAAAATTATTTAATGATATTGATGCCCGTCTTATCCTGATTATGAGAAATATTGTTGGTAAATCTCAAGATGGGTTACATCACGAAGTTGATAAATTAATCTAAGAGTTACCAGGACACACCTTCGAGTTCCTCATGTATCATAGATATCTATCTTGTAAATTATTGATATTTTTGAAACTTGATTAAATAAAAAAGAATTTTTTCGAAAGCACGGCATTAGTAAAAAATAATTAGCATTTATATTAGTAAATAAGTTCCTGTTATGATACTGCAAGTAACCGCAGGAGAGAATTCCAGTTTGAAAATGACGCAAGTTGCTAGTTAAAGCAGTTCCACTCTGAATGAAAAGAACAGACTGAAGACACGATGAAGTCATTCACACCATTTATAAACCTGTGTTGAAAACGAATTCTTTAATAATGAAACATCATTAAAATCCTTTATTGCATTAAGTAAAAATTTATAAAAATTTCGTGTAAAATAATTTGAGGTTGAGATGCGCACGGTGATTCACGAAAAGAAAATTCCGTTATTGGAGAATGAAATTACGAATACCTTTCACAAGACCTTCATGCTGAAATGACTATGAGAATGCAATTACAATATAGCATCGAGAATTTACCGGCAATTTCAAAGCGATCAATCAGATCATGATATGCGCAATAACACTAATCAAAATTTTCTGATTCTACTCGGATAAACCGCAAAATAACAACAAAAACTTGATTTCTTTTGGTTTCACGATAAAATAAGGTAAAAATTCCCGGTTCGTTAGATTAGAATTTTACTATGCACAAAAAATGAATAAAACCAAATGCCAATTGTGTGTGGGTAGAAACTTGGATAGAAATTTAAGTTACGGCCTTTCACCAAACTTTTTCTCTTTTTACCTGGCAAGATTTAAATTTGCCTAGAGTAGTGCAAGTGACATACAATGAAAACACTATCAAGATTATCGGATTTCCCGTCGAGTGATTTCATTTATAAATAATTACCCACAATGTTTGTTTCATGAGAACCATGAAGAGAGATCTAAATCAGATCCGCTATAATATGGGGCAAGTTCTACACCCTCTGATTGATTTCACATACGAACACTTACATCATCAAGAAACTAAAGCAACTTTCGAAACTGTTCTATATAGGTAGATTAGATAGCGGTTTAGAAGCTTACATATATGCAGATAAATGCTTCACTTTTATTTTTGTCCCACCCATGACCCCCATCGAAATAATATTTGTCACTCCATCCATCTATTATTTAAATAATGCAGGCGTGCAAAAAAAGTTCTTGCGACATTATTCGTTATCACTCTAAATAAATAGCTTTATGTTTTAACTACCTTTTACTACTTAAAATTATCTGACCTTAAAAAATAAATAATAAAATTTTGCAAGGTGACCAAAAGTAATAAATAACGACTACATACTTTTAGTGTTTGCACTAAAAATATTATGGAAAAAACCCAAGTTGCGAAAAACAACCCCATCCCACATCCCAAGACATTTGGAAGAGAAAGCGGCCTAAAATTCAGCCCAACCTTAGAATAATAAATAAAAATGATTTCTAATGCAAACACTGCCCCATTTTCATCTACACAATTTATTTGCATGTTACATTTTAGGTATAATATGTGTGTGTTATTTTACGTTGACCACACACCTATACAATTTTTTACCATTCAATTCTACTTATTTATGTTATGTAATGGCCAAGCGTTGATAATATCGAATTTTACTAATTATATAATTTATAAAAAGGTCAAATGTGTATTTGCGGTTTCATTCAATTAAAATTACAAAAATTATCCACAAACCTATAAATTTTCTCCGAGGGTTATACTTAACGACACTCACCTGAAACAAAAATAATAATTAGTGGCAATTAAAGGACAATTAAACATTAAACGATGTTAAGCATTGTATTTTTCAAATTTTATGGAACTCGTTAAGTGTTAAAAAGAAAATTAAATGAAATGAACCGATAGTACAAAGAAATTGATAAGAAAATTATTTTAATTTGAACGATGTAGTAATTTGGGGTGTTGTACACTCAGAAAAATGAATTTGCAATGTTGGAAAATTTTGTAATTGTTAAAAAAATTTTGTTTATGAAGAATATGAGAAATAAATCCATTTTCTTTCTCATAGGTAATAAAAGTGTGTTACAACAGTTAGTTGTTTTAAATGCATTTATTTGTTTCCACAATTCTAACTTCATCTATTGTAGTAAATACCTGTTGCATTTTATTTATAGCATCGTATAAATATAACTGACTACTTAACATTATGTTGGAAAGTGATTTGATATTAATCATGTATGTCCTCAGGCTTTCAACAAAGAAAATTTTTTGTACTGCAGGTGACTTTTATATCCGTTATGTAAGTGTACGTACTTCAATCCAAACTATTCATTTGCAGAATTCTGCTGACCTTCAATGTTTGTTTTGGTTTACTTAAATTATATATTTAAAATATGGTACGAAGTGTAAATACGCCTTTAATCTAGACTCAGCCTTTGGGTCTTTGATAGTCGTGATTTTGCTGGACGCATGATGTAACTCGTAATAAGTATATAAAATAAAATGATATAAGTTTATTTTACTTCCGGACAGGTTATGGGCCCGGCGTGGTTTTACTATGCGACCCTGAATATATAACCATAAACAATATAAACCCCGAGTTATATCATTTCTATCTTACAGTTATACTAAAATTTACAAGTACTTTATTATTTCTAGCAGTCGATTTGAGCGCAAAAAGAGTAAAAATGAACAGATTTTATTTTGAATTTTTAAAGCAACGTACAAAAACAAGGTAAAAACGATTGAACTTAAAACTACTAAAACAACCGCGGAAAATTATTTCTTACTGAGAACATCCTTGATATTGCACTTGAAAAAAGAAACCGCGGTAAACAATTTCTTGTTTGATTTAAAAATTCTAATAATATTTTCTGTGATGTCTCTAATTATTTGGTTTGGTTTGAAAAACTTAAGTTTGTATTTCGTGGTTCATATTATATTCATCAATTTTGTGACCTTCCATACATAATTGAGGTTTTGTTCATTGATTCAAAGAAAGTTTTCATTGTTATATGATAGCTTTTGGATCAGTATAGTCTAAAATTACTATCAGATTCATATCTCGTATGTGTGGGAGTACCGCTTAATTTTAGGCCACAAAAATGATAATTTTTAAGCAAAATTCCGGCTTATACAGGATTCACTGTAGATTATTTCTTTTCATGTTTATAAAAAGGGGGAGAATTTCCGAATAATTAACCTGACATAAAAGCAATTATGATTAAATAAAATACAGTAGAACCCCGTTTAACCGTCACTCGTTTATCCGTCACTCCTCAGAAATTCACTCTGGTATCCGCAAGGTATCCGTAACAGAAGTGGGAGCGAGGCTTACATCATCTCATCATCAATCGAGAATAATATGTGTAATACAACACTCGCTGACTATGAATAAATTATATGTTTGATATTTATTACAATCTCGGTTTGCCTCGTTTATCCGCCACATTCGTTCGTCCGCCAGGAAATGGGTCCCGCTTGTGGCGGATAAACGGGGGCCTACTGCATACGGTGTTGTAATATAAGGTATTTAGAAAATATCATGAAATTCGAAACATTCGGTAAAATTTACTTTCAGACAGTAGCGGATCTAGCACTAAGTGGGCCTGGAAAAAACATTCATGGGACCTAATTTGCAAGTAGTTTGTGCCCTTCAAATCCATGGACTCCGGGTCTCCGCACTGAACTGCGGATATATAACATATAAGAAGTGCAAAGGCCACAGGCTGAGCTATGTCACATGAGGAGAAGGCCGAGGTATTTGTGGCATCGAACTTCTCCCAAAAATACATTAACATGTGGTAGAAAATGTAATTTTGGATTTAAATTTAAAACAACTAAAAATATTTTTTTAAAATTTATAGTAAAACAAAATCATTTGGACCAGTAAAAATGTTTGTGCTAAGGACAAAAAGCAATAGTCAGCAAAGAATTTTTACTGACTGATCCATTCATAAAACATCGGGATTGCTTCAATTACAAAAATATTGGAGAATTAAAATTAGAAAACATCAGGGTAGAGAGTGCGAGGCCGTAGATCAAGATGTTGTCATATTACAATCAAGATGATTGAAAATAAAATATTGTCATGATATGAAACGTCTAGATTTGTGTTTACGTAGTCAGGATAGGTTTCAGTAATAAAAGAATGGTTCCAGTGCGGCCTTCAGGCCGCACAACCTGGGCAATCTAATTTTAATTTATAATTATTAATTAGCTTAGGGCCGATTTCATAATAAAAGCGTTAATATCCACTTAAAAACGTTTGTTAACTGTAACAAGCCAATATAAATCGACTTTTACTTTTAACGGCTTGTTAAAATTTTTATGAAATCTAAATAAAATATCTAAACTTTATTTCGTTTATGAATTATAAAGAAGGACGATCCCCCCCCCCCGCTTTCTGGAATCCTTCCCTAAGAACACAAACGTGGAATTAAGGCAAATTCACGTAGCATCAAAAAAATAAGTCTGACTTTTAAAGTCTAGGTTTAACAATTAAAATTAACAATTATTAACTTTTTATAGCAAATTAGCGCTATTAAAAATTAAAAATTATGGGGAGGAAAATAATATAAAATGCTAGTTTTTGTTCATATGAATATTTATATCGTTTTTACTTAATTTTTTATTCAGATGAGCGATAAGATATTCAAAATTAAAGCCCGGGTTAGCTGCCCCCTCTGAGAGGCCCTGGCAGGAGCTTTAAGGTTTTTCAAAAATTAGAACGAATAATAATATAATAGCTAATGAATTTATCTAATATATTGACGGCGACGTCTCTATTAATTGGTAAAAAATGAAAATTCATATTACAGAAGGGGGTTTAAAATTAAAACATTGAAAGTGCGTTCTTTGGCCCTTAGAAGTAACGTACAAAGGAAATCATATGGATGCTCCTCTATTTGAATAAATAATACATAGTAGTACATGCAATCATACAGTCTGTTTGTAACACAGCTTTGTTTGGTTTAAATTAATAATCATATGATGGCAGTCTCTGAGTGAGGCTAAAGGCCGAGCAACTATATCAATCATGTAATATAAATGGTAATTATTTAATATCAAAAGCCTTGACCTTGTTATGATTTTTATACACCCAAAGTCTCAAGCCCCCGTAGACGTTATTTCTAAATACGCCACTGGTCGCAATTAAAAAACTATTATCTCCCACTTTCGAAACACTTGGATGCAATAATGTGATAGAAATATTAATCATGGTCACAATTGTGATTAAGTATACAAATCAGTCAATACAAACATCCTTCTTCAAACTGATTAATATGGAAATTTATCGAGAGGTTAAATAGAATTATCGAAAAAAATATAAAAGTAAATATGATTTAAGTTTGTACCATCATTAATGAAGCTGTAGGTAACGGTACAAAAGTTACATAATAATCTGGTATAATAGTAAAACGAGTCTAAAAAAAGTTGTTCTATTTCATTTGGAGAGGAAAAAATTGCACATCAAATATTAAAGGTAATAATAATCGATAAAACGTAGCAGGAATATTATACGATAAACGGAGTATAAAATCATATTTGGACATGCGGTTTGGAAATAATCTTCCATAATACACCACGGTTGGATATTTTCGAAACGTTCCCGCAACTTGAAGAAGAAACAAATCTAGCTTCATAAATTAATATACCAACGTTAAAAATATGAGGAAGTTATTAAAGATCGTATAATCCATTAAGAGACAACATCTACTTATGAGTAATTGGCTGGTGTTCCCTTTTACTATCGAGTTTATAAAGATGCTATTAATAAATATTACAAGACTAAGTTACAAAATCAAATTTATAAAAAGGAATTTAATGGTCATTAAATCACAAAAAAAACACCTATAACTTTTGTATCTTCGTCTCTTTTCGATTGCAAAAATCTTCATTGAACAACCAGGAAACGCTAACTTATCTCCAAGCTGTAATAACAGGAACTGGTGGAACGCCTAATCCTAAAAATGTTTAGTGCTTGAAGAAGAGTTATATCAGATAAAAGGCTGTAAATCTGACGCCCATGCATGGATAAGTAAAGAAAAGAAAGTTGGAGAAGAAAAATGTTAGGAATGCACGGAAACAGAACTTTGTGGATGCGTTCACTCAATTAATCAAATTCAATCAAAGTAAATAAAGCATTTGAATAAAAATGTAGCTCGAGTGTCAGTAATGATGGCTAATTGAACCAAATTAATACACGGATAACCATCTTTAAAAGTTGAACGATCTTTCGATTTAATAGTTTGTACATCGAGATGGAGCAATTAGATTGCTAAAAATGCGCGAAAAATTTGTTATGCATTCGAATTCAATTAAAAATTTTCTTTTATTAATAGGAAGAATAAAAAATTAATTACTGCATGCACTTTTGAAAGTGTGGAATCGACACGAAGCACATAAAACTGTAAAAATGAAGACGGTTTGTCTCGGTAGAATCGTCAATATTTTGTAAAACGATTAAGTGATTGGTAACGTAAAGAGATGAAATACCTCGAATAGCAGACTGTCAGATTCGCAGTCTGGATTTACAGACAAGGAAGGCATTCACTTGGTGACCATGATTTGGCCTCATTCTTGGAGAAATGTTGATCCTTTCTCTAACAGTATTATATCAACGAGTTATCTTAACCAATTTCTTTACCCTTTCACATCTCAAATGAAATTTTGAAAAAATTCAAATTAATGATATCTATTATTTCTTCGTAATTACTGTGGACGTAATTATATTCTTCAATAATTCATTCATTAGCTGTAACGGTTCGATGACAAATTCGTTGAAAGTCGATATTATTTATGGCATTGTTTCAGTTGAATAATTCAATTGTAGTATAGGTAGTAGAGGTAAGTATATGAAAAATTCAGGATCACAATCACAAAATTATAGTTTTTGGGTCGAATTAAATACCAATAACTTGTGATAACCTAAAAGGAATTTTGGGTTTCCATAAAACCCAAACCGAGTGTTGCGTGAAACTACGATAAATACACCTTTTCGACAACTTTTGGACTTTGTTTCAATAAATTTTAAACACGGTGTATTTTCCGTTGAGTGAACACACTGTTACTCTGCATTTAAGCTGCTTAGCGAGGTTTTAAATTTTTTAAACTGATTATGTAGCAGACTATGAAGAGATGTTCATCTTTCATCATTTTGATCAAACAAAAATACCTGGTTGTAAAATTGTGCAAAAATAAGATGCTTCGAACAGAAAAGTTCCACCATGCAAATCATCGGTGGGATACATTTCTTCATCAAATTGCTTCGATCATAGCTAAATCACGTTCAATGTATAATTTTTGTTACATAAGATCCAACCAATCAATGGTGGACTTCTTGAAGTAGTAACACCAGGTCATTGTCTTACAAAATGAGTTCAATTACTTCTGCAATTAATTATATACGTATTGAAAACTATAAAATGTTATAACAAAGTTAATAAAAATATGGGCATAAAAAATTACAAGTTTCTCAAGAAAGCGGTGAAAAAACGACAACATTTTGTTGCTATTATCAAAGTCGAGTAAATAAGATTGATAATTATGTAATAGTAAATAATATATTGTAGTATTTCGTATTGTAGATAAGATTGAAAGAACGGTTATATCAATAATAAATTCAATTGAGCATTTTTCAAATAGTAACAAAAATGTTCATGTAGTACTCGAGAACAACCATAACTTTTGAAGCCTGGTGAGTGGATTTTCCAAACTTATTTGGAAGGATGTTTTCGTTTGTGATAAAAAAAACACTTTATCTTAAAAATTGTAAACTATAACCACAATGTAATTAATTAAATAAAATTAATCGTTCGTAATAATTATGTACGAATGGAACTGTTTAAGTTCTGATAAGTAATTCATTTTCATAAACATGATAACATAATTAAAAAAGACACTTAAGTTGTACAAAACGTGAAAATAAAAATTTTTGATACTAAAATGACAAGAAGGTCGAACATATTATTAGTGGCCATATTTATTCAGTCACGGTCAAGGTTTAGATTTGTCCATATTGGTCATACTCTCTCCGTTCCATTCAAAAGTTACGTAAGAGAGGAATATGTATGTAGGTACACCACCATTTTTTTATTGGAAATAATAAAAATAAGCAGATCGACCTTTAATGATTGAGTTCGAATCCAGATTTTTCAAATTTTTCAAAAATCGATTAGAAGAATCGTTTACGATCGTGTTTTCCCAAGAATGGCAAATTTCCAATTCAATTTGCGATTGTTGTTTACCATCATGTTAACATATTAATTAATTCCAAGAGTTTGACATCAACAGAAAAAAAATCCTGTACAAAAAAATGTAATTGCATGCATATCGGAATCTTACACTTTTATTACCTTTTTATAACAGAAAATTGTTTAAAATTTATACAATAATTTTCGGTAAACACACATTAAACCAAAACTAGCAAAATTTATTTAAATTGTATGCAAAAAAATTTCTACCGTTATTCAAATACCATACGTTGGTAATTTACTGCAAAAATTATTGAACTGGCAGAATATAATTTCGGATATCACAACAGGATGAAACGAAAAAAGTTTAATTCTCTTTTCAAGGAGAAATGATTGTTCAAAATTATAGTTACTGCGTTACCTCCTAAAAGCTGGAATGAAGTTAAAATTGATTGACCTGTAGGACGAACTGCTTATTTATTCAAATAAGGACAAAATTGATTTCAGATAAGTATACTAATAAGTACGAGTTTATTGCATGCATACTTCAATTGAAATAATATATCATATTAATTTAATAAATTATGTAACGAATTTACTTGAAGAAGTAAATGTCGCCCTTGAAACCACCGGCGAATGAATATTGATTATATTAAAATTTCAAAAGATTGGAAGTGCTGAAATTTATGGATAAATATTATGAGGAAACGTAAACCAAGTTCAAATTTTTTAAATTTGAGCGAAGTTGGTCTCTTCATCCGTAACCTTGTTTGCAACACACTGGGCACCTACGACACAGTACGATGGTTCAGAAAATTGCAACAACAGGTGGACGTTGACTATGCTCTGCATGGCATGATCCTACCAAAGAAATATTCCCTATCTTTTATTTACTGTGTTTCCATCGACTACCTGTCTGGATAAAGCCAATATAATTTTAGCAAGGAATTAGCAGTTTTTCATTCCTTACATTATGGATTTAGGGTTTAAGATAACGTCAAAGTAAGTCCACATGTCAAAAATGTTCTTAAGATTTGATTATTACCATAAAAAACATGAAATTTTTGTTTTCGTCCAAATATAATTTGGTTCGTTTTATTGAAAAAATCTGAATTGCGGAAATACGCGATACCATACACTAACTTTTAAAGACGAAGAATCTGCTGAAGAAAATCAGAAGTAAATAAAGGCTAGCAAAGAGTTCCATTTGCCAAGGCTCGTCGGAATTAAAACGTATTTCAAATCGTCCCCAATAGGGGAAGGTATCTTATCCGAAAATTCACCAATTTTGTTTGTTTTTAAAGCAGGACTGATTTGTCCGGCCAGCTGTTAAGTAGGAGTATGCTGATATGGTTATAGAAATTGATTGATAGATGAAAATTCTAGATTTCCGAAATTTGCTATTATAAAGAAATCGCGTTATCGAAAAATTAAAATCGCAGGAAATTGCCTCTAAAAATACACGAAATAACAAGTAATCAATCAAATTCAAAAAATCAATTACCTGATAATAATCGACATTTCCAGAAGTTATTAAATTAACAAAAGTTCTAAGCTAATTAATAATTACATCAAACTTTTCAAGTTTAGAAGTATCAATGTTATCAGCTTCGAGATCGAGCGATATCGCACCTGTAATTCGTTGCTTTATCGTATTTGGATGGGTGACCTTTTAAGGAACATGTACCGTTGTCATGGTTACCAAGACTGGTAACATGGTTTACTGACTGTAAAATCTTACTATCAAAACAAGAAAATTTAATAAAGAGAACACTCGTGATTTTGAATTAGTAAATAAACTCAAAAAAGTAAAACAGAAGTTGAAAAGGCAAAACTAAGGTACTTTTGAAGGTCATATCTTAGGAATTCTTTCAATTTGCCCCCCCCCCGCTCCTGTTCATTATTGTAAAATTCACTGCTATTTTTTAAAATTAATATGAAATTTGTATCAAGTAATAAATACCAAAGTCTTTCCTCGCAAAAATTAACTCTTTAGATATTTATTTTCAAAGGCCCCCCAAAATCCAAACCGTGAATACACATCAATTACATGATTTAATAAATTAAATTTATGTAAATATGTACTAGACAATTCCTTTCTTTTTTGTTAAATTTCATTTTAACCTTCAATGGTAAAAGTTGGGTAATTGTATTTATTGAGGAACCCTCGTAAATTAAATACTTAAATCCGGTTTTAGAAAGTCACAAGCTTAGTATTCAATTAAACATTAATTTGTAACCGTAAAAGTAAGATATTCTACCTAGATCCTGCAAGTGAGGATGCACCACCGGATTTCAATCTTTCTGAGATAAGAACATCAGAATTCCAAAGACCCCGAAGGTGAATGTTAAAAGTTAAATGCAATAGATTCCATTCAACTATGGTCCCGCAATAAATAAAAGTGAAACCGAACAATAATTTTTTTTGTATTTTGTAAAAAGAATTAATTATTAAAATTGACGCAACATTTCCGACAACATATTACAGTAGTATAGAGAAGTAATTAAAATATTTTAAATAATTGCATATCAAATATTATCAAATTAAAATTTTATTACAAAATAGGTCAAAATATTTGATATCTCTGTAATATTTACTTGTTACAATTAATTTGAATTATAGTTTATTTTGCAAAAATTAAAGTTTCATCGCATGCACTGTGGATATATTTTGAAGATTTTTTTTTTATAGTAGTAGTAACAATTAATTTATTTTAGTTTAAAAAAATACACATAAAATTACAATATAGATCTACATAATTTAGTAATCTATTTCATATGGCCTCCTAATTATATTCTTTAAAAATGAAGCACGAATCAAAAGGCATACCAAGAAACAGTTAGTAAAAATTACGTGTTATTAAAATTACTTAATTCTCGTTACAAAACTTTAAAATATTTTCAAGTGTGGTAGACATTCATTATAATTTTGGTGAGCCCCCCCATGTATTATAATATACAGGATGTCCCACGACATGCATTCTTAGTATTAACCGTTAGAGTTCTTTTAAATTTCGATTTAATTTTAAGAAAAAATTAACAGTAAAATTGCAAAAATTTAAAAATGATAAAAAAAACATTTTGGTTATTTTTTTAAGCGTTCACAACGTGCAACTGATAACAGAGTTATCATTACACTTGTAATATATGGGTCTTACATTTAAATATCTTAAAATTTATTTTTATAACAATCCAAAATACATAATGTTGAGACCTACTGAAAATTGTGTTCATATCAGTTAAGTGCTAATGATAAAAAATTTATTATGGGAAATTTTTAAATTACAAACGGAACGAACGACTGCAAGGGGGAGAGAGACAAGAAGAAAATAATATAGAAAAAATTATGGTATTTGAGGTTAACTTGTACAGTTTTATGAGGGTAACAATTTTCTATTGTTACTTCTTATGGGGTTCATTGTATGAATAAATATTGACAATTATATCATAAGCCCCTACTTCCAGAGTCACTCAAATCTTTTCAATTCTTACAATAGGAATACTTGAAGCAAATTTAAAAAGAAATTAAAACTTAATGGGGGTTGTCCTGAATTAGCTATTGTGTCTATCAAAGGTTGGAAATTTGGCCAAATTGTTATTTAATTTTTATGGAAAATCCAGAGCCATTACCAACAACAATTACAGCTTAAAAATAACTCATTATCTGTTATATAATCAAATATGTATTTTAAACTTTACACCAATCAAAATAGGTTATCAAAATTATCCACCAATCGAATCGCTATTTGGTCAAAATTGGGTCTGAGCGTGTAAACCCAGCATCAGGAGGACTTTTAAATTATTAAAAAGTGTTACATATAATTTTAAGATTATTTAAATAAAAGTTACTAAATTATCAACAGTTATCATTCGTACAATTATGATAAAACCACTTAAACAATAACGCAATCACTCGAATGAGCTCTCGCTTAAGGATCGACATTTCATCAAGATAATGTCGATAAAAATTGATTCCTAATTTAAGAAACGTAATACACATCGTTGCGGCGTACTTTTAATACAAAGTAATTAAAAAATATATATAAGAAAGTTGTAGGTATATATGCGAAAGTATATGCAATTAAAAGGCTGGTACCAGTTTAAGACGGCTGTATATGTACATTTAAATTCCGACTTGAAAGTCCCCACTACTTTTTAATGTGTTTGATAGGCGTATACTATTTTATTTGCATAGATGTAGTTACTACATACTATTGTTTCTACATCTCGTTGTTCGTGCTAATATTACATTATTGCTTCGTACGCTTGCGTTTGTCTTTTATAAATCATTTGCATTTTTAGGTATTTCATAGACGTTCGTTATTTTCTCCTTTGCAAGTTTTAAAAAATCAATTATTTTTTATTTTATTTTCTTATAAAGGGTCTGATAATATAATGTCCTATAGTATTTTGCATAAAATTGTCAAGGTTGTGTTACATTTAAACTCGACTACCACACTAGATCAAGCGTAACACATTAGCTTCGCCATATTTTTGGTTATAGATTAATTTATGATCACATAAAAAAAAGGTTGAAACAAATTTAACAATATTTTTTATAACATTATTTAAATATACAGGGTGTCCCCGCACTCACTTTACATAACTTAGGTGGTGATAGAGGACACTTTTCTAAGAACAATATTTAACAAAATTTTTTTTCTAAATTCAAACCCTCGAGAGTTAAGCCTCTTTAAAGCATTTTTTTTAATTTCCACCTTAACGTGGCCATAGCTCCGAAAATAATGATTTTTCAGTAAAAATGGTTTAGTGCTTTTTAAAAGAGCGTGAAATAATCTACAAACTAGGTTTATACCTTTTATTGTCTAAAATCAACGGCTTTCGAGTTATGAATTAAAGTAAGCTAAAAAATGTCGAAAAATTTGAGCTTTCCTTTTTTTTGGTTTTTTTAAAAGCCATGTATCTTTTAAACGAAATATTTTACAAAAAATCTGACGCCCCATTCCGGATAGGAAATTTAACGGACTACAACTTTTGTCTAGTAAAAATTTTTGAGAAACCAATCCATTTCACAGAAAATTAGAAAATAATGTGTCAAAAATTCGAATTTCTGCGATTAAAAGTGTCGAAAAATCGATTTTTTTCGACAAACATCTTTTAAAACAATCACGACTGTATATTGATAATGAGGATGGTCATTTTCAACAATTACTTTATTAATGTAATAATTTAAAATTAATTAATAAAATAATTTTTCAAAAAAAATAAAAATTTTGTGAATTTAATTTTATGTGTTGTAGCTGCTTTGTTTGTTAATTTCTGATTTTCTGTGAAATGGATTGGTTTTTCAAAAATTTTTACTAGACAAAAGTTGTAGTCCATTAAATTTCCTATCCGGAATGGGGCGTCAGATTTTTTGTAAAATGTTTCGTTTAAAAGATACAGGGTTTTGAAAAAAACCAAAAAAAAAGAAAGCTCAAATTTTTCGACATTTTTTAACTTACTTTAATTCATAACTCGAAAGCCGTTGATTTTAGACACTAAAAGGTTTGAATCTAGTTTGTAGATTATTTCACGCTCTTTAAGAAAGCTCTAAACCATTTTTACTGAAAAATCAATATTTTCGGGGCTATGGCCACGTGAAGGTGGAAATTAAAAAAAATGCTTTAAAGAGGCCCAACTCTCGAGGGTTTGAATTTAGAAAAAAAATTTTGTTAAATATTGTTCTTAGAAAAGTGTCCTCTATCACCACCTAAGTTATGTACAGTGAGTGCGGGGACACCCTGTATATGACCAATAAAGTAACCGAAATTGTAAATAAATAATAAAAATTAAAAATTTACAGTAGGGGATATCGGGGTTAGTTGACCATAGGGGTTAGTTGACTAATTGCCCAAAATTTCTAAATAATACACTCGATGGCGCTCAGAGTACGATATTCATGTTGTATATGCATGTCATACCTACCATTATTATGAGTTATGGTGATAAAATAGTGCAAGTTGCGTTCTTAAGATTTAGAAAACTGAAAACATCGACGCTAAGTAAATATTTTTATTCTCATTATTTATTAATTATTCTCGTATTTGTAATCTTTGTTGTATTTTCACTTATATTTTGTGAAAATATGCAATGTTGACCATGATTTAAAGGGTTAGTGTGAACTCCGCCAATTCGGCAGGTAGAAAAAAACAAAAAAGTGTGAACTACGCCAAAACCAAAAAGGTCGACAGTAATCTGAAATGTAATCCACGCCAATTTTGGGTGGAGTTAACATACGGGCTTACGGGATTTATTTAGGGAGGGATTTATTAGTAAATTTATATTTAATTAAAAAAGTAATCGTTTGTAACAGTAACCTACCGACGCATCCCTGTTTTTACCAATAATTTTACTTTTAAAAATAACAAAAATTTATTTACTTATAATAGGGGTACCGTAAAAGGAGACTGCTTTTACGAAATCTAACACTAAACTCATTAAAAACATCCCCCGGGGGTGATCCAACTGGGCAAATTGTGGTATTATCAAGGGGTGAATCTAGCTTTTTTTTCAACTCTGTCCTAGGTGGATATGTTGCCAAAATTGACGCTACGCTCCGCTCCGCTTTGCAGCGCTCCAGAGCCATTTTGGCTTAAATTCCAATAACCATAATCTCCGGCTTATGATATAAATAGTTAACACATTGTTAAATGGCTGTTGGCGGAGTTCACATATTGGATTACTGTCGACCTTTTTGCATTTGGCGGAGTTCACAACACTTTTGGCGGAGTTCACATTACCCCATTACTGTCGACCTTTTTGGTTTTGGCGTAGTTCACACTTTTTTGTTTTTTTCTACCTGCGGAATTGGCGGAGTTCACACTAACCCGGTAAAGTTGGGGGTAAAAAAAAATATAGAGGGTGTGCTGGTTGACACGATTGCAACCCTTCTGGTAATCCTGACAAGATTTCAAAAAATATTCTTAATTAGTAAGAATGTCGTTATCGTCCCTACCAAAGAGAAAACGGGAAACGCGTGGAAAAGTATCTTTTTCTAACTTGTATCGAAAATATCTATTTTTGACTGTTTTTTTCACAATTTTTAATTTTTAAAAGCTTTTATTTAACTTGGTGTGACCGTTGTCCGTCGTCCGTCCCTTGGACTTTTTCGAGACCGTTTTTAACCAACTTCCCGAAGTCCTAGAGAGCTGAAATTTGGAACATAGCTTTCACTTGCAGCGAATTTTCATATATTAATTTTGTGTCCCAAAATTCCGCGAAATAAGCGAAAAATCGGGGAAAAACTGAAATACTAAAGCGCATGCGTGGCTGCGCATTGTACAATTTCACCATACAGGGTGAAAAGTAACATTACTAAATCGGATTCGCATTTTTAAGGACCGCATTCAGGGTGAAATTTTTTGTTTTAATGATGTATACAGGGTGAAGCATCAAACATCAAAACCACATACCAGAGGAATTCTGATAGGATGAAGCAGGAGCTGTATTTGACAAATATGACTAAAAAATTATTTATTCATTACTTACAGGACGTAGACACGTTTCCCCCTCTGTAAGTCGAATTTTGGGGTGTAATTGCTATCATACGTTAGAACCTAAATGAACATTCATTATTGGTTTAGGATTACATTTTGTAATCGAAACAAAAATTTTACGATCTGACACCAATTTCACCAAAAACTTCAAAAATATAACGAAATAGAAAAACACATCTAATACTCCCCCCCCCCAAGATTTCGCGAATAACTCCGCCACGGTTGAGGCTCAAACGAAAAAATGGAAGCTCAGTTAAACTATAACGATGCTTTAACGTTTGACACCAATTTCACCCCAAAATTCAAATAAAGAGGGAAATAGAAAAACAAGACCACGACCCCCCCCCCAAATTACCAGCAAGAAGTTAATCGTTTGTAGAAGAAGGCAAAGCTGAAGTTCACCGATAAGAATGGAAAATGCGAACTTCCCGAAGTCCTAGAGAGCTGAAATTTGGAATATAGCTTTCACTTGCAGCGAATTTTCATATATTAATTTTGTGTCCCAAAATTCCGCGAAATAAGCGAAAAATCGGGAAAAAACTAAAAATAATAAAGCGCATGCGTGGCTGCGCATTGTACAGTTGTACCATACAGGTTGAAAAGTTACATAACTAAATCACATTCGCATTTTTAAGGACCGCATTCAGGGTGAAATTTTTTGTTTTAATGATGTATACAGAGTGAAGCATCAAACATCAAAAACACATACCAGAGGAATTCTGATAGGATGAAGCAGGAGCTGTATTTGACAAACATGACTAAAAAATTAAAAATAAAAAATTAAATAAAAAATTAAAAATTTTTAAAAAAAACCTTTTATTTAAAATTAAAAAAGTGCACTAAAAAATAAAAAATAATTTTAATAAGAATAAACAGAGCTTCTTGGAAACATCAATATAAAAGCGTGGGGCTATCAATTGCTTACTTACCTCTAATTAAATAGCCCCACGCTTTTATATTGATGTTTCCAAGAAGCTCTGTTTATTCTTATTAAAATTATTTTTTATTTTTTAGTGCACTTTTTTAATTTTAAATAAAAGGTTTTTTTTAAAAATTTTTAATTTAAAATAGTAAACCAAATAATTTTTATACAAAAGTAGTAGGAACGATAGACAGTTATATAGTGAAGGTTGGTACCAAATTTGAAGCAAATCGGTTACATAGAACTTGAGATATCATGTCAACCAGGTTGTAAAATGTTGTTTTGAGGAAAACACGTTTAAAGTTTTAAGCAAAAGTTTCAACCCGTAAAACAAATAATTTTGATACAAAAGTGGTAGGGGCGATAGACAGTTATATATAGAAGGTTTGTACAAAATTTGAAGTAAATCGGTCAAATGGAACTTGAGATATTATGTCAACCATGTTGAAAAATGTTAAAATGTCATAAAATACATAATTACTACGACCTTCGATAAGTTACTCACTGCTAGGTTCAGTTGCTGCGTCATTAAAGTAGCTAAAACGTGTTAAACTATTGGAATTTTAAAATTTTCTCTTGAGAATATATTTTTAAAGGTCTAAACTTTAAGAATATTATGCAATAAAACAAAACCTAGATTTTTTTTCATTCCAAACCAGAACACGGCCTTAAACGGACGACTAACAAATTAGCGCCAATTCGTTAATGGAATGGAATTCAATGGAATTGTCGCTAATTTGTTAGTCCGTTTTAAGATTAAACGGACGTTGTACACTAATTGGTTAACTTATATGGCGCTTGTATAAACGGTGACGTTTAAGGGTTAATATTATTTATTTCATCCGTTAGGCACTTAAATATCGACACTGAATTGATAAATTTATTAACCAAAAGCCAGCAGTCTGGCGTAAATCAAACACGGATAGACTACAGAGCGGGAAACCGCGGTTCTAATCCTGATTGCGTCGGATATGTGCTGTGATCTAAAAAGTCCAAAATCGATCTGTGGACTATGGGGAAGGCAACGGGAAACCACCCCATTAACATTTCCCTAGTAAAGTCTTCTTGGCTTAGCCAGGAGGATCGCTAACATCCGAAATCGGATAGGCACCTGAAGAAGAAGAATTAACCAAAATACATAAGTCAACTAACCCCGTTCTCTGGGCTAGTTGACTAACTCTACCTATTATTCTAAATGGGGAAAATAATTTTATCTGGTCAAAATAGAAGCAATCTAATATTTAAAATTAAATTGATAAAGACATATACGACCTACTCACATATCTAAAATCAAGAAAATATTTTCGGTAAATGTAATAAACATATATAGACCTACTTAAAAAGTTAGTCAACTAGCCCGGTCTCCCCTACTTTTACAAAAAAAAAAATAATTAAAAAAAAAAGATTTTAACCCTTGTTACCGAATAAAAAAACAACATATATCACCCGGATGGGGTACCCCGACATAATTTTTGCGAATTTATACTTTTTAGGGCTTTTTTCGAGATTGTTAGTGTTTTGTAGGCATTATCACTTGCATTATAAAAAATAAATCACTTGTTTTCAATAAAATCATCCGTTTTTAGGTCAATAATATGCGATTTTCAATAAGGGGTACCCGGGTACCCCATTCGGGAATATAGGCATAGTCTGTTATAATCGCGAAAAAATTGCATTTGTAAAAATCGAAAAACTTTTAAAATTGCTTTAATTTATTTAGAACTATATTTTATAAGATGTCACAAAGTCCCAATACGCTGTGAAAAATACAAACTGAGATATACATCGGCAAAGTCAAAAAAGTACCCGGGTACCCTATTCGGTAACATAATGGTTAAAAAGTTTACTGACAAGTTTTATGAGTACAAACTTAGAAATAATTCTTGAACCAATCGTCCTATCAACTTGAATTTTCTTAGAAAATTGTTAGCAAATATGTCTCTATCGTTAGAACTAGAATCAAACCAAAAATTTTCACAAAAAAAAGACAAAAAGGATTTTGTACTACTGCCATTTTAAGGGATAAAAATTTAGCTATCGTGTCAATTCGAATTATTCTTTGCCGTTCGGTCGGCATATCAAAGATACGTCTGAGTCTCCCCTACGTTGTTATTTTTATTCTTATACAGATTTTTTATTAGTAACAAATGTCGATGTGGTGATCGAAAAAACAAAGAACACTTGTGGTTGAGGGGTCAAAAACTAAATTAGGAAAATTTAGTTAAATTAATAATTAGGAAAGTTTTAAAAAATAAGTGCAAAAGACAAATTAATTAACTTATGTGTAAATAAATTAAAATAAGTAATTTTAGACAAAGTTAGTGATATAAAACATTTAAAGTTACATGTAGTATCGTTTTAAACACAGCTACAACATAATTTTATCCTAAGAAAATAAACATAATGCACGTCTATGAAATAGCGCACGCCTCCAATCTTTGAAAAACAATTATTTGCCAGAGGTCGCTACCTCGCGGTGATTTAAATGCATTTTCTTAATAAGCAAATATATAGGGGTTTTTGTCTTCCTACATAAATATTTTTAAAATAGTTTTAATTTAAAATAGTTTGTATATTCATGGAAAGTCACTTGCAGGTCACTGGAGTGACAAATTATTATAATAAAAATGAAAATTTTTTTTTTTTTAATTCTTAATGACTTTCCGTGAAACTAGATTTTTTTTCTAATCATTTACTTCAAACCGCATTAAATTCCATAGATTAATAAAAGAGCTATATCGATATTCGTTAAAAGTTAGGTATACAGTCCTCTTAATGCCAAGTAATTTCACATATTAGCTACTTCATAAAGTTTCTCACAATTTAATTTAAAATTTTTTTAATTAACATAATAACAGATAAGAAAAATGGTAAACACAAATTTTTTTTCCATTTTAATGCAAATAATGTCGAAAATGATAAAATTCTGGGTAACTCGCACTGCAATTTTCTCGATACACAATGTTAATGTTATTGTGACCGATAAATTACCCGCATGTTTCTATTACTTTTCTATATGCTTTTCATAAAATGAAAATCGATTTATTGATTAACAATAAAAAAGAGAAGTGTATATTTGACATTCGGTTTACATCGTAATAAGAGAAACCACAAATATAAAATTGCAAAACTATGGGTTTTTCAAGCTTAGAAAGACAAAACTCATCAATGCCAAAATAATTGTTTAATACAAAATGCAACTGAAGCGTTTCCATTATTGAAGGCTGGCATAGTTGGACAGTGATGTCGGTGGTTTGGCCTAAATGTTTTTTTGTAATACTAAAAGCATTAGGGAGGTTCTTCAAAAATCTCTTGGTATAACCGGACTGATTTAACAATCAGGGGATTTGAAGGATGAAAAAAAGGAAAACAAAGTCACAAATTGCCGGTCCCTCAGGCATGGTCTACCTTTGCGGTAGAAACGCCACTGTCGTTGGGCAATAAATGTTAAACGTCGATTGAAAATACCATTCATCCGTTACTGATGATAGCGTTGCTATTAACCCCTGTTATATTATGACACAGCATCTATTTTCAGTTAAGCTCTCATTAAGATCTGAAGTAAATTGCAATGTTTCCATAACATCACTAAATTTTTAGATTTTCGGCGCCTAAGGTCGAACAGTTTTATCAAAAAAACCCATGGCCATAATAATTTTTTGAGATAATCAAGAAACGTTTGACCTTTATTATTAAGGCCAGTCAAAAAACTATCTGGCTTGCATCTCGTAGGTACTATTACTTCTTGATAAAAGCGATAAAGTGATTATTACCTTCTTAAAGCGTAGGCATGATTCAGAAAACCTTTTAATTGTTAATTATATCAAGTCACCTATTTAGAGATAATGAAAGCATAATAATAATTAATTCTTGAGCTTTTCTATTGCATTCTCATCGAAACACCCGTTACAAATAGAAAAGTTTGAATATAAATGCTAGTCCAATTTGAAAACTTGTTACGAGGCCTTCACCATATAAATTGCAATGTGAAAAATTACATAAAATTATTGTAAAACAACTCGGAGGTTGTTCTTGTTGTAACTAATTTTGTTTAACGATTCAGGATTGTCGTCTTTAATTGAGTTCAACATACGCTAACGATTCAATTAGAAAAAAAAGTTGCAATTCTCGTAATATGCAACCAGTGTATATAATTTGGCTTGCCGATGTAAGGCACCTCGTATAGGTCAAACTGATCGATCGTTTAAAATTATGAAGGCGGTCCTGCCTTGTAGTACAAACTATAAAAATTGTTCTCATTTCTTGAAGCCATGCAATGGTGAAGTCACCTATTGATTGTATTCATAATTAATAAGAATCGTTCATATCCGAAGAACTAAGATGTACATTGAATATTAAGAGTGATCAGTGGCGTACGGGGGGAAATAAACGACAGTAGTCTTTTGACACCATTTTTGGAACGCACACGAATATGCGTGTCCTTAATTATCATGAAATTTTTTGTTAAATATAACTTTAATGAGAACTGTGTTATCTACTGCAAATATTTCAAGAGAAATGCGGATTACGTATAATAATAATAATAATACACAGTTCTAACAATAAAAAAAATTGAGATAACTTCTGTTCATGATGACGAAAAAGTTCTTTGCCTCAATTATTCATACACCTACGAAATGTTGGATACAAACACAGACCTCTCGTCTAACAAACTCTTAATTAGAATAACCGGTTTTTTGACATCGTCTAAGAATGATAAAACTGAAAGTCGTTTTTGAAGTCCGGTCCTGGGCGCCTTTTATTATTTACAATTTATGAAGGCGTAAGAAGCTGAAGGAAGGCATTAAAGTTCACAAAAAGACATCCAACGCGATCGTGAAATAAAAAAATTTGTTACGAGGTTTTTATCAATAAAATAAATTTACAAAGTAATAGATTAATAAAATATTGACTCACGAGAAAAATACTATTAAATAACAGATAACGAACGAATTATATAATGGACGTAATCTCTTTGCCCTTATTCTTCGGCGAGGGGGGGATTAAGTTTGAAATTACCCCCCCGAAATAAAAAAATTGGCATGAGAGAAAATCAAAACCTGTTTTGTTAATTTTTAATATTTAGTAATTAAGAATTACACTACACCGTTTTAACGAGTTCTATTTTTATTAAACAAGTTCTAAGAATGTGCTAAAATAATCGATGCAAAAAAGTGCGCTTTTTTTAATCAGAAAATTTAATTGAACTTACCGGATCTAAATCTGAATCCCAAAATTCCTTAAGATCCTCGGGGGAGTCGATATCATAAAAGGCCTTATCCACAGCAAAAGTCTCCATTGTAATAAGGGGGCGTCCTTCGTTCTTATCAATTTCCAATTCGCTTTTTATGTTGGTTTGAAAATTGTGGTATCGAAAAAATCCCGCAGATACCCTTTAAAAGTTTATCTAAATTTAAGTCCAAGGTTTTTTTTTATTTCAAACCACCTTAGCGATCGATAATATTAAAAAAATAAAAATTGATGGGTTCTGCATTTATAAAAAATATTTTTATCACATATGTTTTATATTAAGCACGCGAAACAGCACAATTGATCACTTTTTTCAAAATTGTAAACACTCAAATTTTTAATTCGTAATAATTAAACCACACTTTAATTCACTGAATTGTATTTTGAATTTACGATTCAATAGAAACTTCACAAGCGTTGTTTACCGGCATCTAGAAACGATACAACCTGTTGCTACTATCACGAGTTCAAAGCGAATGCTAGATTATGGAATGTTAAAGTACGGCACTGGTGAGATGTGCGCAAGCCCAAGATAAACAACGCGATCCGTTCACACGCCCAGTTTGGGTGCATTAATGCAAGAAAATTTAAAAACGAGCGTCAATGTACTGTTTACCATGCTGTGAATCCATTTATTGCCCAAAAAATTTGGACACTTCAACTTAAAAGGATTCCAAAGTGTAAGTTATGATTGGAGAATTTCAGCCCAGAACTTTGGCATTTCTCCAGCCTCCGCAAAAAGATATTTACATTGTTTTAAATAATGCATTGTTAGGAGCAATCTAAAAGTAAACACATTTTTAATTCTACGCTCGTTATCAGGATCGGTTTTTGAGAGCTGCGTAGGTGCGTCTAATCCGGGCCTCCCAACTTTGAAGGTTCATTTTTGCTATTGATTTTTTCCTAACTGTGTTTATAGGTACAAAGCAACCGTGGGAGTTTAAAATTATGTTACAACAATACAATCGTTTTTTCCCTACAAAACATTCATTACTTTCTGAGGTTGCAGTATGAAGCTACAAGTTGAAGAATTTTGCGGTCATTATGTGTCAAAATATTGCAAATCCAAAGTTCGGGGTCTTCAGACAATTGCATAAAATAAATAAAAACTAATATTGTTGTAGTTACGCCGCTGTATTGGACTATCCAGCTTTTCTGGTTTTCTGCAATTTTATTTAATTAAAAAGGGAAGAATAAACCGATAAGAGGGCATTTACCCTATTATTCAGTCCAAATTGCAAACATAAAGGATTTTTAGATTAAAGGTCGCAGATAACCAGTCATCAGGATTTTCAAAATATTGGAACTAAAATCACTCTTACAAAAGTTTCACTTTCTTGTTTCTTTATCTCTCATAATTATGAAATCTTTCCAAATGGCCTTTGATTAATAAACTTGGTACTTCGTTTAACAACTAAACTTTCAAATATCATACATTGAAAGTCTCATTTGCTTGAGAGGTTTAATGTAATAAGCGAACATGAGCGTCCATAGCTATTTTGAAACCGAGCGAAAAAAAAAAACAAGAAAAATAATTGAAAATCTTGAAAATCAGAAGAGGCACATCAATATTTTTAAAGCAGGAAGTAAAAAACATGTAAGTAAAAAATTTTTGTTTACGAAATAAATGTATTTGCAATATTATGGGTCATTAGTGGACTATTATTATCATAATATAGGTCATTTTGCTATTCATCCAAAAATATTGAATTATTTCGCGTCACAAATACCAATTATTATATTTAGGCAAATTTTATCGTTCCATTTTATCTCACGTTCTCTAAATATTTCGTTCTTCGGTAAATATATTTTTATTATTATATTTCACGGATAAACAATTTTACAACAATACAAAGACATAGTACAAAAAAAACAAGTATATTAATAAAATCATACAAGTACAAATACATTAAATAAATACAATAACAGTCAACAAGCGGGGTTATGTGTACCTTAGATCATATCATTAATATTATAATCATAAACACCGGTCGCAGCAATGTCCATATCATTCAAAATCCTTTTGAATTTAGCCAGAGGTTGGTTAAACAACCAACAGGTTGGTTGGACTTCGTTGTCATTCAAACAATTTAGTAAATCGACCCATTCTAGTAACAGGGCTAAACAGACCACCACAGATTTGTTATAAACACACTACAGTTAGTAATAAATAGAATGGTACTTGATTACAAACATCCATTTTGATCTTGTGAATCTTTTAGGTCTCCAATTTGAAGTTTGTCCAATAGAACCCTGAAATCAATTTTTCCAATGCAGTCCATGCATGAAACATAGTTCTACGACAAATCTTCTATCGGCCAATGATTTTGTACGACAAAGTAAAGGGCAAATCTCCATCTAAAAAATCAACAGTTGTTGTAAGCTCACGTTTGAAGTATTGAACCCTCTCGAGTTGTTTTATGGAAACCCGATAGAGTGGAGTCAAGAAGCCTCACTGTAGCAGCCAGAGAAATACATCGAATCAATCAAAACTTACGAGAGGCTGTAGACAAATGTTTTGAATGATAGGTCTACATCCAAAACGTACACCGAGAGCATCAATTTCGGTGACTCGATTTAATTCTCTATCATTTAAACAATACCTGAAGGATGTACCGTGACTTTGGATGGATATACTGACCACATTATACATACACATCAGTTCTTCAGATTAACAAAATCCTGTTACAAAAGTACACAATCCGTAAAGGAGCCAATTGATCTGAAAATCTTCAGGTCATCAACAAACAACAATAATAAGAAATTTGACAGAACCTTGCATAAACAGTAAAAATAAAATCGGACCACAGAATCTGAAGAACCTCTCCAGATGAAACCTGAATAACCGTAGACAAAAGTTATCGTTCTTCGCTATTTGCGTTGTATCAATCAAGTAACTGCGGAACCATTCTAAAACGACTAAGCTTAAGCCATGAAGCCAAGGGAGAAGAGTTTGGACTAAAATACTACTGCAAGTGAGACTCAATTAAATGCTTTAAAAGGTCCGTAAAAATAGTGTCCACCTGTTTGTGCAGTGGCGTAACTATCAGTGTGCGAATGAACACGGCCCGTAAAATATTAGGGGCCCGCGGCAATGTAAAGCAAAAAATAACGGCACCATGCTAGTCTTCTTAAACATGAGTAAAGAGCACCTGTGCAAGCGGGACAACTCGGCACTGGATGATTTGGCAACGGAAATCCACCTGTCGAGCTTAGGTTAGTTCCAGGAAACGATTTTTTAAATGGGGGGACCGTTAAAAAAGAGTTATCCCGGTACCTATTTATCCCAGTCAGTGCCGAGTTGTTGCGTACCTTTCCATGCGCTGGGGGGTATTCCCCCAGACCCCCCCGGTTTCACGACCATTTCAGGGGATACAATTTATTTTAGTTTAACAATGTTTTAATTATTGATCTTTGTTAAAAAAATCTTTTGTTAGAACGGGCCGGAGGGGGGGGGGGTAGTTCAAATTAAAACGCTTGCTACGGGTACATTTTATTAAAATATTTATTTATATACAATTAAAAACATTGTTAACCTTCTTTCGCTCGCGTAAGCGGCAAAAGGACCGCCTTTTTAAATTTTCTCTCCTATTTTCTTCTAGAGCGTCATAGGAGGGTCGGGATGGGA
Organism: Rhagonycha lutea; assembly: GCA_958510855.1. Taxonomy (NCBI): domain Eukaryota; kingdom Metazoa; phylum Arthropoda; class Insecta; order Coleoptera; family Cantharidae; genus Rhagonycha; species Rhagonycha lutea. Next base: position 10,770,267 of record OY294037.1, read on the forward strand.
TTGTATTCTCTAATTACTATCTCCTCCACTAGACCCTACCCATTTTCTGATAAGACAACTTCACCAGCCGGCTCAAGACAGCCCCAAAGTATGTAGTGTCGTACGGCGGCCAATTTGCCGCCTAGCGCGATCGACAACGTGAACTTTTTATGAATACTGTTAATTTGTGAAATCGTTTTCAATTTTATTCACAATTAATTTTTATTGTTTTTCGAAATGTAAAATGTATTTCATTTTTATGTATTTTAATTTCGTCTTATAAATGTAGCATTTTTTATAGGTATTTATTAATTTTATGTATTTTCATATTCGTCTTTTTTTAAATGTAGCATAAACTTATTTTATGTATATTTCTTTAAATAATTCAAATCATGCACTTTGAATGACGAAAAACTCACGAAAACAATAAAAAACAAAGGCGGTCTAATTGCCGCCCATGCGATCGAAAGTGTAACTTGAAAAGGCGCGAACGGATGAAGGTTAAACCAAAACAAATTTATTTCACTTTAAATGTGCGTGAAACCGGGGGATCTGGGGGGTATGGAATACCCCCCAGGACAAGGAAGTAACGATACGACTTTTCAAAATTGATAAACGCAAATTTAATTCTTTAGAATACATATTTTTTGATGTTTTTATATCCATTTGCTGGGGTGGATCAGTCCCCATTACTTCCTTTTAGGTTCTGCCCTTCCTTGGTTAATACAGTTTCTTGTTATCTTTCGCCTCCTCTACGACCCCTCTCCATTTTTTCTGTCTTACAGATCTCTCTCTAATTCTTTACCTTCATCTTCGTTTTCCTATTTTACTTCTCTCTGCCTTTTCCATCTCAATTCCTGTAAGGCCGTCACTTCCACCCCATATATCATTTCATTAGTTAATTTCCTACTTTCTCCATCTTTCTTGGTTTTAGTAACGTCCTCACATATCATGTACCCACCCTTTCTAAAATCTCTTTCTTCTTTATCCTACGGAAGTTCATCTCCGCTTTCTCTTGTATTTCCATTTCGTGTGTCCTTTTGTATTGCCATGTCGTCGTTTGCGTCTCATCCTTGCTGTATGGAGTTCCCACCTGAGACCTTCTGGTCACTCCATCATCAACAATCAATTTTTGAACAATGTATCTACTTCTGCCTCTACTACTAAATCAATAATATTCGATAATATTGGATGGAATTCTTTAACAACCACATCGATATCGGCAGCCCAATCGACTGACGTGAGACTTTATCGTTGATACTGTCATAATCTGCAGCTTTGAAATCGTAGACAACTTTATCAACTGGCAGATTAGCCTCAGTTGAATTACAGACCGAAATGTCAAGAGTGTAAGCTTAAATAAAATAGAACAAAATGTTTTAGAAAAAAACACAAACAAACACTGCAATCTCGTTCATCCATTCATGCGCGACATGCTCATTGTTAAATTTCAGCAAATATCTAAACAGCTTTTTAATACTCTAATTGGTTTGTGACACACACATACAGAATTTTGTTTAATGTTTGGTTTATTTCAATTCCTAGGACCTCAAAAAGTGTAAATATGTCAAAATATCAACTATTTTTCTGTACGATTGTAATACAATCGGAAACTTAGAACATTTTGAAAATCATAAACTCAATAATTGGACTTATATCGTAATATAGAAAATTTGGCACCAGCCAAATATCATTTTAATATAATAATAATAATCATCAAAACCATAACTAGAGCGTAGCGAAGGTGGTGCAGGCCACGGGAGTAGGGATTTGAGGCGCAAAATGAAATAGGGGGTTTGTTTAGCTACCAGAAAATTAGATCAAAATTGAGTATTATGTATTTTACACAGGAAAAGTGATATAATTAAAATCTTAAAGAAACTGAACGTAAATCAAAATCTTATTGACATCATATTTGACATTAACACAGACAACAGCACAAAGGTTATAACCGACAAAGGATTAACAGCACCAATACCGATAACAGCTGGAGTAAGACAAGGAGATTCCTTAAGTCCGCTACTATTTAATTTAATAATGAATGAAATAATTGCAAGCGTGAAAAAACGCAATGGACATAAAATAGGAAAAAAGAATTTTAACATCATATGCTATGCTGATGAGACGGTCGGAACATAGTGGTCATGCGAGTTGACTATGAACGCTAAATACCCGGTTCGAATCCGAGTGAAGTAAGAACTTTATTCTGGCCGTCTCTCTGGTCCACCAGGTTAGGGGTTCTTCGTCGGGCTGGCTCCCCGTCGTAGGTAAAAATGCAATGCCGTGAATGCCATTTGATATTAAAAAAGTTAATATTATAATGGTCAGCCAAGACCCATTAGGGTTGTAGCGCTACACAATTCTATGCTGATGACGCAGTACTGATAGCTGACAATGAGGATGACCTGCAAAGGCTGTTACACCGATTTAACATCGTTGAAAAGCGATTTAACATGGAAATCTCTGCAGCTAAAACTAAAACTAAAACTATGGTAATATCAAAGATGCCATCCCGCTGTAAACTGGAATCGGAAGGTGTAATGAACGAACAAGTCATGAGATTTACATACTTGGGAACCGAAATAACTGCGTCTAGGGACCTAAACGAAGAAGTAGACTCACAAGCAACAAAAGTAGTCCAGATTGCTGGATGTCTTAGTCACAGTATTTGGAAAAACAGATATATGCGTCAGGAATGTAAAGTCAGGTTATACAAAACTATAGTGAGACCCGTTTTAACTTACGCGGGTGAGACAAGAGCCGATACAAAAAGAACAAAACAAAAGGTGAGATCAACGGAGATGAAGATATTACGAAGATTGCTTGAAGAAGAGAATGGAATGAGCATGTTAGCAGAATGGGCGAAGAAAAAATAACACGGGCGCCTAGAGATGGACGACCTCCAGGCAAAAGACTTCCGGGTCGACCACCCAAACGATGGGCCCATAAAGAAAATCTTCCCCTGATCTGGAAAGTACTTTTAAAAGTAAGCAATCGCAAGGGGGTATAGAAAGTCATTCATTGTTGGGGAAGGAGAAAAAATTATTTTTCGCAGAATGGACAGAAAGGTTATAAGACTACCATTATTTAGTTTCATGTAACGAAGAATAACATTAACGGGATGGGGTTAAAAAAACAAAAGATCAAAGGTCACCTCTTACAATGGAATGTTTCTGCTTCATTATTTGTAGTTCGTTGTTGAATAAGCAATGTAAAATTTGTTTTGGTTTAACGATGTTTTAATTATTGTATAAATAAATATTTGACATTTTAAAAAATCTTTGGTTCGAACAGGGAACGGGGGAGCGCAAATTGAACCGCTTGCCGCAGGCGCTTTCTACCCTCGCTTCGGCTCTGGCTATCACTGTTGCGATTTTAAGTACTTTTGAAACGTCGTTAGTAACGCAAAATTGGCTATATATTTTACGATGATTCTATTTTTAATGGTGTTGATAATAATAACAGAAACATATTAATATTTTATCTTCTGTTGTATTATAATAGTGATAGGTATTGTTTTACAAAACGTTTAAAATAATTTACAAAACTCTTATGGGCAGGGTTATCACTACGTTACCATAATGCATCTTTGATTGGTCTTGAATTCTTTTTATACATGAATTAACCAAAAGTGCGTTATTATAACGTAGTGATAACTTTACTCACCAGGAGGTGCACCTGCCGAATTAAGTTTTAAAATTATATGGTCCCTCTATGTATCATAGTCATGGTACTTATATGGCCAACACTTTAGTTTATTTTCCACAATCCTAAATGTTTTTAAATCCAAACCATATTGTCAACATATATAATATTCTAAAAAACGAGAGCAATGTTCAACAAATAACCTAAGCTCTGATGTACCAAACGTATCGTTTACTTGAAGTCAAAAGGATCAGTGAAGCTGAACATGATATTTGGTTTGAGATATTTTTTGCCGCAGGAAAAATAGTAAAACACTTTGCCACTAAAATCCTCAAACTGGCGAGGAAGATCGCCGTGAAGGGAATTTTATGTGAGGAAAATCGCACGAACAATGATAATATGCTTACCCACCATACGTAAACAATAGGTTCTAAGAAAACTAATAATTTAAAAAGTCGTCATAATATTTACTTACCATGGTTAAACATAATATAATTCGTATGATTAAATTCTAGATCAAAATTGTGAAGTCAATTTCGCTTATGTAAATATTTCCCATTCATCAAAATTGTCATTCAGATAAATGTAGTCAAAATTCTGTATTAAAATTTTAAAGCTTCATCTTAAATTTGTTATAGGCGAAAATAATTAGCTATAGCGAAATATAATGTACTTCTACATGGACATAAAGTAAACGAAACATGGCTGCAAAAAATACATAAAATATATTCACCGTGAAATATAAAAAAGTTTTTTTTTTGTAGAATCATTTAGATTAGTTAAGAAAAATACAGTAATTTTAAAATGTAACAGTGGAAAGGAAACATAAACACAAATTAAATACAACATAAAAATAATTAGATTGATTTTTCGTGCTATTATTTAGAAGCCATAAAATTTATTGAAGTGATTTTCCGATGAATTCAGCTGGGAGTGATCTGATTGTGGATCCAAGTATAATTCTCCTGGGATATAATTTATAAATTTTTTTAGAGATGTTATAACATGGATTTTGTTCAATTTTATAGCGATTAGCAACTTTTTATTGTAAATAAAATTTATAGTTTGAGGAGAAGGTTAATTATCTACTTACCCCCTCCTTGCATTGCCTAATTTTTCTAGACAATTAAACACATAATTTTAGTATTTTTGTTTTAACCCCTTTCACCCTATGTAAAATTATAATTAGTAATATAGTAATCCTTGCTGCAGAAATTAAAATTAAATATCAAACTTTGATAATTCTTAAAACTGCTTCACGAAGCATTAAAAATTTGTTTTAAAAAATTACTTAATTAGGACTATTGCTCACGAGGCTTACACTACTTAGAATATCTTTTCTACATATTTTAATGAATTATGAATTAATAATTTAAAAATTGCTAGAGCGTATCGTAAAATTCAGTTAAAAACACTTACAACCAAGTTTCAAAAGATAATTACTTATTTAAAAGCATAAAAGTTTTTAGGTATCAAAACAATATTTAAATTTTTACACGCAACGTATACTTTATTATCATTCATTTTAACACAAATGAAAAGTATTTAAATTTAGTCAAATATACCTACCAGCGGTGCGCGTTAAGTAAATGTTTTCTGATTAATTTAAAAATTAAAAATTCTCTGTTTTCATCATCGGATTAAAAAAATTATTCTTAAAGGATGAAATTTCCGTATATTTAAATGACCTCACGACGCAACATGCGTAAATAAATATTGTACAATAAATAAAAAAATGTGCTCAACTGACACAATGTAGATAAAACTTAGAAAACTGAGAAAAAGTTCGAAAATTCGACTCAAAGCGTTTAAGGTGCGGATGAATGTTAAATTAATATCGATTAGTTTAGCTAAAAATCGATTTTAAAGTTTACATTTTTTATGTAAATTTGCATGTGCAGCGCCAGAATGACGGGTGAAACGGATGTGCTTGCACTTTCCTGTTGAAACCAGCTGGTAGGACCAGTTTGTTTTTCGGACACCAAAAACTTAATCTATTGAGGTAAGACTGCACCTAAGCAGCAGACGGATTTCCACAAATCTTCGTAAAAACCTTCATATTATCAGCATAAAGTAAGACACTGCAATAATGAAAGCGCTGAATGGTGTCGTTTATGAAAATGATAAATAACAGCGGTCCAATGTGGGAACCTTGAGGAACACCTGAGTTGTCTATAGAAGCCTTCGATGAATACAATTTTTAATTTGACAATCATAAACCTATCAATGAGATAGGCCAGTACCAAAAAGACCCCCTCCCTAATTTGGACATTAACAGCACCTGATCAACACGGTCAATAGCATTTCAAAAATCTGTGTAAACCGTATCAATGGCTATGCCTTTCTGGAACGCCTGTTTAACAAGATTCTCAAACTACAAGAGATTTGTGATGATGAAACACTGGATATGAATTGTAGAAGTAATTTTACTGTTATTGATGACGTGCTCCAACTCTGCTGCGATATGGAGGGGGGCGCATGCGCTTGTCTTTCTGCTTAAGGTTTTCTGACGGTGTTTAACTGTTAAGTCAATGTTACGATAAAGGAGGTGAAGAGAGCTTTGCTCGCGAAATACTCCGTACATAAGGATATGCTGTGCTATGTGGAATGTGGAGGGGGTTAGAGTAGTCGAAGCCTGTTACTTGGAGCGCCAACATTTAGTAAAAATATTATTTTTAATTGATTTATCACCTCTTTTCAAGGATTCCGGTCACGAGGTTAGATTAGATGTTAGTTTATGTTATTTATTTAGTAAAAGAAGCACATGATTTAGGTGCATGTCGCCAGCCCCCCCCAAATCGAATTTTGGGATGAAATTTGTGTCAAACGTTTGAGCATCGTTTGAGCATCAATGAGCTTCCAATATTTTCGTTTGAGCCTCAACCGTCGCGGAATTATTCGCGAAAACTTTTGGGGGGGGCTGGAGACATGCTGGCCCCCCCCAAGTGGAATTTCGGGGTGAAAATGGTGTCAAACGTTTGAGCATCGTTTGAGCATCAATGAGCTTCCAAACTTTTCGTTTGAGCCTCAACCGTCGCGGAGTTATTCGCGAAATTCTTGGGGGGGGCTGGAGACATGCTGGCCCCCCCCAAGTGGAATTTTGGGGTGAAATTGGTGTCAAACGTTTGAGCATCGTTTGAGCATCAATGAGCTTCCAAATTTTTCGTTTGAGCCTCAACCGTCGCGGAGTTATTCGCGAAACACTTGGGGGGGGCTGGAGACATGTTTTTCCATTTTCGTTCCTATTTAGAATTTTTCTGTGAAATTGATGTCTATCGATAGAGATTCGTTTGAGCTTGAATGAGCTTCCATTCCCATCATTTTATTTTCATTTTCTGAAAAGTTACGAGTATTTCAAATTTCGAGTACTCCGAGCAAGTTCCGTTCAATAACCCTCAATTTTAAATCTATTTTATAAGATTAAAATTTTCGATCCGATTAAGAAAACTAATCCTGCTTAATCTGTTAAGTGATCACTAGATTGATGGAATAATATTGAAGTTGAAATTTTCGAAAAGAATCTGTTTAATAGAATATCTTTGGTGTTTATCAATAAAACTTTGTGCAAAATGTTGGCTTTTAGGACTAGAAGAGTTGGGAAAAGTCTATGTAACGCAGAAAAACTCATTAAATGTTTAAACAATGTAATAATTGTTTAAAATAATTTAAGAATTTAAAAAGAAAAAGAAACATGTCGCTGACGCCTCCTAAATCGAATTTTTCAGAAAAATTTGTAGAAAATCATTTTAGCATCATTGAATTTTCAATATTTTTATTTGAGCGTCAACCGTCGCAGGTTAATGTGCGAAAGAATTGGGGGGGGGGGGCTATTGACACGTTTTATTTTATCTCCTCCAAGCATCTATGCCTCCAAGTGAACTTTTTTGTTAAAATTTATGTTAAATATTTAAGTATAGTTTGAGCATCAATGAGCTTCCAAATTGTCTTTTTGAGCCTCATCCGTCTCGGAGTTATTCGCGAAGCTCTTGGGGGGGGGGTGCTGTAAACATGTTTTTCTATTTTCGTTCATATTTCAAAGTTTTTTTGTGAAATCAATGTTTATCGATAGAGATTTGTTTGAGCTTAAATGAGCTTCCATTGTCATCATTTTAATTTCATTTTCTGCAAAATGAAGAGTATTTAAAATTTCGAGTCCCCCGAGCTAGTTTCGTACGTTAATCCTTAATTTTAATTTTTTTCTCTTTAAATTAAAATTTTGAACCGATTAAAAAGCTAATCCTACTTAAATTTGTAAATAATTACCTTCATTATTTTCATGGAATAAATCTGTAAAAATTAATTGTACCACAAAAATGTAATTTATAAAGAACAGGTACTACCTCTATAACAAAATAATAAAATGAAATTAAAATTTTTTAATGTCCTAGAACAAAACTGTGGATCAAAACCAAATTTTGTCGTTTGAGCCGCAACCGTTACGGAGTTATTGGCAAAATAGGTTTGGGAGGGGGGAGCATGCACAAGTCGAATCTTTATGTGAAATTGGTGTAAAAAGTATGGGCATCGAAAAATGTATAAACTCATTGGGGCGCAAACGATTCTCAAACGTTTGGCTACAAATTCACACAAACTTTCCACTTGGGGGGGGGGGCAGCATGTCTACAGTCCCTCCAAGTATTTCGCCAATAATACCTTGACGATTGGGGATCAAACGAAAAATTTGGAAGTTCTTGTGGCTCAAACTATATTCAAATGTTAGACACCAATTTCACCCAAAAATTCTATTTGGGTGGGATTAAGTTAAACATGTCTATAGCCCCCCCCCTTCCCAAAAGTTTTCGCATATAAACCTACGACGCGACGGTTGAAGCTTAAACAAAATTATTGGAATCTCATTGATGCTCAAACATTTGACACAAATTTTTCTGAACAATTCGATTTAGGGGGCGTCAGCCCCGTCTATGTACGTGTATAAACATACACTTTCAGAATATTGAAAGTTGCGCTTGATTTCGGGCTTCGAAAAATTTTTTAGAGAAAAATACCGTTTTAACCTATTTAGTCTATGCCCTTTTTAAAATGCTTAAATTATTTTAAACAATTATTACATTGTTTAAACATTTAATGAGTTTTTCTGCGTTACATAGACTTTTCCCAACTCTTCTAGTCCTAAAAGCCAACATTTTGCACAAAGTTTTATTGATAAACACCAAAGATATTCTATTAAACAGATTCTTTTCGAAAATTTCAACTTCAATATTATTCCATCAATCTAGTGATCACTTAACAGATTAAGCAGGATTAGTTTTCTTAATCGGATCGAAAATTTTAATCTTATAAAATAGATTTAAAATTGAGGGTTATTGAACGGAACTTGCTCGGAGTACTCGAAATTTGAAATACTCGTAACTTTTCAGAAAATGAAAATAAAATGATGGGAATGGAAGCTCATTCAAGCTCAAACGAATCTCTATCGATAGACATCAATTTCACAGAAAAATTCTAAATAGGAACGAAAATGGAAAAACATGTCTCCAGCCCCCCCCCAAGTGTTTCGCGAATAACTCCGCGACGGTTGAGGCTCAAACGAAAAATTTGGAAGCTCATTGATGCTCAAACGATGCTCAAACGTTTGACACCAATTTCACCCCAAAATTCCACTTGGGGGGGGCCAGCATGTCTCCAGCCCCCCCCAAGAATTTCGCGAATAACTCCGCGACGGTTGAGGCTCAAACGAAAAGTTTGGAAGCTCATTGATGCTCAAACGATGCTCAAACGTTTGACACCATTTTCACCCCGAAATTCCACTTGGGGGGGGCCAGCATGTCTCCAGCCCCCCCCAAAAGTTTTCGCGAATAATTCCGCGACGGTTGAGGCTCAAACGAAAATATTGGAAGCTCATTGATGCTCAAACGATGCTCAAACGTTTGACACAAATTTCATCCCAAAATTCGATTTGGGGGGGGCTGGCGACATGCACCTACATGATTTCAAGGATTCCTATCTCTAGCTTAGGTTAGAGTTGGTTTTTGATATTTATTTAGTAAAAAAACATTATTTCAAAGATTTCGGTGTCTAGCTTGTTAGTGATGTAAGATGATTGTAAATGATGTAATGAATGTAATTTGCATGCTGCCAAAGTAATATTTTTGTAGCAGTTCTGAACAACAGCTTATGTCAAAAATGTACTGTTATGAGTAGAGTACGGACTTATATGCATAAAAAATCGTGAAAATAGCGCTTAAAATAGCACAAAAAATTGCTATTATATGCATAAAAATATGCATAAAACTTAAATATAATAACTAATAAGCATTAAAATAATTTTTTGAAATAAAATTTATTTGAAAAGTAACACAATAAAATATGTATACAGCGACGTGCCTACGGGGGGAGCTTCCCCCCGCCCCAAATAATTTAGGAAATTGGAAAAAAGTTGGCAAAATCACTCAAAATTTGGTCAAGTTGGCAAAAGCCGCTAAACCTATAATTGGAAAAATGGACAATTACAAAGAGTTGGCAATTTTGAATTAATTAAGTTGGCAAATTCCCCCCCCCCCCGCAAATAAAAGTTGGTTGTGCACGTCCCTGTATGTATACATAATTACTGTACAACGTTTTTACCACAATATTTTTCCAAAAAGTCTCTAAATGAACCGTTTCCTAATTTTACTAATGGTATTCGCGTTTTACATTAACAAAACGCCACCACACGGAATTATTTCAAAGTCCATTCTGGACGTAATATAGTGGCGCCACCAACGGTAATGTAAAACGCGATATTTAAATCTAGCGAAAACGTTCTCTGGTCTTGTGATGAACTGGAACCAGCGATTGACTCAAATAAAGTTTGTTGTTTGCTTGCATCATTTTTAAATTTGTTCATACTTTCCAAATGAAATGCATTATGTTAAATTTCTTTTCGCTGTTTATCTCCTATTATAACAAATATCAAGTCTTGCAGTTAGTTACCGGCTAAGATTTCTGTTATATAAACAAAACCTGTTGTCAACTAAATATTAAATTCAAAGTACCTAAGCAAATAGTAAATTTTAGGTATTTTTTATGGATCTACGGCAATTTTTTTTTAATTTATCGAAAATGTGCTAAAATAAGCACTAAAAATGCTTAAAAATACATCTAAGCATAAAAATGTTAAAATAAGCCGAAATAAGCACATAAGCATAAAAAAAGTAGTGTCAAGTGACTTATTTTTTTCAAATTCGTGGACATTTATAACAATTTTAGGCTTCTGCTATCAATATTTATGTATAGCAAATTTGCTAGAAATCCGTACTCTAGTTATGAGTTACAGCTATGAAGTTATATTGGAAATGTTGCGCTCTATCGGTCAGTACAAATGCCATAAGTAACTTCTTGAAGGTTTCGGAGATGCACGGATTTTAGCTTATAATCCAACATTATATTGTCAGCAAGTATGACTGCCAGTAACACAATCAAATTTAAAGTAAACTGATAAGTTGAATTTAAAGCGCGCTCCAGACCTAAAGTTTTGTCATACGTTTTAGCTGACAAAAAAGAGAGAAAAGACATATAAACTACTTTTCACTTTCAACCATTTCCTTAACAAAAAACGCAGCCAATGAGAAGTAAAATATCGTGAGATAATAGAAACTTTACAATCGATTATTGGCTAAACTAATCGATATTTGACATTATTCCTCTCCTTCAAAGCTTCATTTTAATGTTATCAAATTCCGTCGAGTTTTTATTAATAAATTTAATATCTTATGGGCCTGTTTAGCGTGCTAACCCCTTAATTTGTACTAGAATTGTAGCACAAAGGTCTACAATTTTTCATTGAATAGATATGTATCTATTTCCGAACCATGGCTACTCTTCTGATTAACTCTCGCGAGGTTATTCGAAGTTTAACTTTAACCCCTGTTGTCTACACAATTTCTAGTTTTAACTCAGAAAGCATCAATTGTAAATTAGATTCTGGCCTCACAGCCATCTTTCTGGTTAAGTCTGAGAGAGCAGGTGGTTAAGTGTAATTAGATCCGTACATTTGCTTTCTTAATCGTATACTTGTTATAGTTAGGTGTTAATTTATTCATTTAATAAATGAATGAACCAAATATAGTCGCACCCATACATTACACGGAGGAAACGTTTACTAGCAAATTATTATATTGCATTTAAATTTTGCAATCAGGATCATTATTATAAGCTGGACCACTATTTGTGGGGTGCTAATTCAGATTTGTGTACTTAGGAAACCCCAATCACGTAATCCCATCTATCATACCCTCCAAACCCCCCGCTCCCCAGAAGCCACTATATTATATTATGTTCAGTCATTGACATCATTAAATCACTTTTTCTTCGATTTCCAGGACCTATTAGTGCTTAAGCGATCGCCTTGGTTAAATCAAAGAAGATTTTTTCGTTAATTTCCCCATAGTCTACCTACAGGTTGATATTGGTCTTTGGATCACAGCAGTGTATCAAGACTAGAATTAAAATCGCGGTTTTCCACTCAACAGCCTGTTAGTGTATGCTTAACGCTACATAGCTGATCAAAAGATTTTATTCTAAATAAAAAAATAAATATTTACATTGCAACTGCTTCAAATTATTATATTATAATCAACATGAGTTATGGCATTAGGACTGGGAGGTCTGGGGGTATGGAATACCCCTCAGGCTTAGGAGGAGGGTACTAGTTATACAATTTTTAAATGTACGCAGTTAACTCGGTCAATTAAATTTTAATAAAAATTATCTAAATAGAATGAATAATAATTATATTATTGGTTTGGATAAAGACAAAAAATCATAACATAAAATAATAAATTGGGACTTTTAAATTAAAGAAAAGCGGCCATTAGAAAAGTGACTAATAATATCAGAATGTTGCAAAATAAATATTTAAATGTTTAAAATTTACGGACGGATCCCTGATGATGTTTCATTTCACTCGTTACAATAATACGAGGGGTTTTCCGATGAAAAGCTCAAAAATACTGTGTTATACGAGGTTTTAAATCGTACTGTAAAAGTACACGTTGTACCTGTGAATAATTTTATTATATTTTCGTGGTCACCTGATTGAACTATACTAAAGTATAGCTAAACTTAAAAGAACAACTTATTAGAAAGTAAATCAACTTGAAATATTTAGAAAGGCTGCATTTGTAAACTTGCACTTGATGAATTGCTAATAAAACTATTAATAAAATCTCGACTATTGCCCGGAGGTATAACATGAAATTTAGCAAATAAATATGCAGGATCTTTATTATTATATTACTTCCAATAAACCCATTTTTTAGCATCGGTCCTTGATTACTACATAGTGCATTGCGATAAATCGAATCTAGTATCTATTCAAAGATGGATTTGAAAAGAATTGAAAATAGTAATGACATTGGATGTAAAACATAGGCATACTTAAAAAAAAGGTTAATTTAGAATTTTTTTAAATGGCCCTGTATAAATTAAAACCATGACATTTTATGAAAAGCCTAGAAACTATTGTGGCAGCATAAGAACAATATTGATTTTTATTGGAAAGATAAATAATGGGATGGTGTTCTGTTACCTCCCTACATTGCTCACAAGCTAGTTAGCCAAAAATTATGATCCGCTTGAGAATTGGATAGAAAAAGAAGTTTGTTAAATGACTGCATTGTTGCTAACTTGAAATTTAAAGCAATTTTTTTGGATTTCTGAAATATTTTATTGGTTTTGGGAAAAATTTGAATTTCCTTCGATTTCTAGGGAATTTTTTTAGTAAATCAGTATAAAAATAAAATAAAATACTATTTAAAACAATTTTATTATATTTGAAATAATTTTCAAATTTGATATAAAAAAACTTTATCTAAAAAATAATGGTTAACCGAAAATCAAACAATACCAATTGTGATTATGTGTGATTATGCTGTAATGTAAATGGAAGCGTGGGTAAGAAACTGCATTCGGCTATAAATTGTTAATCTAATTGAAATTTATATTAAAATTTTCATGAGTCATTCGCTGCTCTAATGTATTGCAGAGTTGAATGCAAACATCTCAATGATAATATAAAAAATTTTGTTTTAAATATAATTTTAATGATTGTTAAGAACCATGATGGACTTTGGTCAAAATTTCTATTTCTGAAAATTTATTAATATTTGAAAAAAAAAATTAAATAGAAAAAGACAAAATTATGTCTTCCGATTTTAGAAAAAAACACTCCATAGACAGATAGACAAAACGAGAGGGCGGTTAACTTTTTTATGCAGCTTTGGAGTGAGGAATCATGAGTTCTTATTAGATTAAAGTTATGTCTTGTAGCTAGTTACTATGGAAGAATAATTTCTGGGTGCTAGGTAATTCAATAAAAAAAAACAAAAAAAGTGCATTTTTACCCGCCCTTTAGAACGTTAGAATTCACCAAACGTAACCGTTTCTTGTTCCATGCTGTTGTACTGTAAAGAAATGAAAATGGTATCGAATGGAGTTAACATAATTGGCTATCCAATCTTGAATCTTGCTCCATCTTATTTATTTTGTATGATATACTTCGAATTTCATGTAAATACCAATAAGTAGCACAAGAAATAATTCACATCCGTAAATTTAGACCACCCAATTTTAACCTACTTGGATAAGCATTGGAACAATAAAAATCAGTTAGGGTGCGGTGGTTTTATCAGTTTATGTGTAAATAATACTATCGCTAGTAAGTTCAATTAAAAGGAAAAATTTGATCACGTTTTGTAATATTGAAACAATGTTGCACGCATTTTGCGATAACATATCTGCATCTATTTAAAGCACACAGTACCATAAATAACCTATAGTACACCACGTACTCGTATACCATGAATTCAATAGGTACTCCTTTTTTTTCAATTTGCAGTAAAATTTAAATCATTTAGAGAAAAAATGCGTGTAATAAAGATATAAATAATGAGATCGATTGAAGTGGGTTGAAAATTGAAATGATTGTAGGTTTAGTTCGAGCGAAAATTCCGGGTTAAAATTTTGTTACTTCAGCTCGGGCCTTACGTGGATGGAGACATTTCGAGTCTGGCCATTAACGAAAAGTCATGGCTACGAGAAGTTATAGTAGACCTGTTTACTAATTTTCTGACGCTCACATTTGAATAGAAAAGAGATGATAAGTTCAAAAGTTAAACTTTCTAATAAATTTAAAAAACAGACCTTAGTAATTTAAATTTTACAATAAACTATGATTGCGTAATAATCATTTGATCAGTGGTGCTTAATTACACTCCTTCGATGGACAGGTCCGGTTTTAGGCAGATTTTCCAAAATCGGCCACTGCGTTAGTGACCCCACGCACGGTTGTGATAATGAGATGGTAATATAATTCAAAATGCAGTTTAATATGCGAACCGAAGAATAACCATAACGGTACGTGTTCTCTGGAAGGTCACCCATCCTAGTATTAAACACACGGTGCAATGTAATGTTCTAATGAGAGCCGGTATTTTCACAACAAAAATAATTTGGCAGCCAGCAGCCACTATCTATGTATTATACTTTTTAAATATTTATAGATCCTATCAACCAATCAGTAGGTATTAATTACATAGAAGGAAAACAGAATGGTACAGTGACATTTTATCAAAATGGTAAAATTAATACGGTTCTAATTGTATCGATCTATAAATGAATGATAATTATAAAAGGGTAATAAGATTTTATATCAAATTTAGTAGTATGTAGTTTGTATATGGTTAAGGTGCAGTAAACCCAGAAATATTTTTTGTGTATAACCGGCTATTGAAAGTGAACGTTGGAATATTTCTGATAAATGATAAGAAGCGATTCTTGTTTATCGTATGAAGCCAATTTGTTTTTTGTGTAATAAATTATTTCGTAAAACAATAAATAAGTCAATCACTTACGGTGATTTACTGCAAACAATTAAAAAATCAGAGAAACAATCTGGAATAAAAATTATGAAGGGAAAAAATTTGAAGCGTCCTTCTCTGTGATGCTCCAGCATCCAGCACTATTAGCTATTGAAACGATAGAAGAAATGGTTATATTTCGATAGAAGAAAGATAGAAACAGTCGAAGTTCAAAATAATGAAAAATGCCACGGGCGATTTTTTTAAATTGTTTAAAGTCAAATGAGTTTATTCGCTGGGTGCGTGACATCTGGCCACGTTTTTTGCACAATTTATGGGCAGCGGACGCTGGCGTCGTTTACGCACCCAGCCAATGGGCGCGTGCCATCTGACCACGTTTTTTGCACAATTTGTCCGCAGCGAACGCTGGCGTCGTTTTTTAATACCCCCACTATGCACTTCGCACCCAGCGAATAATAGCCCAAAAAGAAATTTCTTACAGTTTTGCAATTATTTTCCACAGTTTAACTTATTATTTTAGATTTTACATTAATTTGTCCTCTTGATTTAGCAACTCTTTAGTTCTTCCTAATTTTATTAAGTTGTCTGGCACCCGATATTTTTCCAGTTAATTGCTAGACAAGAACCCGAAAAAGAATTCACGGGTTACAGTACTTCAACGCAGGAAATAAAATCTGGTCGCTCTTATCATCAGAGGTTTTTGATAACGGAAATTTGGAATCTTGCAAGTGCAACAGCCGAATGCTGTGGCAAACTGCAGAAATATTGGTGTTTTCTTGGTTAGGGAAATGTTTATTCTTAATAACTGACTGGCGTTAAATATTTGCGTGATGGTTTTGAAGAATTTGCCTGTTACTTTTCCAGTTATAAATCAAATCCTAGCGTTTCCTTGAAATTAATTTTAATGTTGAGAATTCCTTGCACCATTCTAGATTTTTTTAAGAATCCTTGGTTCTCTGAATAAATTATGGGTCAGTAAGTTGTTTTTATTGTATAATATAGAAATTATTACGTTCCTGTCAATCTTATCATCGAGGGTGAAGTGGATTTCTGGGGTGAAGTAGACCAATGTGACAAACAATTGGATCTGTTGATGGTTTAACGATTTTATCGGTTTTCGATGCGGAGGACTGGATGATTACAACATTGATTTGTTTCAACCCCTGTGATCCGTATTTCGAACCAGGAATTTCCGTTATTACTCAACCGGACACGCCAAGCCATATCTGTGAATAAATAAAAGCTACTACCGTGAACAAATAAAACAACCCCTATTTAAAATAGATACCAGCAGGTTTACGGTGAAATAAAATATTATAAGACCGCTACTTTTCAATAATAGACCATGAAATGTCCCAACGATGGATGTAATAATAAACGGGTAATTATTGCAACACAAGAAAATTAATTAACATTGTATTATGTTATGAGGTAACATAATTTTTACAAGTAAAAATCTATAAATGAATGTGTCGGCGGCAGTACAAAATGATACATGAATAAATATTTTGGAAATGAGCGTGACGATAAAAGTTGATTGTAAGTTGTTCTATGTACGTTGTACAGTTAATTAAACTTGAATAGAACCTGAAAGTCAGGTGGAACCAGTTCCGAATTCCTTAAGTTAACATTTAAAATGTCAAATTAATATACAAATCATTTGCACTAATAAATAAGAGGTAATACATACACTACCTTATCTAGGTGCCCTATACCATGTTATTTGAAAATTCTTTTAATGTTACCTACAATAATGGGTTACCTACTGCATATTATAAAGTCAAGGTGATCTACTTGCAAATGTGCAATAAATTAAAAAATTAATTAATAATTATCAGGGTACCTAATTGTATTATTGCATTATCATTTTTGTCTAGCCAATTAATTTTAGTTTTGAGATGTGATTCACAATAATATGTTAATTTTATGTTAAATCAAATAATTTTTAATTAATAAAATAATTATCAAGTAAAATCAGGATTGGATTAAGCAATCCTTGAGGTCTTGAGAATCTAATTGGTGTTATGTGATGAACTAAAGATTCCCCTTTTTTTCTTGTAAAATCATCCACTACAGATGTTAAAAACTTTGTAATGAACATTCATAACAATAATTACTATCATTATTTAATGATGTATATGTTCCTCTAATAAAACCATGTAGGTCATGGATCAGGAAGTATGAAATTCTGTATGGTATTGTGATTTTAAAATACATATAAAATCGTGTAGGTACATACATATTTGTCTATAAAGTACAGTAATATTATTTATTGTAATTGTTTATTATAATACTTTAATGACTGATGTCTGTTCATCAAATTCACACAAAAAATTATAATGTACAAAAATTGCAGGCAACGGCGATTTTATAAAAATGCAAGGTTCTATTCAAACTTTTAATTGCATTCTAATCAAATTACCTTCAAGTTTCTTATATCCTTACCTTATTATAAAATTTAAAAAAGTGATTGATACGGTCGCATAGTTCTAAATTGACTTTACAAAACGCTGAAGCATATAAGGGGGTTAGGAGTTTAGGGCGTAATGAAATATTATATTTGTCCGGATGTGGCCTAATAAACAAAATAATACAATTAAATCCAACTTCATTTTTTTTCGCAGAAAGTTGCATAACATTTTATACACATCTTTAACCTTAACAAAAAGTGTTTACCACTTCCGGTTTTGTCATAAAAAGTGTACAATTTTAACATATTTTTAAAATTAAATTTGATATTATGCTTGGAGTATATTACTAAATAAAACAGTTTATAATTTGCAACAGTTAGAAAAATTATAACTTTATGAAAATATCCGTTTTGGGGTCCCAGTTTTTGATTGAATTTTGCATATTTTGTAGTGCATATCCTACCGAATCACAGCTTTTATTTACAAAAATGTAGTTAAAGTTGTTATCTGTTAAAAGATAAAAGTAATAATAATTACTATGGGTAAATACACTGAATAAGTTTCTGAATTATAAAATACCTTATATAAATAATATAATATTATTTGTTGTACCCATTCTGATCTACGCATGCGCGCTCTGTAAGAGAGCCTGAATATTATTTTATTTGAAATAAAAACCGTATGTTATAAACGAAAAATATTTATTATTTTCCAAAAAAAGCTAATCTAATTAAATATTATAATAAACAAAACAAAATTATAGTATTTTCCTTTAACATTACATTAAAGAATTTTGAATTGTCATAGCCCTTCTACTAGCACAATTAGTTGTTGGACCGTAAGTGACCACGACCTTATCGTGGCCAGTAGCAAATATTGTCGCGGGGTCCTCCTATTTTTTTAACGAGTTTTTTGAAGCCTTTCCTAACTAAAAACACGGAATAAGCTTTTTTACTCACCGTTTTATATTCTCATAAAATTGTAAACATTTATAAAACGAAAAGAAAAACAAATTAATTAGATTTAAAAATTAAAATTTTTAATTTAGGTTAAAATTATTTATTGTGAGAAAACAATGCAAATTATTATACAAAAAATGTGGAAATTCTATAGTATTAATGGGTGTTATCTGATAATCCTACTAAAAACTGGTAGTTTCCATGGATTTGTAATACCCCACTAAGAAATTGATTCTTGTTTACATTCTCTAATCGAACACAATTTAAAATTTTATCGAGTGTGGTAATAAAGTCCCCCGTCTTAATATAAAATCCAAAACCCATTTGAAAAAATTCAATTAAAACTATTGTTAGCTATTTTTAATTCTTGAGGACCAAAACGTTCGAATGAGGGTGTCTTTGGGGCATGAGACGTAAGAGGGGAAGACGAGAGGTCATCCTTGCGGTCGAGGGGTCGAAGAGGGACTCTCGGACCATCGGGGGCTGAGACAAGACGTTTGTCATGTAAACGAATATTGATATCTGATAATTGTTAATAAATCGAAGTTGAGTTGAAGTGAATTTTATTTGAACCCGAGTTTGTTCTTGTAATTCGAGTTAGCTTTTACTATTATATTCAATTTTTTGAGAAAAATGAAATTATTTGGTGGTTAGTGAAAACTCATAAGTAAATAGTTATTTTTGTATCTAGGGCGTAAAGTGTAAGTTTTTGGCCCGCGGCGTGAATGTTGTAGCCCAAGCCGAAGGCGCGGGCTACAATCACGACAAGGGACAAAAACACACTTTACGCCAGAGATGCAAACAACTATTTTTGTCCAAGCGAAAAAAATTGTAAATGACAAATTCTGTAATGACAAATTTAAAATTTTGTACATTTACATGTTATGATTTATTAAGTTGGTATTGTTGTATTTTGGATTGTATATATTAGAGGAGAACGTAATTAATAAAAACCAAATTTCAAAAAAGGTAAGTATAAATATTCGTCGTAAACAAAAATTATCCTTCGATTTCGGTGAATAATTGTACCAATTGTAGTTTTAATTTCCAGTTAAAATAAAAGTTGCCTTTTTTTCATTGGTTTTATTAAAAGGCGGGCCGAAAAGTAGATGCGGGCCGAAAAGTAGACGCGGGCCGAAAAGTAACACTTTACGCCCTCTATTTAGAGCTGAAATGTGACACTTTACGCCCGCTTGGACAAAAATAATTTTTATTGTTGAATTAAGGAGCCTCTCTTGGCTTAAAATGCTAAAATTACAAGTCAAGACTGTGCAGTTAATAATAAATATTTTTAAATAATTCAGCAAAAAATTAATTAGGGAAAACATTGAACTATTTTGGTACATGCCTAAAATTTTGAAATTAAAAATAATTTCCAACCAATAATGTCTTCAAATATGACCAATCAAAACGCTTATATTGATGGTCACATTATTGCTTCGAAACTAATTTTAATTTCAAAATTTTAAGCCGGTACCACAATCGTTTTATGTTTTATCTAAACAACTACTTTATTTTAAAAGGGGAACGCAATGTAAGTTACCGCAAAAATCCTGCAGAGGCGCTACAATCGAAAATTTGTAATTAAAATATTAATTTTTAATACTCCAAGTAGTGGATAATGCAGCTGGTTTTAACATTCCATTTGTTGGTGATTCAGGCTATTGACGAATAGGTGGCGCGCTATAGAAGTGTGACGTCACAATTTTTACACTATATCAGATGATTATTATCAGCAATAAGTGGAATGCTTAATCAGCAAGTGCATACTGGTTTGTTGATATGATTTCTTATCACGTTTCAATACAACTAACGGAGGTCACGTACATTTTAACAAAAATTTTAATTAATTTATTTTAAATAATACTACCACTTCAAAATATTAATTTGATAACAAATTTAAATTGTATATACAGTGAATCCCATAATAAACCGGGCACCTAATAAAATTGGAATCTTTTCACGTAATTCAATTATTTTGGTTTTCACTTGCAATTTTGTTAATGTAGTACTACTCCTTGGGTCACGGAAAACACAAAAAAAGTTTGAGAACCTACGGTTGCAAATAGAATTTTTAACTTTTTAATAATTTGATAATAGAAATCATCGCCTCAAAATAACTCGAGCACTATAGCACCATTAGTTTTTCAATAAATTTCTAGAATTCCGTAAAAATATTAACAATGCAACGATTGCATTTTTCTGCAGAAACAATAACATGACATTCAGGGCCCCGCGCCCTATTGTTCAAAGTGTGAAAAATACACGGCCGGCCAAAATTAGAGGCGGCCAAAATCCCAAAAATAGGGGTTAAGAAAAGGTCATTTACTTTAAGGCAGGGAATAAGTAGTAGAAATTTAGGAAATTGTATTAAAAAACCAAAAAAAATCGGCTACAAGGGCGGCCAAATTAAACTTGCTCACGGGCGGAAGTACATTTCCATTCCAATATACAGTGCAGTCTCGGTAATCCGAATACACGCTAATCCGACCATTCAGTAATCCGAACAAAAGAAGAAAAACTCAGTAGTCCGCACAAATAGTTATAATCTGAACACAACTAATAAAATGTTGGGATTATAGAATAATATTCGGATTACAGATTAAATGTTTGTTTAAACATTTTTTTGTTTTTTTTTTGGCTCCTTCGATGGTTTTCATCTTTTCTCTTGATTGTCTTCACTAAACTTTCCTCACAACTGACTCGTACACGTTACAAATAAAAATGAAAAATTACCGTAGATATAGTACTTACTACGAAACAACTAAAGCCGTTAATACCAACCGTTTACACCAATCAAAATTGATTGGTACGCAAGTACTACCAATTTTAAATTTAAATTTAAATATACACCAATCAAAATTGAAATTTAAAACAGCAATCAAACTGGCGTAGTTCCGTAACAACGAAAAGCCGTTTACACAACTCGGGGTAAAACGTTTTTACACACTCGGGGGGCGTTCGGCCGCCTCGACTCCGCTGCGCTCCGCTGCGCTCCGCTACGCTCCGCTGCGTCTCGGCTTTACCTCCCCCTCCCCTCGGGTGTAAAATGGCGTTTTACGCCCTTGTGGTGAAAAGTACTATTACACCAACTCGGCCGTAAAGTGCTTTTACACCCTCGGGTGCGTTCGGGTGCCTCGGCTTCGCCTCGTCTATGAAAACCCGCCCCATGGTTGTAAAATCTCTTTTTATGGCCTTTTGATGTAAACTACTATTATTTTTTCTAAGCACAGTAGAATATGTATTATGTAGTAGGTAGTACATATTTATTTTGAAGTTTGTTTATTTCTGAAATAAAAATTATTCTAAAAAATTCATTTTTAATTAAAAGCTTTTATTTAACTTGGTGTGACCGTTGTCCGTCGTCCGTCCCTTGGACTTTTTCGAGGCCGTTTTTAACTAACTTCCCGAAGTCCTAGAGAGCTGAAATTTGGAACATAGCTTTCACTTGCAGCGAATTTTCATATATTAATTTTGTGTCCCAAAATTCCGCGAAATAAGCGAGAAATCGGGAAAAAACTGAAAATAATAAAGCGCATGCGTGGCTGCGCATTGTACAGTTTTAGCATACAGGGTGAAAAGTTACATTACTAAATCGCATTCGCATTTTTAAGGACCGCATTCAGGGTGAAATTTTTTGTTTTAATGATGTATACAGGGTGAAGCATCAAACATCAAAAACACATACCAGATGAATTCTGATAGGATGCAGCAGGAGCTGTATTTAACAAACATGACTTTTCTTCTTTAGGTGCCTATCCGATTTCGGATGTACGGCGATCCCCCCGACTTAACCAAGAAGGCTGTACCAGGGAAATGTTAATGTTAATGGGGTGGCGGTTTGCCTGTCCCTTAATCGACAGATCAATTTTGGACTTATTTAGATCATTAACATTTTAAGGATTCTTCTTGGCATATTACTCTCGGTGGTTTGCCATTGCCTTCTGAGGGGAGACGGTCAGAATAAAGTTCTTACTTCACTCGAATTCGAACCGGGCATTTAGCGTTCATAGTCAACTCGCGTTAGCACTATGCTGCGACAGCCTCCCACTTAATCAAATATGACTAAAAAATTAAAAATAAAAAGTTAAATAAAAAATTAAAAATTTTAAAAAAACCTTTTATTTAAAATTAAAAAAGTGCACTAAAAAATAAAAAATAATTTTAAGAGGGCTGTATACCTAACTTTTAACGAATATCCATATAGCTCTTTTATTAATGTATGGAATTTAATGCGGTTTGAAGTAAATGATTAGAAAAAAAATCTAGTTTCACGGAAAGTCATTAAGAACTTAAAAAAAAAAGATTTTCATTTTTATTATAATAATTTATCACTCCAGTGACCTGCAAGTGACTTTCCATGAATATTCAAATTATTTAAATTATACTATTTTTAAAATATCTATGTATTTAAGACAAAAACCCTTATATATTTGCTTTTTAAGAAAGTGCATTTAAATCGTAAAATTTGGTTTACACCCATAACATTGCCGGATTAACGGATGTATTTAATTCAATTATGAGTGCAAACCAAACTTTATATTAGGTATAAAGGGCCCTTAATAAGAATAAACAAAACTTCTTGAAAACATCAATATAAAAGCGTGGGGCTCTCAATTGCTTACTTACCTCTAAATAAATAGCCCCACGCTTTTATATTGATGTTTTCAAGAAGTTTTGTTTTTCTTATTAAAATTATTTTTTATTTTTTAGTGCACTTTTTTAATTTTAAATAAAAGGTTTTTTTTTAAATTTTTAATTTTTTATTTAATTTTTTAACTTTATCCAAGAATCCGAACTTCTTTGTAATCCGAATGAGGCTAGGTTTCCATTAGTTCGGATTACCGAGAGCGGCGGCTCTAGCAAGATTTTTAATTGGTGCGAGATCTCATTTTGGCTCCCCCCCCTCCGTGGAGTAAAACGTAAAAGAAACAATATTTGTTTGAAAAGGTGTATTTAAACAAATTATGAAAGTGTTATCTATTTTTAATTCTTGAGGACCAAAACGTTCAAATGAGGGTGTCTTTGGGACGTGAGACGTAAGAGGGGAAGGCAAGAGGTCATTCTTGTGGTCGAGGGGTTGCGGAAGAACTCTTGGACCATCGGGGTTGAGAGAAGACACGTTTGTTATGTAAACGAATATTGATATCTGATAATTGTTAATAAATCGAAGTTGAGCTGAAGTGAATTTTATTTGAACTTGAGTTTGTTCTTGTAATTCGAGTGTTAGCTTTTAAAAGAAAAATTAACTACAAAGCCACTTTCCTCGCTTTGCGCTTGCAAATTTCAGAAAAATATTTTTTTTTCCAAAAAAAAACAAATTATTAATTTTTTCGAAATATTTTGTCATTTTGGCGCCTTAGGATGGCGCCCGGTGCGACCGCACCGCACTAGAATCGCCGCTAATGGGGAAGGAAAAGTCGAACAAAGAACTTGAAAGAAGGAACAGAAATTTTAAATTATGTCAAATTTCAAGATGGCTTGAATCCACAAAAGCAATAATTTTCGATACTTCTAATAATAATTCAAAATAATTTTGCGCACCCGGTATATGGTATAAAATAATTAAAATAAAGAAAAATTTATAGTGAAATATTTTAATAATATGTTCTGTTGTTATCGACGGGTGACGTAACCCATCGTACCACATGACATTTGATAAGCACTTGCTATCGTGGTACAGTGCGATGTTAGCCTAGGAAAGTGTTTAAAAATGTACCTACCTATACTACCAATAATGCTACTACATGAAAACTTATTTACAAAAATGTCTATAATTTTGTTCACGGATAAACATGTAAAATATTTGTTTAGAATTGCAATTTTTAAGAAGTAATTTTAATTAATAATTTATAATAAGATATTTTAGAAACATCTTGAATGATTTTCTCGTCACTTTGTTTTCTCTTTTCTCTTATTAATCTGTGGTTTTCTCTATATTTTGCTACTTTGACAACAATATATGAGATGGTAACGCAGTTACCATTTTTATTTGTATTTCAGCGCCATCACTGAACAAGCTACCACACTTTGCAGTGTATTGCAAATGATGACGTAAATTTTTATGTAAAAGTTGTTATTTGTATAGAACGTCCTGTCGTTAATGTTAACAATTTCTACTTGGTACTAAGTATATTTGTTTCTTTTCATGCTGGTTTGGTATTGAATATCTTAAATTGCATCCACATTGAAAAAAATTATCAATCTGTAATTTCGAAATTTTTTTTATAAATTGAAATTATGAACCCAAAAAAGCTTAATACCAAGAATATTGTTTATAGAATAGTATTATCTCAACGAATTTGCTATATTTTAAATATTAAAGCCTGGCGGTTCCATGTAAAAATAATTAATTGAGAATCATCAGCGCCATCTTTTGAGATTTTTTTAGGCGCTGCCCTTTTAATCATTTAAAAATATTTATTATTAACAGCACAATCTTGACTTGTTCAAACAAGCTACGAGAGAGCTTAACTTTGTTAGTTTTCAATTTTTTTTATTAAAAAAAGAAATGTCAATGATTTACATTTTAATTTATAAAAGATAACGAATCTCACGCATGTACAAAGAGAACAATGGAACATTTAAAAATTTAATTAGTTTAACAAATATTTTAGTTTAAATGACAGATTAAAGCTAATACTCTGTAATAGCAATAAAATGACAACCCCCAATAGCAATAAAATAAATGAATTGTTGTCGTTGGTTAAAGTTAATACTAAAGTCAAATTGAATTAAAATTATCTAAAGAAGGCAATAAGCTATCGCTGAAAGTTTCATATATAATTTTAATATTATTGCAAAGGCATAATTTGTTAATTTTTTTAAAAATTTTTACATACCTACGTAGGTACATACTAATAATTCATTAATTTTATATTATTTAAAATAATACAAAAGATGACCCACATAATTATATCATTTGTACTCACCAAAAATTAAATTTTGTACATTATTTGTGAAAATGTTTACCAATGGGGTATTACCCTCATGGTGGAGGTACCCCCATTTACCCCTTATAACTTTAGCTTGCGCGGCAAATGTGGAGGGAGAACGCTTATTGACACCTAATTCCACCAATTGACGCAAACATAGAACCAAAATGACGAATATTCGTTTCTGCACATTAGCCACTCCCAACCACTATGAATAAAATTACCTCTACCAGTTATGCTATATGAGTTTGCCAACACAAAAATGTACATATAGTTGGAAGGGGGGGGGGTAAAAGCGTAACTAATAAATGTTACTATAGATCAGGGGTCTGTAACGCGCGGCCCCCGAATGGTCTTGGTGCGGCCCGCGGACTCTAAAACAAATGACCTTGTTATTAAAAAAAGCTCTTTTTAGTGGATTTGCCAAGAAGTGCGGCCCGCACTAATCCCCACGTAAAATATTTTACCCTCTTACAACAAAAGGTTGTAATAGATAGATGTGCTATAGATATTCGCTGTGTGCATTCCTCCTGCTGCCCTCTGGTGGCTCAATAAATAAAATGAATTAGAACTGTTTTAGCAATAGTAACTGATGTTTTAATTATGGATTTTTGAGGGAAATTTAGATTTAAACTTTGTTTAAGAGGTCCGTGGTGTATTGGTGTGTATGCTAATCACATAAGGCATAGATAAATAATTAAGGGTCCTGTTCGCAATGCCCGTGTAAAATGGCCTTTAAAATGCTTTGTAAAGCATATTTTCCAATAAAAGTTGAAATATCTTGGTCGGTTTTAAAAAGCAGCTCTATAGCGGAATAGAATAATTTTTTCTTGATACTGTCAACTTTTGGTAATTTTATTTAGTAATAGGTATATTAAAGAAATCTTTAATTCCAATATTCAGAATTTTCAAAAAAAGGAATGTCAAATTTCTTTTCAAATGTAGTAATAAAGACAATTAAAAATACTTTATAGTTTCCAGAAACGATCATTCTATTGCGCTAAAGAGCTGAATTTTTAAAATTCCAAAAATATTTAAACATTTCTTGAAAAACATGTTTAATGAACCTTTTTAAAGAACGTTTTACACCAATATTTAGTCACATTATGAACAGGACCCTTTTAATAGAAAAATAAGTCCCGTTTCGTTTTCATTACGGCCACTCCAAATGCTTTGATTGGTTTTCGTATTCCCTCTCCACCCACGCACATAGTGAATAGGCTGCATCTTAAAAAATGCTACAAGCCATAATAATATTATGTTAGTTGCGTTGCTTAAGTGGCAACCAAATTGAAAGCAAATTAAATCTTTAGAGCCCACAGGCCAAATTAATTAGAAACCCTAATTGCTGGTTGCATTACTCAATGTAGTGTAGAATGTGACATTTTTTCGATTTCTGTGGAAAATTAATTCACAATATCGTAAAAACAAAGGCGTTAATTGGCAAAATCAGATCAATTCTGGAATTTAAAGGGTCGTTTATGAAGAACGTTCGAAAGTTTTGACCACTTCCTCCCTTCTTTACCCCGATTTTTTGCAATTTCAATTTTTTATGAATGTATTAGTCAGTAAACATTCTTGGATGGATTCTGGATTTGATGTGAATGGTAAGATAAACTCACACGCACTTGGCCTCTAAATCGGGCTCATTGTATTACCGCCGGTTCCCACTCTCCGCCCCCCGATCCTGTCACTCCTCAAGCTTTCCCAACTGTAGAATGAACTCCAGGATCTTGGCAGGCGGAGTATCACTGATTCTGGCTAGAACTCTCCTCGACACAGGCTAGTAGGTGTTATGGGTTCCACTATATATTAGATACCCATCTGGACCAGTTCATGTGGATAACCATGTTTGGTAATTCATATATTGCAAGTTTCAATGGTATATTGGAGCAAATTGGAGAACGGTACCTTGTCTAATTTTTGTATTTTGCACGTCCATTCGAAATGGTAAAACAGTCGGTAAAAAAGTTTCTGTCATTTTAGCCGAGATCCCTAAGCACGCTTACTTATTAAAAATATCTCCCTAGGCCCACGCAACTCCCAAACCGAGAACTTTGAGGATAGAGATATCTGAGACAGTCCACTTATTAAAAATATCCCGCTAGGCCCACGGAACTCCTCAACCGGGAATTTTGAAGATCAGAATCTCTTGTCTTTCCTTCGTGTAACATCCGGCCTCACACTTCTACTCCAATGTAGCTAAGCTCGGTTTGCGCATTTCCTATGTCATAGTTCGGCCTCGTACTGATCTTTTATAATTTCAAATTTCCAACTTTTATGAAACGATCAAGGCCGCAAACACAGCTATGTTTTATGACAATGGGGAGGCGGCCTCATGAAACTAGATAAAAAGACTGGTCGTTTTTCAGTGCGCACGTTTATCAACAAAGTGCTGTGCTGCATATTTCAACCGCAGTTTTTAGTGGAATTTCATTGTTTGTTTCCTGTGAGGATTGGTATGTTCATAGCTTATGTTACAAGCTAAGAGATGCCGATAAAATATAGATTTTGAAAAAAATGGAGCCTCATCGTTCTTCCAGTGGACCCTTCATATAATTTCCCCTTTTCACAGATTCAACAAACTCATTTTTGAGTACAGTGGTAATCTCGTTAAAGGAGGACGGCTGAAATCTTTTGTGAAGAATAAAATAATAATAATCCTAATCCCGAAATTTATTTTCAATATTATCTTTAAAAAAAAAAAGCTATGGAATGAGACCATTTTTGTTAAAAAAAGCTTTTACGCCAAAAAGTTAGAAAATTCGTGATATCTAAGAAAGGAAAACGGCTGGTCACCTTAAATAATTGAGTAACTTGCAAAGTATGGACAGGTAGATCTGCCGTCAGTATCACTTGGTAAAAGAAAACGTAGCCTTTCACCACCAGACGATTGCCCTCCCCCCTCTGTTTGAGCTTATAAACGAAATGTTTCTATCTTTAAATCCTTATAGCTTTCCTGGTCTCAGAATGTCCTTTTTACAAGGCAAAACACAGATTTACTATTTAATTGCAAGTTGAAAAGTTTATTGTTTTTAAATTTCACTTTTGGCCCCCTCAATATTTTAGATGCTCCTAAGCGCCTGACCATTTCAAAAAAAAAAAAATGCGCGTTGTATGCTGGTTTTCAATAATCTTGTGGGAATCTCATTAATCTATTTATGAGCGTCATTCGCATTTATTTTTAAATCGATTTTTTCTTAAATTAGCTGATATTTTGGTTTAGTAATTATGACTTACATGTAGTGATAATGGATCAAATTGGTAGAGTGATGTGACCTTCTCCTTAAAGTAAAATCAAACTTATTATGAAGATGTATAATGAATAAACATTTACAAAAGTTAATTATTAATTACATTTGGCATATAAATGTAAGAGCAGTCATACATACAGACATTGACTAACGCAAGTGATTCTCATATTTAATGTTACAAATAAGAAATAAGTTTAAACTACTCGAGAGGACCCACCTATTGATGATTATATTATAAAAATTTAAAATAATAATTACAAAAATAAATAAATCTAAGTTACTGGTAGGTACTATAATATAGTAATTATGCTGATTATGGGAATGTTTAGTAGTATAATAGTTCATGCAATAAATAAAATAGAATGCTACTTAAATAATTTCAAACAACTTTTCACAACTTCCTCAGATAAATGCCACTTGGTCATGTTCCTTTTTGAGCATGAAAGACAAAAATTGGTCAAACTGCTTTCATATTTGAAACATCACTTTTGATCATAGAAATATTGGTTCTTTTTCGAGTGGTAAATTACTTAATAGAAAGAGCACATTTTTCCTTCACATAATATACAAAAAAGAAATTACCAATTATTATAACAACATAAAAATTATAAATAACAAAAACACGTTACATGTCACAACTGTTACAACTTTGGCATTATTTTCACTTTAATAGTTCTTCATTTACTTACCTAGTAAACTAAAATTAATTATTTTTTATTAACAAAGCACACAATATTAAAAATATATAATTTTTTATAATTAAATCTAAAATACTTGTAAATATAAAAGCACAATCATTTTAAAAACAAAAAATCACATTAGACACTTCAAAGTCTTTCAGAATAAAACCGTTATCTACTCAAGTTCGTAAGTGGATACCATTCAGTCATCTCGGTTGTAAGATCAAATTCATGTAAATTGAGTTCAACTCCACCCAAAAATTCATTTTCTTGTAAGGGATCGTGATTCCACACCGTTGCTCTCAATGTCCTTTGCTTAATTATATCCAAAGACATGCGATACTCCAACTAAATTTCAAAGTAACTAAAAGTGTACCAAATAAAATAAAACCACTCACCATTTCCATAAAACTAGGATGACAATTCCGCTTAACAACTTTAGTTTTCCGTTTGGTGGTTTTAGAAGGGTCAGGTTGTAAATAAACTTTAACGTATGTAGACGGCTCTTGTGCGTTCCCAATTAAAGGAAGACTTCTAGCATGATGCACCATCACGGTGAAGATGCCTCTATTGAACTGAATGGACAATTTTAGTTGTCCTTTAATTTTTCCGATTTCGTTACGTTCGTCTAATCTTCGGTCTGTTTTAAAAACGTTTTTGTTAGAAACAAAAATTTGTGGTGTACCATCAGTTTCGTTACCTTTAACTTTCTTTGCAAACTGTTCTTGAATTTGTTGGTCTCTTAGCAAAGGATGAAAGAATGTGTAGACGAGGTCCGAGTGGGCAATTTCGTCGGCGGTTTTGAAAAGGGATTGAATGAAAAGGCTGATGTCGTAAAACCGTTTAGCAGCAACGTTTTTGATATTAGAACGGCCCATGTGTAAACCAGAAGTCAGGCTAAAATTTTCAATTTCTTTTAGTAAGTAAATTATATTTCTTTGGGGAATTAGTGTGGCCCCATTATATATTAGCACAGATTAATATTATAAATGAAATAATAGCAACAGATTAATCTGTGATATTAGGTAATTTAAGATTTGACTCAAATGTTCAGAAGGCTTGAGCCCCCCCCACCCCGATTATGTCATTGACCGCCACAATTGCTGTTGGCGAATTTATAGTTGACAAAAGACCATATTAATGTCTTTTATGAATAAAAAAAAAATGCGTTTGGTGAATCACTCATTGAATTTTGGGGTGAAATTGGTGTCAATCGTTAGAGCCTAATTGAGCTATCATTTCATTTGTTTGAGCCTCAACCATCGCTTCGCGGAGATATTCGCGAAATAGTTGGGGGGGGGGCTGTAGACACCCCTCAACTCGAATTTTGGGGTGAATTTGGTGTCAAACGTTAGAGCCTAAATGAGCTTCAATTTCCAACATTTTAATTTCAATCCACAAGTTTAATTCTATTTTTTCAAATTAAAATTTTTGTTTAGATTAAAAGAACTAATCCTGCTTGCCATTATAATTAGGAATTGGAATCAAATGCAAGAGCTTTGTTAGAGCCTAAATGAGCTTTCATTTAGGATTCACTCCAAAATTCGAATTGGGGAAACCAAAACTGAAACTAAAAAATTGGAAGCTCATTTAGGCTCTAACGAAGCTCTAATGATTGACACCAATTTCACCCCAAATTTCGATTGGGGGGGTCTTTAACTTTCCAATATTACAAAAAGGAAATAAAATTATATTTCTCATTTCAGTTGGTGGTTAAAGAGTGGAGAATGAAGTAATAAATAAACTTTCCTATCTAATGATAATTATAAAAGAATGTAATTTTTTGTGAGTAATTTTTCTTCAAACTTGTTCACATTGCTAATCAAGTCAGCAAATCTAAAGCAGGATGTCAAGACCTTCATATCTAATCAAATACTTTACCTAATTAATTATTTTTACTACATTTCTGAATTGCTATTACAATTTATTATCACTCGAATTTTTATTTACCTTGACATGTCATCAAAATTCATGTCATGTCAAAATAATTGTGAAGTTCTTGGCAAAATTGAGCAACCTATCAATCAAATTCGATTCGATCCAAAAATTGGCCCTAAATAAATGCCATCAGTACAGCAATAAATCAAATTATGTAGAAAACCACACCTTAACATTATAAAACAGTGTAATAAAAAAGCTATATCAGATAAGCTTGGTAAAATGTATTTGTTATCAAATACTTGATATAACGATTTGATAAAATACACTTCATGTAATTTTCTTAAAACAAAGAACATTCATTCAAGTAACTTCAATCATGGGCTTTAAATGTATGAAATTCAAAGCGAGTTACATTACATCTGGCAAATTGAAAAAAGAAAAACTTCCGCAAGTTGTGTGCTTAAAATATATACAAAATTCGGAATTTGATAATTTATGTAAGTACCCCACTTGAAACTTAAGTGGATATTATCAATTAATTCCATTTTTAGCTTATCCGCCACTGCCGTTCAATAATTCCTCCAGCAAACCTATAAAAATTAAACCCACAACACCAAAACCTGAAGTTCTCAGTATATTTAATGCTCCACCTCCACCACCAAATGAAATTGATCCAGAACCAGAGGAAATTCAAGTAACTGAACCACCTAAAAGTATCCTCAAGGTAACGAATAGATATGAAAACAGTCAAGTGGAAGCACCCAATATTATAACGCCACCTGATGATATAAAGCCATCTTTAACATACTCAACTGAAAATAGTGTTCAAAACAATGAAAATCCTGAAGAAGTACCACCTTCATTAACAACTGAACAGGAAGAAGTTCTACCTTCTTTCACAACTGAACAGGAAGAAGTTCCATCTTCATACACAACTGAACAAGAAGTTTCATCTTCACATGAAAGCAAAGAAGTGGACATTTTAAAGAAAGAAGAACAAGAAGAAATAATATCCAGCGAAGATGACACATCACAAAATTCACAATACAAAGTGCGCTTTGCAAAGAAACCTAAACCAAATTACGAACTGAAATCAAATGACGACTCAGAAATTAGCGATTATGAAAGTGAAGACGAAGATCTTGATCTCACTGATAGCAATAACAACCGAGATGAGTACAGCAGTCAAGTTGAAAATATATTTTTTGCAGGAATAGAAGCAGAAGTTACCCCACGAATAAAAAAATTACCTAAAGACGATGATGAAGTGTAAAGTTGTTAATTAGATGTAAGTTAATAAATTTTTTCATTACAAACCTGTGCAATTTGGCTAATGGAAAGTGAAGGCATAACTTTTGGTGCAGTTCCGAAAATTCCTTGTAAGTTCTCAGAACATCCAAGTGCTGGGCTTGATTTTCACGTTCAACTCGCATTATGTAAACATAATATTTGTCCGGATCGTAACGTTTTCTGTAGCCAATCACGCTGACGTGAGTTAAACGCCCATCAGTTGCCATACTAAAAATAATTATGTAGTTAGATATAGGAGAAATAATAGAGTAACGAACTTACGTGTGTATTTTCGGAACAAAAGAAAGTAGTTGGTTGTCACCGTGATCGCCTGTAAATTTAAGTTGGGCAAGATTGTGTAAAAAGAAGTTGACTGGGGTAAACCACGATTTTAAAGAACTTTCAATTAATCTTGCAAAGTAGGCGGCGGCTTCAGGGTTTGATTGTCCTGGTAATAAGGCTTTGTGTAAATTACTGACTGCCTCAGTTGTTACTCCACGTATTCCGGATGAAGCCATCTATTAGGGTAATTAGAAAAAATTTATTTAGCCAATAAAACATGACATTAAAAGTGGGAAAGGTTATGGGTTTGTTATACAATTTTAATAATAAATATTTTTAAATGATATATACAGAGGCACTATCTTGTTTGTTTTACCTTAATATCTCTCTAGTAAATCATAAAAAATACAAGATAATTCAACCTAATAAATGGGAGTCTGTAGTAGTTGGCATTTTAATGAATGGATTGGATATAAAGTTAGTAAATGCAGAACTTTAAAAGAAAATTATACAGTGGGGTGTAATAATGATATCTTAAATTTTTGTGAAGCAGCTATTTTCTTTAAGGTAAATATTGTTCAAATTTATTCTCATTGAGGTTTGGTACATTTGGGACTTATTATTAAATATTATATAAGGTTAACTTACCAGAGTAAATAGATGTAAAAATAAATTGCCGTTACTTCTAACTACATTGAATGCCTGACAACACAAATCTACAAATTTGTGGAATTGTTCAGACGGTCTATCACAACCATTAATCACATAGGCCATATCAGATGTCAAAACAAAAGGTGCACGATCTCTGTAATCAAAAATGTTATAATGAAACAGTTTGAACTCTCAAGCTTAATGATTTTCTAACAAACACCCAGAAATAATTTCAAAATGATCAACAAAAACAAACATGGTAAATAAAAACAAAGTTACCTTTTAAAATTGCCAAACATTTGGGCATCACCTAAAAATTTTCCAAAGTCTATATGGAAGAGATGGCCCGACGTTTTTAACATAATATTGTCATTATGCCGGTCACATACTCCTAGCACATAAGTCACCACGCAGTACCCAGCACAGGAAGCTAAAAAAAAAGAGTTTTAATAATAAGACCAATAGAACTGCTAAATAGGCACACCTGTAAAATTTTCAACTGCTCTTCCATATTCCAATTCGGAAGGATTATGCTTAGCTAACCATTCAGCTATAGGTTTGTCTTTAAAGGAACCAGTTAAACCATGTTCCACCTGTATTTTACGAAGCGTTTCGGCTTTGGTAACCAATTCAATCATTCCCCGTTTCTTGCCAGTTGGCACACAACCAAAGGCGACCATTTTTAAATCCAAACCCTTTTTGAGCCACATTTTATCCATAATACGAACAATTTGTAACGTTAGCTGGTCCTGCTGTAAATCATCACCCACCTAAAGCAAAAACAATGAGTAATCTAACCCAATTTTGGTCAAAACCAAAATTTTTACTTTGTATATGGCAGGAATAATGGAACCATCTTTAGCCAAAAAGTTAATTTTCAGTGGCACCGTGTAAGAAGGAAAATAAGAACAACTTCGTACTTGCACTCCAGACACACGAAGAGTAGGTGATAGCGGAAGACTTGTGGTATTATCAAGGAGATTTTGATGGATTCCATCTAAACCATTACATAGTACGGTAATTCGATGGGAATCTTTCGACTTGTAAACCAGTTCTGCTATTTCATTCAAATCCTAAAATTGATCATAATATAATCTTGATGAAAATAAAACAGTAAAAAAATGTACTTTAACCAAAAGTTGTTGAGAAATGAAGCACATTCGTAACGCTTCTCCGCATGTGGCTAGTAGCGCCCTCAATAGCAAAGTTATGCGACGGTGATACCTCGCTTCACTAATGTTCACCTCTTTTTCTAGCGTTTCAGAACTCCAATTCTAAAGAACAAAACACAAACGTCCCACTTTTGATACTATAAAAATTTCAGATATACCTGTGGGATTGATCCTGGTAAATTGTGACTAAGTAACCAAAACAAATGATGAGCGACTCTGGGTGACCTTAACGATCGGTCAAGTAAAAAGTAAGCTAAAGGTGAATTCTCGTAAGTTTCATGACGTAAAGCAACGACTAGTTGAGGTAAATAATCAACCAGTTCGTCGTTACTTATACCTCGTATCCATTTCACAGCCAACTTTCGCACTTCCATATCAGGAAAACTAAGAAAGCAATGTTACGATGACCCGATGAGTAATGACTTAAAAATTGGTTGTACTTACGTAGGTAGCAATAATTGTATCGCTTGAACAGGTCTCATTGGTTTCCAATATCGTAACATACCGTGCAAATCTGCAAGGCACGCCCATTCCCAACTGTGAGCTGCCAGTAACACTTTAGGAAGTGCTTCAGGCATATTATGAAGGTAGTGCCGTTTTTCCCATAGTACCTATGAAATTAACCAAAGTGAAAAACTACCCTCAACTTTTCTTTTTATATTTACCTCCCTGACTTCGGTAGGTGCTTTAAACAGCATATCTTGCTCACATATTTCAATTAACTGCTGTTGTGTTTGTAAATCCAAACTATAAAAATCACCTTTGTTGATCTCAGATTGAGCAACGGGCGGAAAAACAACCCTAGAAGGCGTTACAATTTCTATACCCAACACTGGATGATCACTACAAGGGTGAACTCCAGCACTAGGCGCTGGACCATAAATATAATTGCATTCCTTCGACCAAATAGAAAGTAAATTGTTTCCGTGAATCATAATTCCCTCATAATTAAAAAATTGCATTGCAGCCCAACCTAACTCCTCCTGTTTATACTGTGGAGTATTCGAACTGTCATTATTATCCGGCTGTTGGAGAGTTCTACCGTATAATACTATAACCAGTCTTGCTTCTCTAGCTAAGGAACTTATTAAAACACCTTCCATGTCCAGCCTAACAGAAATTTGTAATTAAAAATATAAAATTTCACGTAAGGCGGGGATTTACCAGCAATTAAATAAAACTCTTGGATATAAACTGTTAGTAATCGTACTAGGCTGCGATAAAACGGGTTGACCAACAGGACGAGTGCCGTGGTAAACTTGAATAGCAACAATAAAGTCGTCATGATTCCATTCTTGAGATGGCCGATGAATGGAACAAATTCTCACCAAAACCGAATCGCTCAAATCGTTGACGTTTACAGTGGCTAAACAAATTTTTTGTTAATGATTTTGCTGTTGCCGGGTTAGAAATCTTACATGTTCTACTGCTGGTTGGGCAGTTCAATTTGAAGTTGACCCGAAAAGCTTGACAATACATTTCTAGAAGACCTTGAATTGCACCTCGGATTCTTTCACAGTGACCGCTGACGGTTGCCGACAAGGAATTTTCATGCCAGTTAGATTGCGGCTAAACATTTTATTATTAAGTTTTGAATGTAAAAAAATTTAATTTATTAAATAAAAAACAACCCCGACTACGAAAACAAAAATGTTATGATTTATGATAATTATTTGTTCGCGATATTTCCTGTAATTACGGCATTTTGTTTAAAGTAGGTTTTAATTTTGGGTTTGAGGATGTTAACCGGACCCAGAAGATATTATTATAGTTATTAAAAAAATTCAACGGGGTCTTATGAATAATATTAAAATTATTAGTTTACTCAATACGATTGGAAAGTTTAGAGTTTTAAAGATATTTTAAGTTTGATTGGCTGCGCTTTCTCCATTCTGTTGACGGCATGTGTGCCTGACGTACAGATTCAGATTTTCCACATTGTGCTCCCTGGAAGGACAGGGGTATAGACTTACGAAATAATTTAACGTGCTCGGTTGGGTCCATAGGACATTCCAAACACGGCCTCCAGGGCAAGAAATCCGGTATAATACCAGATCAACGCATACATGCGTATGTGACCGATAGTGACAGACAAGTCACAAGCACATACGCACACCCTCCCACTCACTCAGACCAGCTAGCAGGTCGTGTAGGCTCGCCAGGCCTTTAGGTTGAGGCGCATCCCTCTGTAGGGCGCACCCCGACCCCCTGCACACTCACCCACGATCATCAACGCCGTTCTAGCTACAGCCCACCGGCCCTACGACGGAAGGCACTCACCGAAAACTGCGAGAGCCGGCTGCAGGACTCCTCATCACTTACAAGCCGGCTCAGATCATCATCCGGACCATCCAGCGCCAAATCACTCCTGAGGTCTGAATAGATCGACACTCGAAGAGGATGTGCCGCCAGGTCTCAGGTTCACCACTCGTACAAAGATCCGTATCTGACAGGTCACGCATGAATAGAAAGGAGTTCATGCTACCGTGGCCCGTCAGCAGGAAACCCAGGAAAAGTCCAAAGTCGAACCAGGGGTTATTTACGACAAACAGAGCGTCACCAAAGAATGTTCTGGTGACCGCACCAAACTCGAAGTTGGACCATCGCTCCCGCCAAACAGAATAGGAGCGCTCCCGGAGTAAACGCTTAAAAGCATTTTTGGGAAGTTCCCTATCGCCAATCGCCATCAGATCGTCGGGCAACTGATGAAGGCCCCTCTTAGCTCTATGCAACTCCGAACGCTCTCTGGCCAGCAAGTCCCAGGGAAGAGCACCTCCCAAGACTTGCATGGCCTCGGTAGATACCGTGCGACATACTCTAATGGTGGCGTACAGTGCAACCCGCTGACAGCGGTTTATTGCCACCCGCGCATAGGCCAGGCGCATGGATTCACCCCACACCCCCGCCCCATACGCCACCAGCAGCCCCCCGTAGATCGTATTTATTGCCTTCCTCCCCAGACCCTCCTGAGCACCCGCCTCAGGCCGCCAACGGTCGAAGCCATCCTGTCTCTAAGAACCCGGAGATGTGGCTGGAAGCTAAGTCGTTCCCCAACCAACAAACCAAGGTACTTGGCCTCTGTCTTATACGAGATCGTGGCATTACCCAAGCGCACCGTAGGGTGCCTATTTGTAGATAGGTGACCCTTAAGTAGCATTTGGAACGTCTTCTCCACTGAGACCCGGACTCCCACAGACTCACCCCACTTAGCCACCTCTCTCAGGCCCTCCCCAGCTAAGAGCTCCAACTCAGCCCTGCTATCTCCCTCCACGGCAATGAACAAATCATCTGCGTATGCCACAACGTGCCTGACGTACATAAGTACTTACAACAAGGCTTGGAAAGGAGTGGGGCTACCGCACTTGACGTTATCTTGTGCTCAGGGACGGTGCTAAGCGGTAAGCCAATGTACAAAATGTCAGGGGGCGCTTCAGAATATGATCTACATCTGCATTATGGCCAAAAAATAATTTTTAATTTTTTCATTGCAATTTTAATGGCCATCGGTTCCGGGCCATAAGGAGAACCGTTCGAGCCGTTTCTCGCCAGTTCGTCAGCCCTAGTCAACTTGATGTCCTTTAACCCAGCAGAGAGAAAGAACATTTTGGCCAGATATTTTATTATACAAGCATCAGATCAGAGGTGTTCTTGTGTCCTATACTGTCCGATACTTTGAATATTTTTGTCCTGAACTATTTTTGCAGTGTATGTAGTATGCCTATAAGTTCCGCTTGAAATATGGATGCATATGCACCCAGAGATATACTTATGGTTATGTCAAGTTCTGCAGAATATATTTCTGAGCCTGATCCAGCATTATTTTTTAAGCATCAGAGTATTGTGACATCTGGCCACTTTTTTTGCACAATTTGTCCGCAAAGGGACGCTGGCGTCGTTTTTAATACCCCCATTATGCACCCAGCCAATGGGTGCGTGACATTTGACCACCTTTTTTGCACAATTTGTCCGCAGCGGACGCTGGCGTCGTTTTTTAATACCCCCACTATGCACTTCGCACCCAGCGAATAGACGTACAACGTACGTGTGTTAACAGAACGTCGCACTTCCTGGTGTAAGGAGGACACTGTTGTTTTGTTACCTATCTGGTTCTGGGCCAGCATAGCAGAGCATGGGTCTGACAACCGCGGTACAGAAGTAGAGGGTGATCCTAGGGGATTTCTTGGTAACTTCAAAAACAACCGTGATACCGACATTTATGGAAAAGTCTAAAAGTCAAACTTTTGCCTATAGCTTGAAAACAGATAACAAATTCCGGTTTTTGACAGCAAGTTTCTCATTTTTCGATATCTCATAATATAGTTACCGATTTCCCCATAAGAAACATCGAAATTGAGCCACATAACCAAAATCCATTTTTGGCTTGTAAGTGGTATTCTATCAACC
Organism: Rhagonycha lutea; assembly: GCA_958510855.1. Lineage (NCBI taxonomy): Eukaryota > Metazoa > Arthropoda > Insecta > Coleoptera > Cantharidae > Rhagonycha > Rhagonycha lutea. Next base: position 10,809,629 of record OY294037.1, read on the forward strand.
CCAAATTTCCTCTTCATAATCACGCTCTAGTGAATTTGTACAACCTTGACAGGACCTCTAATTGGAACGAATTCTGGATTGAAGTGGTCGCAAACCCACGTTTGAATGAAGTATCCCTTCAAAACATTGTCGAATACATTTGAATAAATTTACTTAGCTTGAGCAATTTATATGCAGATATAAAATATCACAATTTGTTGATTTTAAGTCCGTAAAGAAGATATTTAAGAAGTTATCGTGAGTTTTTCTTATACTTTCAATCCAAAATGCAAATGTATTTAGCGCACCCCTGATTATCGGTTAGGCGATAAAGTTCCTGAGCACCGGTACCAAATAAAGCAACAGATATCAAACATAGGGAAAAATAATATGTCCCTAGGATGCTCAACTGAATAAAATAAATAAAACAAAGGCTTACAAAAATAAATGGGATAACTTTATTGCTTTTATATAAATATAAAAACAGGAGACTTCATCCCATCTTTAACACTGTTACACGGTTGAAGGAAGATACAATACTGATAGAGAAACAATGGCTTGGTCTTTTCCTTTACAAGAATTACAAAATAAATAAATTAATCATATAAAGTAATGTTATCCGACGAAATACCAATCAGTTACGACTAGAACAAAAAAAATGAAGGCTCCGAAATTAGCAAAACATTTACATGCTTACTATAGTCTATGAGAAGTCCCATGTTGAGCAGTCAAACAACCGAAAGTTTCAAAACAGTGGTCCAATGCTAAAACTTTTGGATTGACAGAAATAGTAACAATTGGTTCTACCGAAGCACTTTCACTCTCACTTTTAACTAAAGCAGAAAAATCCCAGACGTTCACAACGCCATCTATGGAAGCAGTCGCAAGCAGATTTCCTTCCTCATTAAAAACTGCTTTAGTTAGAGGTTGCGCTCCAGTTTTAATTTCTGTTAATTGCTTAGAACTGGTGATATCCCAAATTCTTAGCCTCCTATCTTCACCACCACTGACTAAATATTGTCCAGCAGGATTAACATTAACACAGTAAACTGAGCCTTTCGATCCCGTCAGTAACCTAATTGGTTCAGCATTTTCTATATTCCACATTCGAACCGCTTTGTCTGCTCCACCTGTTATCACATAAAGGCCGTTTGGGTGAAAAGTTAAACAATTAACTTGTTGAGTGTGCCCTACAAATACCCTCAGAGATTGACTACGTTCGGTGGTCCACAACTGAGCGGTACGGTCGTACGAACCGGTTAAGAAATAGTAATGTTGTGGACTGGTTGTTACACAATAAACAGGATATTCGTGTCCCTTATATACCATTTTTTGTTTGTAGTCCTCTAAATCAAACAAACGTATGGTTTTATCCTGCGAGACCGACACTAAATGATTGGATGTTTTAAAAACGGACATATCGTACACCCGACTGCTATGACCCAGCATTTCGACTTCACCGTAAGCCATGGTATTATCCAATTGTTCTAAAGTGTTTAAGGAGCGCATAACAATCGCGTTATTATAGCTATAGGCCATCACACCTTTCTTCCTGTACAACAAACCACAACTAACTTCATCTTTTACGTTCCCTATATTAACCATGTATAAAGTAGGCGGGTCGTTCTTCACTCCGTCTATAACATCGAGCAACTTTTGCAAAGTCAAATTGTGCGCTTTAGCGAACCCATTACATAAATCATCATCTCGATTGTTAGGATGAACATTATTAGTTTCCGTTTCTTCCTCACAACCTCCTCCTTCGATTTCCTTTATCGTCTCGAAATCAATGGTAAACCAATTCTGAAAAACTTGCAGAAGTACGATGTGGCCTGAATTGGTAAGAAACTGTTTTAACGCGTCAATCGATTCGAAAGACAACTTAACCACGTACTTGTGACACCTAAAATTTTCCTTCAGGACGTTCAAATCGACACCATCAGTTGCGAACGTATTGATCAATTCTTGTACAATTCGGTCGCACTTATTCCTATCGATAACGGATATGTGGTTTTTAAAAAAATTAGCAGCCTTTTCCGACTGTCCACCTCTCAAAATTTCGATGTACAGGTGACAAAATAAAGGTCCTATCAGTAATTCTAAATCTTCGTGTTGGTTTTTACTTTTCAAAAGTTCTCGAAGCCAACTTATGAATTTACTAAAAGTATGATCGATTGCACTAGGGTCGTTGTTAAAGCAGCTGTATAAGATCGAATTAGGCCTACTAATTTCGTTTGCAACGTATGACGATAGTTTAAATTCTTCCAAATCGCATTCTTGGTAACTCAAAATTGGGTAGTTTCGTTTTTGTAAGTAATTAAATACCACTTGCTTAACTTGGTCAGTCCTTGAACGTTTGGCTTTGTTATTGTTTTCGCGTTTGATATCTTCCATGTTTATGAAATTAGCAATAAGCTTGCTAAATTACATAAAATGTACCATTAAATTTCCTTATTTTTGTTAATTCAAATTAGGAAAATGCACGCAAACTAAAACATTTTAGGTTATGTCACAAACCATCACAAACGTCACAACATAATTTATACAGGGCGTTTTCAAAAGAAAAAGTGATATAAATAAAAATAATTTCTTTTTTTTTATTTATTATTCAAAAGGAATTCAAGAAGGAAAGTTGATTCAAAAATTATTAACTAAAATTTTAGATTCTCTATTTAATACCCACCAATGCAATTAGTGATCATGGGGGGTCGCGATCGTAATTATTATTCTGGTAATACCCGGTAAAGACCAATAGATGAGAATTTGAATTCTTATAGCAGGGGAGTATTCCATACCCCTCAGACCCCCCGGATTGTCATTGGAGAATACCCTAGGAATACAACTGCCTACAGAATAATATACACAAATTTCACTCATTTGTACATAAATATAAGTAAGTATATGTAAGATTTTTTAACAAGAACAGTAGAATGAAGGGAAACGGAATTATGACCTAGGATAATAATTATGGAAATCTGGCTTTATATCTTATCTAATAGAGATAGAAAAAAATATATACATATTTTAAATGAAATTGTATGGTCTACCAATTTGAGTTAATAAATTTTTCTCGAAATTGCACTGGAAACGAGATACCAACAAAAAAACCAAGCCTAATTATGTATTTTACAAACTTATATGCATTCTTATCTTGTTATTATCTATTAGAAATAGAAGAGAATTGTAAATACAAAAATTTGTTTCAACCACTTTAACAAAAATTTGCATTGTAAATGAGATATATGAAAAAAAGTAGAATTTACTAGGATTTCATACGGTTTATTCAAGCGGCGGCGCGCGTACAAGTGCCCCAAGGTCGAAAACTTGGATTTAACATTGGAGACCAGTTTATAAAACATATTAAATAATTGAAACTACCAAAATAATTACGATCGGAATTGCCAATTGCACTGGCCTAATTATTTTCCATGGTTCCAAAAAATATGAGAAACCTGTAAAAGTCTGTAACGAAACCCTAGCGATTTTACATTAAAACAACTTTTATAGACCCCATATCAGCCAGAAAAAATGAATCTATTCCCTTCTACTCTACACCATTTCAATGAGACGAATGAAAAAAGATATTTTCAAATATTTTTACTTACCAAAGAAGTTGCTGGAATGAACTTCTGACAAATTTCTTTTAGCCCATCCAATGCTTCGCAAATATCCACCGTCTCAAGAGTACCCAACAATTTAACCACCACTTTAATTGACTGTATCACACCAGATGGTTGCAGCTGAGGCATATAATTTGAACTAGCATTTTTTTCAATCAGACTGGAGGCTTGTTCCAACTTCTCCATCTCCTTTTCCAACGTTTCTGTACACGTAAAAGTGAAATAAAACCTTGTTAAAATATAAATTTTATAATATTACCCAACAAAATTTTTAAATTATCATAGGAAAGAGGAGAAATTGGTTCGTTAGGAACTATATCTTCGAGTTTGATGTCCCGATCTCGATTATCGTCTTGCGGCTAACAAAAACCCAAAATAAAAGTGTTGAAAGCATTTTTTACTTTATATTTACCGTTCGTGCAAACGATCTATCTACCAGCCTGTCTGGCACTAAAATTAACTGTACGTCTTCTTCTAACTTGATGCAGTTATGAACGAATTCATAATCGGCTAATAAAGTCGTTGGAGCCAAATATTCGTTGTAACCCCACACTTTCAAAGTATACTCGTCCTTTGATGGAGCTTCTAATTCGCAGGTAACGTGTAATGTTATGTGTTCGACACTCGAATTAACTAAAACCAATGTATTAAAAGACGCAAGGTTGCTGTTGTAGAAATTTCTCACCGTCACATGTAAAAGACACTGGTTTAGTATAGTCGGCATTTTCGTACTGGGGAAACACGCACACTTTAATACTGGTCCCCTCACGATAATTATGGTGCATTAACGGACTCATCACTAAACCCATGTTAGTATCAGGGTCGTCATATTTAAATTGATCTATGTAAAAAAAAGAGTTAAAATACAGGTTAATATTTTGATAAAATCATACTTCTTAAATTTTGGACCATTTTGTAAAAAGCTATTAAATCGGAGTCGGTGGTGCTGTTACTGTGTTCGATTAAGGAAATATTGTCGTACAGCAACGTCTTTTTTTTAATCCAAACATCTTGATCGTTCTTTTTACGTTCCATGGTGGATAATTGTATTCTTCTAGGTAGGGTAGCAGGAGGTGAAATTGGAGTGTTTTCCGATTTTACCACAGCTGCATAAATTGGATCTGAAACGCTGTTATTTCCAGAACCAGAGTAGATAAAATCGTAGGGATCATATTCATCATAAACGCTGCCACATACCGAATCAGTATCATCTCCTAAATTGGAAAAATTAGTTGATTATTTAATATAGAATATTGTTATGACCTCTAATTTTTTTAACCTTACAGGACATAGTGAAAATTGATGAAAAGGTGAATAAAGGAACGATTATGTTATAGAAGAGTGAGTTGGAAGTGTGGACTATGGAGAACCCCAACGATTGAAAAGAGAAAATTTGGTTAAAACTAAGTTTCATTTTTCATGTAACTATAATAAATGCTGAATAATTTCTAAATATGATGAAGATTTGATTTGTACATAGTTAAATATCACATTTAACAGACACCCAATTTGTGAAAATCCTAAAATTAGGCAGAAACGATGATCAAAGGGGGATTATGTCGTGATATTTCCTCAATTCTGCAGGACAACAAAGTTTATTTAATTGTTAATTTGTAGTTTTAAAATAAATTCAAGTCCTTTAAGTTAACAAAAGTATAAGTGAAATTTGAAGATTAATATTGTTCAGGATAAATCGTAAATGATAAACGAAACAATAGATAATAATTAGTAGTACAGATAAGGGAAAAGAATCTGTTAATTGAATTTATAAAGAGAAGAAATTTGTCTAAGGTCAAGTTGAAGTTACTGAGGTAGTTGAAAGCAACATATGGCCACTACATTTGAGCATAACCAGCTGATTGATAAGAGCTGAGTAAATGTTTAAAATAGTTTCAATATTAATAATATCAGAATTTGGAAATAAATAACACTTGATTCACCATTTAAAAACTTTTGAAAATGTTGTACGATTTGACAAAATAGGTGGAATTCTATAAGATTAATTTATTTACATGATTTATGAACCACTTACTTGCACAGTCTGGACTGGTAGTTCTCATGCTATCCAAAGAGGTTCCATTATTTGAACCGCTCAGTAAAGGATCAAATGCCTCAAGAATGCTGACCCTTACACTGTTTCTGTCTTCGTACCCACTAGCTGGTGCAAGGTCTATGAGATTGTAGCTTGATTTCTTTTCGTGTGTCCGCCGTGGCGTCTTAGATGTGTTAGGTTTGGTAGAAGAAGCTGACGATGGTAAAACTATAGGTGCAAGCGTTTTTTGTTTGTTTCTAGGTGGTAAAACTGGTGCCTAAAAATTTCAAATTGATATAAAAATAAGATAACAGTAAAATATACGCTTACTTATGACAAAAAATGAAATGCATAAACAGTCTAATGACACATTTTAATGTTGATATACGAATGTGCAGGTGTACATTATTTAAATATTGTAAAGAAAAGAAAACCTCATTTTAGTTATAAATTTTGTTCAATGAAGAAACAGGATGAATGAATTTAACTTCAGTGTGAAACCAAACCAAGTAAAATTTCGTTCAAAGATGAGCAACAATTAAAAAAATAATTTAAGAGAAAAGGTAAATATTAATTATTATCAAGGTAACAATGTAGTATTTAAATCATTAGCTCTATAATAGAAACGAGTCAATTATTGTAGATACATTTCATAATCACATGAAAGATTAGATAGCTTCACTAATTATCAACTATTTTATTATCCATGCAATTACAGAGTAATTCGCAAAATTTATTAAACAAAGATTATATTATGCATAGAATCCAATCAATTCTAAAAAAAAAAATCACATAGCTCTGAAATAATCGGAACTTGAATTTCATAGTTATGTAACAAAGAGTAGAAATATAGGATAATTATTGTCAACGAATTTTTGCTATACAAATTCGAATTCAAGAGTAATCAAGGCAAAAAGCAGGTAAATTTTGGTAAAATTCGTGTTTCACATACTATAGTTTTTATTTTTTAAATAACTCACAAAAGTTAACTTCTTTATTGAAAATAAACAGAGATGAAACTGTCAAATATTTTCTGCTCTCCAATTTTATATTATAAGTAGTATGTGCATTTTTGACGAAAAACTAATCGTTAACAGGTTATTACACAAAACAAAGCACGCGATGACTATCAACGCCCCCCCCCTCCCACACCAATTTTTGATAATATCAGTATAATACGATTTATCAAACTGTTCAAAATATGCATTTGTTGCTTTGACAACTTCAGAATTTGAACTGAATCTTTTACCATTAACCAATTTTTAAAGTTTGTAAACAGAAAATAATCGCAAGGGACCACCAAATCTGAAGAATACGATTGATGTTTAAGAAATTCGTAATGTAATTCATTAAATTTAGTTATTGCAATTCCTGAAGTGTGAGCTGGTGCATTATCTTGATGAATCACCACTTTCTGATTGTTCAAATGTGGTCCTCTCTTAATTTCATCATTTAATCGATCCAATAACGATCAATCCGAGATAATCGATCAACAAAACTCCATGAGCAACCCAAAAAATGGCAGTTATAACCCTACCAGTTGAAGGAACAATTTTGGCCTGTTTTGGTGTGCTTGTGCCAGCATCCACTGTTTGGGCTGTTTTTGGAGTATAAGAAGTCCATGTTTTATCAACTGTTATGTATTGATGCAAAAATTCACTTGGATTACGTTTACAAAATGTACATGCATTGAGTTTTTTGATCCATAATATGCAAGAGCAGCACCCATCTTGCATGTGTAAATGCTCATGCAAAATAATTCGTAAGCGTTCATTTGAAATGTGTACGTCAACAACTTAAAGATTACCCCTTGCGATTAGAATTTTTTCATTATTTTTGGAGTATTCACAGATTTAACATTAATAAATTTTACATAGTTTCAAAAATTTTAGACAAAATGTTACAATTTAAAGTTTTTGTAGGGGTCAAAACTGCCTCCTTTTTGTTTAGAATTTTTACAATATTTTTGCAGTGTTCACAAGTTTAACATTAAGAGCGCGCTGCAAATTTTGATGCAAAAACATGTTTCAACAGATGGCGTACCCTAAAATATTAATCTTTTATAGTTATCTTTTCACCAAAACAGAATTCTAATAATTTATAAAAGTCATATGAATAAACGATAACTAAGCTAGGCAATAAGGAAGTTTGAGCTTCCAATGTTGCATATTTACAAGTATATTCCAAAAAGATATTCACATGTGTAAATATTGAATATATTTAAAAATATTTATCTTTGAAAGTTCAAACTTCCTTATTGCCTAGCTTAGTTATCGCTTATTCATATGACTTTTATAAATTATTAGAATTCTGTTTTGGTGAAAAGATAACTATAAAAGATTAATATTTTAGGGCACGCCATCTGTCGAAACATGTTTTTGCATCAAAATTTGCAGCGCGCTCTTAAATATAATATATTAAATATTATTTACAAAGTTTTAAATTTTTTTGCTGTTTTACCCCTCTCAAAAATCAGCACTATGCAGTAGTTTTCACCACGTTTTCACATTTAATGTTACTACGGCCCCTTTGAAACAAATATCTAATTTTGGCGCTTCCCCCTTTATTTTATAAAATAACACACATTTTTAAAATGTAAAAAATGCTTTTCTGTGCTTAAAAATGATTTTTAAATTAATTGTATAATTTTCAAAGTAAAAACTTTATTTACCTACTAAAATGCTATACTCTGTTCACTCAACAGATGCAGCTAAGCATCTTTTTGATGTGAGTTTGATGGACATGTACTTTGCTTATTATTCAAACTTAGAATAAACAACACATTTTTCAAAATATTAAACTACTTACTGTTTCAATAACTGGTGTTTTCGATGGAAGTGGTGGTATTGCAGGAGGTGTCGGAAGTATAGGAACCATAGGGCTTGGAGGTTGAACTACATTCCAACCAATATTTGACGATTTTAATGGCAGATTTTGTAACATACTAGGGATACCAGCAATGTTACTGCCACTATTAGGGAATGTACTACTAAATTGCCATTGTTGATTATTTTGAGGTGTCTGAGGCAGTGCAAACAGATTTCCCAAAATATTTACATGTACTTGTGGCTGGCGATGTTGTATTTGACTGTTATTTGTTGATAGCAAAGTTTGAATGTTGGGGCTAATAGGTTGACTAATTTGGCTGTTGTTCGATGCTAATAAAGTTTGAATGGTGGAGCTAATGGGTTGATTAAGTTTAGGATCTGACCTAGAACTAAAAAAGACAAATAATAATATAAAATTTAAAAATTATCAAGTCAATTACGCAATACAAATCAATTATAGTCTCATGAGCCTTCTGCATGGTAAGAAAACTTTCAAAACTGTAAATGAAACTTTCAATAAGAAATGGTCTTGCTTGGGGGATTATGTAAAAAAGTCAAGTTAGTAATTAAGTTGAAATTAAGAACTTGAAGCTCTAAAATTCAGATTTTGAAGTTAGTAATTTCAAAGTACCAAGTTACTTTACAAACTTGTATTTGCACATTAAACATCTAAGAGCTCACGAGAATAAAATAAAATTTTATGCATTATTAAAAAAGCCCCTAGTAACTCACTTATTAATTTGTTGACAAAATTCGAGAGCATCATTATTAGCAGGTGGATTTGTAAACGAGATTAGGTCGGGGGTGGAGTTATCATTAGATATGCTTGTAGTAAATCGTCGTTGTGTTGTGGGTGGAGGTGCTATAATTGAATTGTGTTGACTACTAACACCCGTCCCCGGTCGAGGACGTGATTTTATTTGATGGCGCTCTGCTTTGCTTCCTCCACAGTCAGATTCGTTCATAGAAGAAGCTCTCGAAACTAAAACAATGTTATAGTAACAACACCCACACAAATTGATTATTCAAACCTGATGTGCTCCTGGTCGATTTAAAAACATCTTGTGATATGTTAAGTTCCTGTAATCGTTTCTTATTTTTAAATTGCTCCAACGCTAACGATTCTAAACTCAGTGCTTGTGCACGTTCCAAATCTTGCTCGAATTGCTTATCGTAGTCTATATTTTCCGATGCCATATCTATGACACTAACTACTCGAGGTTACAGACACAAAAACAAATAAGCTGTTTATCACATCGTTTACTTGAAGCACAAAGGAAGAAGCAATTAAAATAAATTCAAGGAAAACAGAATGGTAAAAGGACAACTAGGTAAATAAATTTGGAAAAGTTTAACAACAAACCTGATAATTATAAAATTATGTATTATTGCATCTCACATATTAAAATGACTTAATTAACTACAAATTTAAATATAAACGTATGCATTGAATTATTTTAAAGAGTAAATTGAGCATACGTCAATCAAATCAACAAGTCAATATAACCTCGAAAAAGGACAAATAAAAATTAGGTGTTATGACAGTTGGAACTTTTGACGACCGCATAAAATTTAAACTTTCGAGATAACGAAAATCGAATAAAAATAATAATAATAAATTACGCAGTCTGGGCTACAGTATAATAATTATTCTTATCTACGGTCTGGAAATTTAAGTGCGACCAGTAGCGTAACCAGAATCTTAATTTGAGGGGGGGGGGCTAAAATTTCTCTAATAAAACAAAAAAATCGCAAAATTATTTAGTGCACTTTTATTGTTTTAATAATAAATTAATAAATAAATTCCAAAAACCTAAAATCCATCTAATACGTGGAATTTCCACATTTTCTATGTTGTTGGTCCGCTCCTAATACAAACTGGTTACATTTCTCTATGTTCTGTAATCCACGGATGCACCATAACTTCTTCAAGGGAAAGCCTTTGACCCGGTATAAATTGTAATAACTAAAAAGGGTAATGGTAATTAAATTATAATTCTATTTAAATTCAACTTTTTTCGTACCTTTTTCATTAAATCGACAGCACCCTTAGGAATATCATAATGGAAATAAACATACGCATTACGAATACTTCTGCGCATTATTTCAGTTGATTCTGAATGAAAAGGCGAATAACCCATCAAAAATTCGTGACATAGAATCCCTAAACTCCAATTGTCAACAAACTTAGTATATGGTTTTGCATACACTAATTCAGGTGCCGAATAATAGAGGGTTCCACAAATAGTCTTGTGCATCTGATTGGACGAGTGAATGGCCAATCCAAAATCAGCTAATTTGATGTCGTTCGTAGCAGAAAGCAATAAATTTTCAGGCTTTATATCTCGATGAATCACATTCAAATTGTGGCAGTAACTTAAAGCATCTGCCACTTGGTACACATATCTTGCAGTGCTAAAATTTTAAATTAGAAAAAATGGAAGTACAGAAAGAAAAACTTGGGTATTACGTGTGCTCGTCAAAACGTTGGTTTGGACTTGATTTTAGTCGCTGATAAACGTTACCATTGGCTGCATACTCTAAAATTAGGTATATTCTATAGTCGTCGTGAAACCAACTCAAAAGTTGTAATATATTTGGATGCCTAAACATATTTTTTATTACTTCCAAAAAAGCTTTAGCTAAAAGAATGGCTTACCTTAATTTAGACTGTATTTCGATTTCTCTTAATACTTGTTTTTCAAAACTGTTTTGTACAACATATCCCTTTTTTATTGTTTTTACAGCAACCAAATATTCTGTGTTGCGTACGCGACCCATACAAACCCGTCCAAATCGTCCTGCGCCCAGTTTGGTCCCCAGTTCAAAATCGTCTAGACTCCATTTATAACTTGAAATTAGAAAATAAGTTTAAGTTGAAAAAACATGATCAAACATACTCTTCATTTTTATAGGCAGGATGAACAACCATGCCCGCTAATAAATTTTGGGCACATTCTTTATATTCGTCTGGAATTTGCGTATCTTCAGTATCTTCCATGTCGGTTTCGTCAATTTTCCAATGAGCATCACTTTCGTTATTGTACGACATGTTTCTCTTATTGATAATATCTTTAGATACTTTTTTACAGATTGATTTACAGGTTTTAAAAAAAAAATAGAGATGGATTGTTATTTCTTACGGCTCGGCTCGGCTGTGAATTCAAAAAAGTGAAGCCTATTTTTGTAGTACAGCTCTAAGAAAGTTCAAATATTTATTGGTTTATGTTGGTACTAAAATGAGTGTAATTCACATTTCAGCCGTATGTTATTAGCAGTTTAAATTTAAATTCCCCTCCAAAATCCTAAATTACTATTGGCCATATAAACAGTTGCTTCACAAATCGGCCTTCTAGGTGGTCCCCCTTTTTTTACATCGAGTAGCAGTCCATTTTATTTTGAGATGTCCGTGGTCTTTCTTTGCCAATAAAATATTAATGTTCGTTTGTACCTTTACCACTTACCGGCCTTAAGCGGGGTTGTGTAGCACACTTAAGGGGGTTATTCTGTAACTCTTATGGAATCCTTTAGAACCGTAAAGTTTGGTTTACACCCAAAATATTGCCGGATTATCGGATGTATTTAATTCAATTATAAATGTAAACCAAACTTTACGGCTCTAATAACAATTTAAATGTAAATGGTGTAAAGTTCAGTCGGAATAAGATGACTGTAGATGTGCAGGGATAACGTTCCAGTGCCGTCGTGCATTTAATTTTCGTTTCTGCACATTAGCTCCACCCAGTCATCCAGTATTCCGACCAAGCTTTACACGGACATAGGACTATTTAAAGATGCCGTAAATCATTGGTTTCCTATGGCAACCTAATATTCTAATTGCACCTATAGGTGATGGTTAATGGTTATGTTAGTAGTTGGTAATAATCCCATTATCTTAACGTCATCGACGTTTTTCCGAATAACAAACCGTTGGTTACTGCCAATCATATCCAGCAGTCTGGCGTAAATCAAACACAGATAGACTACAGAGCGGGAAACCGCAGTTGTAATCCTGACTGCGTCGGAATTTGATACGGATGACGTAAATTGGCCCAGACCGATAATTCCCGGTAACGGAACTCTTCCAAAAATATTATTCTTCAGTCCGGGCTATCAATTTCGCCCCCAGCTGCTCAGTCCAAATGCGCTTTTATTATCGTCGGGCGGCTTATCGCACAATGTTCTAGAATATTTATTTTAATTTTCCAAATTTTATTCTTATTTCAAATCCAACTTTAATTTTTTATACTCAACGTCGCTCTAAAATGGAAATAACACACTACTCAACTTTTTAACAAAACTTTTTATTTTTCAAAATTTCTTTACACTTTTTCGTATAACCACTAATTTTAGCAACCACCTCACTCGGTGGGTTGCGCGCTAACCCCCCTTTCCTTCCGGCCGACTGCCGGTTTCGCTGAGACCTATAGTGGCCGCGCGAAACATTCAAAAACTCAAATTTTTACAGAAACTTACAAATAATAAGAAAATTTAAACCTCCGCATCCAAATGGTATACGACAATATTCTGTGATCTAAAAAGTCCAAAATCCATCTGTGGACTATGGGGAAAGCAATGGGAAACCACCACATTAACATTTCCCTATTAAAGTCTTCTTGGCTTATTAGCCAGGAGGTTCGCTAACAGTCGAAATCAGATAGGCACCCGAAGAAAAGAATCATATCCAATCTATCAATCATTGGGCAGCGGTAATTTTGTTACGTCACACTTTTTCAGTCTATAATCAATAGAGACAGGGTAGTTTTAGGCAAAAAAAACAGATAGGACTTAGGAGGAGCCCTAACATAATTCACCAATAGAGAAAGTTTATTAACGCTAATAAACGTTTTGATTGGTTTTAGCGTTATAACTTTTTTGCCTAACGATCCTGTCTCTAATAAAATCAATCATTGGTGAAGGTCAAAGTTGATGTTATCTTCAGATTAGCCAGGCTTTGGGGAAGGGGAATTTATGGTTTATAAAGATAAAGATGGTTACACTAGGTTTGTTCCAACCAGTCAAGAAACCGTACAATGTACGGTCACACTCATGCGCAATAGGTAAAATTCACGCGCAATAGATCAAAAGCGTTTCTTTTCATTTATTGCGCACGAGTGCCACCGTACATTGTAAGGTTTCTCAGCTGGTTGGAACAAACCTATTGAATTTTGAAAGAAAACTCGTCATAGTCGTTTTCTTTTTACTGATAGGCCGGTAAACGATTGAGAGGGGAGGGTAAAGGATCGCACGTTCCTCTCTTGTATTATGAATTATGATAATATTGAAGATCATCGTTCAATGATGTAGACAGGGCCGGCATCATTGTCATTTGATTGCTTAATTTCTAACATGTTGATGTTTTTACCGTCACTCGAACCGATTTAATCCATTTTCATTATACTCGTGACTATAATTAGAGGCCATTCATAAAGGACGTTTGCAAAAATTATTATTGATTTTGTATCCCCCCCCGTAGTTGGTCACCCCCCCCTCAACGTCTATTGTCACAAATCAAGGAAAATCTAGACCATTTTAATGCGAGCTTTTCAGCCAAAAGCGATTTTGATTTTAAACGATTGAAAAAATTTCCATTGGTCATGGGATGTTGGGAATCTCGTTAATCCAATCATGAACATATTTCCTCATCAGCTCATCACAATAAATACTGGCCAAAACGAATAAAGTACAAAATCAATTACACCTCTGCCCAAATCTTCGACCACAGTTTCGGTAATATTCATAATAACTTTGATAAATGATTAGAAAAAGAAAAACGAATTCATAAACATTTACTAACTCAGTTATTTGACGGCGCCAGCGCGGCGTCACCAATTAAAAAACTATAATCAATAAACTTTAAAAACCTTAAAAATTTCATTTTGTCAAATTTTTATTTAAAAAAATTGCAGTAGATTATAATTTCTGCATTTCGTTAGTAAGACAATTGGATTTGATAATTTCTTTATTCAAATTCTTCAAAACCTTCGATTCTACCATCTTTATTCTATTTCTATTACTTGCTTTTTGGCCATAACTTATTTGCTTCTTTCTTCTTTCCAACTAAAAATTATTTAAATTATTAAATATTGGCATTAATAATAAAATATTAGACATTTATTTAGATGAGAACAAATGCTACAAAAACTGTTGGAAGTGGGATGGGATGAAGACCGAATGAAGAATGACCAAGAGCCAGATGACAAAATGAGAGAAAGAAAATTATCTGACGTACAGTCACATAAAATTTGCAATTCAAAACTTAACTACAAAATTACCTTTTCTTGAAAAGAATTGCGATCAGGTCCCAATCCGCCTAAAAATGGCACAGGTGTATAATTGGGTCGCTTAGGAATCCGTGTCTTTTTTTGAGAAGCCTTTACATTATCATTTAGAAACAATTCAGACACACTGACAATATGTGCAGGTGTAACGGTGCTTCCGATAGATCCTGGAGAAACGCGTAGATCTTCAGCTTTGCTTTGACTTCTGCTCTCAGAATTTTCAATATATTGTATATAGAAACTAAAGTATAAAAAAAAGGTAAAACGAAACTACATTCTTTTCAGCAAACCTGGTGGTATCCGAACCATAACCTGCTTCTGCATCTGTAAACTCTTCAGCGGATTCTTCCTCGATGTAACCTCTTGTGGAATCACCAAAAATAGATCTGGTGGTATCGTCGATTATTTTCTTGCTGTTTTCATTTGGATATCCAATGCGAGAATGAAATATTGTTAAATACGATTTAGCCGTATTGGATTTTGGCAAGGAATCGATGCTTAAGCAACTATCCGAATTTTGGTAATTACTTTTAGTTAATTTACTTCTTTGTTTGAACTTATTCCCATTACAATTTTTATTAATATTGGTTAACACGGTTGACGGTTTATTATTGATTTTAAGCTTTCGCCGGTTTAAAGCCGGGGTAGATAACGATTTCATAGAGAGTTCAATCTCAGATCTATTTATATCTCCACTATACAAAGGAACAATGGAAGAAATATCATTTACTTTGTCCCACCTGGTGATGGAAGAACTATCGGGTTCATTCACTATGCCCCACTTGGCCTTCAATCTGTTAATCTTATCGTTTGGGTTTTCATAACAAATTTCATATTCGCTTATGGATTTGATTTGCGACTCGTGTTCAGTTTCAACGACATTTTCGGAATTATTGTAGAGTAAAACTTCTGAACAACTACTCGCACTCGAACTTTCTTCCACCGAATTTACGATTTCTTCTAAATTTATGCGAACGTCTTCATCCATTTCTTGTGGTATATGGTTTACATAGGAGGAAAAATTTGGTTTAATTACAATGACTACAGATGTGCTGGAAGCGCTCGAAAAGCTTTCTTCTAAGGAATCGTAGAATGTTTCGTTATCCATCCATGCACTATTTTTGTCTAACACTGCAACTGATTTAAAAAATTTGATAATTTAAACTGTCATATTTACTATAAAATTTAATAATATTATTGTAGCAATCAAAGCCAGCTTTTTGAAAATGAAATCAACAACAACAAGACCAATGCAAAATTTGAAGCTTCAAATGCGTTATTTGCATCGTCTTAATATCTTCGACAGGTTTGCGCAGCTCTGACAAATTCAAAATAATTTACATTTAAGTTTAGAAATCTTTGGAACACTCTGTTTACTTAAATAAAACACTATCAGGATGCAAACGATAGATAACAGTGAAATATCACTTTATGTACACACATAACCTACCTATATAATATTTATTCAGATAAACTGAATCATATTAATATACACGAGTGGATGAAGTGTGAGTGAAAATAAAATGTTAAAAATACTACCAGCAATTGCAATTTTTCTTGTGATATGTTTTAAATCAAACAGTGGGGCTCGCATACTAGGAGTCGTGCCAACTCCTTCATTTAGTCACCAAAATAGTTTTCGTCCTTTATGGAGAGAATTGTCTTTACGTGGTCATCAAGTGACGCTTATAACAACAGATCCGATAAACGACTCTTCACTAACAAATTTAACAGAAGTTGATGTACACGATTTAGCTTATGACATATGGAATACAAAAATGAACGGAGTATTTGAGAAAAATCCCTCAGATATATTTTCTCTTGTTTGGTTCACTTTTCCAATGACTTTGGATGTATTTGATCAAGAATTAGGTCATCCAAAGGTTCAAGCTATAATCAAAAATGAAACTGAATATTTTGACTTGGTTATGTTGGAATCATTTTCTCCGGCAATATACGCGTTTGCGGAACGATTTAAATGTCCTTCAATTGCAATCTGCTCGTTTGACGGTTTTTCGCAATTGTATGGACAAGTTGGAAACCCTTCACATCCCGTTTTAAATCCTGATAGGTTAATATTATTTGAAGATAACAACAAGTTAACATTTAAAGAACGTCTGCTTAGTGTTTCTTTGAGATTATTCATGGATGCTCTAATGTATTCAGCAAAAGGTGTATTTGAAGATACCGTTGCAAGACATTTTGGAGTGGGATATTCGGACATCACTGAGTTGGCCCAAAATGCAAGTATGCTGTTTGTAAATTCCGATCCAATATTATTTCCGGTTAGGCCGATGCTACCCAACGTAATTCAATTTGGGGGTGGCACACATTTACATGCAAAGCAGGAACTGCCCAAGGTAATTAACTTATTTTGGATTAAGTAAATTAAAATTAATTTTTTAAGTTATTTTAGGAACTACAAAATTATTTAGATTCTGCAAGTGAAGGATTTATATACTTCAGTTTAGGTTCCAATATTAAAAGTAAAGATTTACCTCAGGATATTAGAAATACTTTAATTAAAACATTTTCGAAGCTTCCCTTTAAGGTTTTATGGAAGTTTGAATTAGATAAACTGGATAATTTGCCTGCCAATGTTATGATTTCGAAATGGTTACCTCAGCAGGATGTCTTAAGTAAGAAATGTTAAATCTGGTAAATATTCTGAAATTATAGCTTTCTCTTCCAGGGCATCCAAATATTAAACTGTTTATTACCCAAGGAGGTTTGCAATCTATAGAAGAATCTTTACACTGCTACGTTCCAATAATTGGTTTACCCTTTTGGGAAGACCAGCATGGAAATGTAAAACAAGCTGTAGATAACGGTATGGGATTATCTGCAGATCCTTTCTCATTAAGGAAAAGGAAATTTAAGAGTATGATCATGGAAGTAATTAATAATCCGAAGTAAGCAAATGCACAGTGATATATAATCAGGAATGAATTACATTGTATTACAGATATAGAGATCGAGTGAAACACATTTCAAACTTAATTCAAGATCAGCCTATGACTGGATTAGAACGTGCAGTGTGGTGGACGGAATACGTCATTCGTCATAAAGGAGCTGCTCATTTCAAAAGTCCTTCATTGGGAATTCCCTTTTACCAATATTACCTCTTAGATGTTATTGGATTTTATTTTGCCATATTATTTTCTACAATTTATTTTCTAATTGTAATTTTAAGACTTACTTGTAAGGCATTTAAATTTGTATTTAGAGCAAAATCAAAACTTAAATCGCAATAAAAGCACTGTGAAAAAATTCTGGTTTGGATTGGTTTTGGTTTTTTTTTTATAAATTGGTAAAGTATAGCCTAAACATCCCTTCGATGGATAAGAGACTAAAGTCCTAAAAGTCCTTGTCAGGAAACTTTGGTGTTACGTGATCGCACCCCTGATCATGCATAAGCACAGTCATTGGTTATGCAACCAAAACAATTTCCGTGATTAGTTGGGTTAGAATGACGTAACATAAAATGACTTCCTTGGCAAGGACTTGAAATAAATAAGTATTGAATTAATTAACCCATCGGAAGATGGTTAAGTTTACTTGATGGGTTTCTTTGGTGTTTTATTTAAAAATATAACAATGAAATAAAATATAATAATTTTTTCATAAATTATTAAAATAAATTAATTATTTGTAAGGTTTCTTAGTTTGCGTGCTTAATTTTGTATGCATAAGAATATAATGGCTATGTATTATTAATTACTCTTTATACTTAAGCGCTCGTTT
This sequence comes from Rhagonycha lutea, assembly GCA_958510855.1. Taxonomy (NCBI): domain Eukaryota; kingdom Metazoa; phylum Arthropoda; class Insecta; order Coleoptera; family Cantharidae; genus Rhagonycha; species Rhagonycha lutea. The sequence goes on from OY294037.1 coordinate 10,828,113, forward strand.
GCTTGAAAAAGCTCAATAATAAACGAAGTTTTCAGAATCGATTTTGAAAATTTCATTTATTAAAAAACAGTTTAATTACCCATCAACTTGAATTATTTATTAAAATTTCTATTGTGATTGTAATATAGAAAGTCTAACTAACGTCCTGATATAAAATCATGCAAAGTTATTATATTGATTTTCAGGTTTGCAGGCTGGGAATAGTTGGCTTCTGTGTTTCAGGAACGAAGGGTGCGATGTTCGGGAGTGGCGTGGTACTTTAGGTTAAGTTTATGGTAGATTTAGATTTTATAAATTATTTCCTTGTTTAATAACCTCCGAATATAACAGAATAAATGTATAATTTATTTTTAACGATTTAATTTGTATAAAAAATTAATCAATTTAATAAATTATTATTTTTTAAAAATATTTTTTGGAATTACCAATGAGTTTTATTTTACCAAAGCTATGTGTACTAGTTTAACATTTAAATGTTATTTAAATTTTCGAAGTATAAAATGTCCCATAGGAAAAAATACGTAAAAGTTGAAAATGCCTAAGGGAAGTTCGAGTCAGGTAAGACTAAAGTAATCTTTGCAGATTTTTTTGATTTTATTTTGGTTCTGATTTAAAATTTTGCTTCTAGAATAATTTTTATAAGTAATTGCATTATTTTATTGAATCCAAATACAAAATTTTCATGTAATTTTGTTAAGATTTGCTAATATGAAAGTAATATTACTTATTTCTTCTCCAAACAAATCAGAAAGTTATCTTTTCCATTTCCATTATATTTGTAAAAGTGTCACTTCAATATAGAACAGATGGGTAAAGTTCCTTTTTCCCCTAATTTCGACAGAAAATCGCAATGTAAACGTCTCAATTTGTACTTACATTTTATAATTTGCTGAATGATTTAGGTTGATAGCTTTTGAAATCATCATCTTTATGGCGAATCATTGTCATAAATTTAAAATCGGTTTCATTTAAAATTAGTCCTCGATAAACCATCTTAGAAAGCAATCTGGACAATATAATTTCTGATTTCTGCTAATAATAGTATGGAATTTAGCGCAAGTACGTTTTTATTCCCTGTAGCAATTCTGAATCTTATTTTAGTAGTCGTTTCTTCCCAGACATAAATTTAGATTTATTTTTCATCAAATCCAAGATTTGTGCTTCAATCGTGATCTTCTTTATAACCACGAGAGCTCGAGTATATAACTCAATACAATTAATTATTCTCTAATAATAACCCAAAAACCGTGAATCATATTAAAAATATTTAAACAAACAAAATTCATCTTTTTATGCTTCAATATTTTCTATATTTTTCACTATTTCCGAATTATTGGAGAAAAACTGAGGTAATTCATACTCGAGCTCTCGTGGTTACCACTTTAATTCGCCTCTTGTACTTGTTAGGATCGGTACATCATCAGTAAAGGCAAGTAAAGAGTAGGCTTTTTCGAGTGCCATATTGAATAATATCGTCGAAAATGGGTCAGCGTGTTTTGGCCCGTTCTCAATCTAAAACTTTCTTGATTATTTTCCATTCACTTTCACAGTGGCGGATTGCCGACCAGGCGCAAGAGGCGCGCGCCTGGGGCCTCATAAATCAAGGGGCCTCAAAATAAGAAAAATTATTTTATTTAATATTATTAAAGAGTCAGACAGAAGGAAATGAAATTAAGAATTAACCAATATAAAATAACAACTGCTTGGCCATATTTAAAGGTTTACTGATGTTCGGGTTGTGTTAATTATGAAAATTGAAACTTCTTGGTACAAGAATTATCAAGGTTCATTAGTGAAAAAATTTTTTTTTTAAAGTGACCTTCAATAGTCCATGAGGAATTTCTAGTTAAATAATAACATTGATGAAAATTTGATCAGATTTCATGATGATGGACCTAATCTTGAAAAGTTATTATTATAGAATGGTTACTAGGTCTCGAGTACCATGAATTTTGAAATTATATAAAAATATTAATTCTGTTGTAATAAACACAGGAAAAAATTCTAAACCCTAAGATATTGTGGTGATATTTTCACATTAGAGGGTATAAACGAGCAGATAAGAGAGTAATTTTATTTAATTTAATTTTTAATTCAGTAGTCAGTCGATACGACTAACAAAAAAAAATAAGATTTGCATCAAAAACAAAAACCATCCCATGTAACGATTAATTACACATGCGACACAATTTGAGTTTATTTGTGAGATACAAAAGTTTTGTAACACCCTGTGAGTGCTTTTTAAATTTAATAACGGCCGCGATTTTCTGTAAAACATAAGGTGAAAGTGTTAATATCAGTTTGGTGCGCGAGCAATTAACAACGTTGCGTTACCTGCTAGAAAGACCATTTTGGTTACCAGCAACAAGATCCCCACCACAAAAGCAAATTTTGAATTTTGGAAAAGGAACGAGAGACACGGCAGTTCTCCGGTGAAACTCAAAGAGGGAACACGCAAGTTCACGGGTGAAGCTCAAGTAGAGAGAAGTTCCCGGGTGAAGCTCAAGTAGAAAGGAGTTCTTGGGGAGACGTCGTTCGAGAAAGAATAAAATTCTCGATAAAATCCCAATTAAGGAACTCAATTGCGATTCTTTGGTATAAAAAGACCAAAGCATTAATTTACTTAGTTAAACGGAAGTAAATAAATTTACGAAATCCGAGTATTTGATGAAAGTTGTGTATTGCGTGCGTAATTGGATATTCGTGAATTGAATATCTGAAATAAAAGCGGATTACAGATATTTGTACAATCGGTACGATTTGGAGGTTGTGTTCACACGTGGTGAGCAGGTTAAGATTGGAAAATTAATTGATTACTTACCGAAGTGTAACTAAATACGAAGATTATTCAACCAACAGTTTTTCAAAAGTTGGTTAACAAAGTTAAAGGATTGAAGGAGCACTTTTAATCACCAAATTTGGAACGCATTCACCGATTACCAGTAGCTGTGAAGACGTTAATGGCTTCTAACAGGATGGGCAACCTGATGTTTACCAACCGTTTTATGGGAACACACCAGATCAAGTGAAAAGTAACAAGGTACAAAATTTGTTTTATTTTTAATTAATCTAAATTATGAATCAATGAATTGTGTTGATTTTAGATTAATTAAAGGACTTTATTGATTTTAATGATTATAATTTGTTTACATGATTACACCTAATAATGAAATATCCAAATTTAGCTCCTAAATACAAGGATTTAAATGTGATTTGGATGCTTTAATTATTGCACAAAAATAACACATTGGTTTTAGACAAAATTGTTGTCCGAGTTAATTTGATGCAAATTTTTATTAATTCTTTATGCTACTTAATAAATTATGTCTACAACAAATTGCCCTCTTATTTAATCTACTGAATCCATTGACTCTGAGGAAGAGGAAAACTCTACTCCGATAAAACGTTAGCTTTGAGGGTCTTTCTTTTTTGGGGTGGTTATTCTTAAGGTAAGAATAATCATAACAATATATTAGATTTGCAGTTATTTTGATTTCAGAGCAATATTTTTGATTTAAAATTTTTGATAAAAATTTAATTTTGTTCAAATATTCTGAAATTATATGAAAATATTAATTCTGTTGTAATAAATGCAGGAAAAATAATTAAAAAATTCTAAGCCCTAAGATGCATTAGATATGCAGTTATTTTGATTTAATTCCAATTTTTGATTTTTTTGATAAAAATTTAATTTTGTTCAAATATTCTGAAATCATACGAAAATATTAATTCTGTTGTAATATACACAGAAAAAATAATGAAAAAATTCTAAACCCTAAGATGTATTAGATTTGCAGTTTTTTTTTTATTTCATTGCAATTTTTGATTTAAATTTTTTTGATAAAAATTTAAATTTGCTCAAATATTCTGAAAATTTATGAAAATATTAATTCTCTTCTACCAAACACAAGAAAACTAACGAAAAAAATCTAAGCCGTAAGATGCATTAGATTTGCAGTTATTTTGATTTCATTGCAATATTTTTGATTCAAAATTTTTGATAAAAATTTAATTTTGTTCAAATATTCTGAACTTATATGAAAATATTAATTCTATTGTAATAAATACAGGAAAAATAACGAAAAAATTCTAAGCCCTAAGATGCATTATATATGCAGTTATTTTGATTTCATTCCAATTTTTGATTTATTTGTTAAAAATTTAATTTTGTTCAAATTTTCTGAAATTATATGAAAATATTAATTCTGTTGTAATAAACACAGGAAGCCCTAAGATGCATTAGATATGCAGTTATTTTGATTTCATTCCAATTTTTGATTTATTTGTTAAAAATTTAATTTTGTTCAAATTTTCTGAAATTATATGAAAATATTAATTCTGATGTAATAAACACAGGAAAAATAACGATAAAAATTCTAAGCCCTAAGATGCATTAGTTTTGCAGTTATTTTCATTTCAGTGCAATTTTTGATTTAAATTTTTTGAAAAAAATTTAATTTTATTGAAATATTCTGAAATATTATGAAAATATTAATTCTTTTATAATAAACACAGGAAAAATAACGAAACAAAATTCTAATCTAACCCTGAGATGCATTATATTAAGAGGGGGCCTCAAAATTGATTTGCGCCTGGGGCCTCATCATTTCGAAAACCGCCACTGCACTTTCAATAATTTTTTGTTATTTCGGGGGTCATCTTTCCCAGTCTTATCAGCTACCTATTCAGCACTATCTACTATTTCAACCCTAGATAAAGTTGCTTTCGTGACTATTTTATTAGAATTTATTGAATTTTTTTTAAAAATTTGTATCTATGTAGAATTGCATTTCTCCGAGAACATTATAACATTATATTTGTTCCGTTACTGATCTGCCCTTTCTAAATTCACTTTGGAATCCTGCTACGATGTTATCTGCATATTGAATCAATCGATTTTTAATGTACGTGACCAAGATATTACATACAACGTTTAATTTTCACAATTGATTTTGTTATATTTCTTATGAATATACTAATAATTTATTAAAAAAACTCAAATATTTTTTAATTGACTGTGACTTAGTTTTAATTTTGTTCTTTAAATTTAGTGCTAAAAGATTCGTCCACGGTAACCTTTAGGCGCACAACATTATTAATTTTTGACCCATATACGGGATCGGAATAACCTGAATTGATCCCAATATTTTATATTATTGCATCGTCAGTTGTTAGGGTTGGTCAGCACAAACTCTTTAATTTTTGTAAACAATTTTTTAGACTTTAAACGATAAAACGAACAAAAAAGTCTCGATTTTCTTCATAACACTAATACATTGGAAAAAATCAAATATTTTATAAATAATTTTGAATTATCAAATTCAAAATTACTGTAAAGAATATTTTTAAAAATATATAATAATATATTTTAGGTTATTAACTTGTTAATAATAAGATATAGTTACTAAATGTAATGGTTTATAGTTTTTCCTTTATAGATTCTATTTCCTATAACTTGAATAAAATAATCGTTACATTTAGTAACTACAGGGTGAATGAGAGCACCCGTATCAGCAATTTTTTTCAAAAACGGCTAGTCGTAGAGAGTTGGGTTAAAAAAATTTATTATAAAAGCCATAATAAAGAATCGAATGGTGATATTATTATTTCTCGGAAAGGTCGGCGTCCCGAGTAGTTTGCTCCAGAAACTCCAGAACTCCAGAATTTTAAATGGCACCATAGGTCGAAAATGGTATCGTTAGAAAGAGCTTTAAGAAATAAGCAAGTTTTGTGGGAAAAATTATTTTATTACTCCCTCCCCTTTTCAGTAATATTCGATTGCATATTGGTGAATGAGACCACCCGTATCAGTCCTTTTTTTCAAAAACGGTAGGTCGTAGAGAGTTGGGTCAAAAAAATTTATTACAAAAGCCGTAATAAAGAATCGAATAATGATATTATTATTTCTCGGAAAGGTCGTCATCCCGAGTAGTTTGCTCCAGAAACTCCAGAACTCCAAAATTTTAAATTTTATAGATCGAAAGTGGTATTGTTGAAAATATTTTTAAAAAATAAGCAAGTTTTGTGGGAAAAATTATTTTATTACTCCCACCCCTTTTAAGTAATGGTAGTCTCATTCACCCATATGCAATCGAATATTACTGAAAAGGGGAGGGAGTAATAAAATAATTTTTCCTACAAAACTTGCTTATTTTTGCAAGGTCTTTTCAACGATACCATTTTCGACCTATGGTGCCATTTAAAATTCTGGAGTTCTGGAGTTTCTGGAGCAAACTACTCGGGATGCCGACCTTTTCGAGAAATAATAATATCACCATTCGATTCTTTATTACGGCTTTTATTATAATTTTTTTTGACCCAACTCTCTACGACTTACCGTTTTTGTAAAAAATGACTGATACGGGTGGTCGCATTCACCAATAACATGCAATCGAATATTACTTAAAAAGGGTGGGAGTAATAAAATAATGTTTCCTGCTAAACTTGCTTAGTTTTGCAAGATCTTTTCAACGATACCATTTTCGACCTATGGTGCCATTTAAAATACTGGAGTTCTGGAGTTTCTGGAGCAAACTACTCGGGACGCCGACCTTTCCGAGAAATAATAATATCACTATTCGATTCTTTATTATGGCTTTTATAATAAATTTTTTTAACCCAACTCTCTACGACTAGCCGTTATTGAAAAAAATTGCTGATACGGGTGCTCTCATTCACCCTGTATATCTTATATTAAGAATATATTAGTTTTATAGTTCAATAAATTAAAGGTAATTTTTGACGATGTCCGCATCGCGGACGAAAGCTTAAAATACATTATCAATTTTATATCCTTAATTCGTAATTTATTAAAATATAAAACTAATTTATTTTCACGAATTAATAAACCAATTAAACATAAAAAACTCATATGTCATGACTCATGACCAATCTTTATAGAATACCTAGCTAAGTAATTCTTTACTAGGAAATTCTTAAATAAATTGTTGGTAAAAATGGGCATTAGACCAGCAAAAATATAAAAATGTCCAAGCAAAATATCGAAAATTACCCAAGTCGCTCTGAAATTATGTACGCTCACTATCATCGAGCTCGCGAGACTCAAGACCCAGGTATTCGTACGCCAAACGTTCCCAATCGATCATTTGCATTCAATTGCAAGCCAAATATTAGCAATATAAAATTACATTAAAATAAAATGCGTGGGCCGTACTTAAAAATATTGAAATTAAATGAGAAAGTAGCGGTACATTTTTCGTTAGTGGTTGGCACGTGACTTGCGCGGCAAATGTGGAGGGAGACACCCATGACACCTAATTCCACCAATTGACACAAACATAAAACCGAAATAACGAATATTCGTTTCTGCACATTAGCCACTCCCAACCACTAACGAAAAATTTTACTCTAGTACCACGTAACGAAGCGCAAAAACATGAAGACTTTTGCGGAGTGCCAGGGCTATCACCTTCATCCGAAAGGTGAAGCGGACGTTGTGTTTGGGAAAGTGGTTAGCCTCAAGGTACTGACGCAATGCTGTGGTCGTACTGGTAGACGTCTTCTTGGTGAGTTCCTGGTGATAGTGGTTGAAGTGTGGGACCTCTTGAATAATTCGGGTAAATTTTTTTTTGTATCGGTGGTGGCTTTTGGTCTTCTGATGTGTTTCGGGTAGTTATTTGCGTTGTATGTAAATACATTTATGACATCTATGACTCGGTTTGCGACAAACGTGTTGTGGTTTTGCCTAGGTTGCGATTCATTATGACGCCCAGGTATTTTTCGAAGTTCTTCCTCGGGATCTTCTCTTAAAATATCCAGACGTGTGCTTTGGATTTATTATCTCTTTTTAAATCACGATGGTTGATCTCTTATCTGAGTTGACTCCATGCGCCAGATTCCAAACTATGTAGAGTGAGGTGTTTGTAAGTGAGGATGGTTGGTTTTGGAATGTTGTGCATGTACGAATCCTTTGGTTGTTCCTCATACTTGAAATAGAACGTCTTCGAGGATTATACAGAAATTGTTGTAGAACATTTCCTAGATGAGCCTGCAACGCCGGTGAATTTTCTATTGTTGAAACCTTGGGTGCTTTGTTTAACGAGTTGCAGTACTGTGTTGTGCGCGGAAGCTAAATTGTTCGTCCTGGTTGAATTGGGCGATAGCTTTGAGATAGGTGGGTGTCTTGATCTACTTGTTGGAGGAAGGGGGGAGGAAGTGTCAAAGATGAAGGAAGGCATTGATGAAGTCTGTGAATGAGGTGATGGCTTAAAGCGGCTCTTCTTAAATGATTTCATAATGAGGTCTACTTCGGCTTATTAGGTGATGGATTCGATCGGAGTGGGGCTATGGATCTCCAGTTGTTCCTTTACATAACATTTTTTATTGACCATGTCAATGCGAACTGAGTTTGAGTTACAATGTCGTTGAATGTTTTCGACAAAAATTTCGGGTTTTCCCTGTTGCTTTTGGAAATGGTACCGTCGGGCTACTCGATGGCTGATTTGGAGAGTTTCTTCATGCGGATAGCCTTAACTACTAGTGTCCAGGCTTCTTCTTGTCCATATATTTTTGCTCGGCTTTCACGTCACTTGTAACTTGGTTGTATCTTCGCTTGTCGTCAAGATTTTCAAAAGGAAGGTAAGTACCTTTATACAGGGTGTCCCCGCACTCACTTTACATAACTTAGGTGGTGATAGAGGACACTTTTCTAAGAATAATATTTAACAAAAAAATTTTTCTAAATTCAAACCCTCGAGAGTTAGGCCTCTTTAAAGCATTTTTTTTAATTTCCACCTTCACGTGGCCATAGCCCCGAAAATATTGATTTTTCAGTAAAAATGGTTTAGTACTTTCTTAAAGAGCGTGAAATAATCTACAAACTAGATTCAAACCTTTTAGTGTCTAAAATCAACGGCTTTCGAGTTATGAATTAAAATAAGTTAAAAAATGTCGAAAAATTTGAGCTTTCATTTTTTTTGGTTTTTTTCAAAACCCTGTATCTTTTAAACGAAACATTTTACAAAAAATCTGACGCCCCATTCCGGATAGGAAATTTAACGGACTACAACTTTTGTCTAGTAAAATTTTTTGAAAAACCAATCCATTTCACAGAAAATCAGAAAGTAACAAACAAGGCAGCTACAAAACATAAAATTAAATTCACAAAATTTTTATTTTTTTTTGAAAAATTATTTTATTAATTAATTTTAAATTATTACATTAATAAAGTAATTGTTGAAAATGACCACCCTCATTATCAATATACAGTCGTGATTGTTTTAAAAGATGTTTGTCAAAAAAAATCGAATTTTCGACACTTTTAATCGTAGAAATTCGAATTTTTGACACATTATTTTCTAATTTTCTGTGAAATGCATTAGTTTCTCAAAAAATTTTACTAGACAAAAGTTGTAGTCCGTTAAATTTCCTATCCGGAATGGGGCGTCAGATTTTTTGTAAAATGTTTCGTTTAAAAGATACAGGGTTTTGAAAAAAACCAAAAAAAATGAAAGCTCAAATTTTTCGACATTTTTTAGCTTACTTTAATTCATAACTCGAAATCCGTTGAATTTAGACAATAAAAGGTATAAACCTAGTTTGTAGATTATTTCACGCTCTTAAAAAAAGCTCTATACGACTTTTACTGAAAAATCAATATTTTCGGTGCTATAGCCACGTGAAGGTGTAAATTAAAAAAAATGCTTTAAAGAGGCCTAACTCTCGAGGGTTTGAATTTAGAAAAAAATTGTTGTTAAATATTGTTCTTAGAAAAGTGTCCTCTATCACCACCTAAGTTATGTAAAGTGAGTGCGGGGACACCCTGTATATGTACGTTATTTGTAATAGGTTTGTTCGTTTGTATGAACTAACTTGCTCGGTTCAAGTTAGTGCAATGTACTGTGTTCGTTTGGCTGCTCAGTTTATAACCGAACATGAACTTCTTGCTCGACCTCCATAGGAGAAGTAGGCAGTGCAAGTTAGAACACTATCTAACTTTTGTGGTGGGAGTATTTTGTCTCGAAAGATAACCCAGTTCAAGTTAGTTCATACAAACGAACAAACCTAATGTTACCTAGCCAGTAGGTAAACATTGAGGAGGCAAAGATTAAGATACGTCTGAGACCAATTCTGCTGGTTGCTGGCTTTCTTATAAATTTTACAGTAAATATTCGCTGTGTGCATTCCTCCTGCTGCCCTCTGGTGGCTCAATAAAGAAAATGAATTGGGACTGTGTTTTAGCAATAGAAACTGTTTTAATTAAGGATTTTGGAGGGAAATTTAAATTTAAACTTTGTTCAAGAGATCTGTTACGTGTATGCTAATCACATAAGGCATAGATAAATAATAATAAATAATATAATAAATAAAGTCCCGTTTCGTTTCGGAACCATAGCAGCAATGACACTTGTTACCTGTAGGGTCACCAATCCAAGTACTAAACACGTCGCATATTATTTGATTGTTGTCTTCTAATAATTGAAACCGGTTTGGTCAATGTGCCACTTTATAATAAAATTACAAATATAACAAAATTTTATTTTAATTATTGTTAATAATTTTAATCCAATAGTTTAAATTCAATCCATCTTTGTAAAATTTGCCGTTAGTAGTTAACAACCAAACAGAATAATATAATATATTATGCGTTTGCGTATAGTAATTTAGTACATTATATTACTTTAATTTTTTTGCAGCATAGTTAATTTACAATTTATAATAACAATTTATCTGTCATTACTTCCTATTTAGCAATCAAACAACCTGGCTTTCCTTAAAGAGTATAGACAGGTATTAATTATATTTTAAGTATCATATTAAATCAATTAGCATCCAAAGTAGCAACTATTATAATTTTTCATAAATTATAAACTGTAAAATTGATAATTTCCAAAGATAATAATATTTAATTTTAATAAACGTTTAAAAGTTTTGTTAAATATTTACAATTCTTTATCTAATTATGTATCACAGGTAAGGATTTGTTGTAATTACTATAAAACAGATCTGCATCATAAATTTTTTTCATTCCATTTAATCTATTTTTTTTTTACTATTTTTACACTTTCTTAATAATTCAGTTTTATTATTTATTTTTATACGATTTGACATTTAATTTTCTGTTTATCTATTAAAATTATAACAATACTGTTCATATCTCTTACCTTTTTTATCTTATTTTTAAATCTTTCTCTATTTTTCAACACTTGAATTTTAACTGTAAATATTTTTCCAATCTTTAAAATTTCACCGTTACAAACAAATGACTCAAAATATTATCGAGTGTGCATACAAAATAATCTACCGTTAACTAATTTATCCAACCTTTGAACTTGAAAGTTTTTCAGAAAAACCTACTTTAGGATACCATAATAGATTTTCGCTTTTACGTTTGCAATTTTTAGACAAACAATTTTTTTTCCAATTGTTATTATCGAATCTTCTTCATTGTTCTAACTAAGCATGCATAAAGGATAAATACATGTAAAAATTGCAATTTACATAAGGATTTTAATCGTAAAGTTTAAATATGATTTTAGTACTATTGTTTGTAACACTTAACAAATTACTTGAACTAAATATAGGTAGGTTACCAAAGGCCGGGTCAGAGAAAGTCAATTTCGATCATTCCATAGCTGGTGCCGTTGATGCTCGAAGCAAGTTACTCTGAATATTGACACGATCGCAATCAATTAAAAAGAATATTGTAATTACATTAATAGAAAGTTTGCTCAAGATCTATCATTAGTAATTTATTTTATTCCTCGCTTTTTAATTAATTTCTTTGAAATCAGGATGAATTAAATCGTTCAGAGATATTCGGTGTCCGTTTAAACTAATATTAGGTAATCAGCAAAGCTGTACGAACTTCCTTTGAAAGAAAAGCAAATTACACTTTATTATGAAGCACGATTAGAAAGAGTTGATTGACGTAAGAATTTTTTACCATTTGCTGATTTAAAAAATACTTGTCTTGAAAGTCAAGTTTGAGAGAAAATTTTTGACTTGGCGTGAACTTTCTCCTGAACTCAAATTTAGCATCTTGTTATTGATAGGTAAAATTTTATAAGGTTACATTTTGCATTCATAACTTCTCTCGAATCCGACGAAAATGGGTTTCCTGCTCCGGTTCATTCATTGGAATAATTTTGGGAAATGTAATCGATCGCTGAAAATAAAACAAACGACAAATTGAGCTTTTAATTATTGGCCTCAGGTGGTTGATGAAAGTTTTGGAGAGAATTCATTTCATTTTTATTTTTTGTTCTATCTGCTCTAGAAAGAAAGAGTATTTCTAATAGATATCAAAAGGAAGAAAGTGATTGATAATAATTGAAGTTGAACAAGTTATTGTATTCGTTTGGTAAATCATTACAAAGCGGCGAAAGTTATGTCTTTGCAGAAATTTCAAACCTAAAAAAAAGTTTCTCGATGAAAATTATTCATTTGTATGTTTTTCTACTTTGTTGATGTATTTTATTGTTGTTTTTAGGGGATCATTAATTTATATGAACGCTTTTAATTTTTTATGTTGTTTATTATTTTCCCATATTTTCGTAACAATGAATGAGTCGGAAGATAAAATTATCAATTTGCACTTGCAGGAAGTATTTTATTTTATAACTCTTTTTGTAAAATAATCGTTTGTATTACATTTGGTTTTTAGTATATAATATACTCGAGTTATTCTTTTCCTTTCCTGTAGTACAGAAGTCGTTACGTTGTTTAGTGTTCAAAGTGATCTTCTTCCTTTTAAGAAATATCGGTTCTCTCATGGTAAATATTACAATTTTATAAATTTTATTTTCCAATAATTATTATTTTTATGTTTTTTTTTAAATTTAAATATATTTATTTTTTCTTCACAATAAATTGAAAAGTCTTCCTTAGTAATTTACTGAACCGGTATTGAGTTATATCCGTTTCTTGTGGTTTATTTCTAGAAAATCACAAAAGTTGATATTACTTTCATTAATAAATTAATAGTATATTACTACCAAGTGGTAATTAATATTGAAAAGTTGTAATTATACAGAGTGGCCACTGAAATACTGAAGGCTCTCCATTAATTATATCATATTATATGGCATGTAATAATATATTAATTATATTTTCGAATAAAAAAATAAGTTAATATAATGAATGGAGACCCTTCAATCTTTCAATGGCCATCCTGCAGAAGGGAAGGTACCTTGTATGTATTGTAATGTTAGAACGTATTTAAATTTTAACGTTAAGCTGAGATACATAACTACATATATTTAAAACATTCTTTTACCGCTTATAAGCAAAAAAGAAGAAGTGAAAATAGTGAAAATTTGAAAAACCAATGTAACTTAATTATTTAATTAATTATATATTTAATCGTTTTTGTAAATCATCAGTAACACCTAATCAAAAAAAATAATATTATTTTTCGTTTGTGATTTTTCTTGTGTTATTTATTTGTGTTACTTTGTGCCTATTTATTTAATGTTAAAGCAATTACTTATACCTATAATAATATTAGATACATTATAAAATCAGTACTTTTGAAACTTATCCGTTTAATGGTTTAACGAGATTCTTGTTACCAATCGTTCACTTACTGATACAATCACAAATTTATTTTAAAAGAAAGAGCATAAGATAATAATTTGTGGTGTGAGTGAGCTGTGGATAGCAGTAATCTCGTTAATCTATTCATGCGCGTCACTGGTGAACACAACGGATAAGATTCTCACTTTTTATAACAATTATTGAAGATTTGGTCACATAGTTTATCAAATGATAGGTACCCTCTCTAACAACATTCGTCACAAAAAACATACTTTGAAGGGGCATTCTGATCCAAAATTAAATATTAGCTAATAAATTCAATTTAACCTTAATGCGTGACTGCGTATTATTATCTACGTTTTATAGTAGAATTTACTTTCCCAGAATTTTATAAAATTAATATTATAATATCAAAATTAAATAACCTTAGCTCATAGTTGCTTGGGCTGACTTAGTCGTGTAAGAACGCCGGATGTGAATTTTCATAGTGATTAACAATATTGAACCAATAGGAAACATTTATTAGCGCTAATAGACTTTTTAGATTGATTCCATATAGTTAATCAGTGATTAATGTAAGAATCATGTAAGGTAAGAATGGTAAAAGTCGAAAGTTATATTAAAATGGAGGGGGGGAGCCGAGTACTGGGTTAAAGTGGTTCAATATTATAAAATCACCTCTGAAAACTGATAAAATCGTTAAATTCTCAATAAGTTTAACAGGACCTTCCCTTGGTTCAATTTTATTTTGGCCGATTTCACTATTAATTTTCTTCACCCCATTTTACTGTAAATCATCATTCACATCAGTTTAAAATCAGGTGTGAGCCTGATCAATAGTTTTTGAGTTATGCACCGTCAGCTTCGTGGAACGTTATTGCTTGCAGCTTGCAGGGAAAAGGATTGCCTCCGCTGGATGTACCGTTTCTTGTTTGAAGTTGTGAAGAAAGATCCTCTGGAGATCTCCGTTCCAGTTTCCTCCTTCAGTTTCGCTGGAAATACGTATCATAATCAGTGGTATAACTTAAAATTTGAGGCCGGGAGCAAGAGCTTTGACGGGACCCTTGATTGAGAGGCGTGCGATTTAAAAACATTTGGTCACAAAATAATGCAGTTTACAGGGGGTCCAAAGCATTAGGCCCGGGACCATTCCTCCCTATGCCACCCCCGTTGTTGACGCCACTATCCATACCTCTCCAGACCCTAGGTTGCACACTAATTTCTTCACATTTTAGGGTGTTTGGCTGGCTTATCCAGCCTAGAAAATAGAAAAAGCACTCCAAAATGAGACCAAATTAAGTATTATCTATGATAAATTGTGAAATCATATGTATTATGTAGTTTATGTTCTTAAAAAAATCTTTCCATGACTTGGACGGTACCTTTATAATATTATAAGTAAACAATTGAAAAAACGGGTGCTATAGAATATCCCCCAGCCGTACCATAATAAGCAAAATAAGTTTTCTCAAGAATTAAATTTGCGTCTTTATCAATTTAAAAGTTATTGTTACTTCTGTGTACTGGGGGGTATTCCATACCCCCAGACCCCCCGGTTTCACGTCCATTTTAGGGGAATAAATTTATTTTAAATTAAAAAAATTAATTAAACGTACTCGTGGCAAGCGGTTTAATTTGCACTACACCCGGCCCCGCTCAAATAAAAGATTTTTTTAAATAAAAAAATGTGGTCTGGGGATTATGGAATACCCCCTAGTATAAGGAAGTAACAATATAACTTTTCAAAATTGATAAGGAGGCAAATTTAATTCTTGAGAAAACTTATTTTGCTTATTACGGTACGGCTGGGGGTATACCCCCAGCAGAAGGAAGGGTACATAACAACTTAACACCGGCTTACTCGTCACCGCAGCACACCAGGAAAGCTCGGCACCTGTGGATCAGTCCCATCATTTAAAAAAATCGTTTCCTAACACTAACCTAAGCTCGACCGGTGGATTCCCGTTGCCGAGTCGTCCGGTGCCAAGTCATCCAGTGCCGATATGTCCGTTTCCGGCTTTCACAGGCGCTTTTCACCCTTGTTTAAGAATTTTTTACTTTACATTGCCTTGGGCCGCTAAGACTTTAAGGGACGTGTTCATTCGCACTGTGGTAGTTACGCCACTGATCATAATTCTTCTTCTTAGTGCCAATCTTCTTTAGACGTAGGCGATCTTCCTAACTAAGCCAGGAAGACTTTACTAGGGAAATGTTAATGGGGTGGTTTCCACAGATCGATTTTGGACTTTTTAGATCACAGCACATATCTGATTCAATCAGGATTAGAACCGCGGTTTCCCGCTCTGTAGTCTATCCATAGGCGCAACTAGGGGGGAGCTAAGCCCCCCAAAATTCAAGTTAGCCCCCCCAAAATATCCCAATTTTTCGTTCTTTTTACCCCCCACCTTAAAAAAATTGTTTGAAAACATTTTTTTAGCCCCCCCAAACTTTTGACCCTAGTTGCGCCTATGAGTCTATCCGTGTTTGATGTACGCCAGACTGCTGGTAATAATTACGTTAGGTGAATGCAGGATCGACTGGTTACTTGTACCTCAAATGATCCTCGGATCAGTGGGTTATCAGAGTGTTCCAAGCTCCACCTTCCGATTCTGCTTGTTGAAGACATGGTTTAATATGGAATTCGAACCACGGCGTCATATTTCGGCAGGATATTCACTTCCTATCTTCCTAATAATGATATAACTACACTACGCCACTACGCGAAGATAGGGTATATTTTTTTAACAAAGAATAGGGGATCCAGTTTTAGGTCATGCCCAGTATACTTTTACTTTTTGTTAGTTCGGTGTATACGGGAAAAGCCGTTGTGGTAAAACATGGTAATACCTGGCTCAGATCTTCTTTGTATGTTGTGAGCTCCTGCGGACGTAATGGTAATTCCACCTGCCAAACAAAAAATTACCACAGACTGCCGTGTAAGAGGGAAAGCGGTACTTTTGACACAGTTGCCATACAAAACTGAGTTTGATCTTTAATAAATGCAAAAACATCGAAAAAATTAGAGAGTATAAAAATGAAAATAGTGACTCGAGAGGTAACAAAAATAAAAAGTAAGGAAAAAGGAAAATATTCCAGAGGTTAGCTCAGAAACAGACTCTAAAGATGATGAAGAATCGCAAGATACAGGGAACACGATATGCATTTATTGCAAGAAACAATATTCAAAATCAAAAGGTAACTATGGTTAGATTACCATAAATGCTCCAATTGCAATTATTGTAAAAATTGAACACATGAGGTATACTCGAAATGGTCCAGAATAGATTTGAATCAATTTTTATTATACAAAATTTGTAAATGCAAGCGTTAAAGTACCATACCCGGTTTTGCCCCATTTGTCATACGGTTTTGCCTCATGGGTTGGGGGAGAACCGTTTTAATTGCAGGTTATATTTTACGGAGTCGGTCAATTCGACGCGAATGTTTAGACGCCGCATGGACAAAAAGTGAGATGATAATGTTAGTTTTTGATATTTTGTTTGACTTTGGGCAAAAATTGAGCTTAGGTTTTTGCTGAACTTTGATCTTATTTTAGAATAAATTTGTGATAAATTTGCAATTCATACGGATAGGTATTTTGAACATCAGAACTTAGGTTATTTGTTAAACTTTGTTATTTCTTTAGAATAAATGTGTGATTAATGTGCAATTCATACGGTAAATGACTGGCGGCCAAATAATGTCATGTACCCATTTAGGGGAATATTTTGTAACTGCAAACACTAAATACAAGCTAATTACAAATTTTTTTTACATGTATTGATAAAAACTATATTACAATTTTAATAATAATTAAAATTAAAAACGAACGAGTTAATTGAATGCAATAAAATCAGTTATAACATGTATGAGCTTTATTGCTGCGGTTGCAACTTTAATCATAAAATAAATATAAAATTGCAGTTACTAGGGGGCTATTGTTTAACTAGCTAGTTTAATTTATTGTTTAAACTAAATAATACATAATTTTTCTAACTCAAAAAGTTTATAGGATAATTAAAATTATTACCTACTACGTATAAGTAATAAAATATTCTACTATATGCTGTATTATGTTTTCAGTAGTAGGGTAGACCGGGGACAGTTGAAACAATTTCGACAAAATCACTGCCTGTGACAACAATTTGAACTGAACGTATTTGAAAGTATGCCTTAATTAAACCTTAGTTATCTGACTACAAATGGATAAGGTTATAGTGCCATTATCTGCATTACAAAAAACACCATAGGGCAATTTATAAAGTCAGAAAAAGTGTTTCAACTGTCCCCATATAAGGGGCAGTTGTAACAGTGAATGGGGTGAGTTGTAACACTGGCAGAATTAAGAAAATAAATGTTGTTACATACTTATTTATTGAAAAAATTACAGAATATGGTTATTTATGGATATTACTAAATTAAAAATCAACATTTGTTGATATTGGGAAGACAGAAGAGGTGTCTTCGCAATATCAAGAAATTTTGATTTTTAATTTATTATGTTCTGAACAAAAGGGTTACAATTAATGTTATGGAAGATATTAAAGGCACAAATTAACGTTTAATGTAAGATAATCCTAAACTTTATAAAACTTAATTAAAAACTAAAATTTTTTTTTATTTTGTTTAAACATATGGCTCCAACAGGAGCTGAAACGTTTCAACTGACCCCGAAAAAATTGTTACAACTGACCCCCTCACCTCTTTTAGAAAATTTGTCTTTATAACATCCAAAATAAACAATTTAAATAAAAACTAATTACGCCGATTTGTACTTCGACAACCAAGGTTCTTATATTAAAAACTATAATAACCGAAATTGAATAGTTTTGTATCAAATAACAAATTAACAACAAGAAAAATACTTACTTTTGCACTCAAAATTACAATGTGCCCTCTTGTACGCGTAACATGGACTTGAAGCGAAACCAAATATTGTCGGGCATGTTCCGACAAGAAAGCCGCGTCTTTTTCTCCTTGTACGCCCTCCGCTATCTTTATTAGTTTTTGAAATATTAGCGTTGTTTCAACTGCCCCCCGTTTCAACTGACCCCGGTCTACCCTAGTAGATAAATTAATAATTTTAATAGGCATGTAAAAATTATTTGTAGGTACTAATACTTGTTATAAAATTATAATATAAAAATACATAATCTACATTTGAGTTTCAGGATATGTCTATAAAAAATGTCCCATGATTTAAATTATTAGAGAATGCAAACATAAATAATTTTTGAATAGGCGTTAGTATTTCCATAGTAACATAAAATTTTCAGTAGTAATATCCTAAGGGCATTTATTATTAGCATTAACTTGACAGGGAAGCAAAGATTTGTGATAAAATTATTAGTTTTATCTGAGAGATATTCTACTACCTTAGAAAAAAAACAATGTTTTCTTTAATTCAGTCAATTATATATCGTACAATTTTATCAGTCAATTAAATCGCATTATCAAACCACAGAAGTAACGTTTGATTAAATTGAAAAAAATTATTACTAAATATTATGAAACCTCAATGTTTTTGCTAGTTAGTAATCTTATAATGACATAAGTGATTAAATATCCTACGATAGTTTTCAGGGTAATGTTATTGTGATTGGTTAATTACGTACCTACACATGATTAGAAATAGATGAATTTAATTGACTTTCTATTTAAGTAAAAAAGCTTCAGTGTAATAGTCATTAGTATAAGGATTTTCACATTATGTGTAATAATTCGAGTAATATTCTCAGTAATATGCTTCAGTCAATTAATTATTAAATTTAGCAAAGCTAAAATATTTAGTGCTTTGATGTTATACATTTTTTTAATGATAAAAAAAATTCTTTTTTAATTCTACAGAATTTAAAATGATAATCTTCAATAAAACTCACCTACCATTCATTGAAAATGTCACACCATTTATTGTTTAATTTTAAAAATATGTTAAGTTTGTATGTAAGTTTGTATCCATTTAATAAATTTTAATAATTAAATAACAATGACAAGGAAGTGCGTGATATTTCTAGTGAATCCTTTTGTTGGATCACTGTTTACAAATTAATTTTTTATTATTAGTAATTATTTTAATAACTTTTCAAAAACTTGCTATCCAAAAAACCGCTCAAAAGCAAAAGTTTGTATAACAGTAAATATTTAAATGCCAATAGCCAATGTGATTACATAATTCACAATTATTAGTGCTACAAAATTGGAGCACAAAGTACTACAGTTTGTAGTTGGATATTAATACTCGTATCTATAGTAGTGGATATTCAATAAAATTTTATAAGCAATTTTTGTAGTAAAAATTACTATAAAATTGTAGTATCTTCAATATTTAATACATATTTACTATTGTTTGCAGTAAATATTTAAACAAATTGTCGAAATAAGTACTACAAATATTTACGATAATTTTGTCGAAAAGTTTTACAATGGATTTTCTCAGGTAGTTTAAAATATTTAGGGCGAGGATCACCAAAGTCAGTTAGTTTATCCTCCCTCTAAATAGTTGGATATAATTTATTGTTATCGTCTAAGTGGGACTTTGAAT
Source organism: Rhagonycha lutea (assembly GCA_958510855.1). Classification (NCBI taxonomy): domain Eukaryota; kingdom Metazoa; phylum Arthropoda; class Insecta; order Coleoptera; family Cantharidae; genus Rhagonycha; species Rhagonycha lutea. Next base: position 10,848,151 of record OY294037.1, read on the forward strand.
AAATATGATGTTTAATTTCCAAACGCTTATAATTTCATAATTGTCATCATTCTGTTGTAGATACGTGTAATCTAAATTCTAAATACTCTTGCCTGCGTTGCATAGAAAGTGGTGGTGGGGTTAGATCAGTCGTACTTCAGAAGTTGTAGCAAAAGCATCGAATAAAAATGTTTTTTTCATGGATCCTGATGTTGAGCTTAGTTTAGAGTTGGTTTATGAGATTTATTTAGTAAAGAAGCACATCTTTACAAGGATTCAGGTCTTGAGCCGTCGAGGTGGGCAGGGCTAACCTTATAGGTACAGTCAATTCAATGTCGTAAAATGACAGTTTGATTGTGTTAGCTGCAAGGCAATAATCGTATTTTATGCCGAGTTATGGACAACAACCTCCATATTGGGGAGACCAAAAACGGTTCATTATTGGGGAGGCCTACGTCCGACGCAGGATAAAGAAAAGCTTATAAAGAAAGAAGGAAAAGAAAATGATTATTTATATAATTTTTGTACATTTTTAAATTCGTGTCGCCCGGGATTGTGTGTTATCCCCAAATTTCTTTGAAAAGAAGTGTCAGCTTTGCAAATTAACATAAAAAAATTTGTAATTAGGGGTCGTCCATGCTTGCGGGGGTCGCAAAAAGTTACTAATTGTGACTAGGGGGAATACTTTTTATTACATTTGATAAAATAAGTCGTAACTTTAAAAAATAAAATATTCTTTCGTATTTAATTCCAATTTTAAGTTTTAAGGCCTCTTATTTCTGCGCAAATCTTGATGTAGCTCGGCCTGCGGCCTTTGCACTTCCTATATCGCACTTTGGCCTCGAACTTCACAGAATACATAATAAACATAAAGATGTTGTAAAAAATTTAATTGCAGTTATATAACAATAAAAAATTATTTGGCAAAAAACATTAGTCAGCAAAAGTTCTTACTAACTGATACATTCATAATTCAGAATTGAAATTACAAAAGATCAGAGTAGAGAAGTGCGAAGGCCGCATGTCGAGCTATGTTGCTCGGGCAAGAAAAGAGCAATTGTGACAAAGGGAGTGGAAGTGGTTAAAAATACGGAAAAAATTGTGGACATCCTTTATTTCAGAGCTGATTTGAAAATTAATTTTGCCAACTCAAGGCTTCTTTGTATTGCTTTTGCCGTACTATGATTAATTTTGCACAGAAATCGAAAAAAGATCACCTTCCAATAATAAAGATTTCTAATATTTCGTCTGCATCAGCATTGTCTCCTGGTCCCCTGCCCCCTGCTCATATGCGCCTGTATTTTTGTTTTGTTTAGAAAAGCTAAACAATTATATTAGTTGTCTGACGATGTCGTTGTATGACAGAAACGTTTGTGAATACAACAGTTTTATAAACGGAAATGTTAAGGATCAAATAAAATCAAATAAATTCTTAAAACAATAAATTATTATTTGTTGTTTTTATGAATAAAATATGAAAGTGTCGATATTATGTTACCGAATTTGTAGTGAAAACTGATAAAAATTGAGTTGAGAGTAATAAACATTATGGTAGTATTGTTATTATTAATTATGAAACACAAAGAAAGTTTTACTAACTGTAATTACGTGAGAAGTAAACCAAAAGCTTTGATTGGGTCTAATTTACTCTCTGAATATAAGACTTTTTAAGCAGAAGATACTTAATTGTAATCGAGTTGGTGTAACGGTGATTTTTTATTCACTTCAATTTTAGATTTATAAAATCTCACTAGGGATATTTTATTATAGGTAATCATTACCTTTTCATGCAAGGATAAAATTTAAATTTGCAAATTACATTTTTATGGCTTCATTATTATGGACAGGAATAAGGTATGAATACAGAGAGAGTGATGGAGTAAATGTAATTTAATGCTTAAAATTATAGCTAGATGCATAAATTAAAATAAAATTTGGATTAAAAGTTTGAATGCATAATCGTACCTTAAATTTTACTGCTTTCAAAAATAAAACAATTTTGTTTTCATCAAGTATTTGTACCATACATAGGTAATTTTACATTACTGGAATATAACTCTGGCAGGTTGGGTCAGTTGTTCTAAATATTAATTGTTGTTGTTCGCATGTTCCTTAGGTAAAACATTTAAATTTTAAAGAACTTCCTGCCTTTAATCGTTGCGACAATTTGAAAAACTTTACGAATTCATCTCGCAGAATAACGGGATTATTAGAAATAATTACAAAGGATTAAAATTGATTCAAAATTCTATAACGGCTATTACGGCTTACGAAGGAATTTGAAGTCCTTTTTTGATTGAAAATTTTATAAAAATTTAATTTTAAACAATAAAAAAATCATTTGAAGAAATCGAGTAGAAAACGTTTTTGTGCTCGGGGTCCGCACAAAAACCCATTGCTCCAAAAGGCCCTGATTCTATTTTACCCCATAGTAGGGGCACAATCAGACAAATTTCATTTTTGATACCTCTTCATTTATCTCAAAAACTTCATGAAAGGTAAATGAATAAAAAATGTTGAAGTTATCAGACCGAATGTATACTCCACATTCCCCTACTAGGGTGCAGTTTTAATTAGATGCATGATTTTTATAAATGGCCATGCGATGCATAGTAATAGGTAATATTAGCACTAACGTTTCTCTGAATTATCTGCTAAGGTATGCAATTACTGAAGTTGTAAATCAATGGTTGCCAGTTGAATAATCGCAAGTACAAATTTTTACTAATAAAATGTGCGTGATGACAAAGATAGTATAACGGAAAAGTCGTTAATTTACCGATAACTATTTTGAGATATTGTTAAAGTAAGTAGTTATAAGATCAATCGAATTAATAAGCACCGTGGACAAAACCAAAAAAAATTTTACCACTTAAGATTTCTCTGACACCTTATATCTGGCGGTGTAACAGTTGTCGTTTAGTAGGGCACCATTGTGAGCGATGTTTACCTTAAGTACTACCTACCTACATTGAAAAATTTCTCATCCATAAGTTCACATCCACATTATAAAATTAAAGAAGGTCAAATAACAAAATAATTTTTTCTAAATTAAACGAACGGGAAATGAGACGCTTATGTACACAAATGTATTGATTGACTGTGTTCGCAAATTGTTTTTACAGTAAAGTAGATTATCAAATTTAATTATAATTGTAATTATTTATACAATAATAAACGTTGAGAAATTGAATGTTACAAAAGCTCATACAATTTGCTGACGAAGCTATCAATTATGGAGCAAATCAATGACACAATAATGGAGCAAAAACAATTTTCAAAAGAAAATTTCTACTGTACTAGTAAAAGTGACTTTCTGCGATTTAATTTCTTGTTTCGATTTCTTCCACACAAATATTGATAACTATCATTAAGCATACTTTTACCAGCTGACTTTCGTTACCATTTTCATTTGTCAACTTTCATCGAGGGTTAATCTTTTAAATTCCTCATTTTCAGGTTTTTCCCCACATTTCATTTCTGCATCCTGGTAAAAAAAAAATTAAAGTAAGCATCGAATCATGTTTTATTCACTACATAAGTTTGATCCCATTCTTTTAAAGAAAATCAATTAACGAGAAATGATTTTTTCGTTTTGCATTTTAATTGAAAAATTCAATGTAGAGAAATTACGTCGGATGTAATTTTAGCAAAACCACGAGAAAGTTTCTTCGAGCAAACGAGTTAGACAAACTGTAAATGGTACCATTTCTTCTTTTCTTCCTTAAGATGTAAAAACGGAACTTGTTATTCATTCTCCCACTTTCTTCGTTCTACATTTGACTTTTGGAGCGATAAATTGCCACAATGTAATTTTACAAAACCATTTGCTTGCATCTAGTCACAATATTCGTAAAATTAATATTTCTCTCTACAAGTCAATCAATATTAATTTTTAGTAGGTAAATATTTTGTTAATAAAATTAGTGCTGGTGAATACTTAAGAGTACATTAAACAGTTTTCTAGTGGATAAATGGAAGTGCGGGAAATTTTTTTATTTATTTTGAAACACACTTGCTAATTGTAAGTATTTTAAGTTTTATTTTGGTCCAGTTGGACCGATTGATTGTACACCGCGTGCGACTCATCTATTTCAAATATTGCGAACGAAATATTGATTACTAATATTCAAATTCATCTAAATTTTTCGGAATGTTATGCACACAATTTTGAAAAAAATTTCGGTAATTTGGATTGCACACCAGCATTTAAAGCTCATAAACTGAGGATCAGATTTCCAATTCTAATTTTCAATTTCTATGATTAGAAAATAGGAAGAAATTCCTACATTCATTGTCCTGAATGAGGATAAAAAGAAATAAATACTGTAATGTTTATCCAAACAACGTTTACTTCTTATAGATTTACCATTCTTCAGTAACAAGAAAACTGCTGTTATTTTAAAAATTAGAGTCAAGTTTATAATGAGATCCTGAACTAGAATAACTGAACTTGACACAGTCGTAACTGTGAACGCTCGAGTACCATATTCATTGGTAATATGGAATTGCAATTTAAAACATTTTAGAAAAGTAACTATTATTAGAAGGCTCGCTGACCTCTTAATTGCATTATTCTTACGTTAAGGTAGTTCTAGCGTGACGGTGGCAACATCGGTCGTCGATTGCCAAAACTGACGCTCGGGGAAATAGAAAGATAGAAGAAAACAAAATTGAATTTTTTCTTAAAAATAAGACTTTGCATGCCTAATATATCCATTACTAAACGGTGTAAAACTTTCTGCTCCATAAACATCATATTAGTTTTCAAATGAATCAGTAAATTTTTAGAGGTACACGAACCAAATATGTGCCATTCTGAATGACGATCGCTATAAGCCCCGTATATAAGAACTCAACTTTACAAGCAAATATATTTATTCACAGATGGTGAATGTGTTTCATATTTTAACAGGATGCGTATGACTATCCCGTCGAGTTTCATTCGGATCTGTAAAAAAAATGTCAAGCTAGAACTACCTTAATTAAATTCTTTTTTGTTTTTGACGTTTTGCGATGCTCACACGAGGACCGAACTAAAAAATTCTGTGAATTTATAATATTTTACAAATTAATCTTATAATTTCAAATTCCGAATTTGTTAGAATTTTGAATCAGTTCAGTGTAATAATATGCAAGAAGTTACATTGAATGATCTATTCTCGTAACGTGTTACATATAATATTTTATCTACGTATAAAAATAAAGTTATTTTATTGACAATTCTTGATATTTTATAAAAGTCGACTGTCTAAAAGCGTAAATTTTAAGCATAACTTATTTTATTTTTAAATTGGTTAGTTATTAATTCGTGATAAGTAATAAATTAGTAGGTATATTTTAATAATTTACGAATTAATGGAATTAAAATAATATTATATTTTTAGGCTTTCAAGTGAAATTAATAATTACATTTTTGGTAATGAAAGCCTAAAAAAATAATATTAATTTAATTCAATAACTTAATTTACGGTTTAATTAAAACTTTAAAATTCAAGTGAAATTAATAATTACATTTTTATGTAATGAAAGCTTAAAAAAATAATATTAATTAGTTTCCATTAATTCGCAAATTATTAAAATATACCTACTAATTAATCTATTTTATTTTTAAACTTCTAGATTTTAGATAATTTAATTATTAGTCATATTTTAAAATAAAATTACGATAAAAACCTATTTTATTATTGTATTAATTATGGTAGTCTCATATTTCAAAACAATCGAAAAGGAAATTCTTGGTATAGGCGGACAACTAAAATAAAACACCCTATTTTTTTTACTTCTTTCAAGACAATAATATTGTAATGAATGTATTAATCAACAAGGGCGGTAATGAACTTCAAAATGTAACTCATATTTAATAGATAATGAAACCAAAAATTATTCTTATATAAATAATATAAATAATATAAAAAATTTAAAATTGGTTTATTATTAATTCGTGAAATTAAATATGTTTTCGACCATTTATTATTTGTAATTTTCTGACGAAGGTCATATGCTAGGTCGAAAGCTCAAAATATAACTTTTAATAGTATTTCCTTAATTCGTTTTTTATTAAAAATAAAACATAAATAATATAAAAATTATTATTTTTAAATATTAAAAAATAAGAAAATATATCTACCTATAATAAATTCAAGTAGGGAAATTTCAGTATCAGAAAATATAAATTGCTAAATAATATCAATTTTAACTTTAGAATTTAGAAATATATTTCTAAACAATAAAAACAAATTAAAAATAATAATTTATTTATATTATTATTTTTTAAATAATTAATTTAATTACATAAATGATATTAAATTGAACAAGAACTTAACTAAGCGTTAAAATATTACAATTTTAATTTCAAATTAAAGAATATACAAGAAATTTTATTTAAAAACACTTTAATAATACATTTTTTCCCTTAGACAAGGTAGAACGGATAAAAACTATGACTTAAGATTGAGAGACATTAAATGCCCAACCAGTGACTGGGGGATTCGAACCCATAACTACTGATTCGTCAGTAGCTTACGTTTCACTCCAAGCCACTCTGTTGGGTTGTTATATCTTTCGATACATTGCTATATGCAAAGTTTATTTCTATGAACAGTCACACTTTAAATTTTGTAATTAAAAACGAAATTAACCAACAGAAAATGGAAATTTTGAGAAAATGAAAATAAAAAATTAATAATTAATGAAAACTACGGTTTGTTATATCATTCTAAATTCTATGCATTGCTGTACAAAATTTTTTACTGTTAATAATTCCAATCTAAATTTTAAAATTAAGAAAAAATTATGAAAAATTGAAACAAATTTTGAAAAAATGAAAATAAGAAAATTAATAAAAATTACGGTTTGCTATTTTCTTTGTATTGTAAATTTAAATTTAAAAAAATTGCATGTAAATATCTTCTGACTTCACAGGTTATTAGATAGAACTGGCATTAAAAACATAAACACAGCTGTTTTGAAAAATTATAATATTTGATTAGAGCTCTACTTCCATTTACCCTGTTGAAAGATCAAGGAGGGTTGGAGTAATGATATTTTCTTCACTTTAGAATTTTCAAATCAAAACAACATTGATCGATAAGAAAAACAGGACATGGTTGTTGTACTTGTAATGACAATTTGAACTTGACTTCGCCTCGTGCAAGTAAACTTGACTCTATGGATTACAATTCCGTTTTAGTTCGTTGTTACTATTATATAAAATTTTTTATTACACGACTACACAGACGGTTGCATGGTACGACGTTTAATAATTTCCAGACTTTTTCGAGGAAGTAACCTAATTGTGTGTTTTTTTACCTAAATAGATATTAATTTCCTTGATTAGACGAATATCGAACTTGAATATTTGAAAAAACTTGGTGACATACAAAATTATTAGAAAATCATAATTTAAGGTACGCGTGTCTAGGAGTAATTTGCTGATCGAAGTTTTTATTCAATTTCAATACTTTTATATTGTGCAACATGAGCTATTTTACAGAATCACTCAAACTATAATGCAATTACTTTATAATAAATATTATGAAAAGTACTGAATAATAATAAAAAATATGTTATTTTTATTAATATTATTTACTGTTCACTAATATTGTAGTGTAAATTTTAGTGCTAACTATACGATTTTTTGTGTGTTAATTTTTATCTGTGATAATAATTAAAGAAATTGTTTGATTCAGATAAAAATACTACCATGACGGAGTCACTTAAAGGTAGTCTGTGGATGGATCGAGTGTATGAATATTATTTATGGACGTTATCGTTATCTGGTAAGTTACTAAAAATTTTTATCAGCCGTACTTTATTTTTCAAAAATTTCTACTTATTCAGATTCGAGGACGAAAGGATGGCCTTTAGTCGACTCTCCTCTACCCACCATAGCCTATATAGGTTTATACCTCGTTTTAGTTTACATTGGTCCTAGGTATATGCAAAATAGGAGACCTTTTAAGTTAACATGGGCTTTAATTCCGTATAATTTAATAATGGCAGCATTAAATGGTTATATATCACTACAGGTGAGAATTTTGATTACACTCTGCATCCATATAACTTTTACGTTCCTTTTTTAGCTTCTGACTGCATCAACTAGACTAAGATACAGCTTCATTTGCGAACCATGTAGACAGTCGGATCATCCTGACGAACTCCAAGTAAGAAATATCAGTGATATAGAATTGACCATTTTTGGGGCCTACTTAACAAAAATATAATTACAGATCACAAATGCAGTGTGGTGGTATTACGTTTCCAAATTGTTCGAATTTTGTGATACGTTCTTCTTCATTTTAAGAAAAAAAGACACACAGTTAACATTTTTGCATGTTTATCATCATTCGACCATGTTCTTCTTCTGGTGGATAGGAACTAAATGGGTTCCTAGTGGATCAAGTAATATTTTACAAAAATCAGGATTGTTTTACCTTTACTAACTAATCAATTTTTAGCATTTTTACCAGCGATGGTAAATTCGTTTATTCACGTACTCATGTATTCATATTATGGCCTTTCAGCGTTAGGACCCTCCATAGCAAAATATTTATGGTGGAAGAAGTATTTAACGATTTTACAAATGGTAAGTATTACACTAAACGAATTACTTGTGATCATAAAATTTTACGATTATACCGCGGAAACGGACTTGACTTCAAGTATGTAGGACATTCCACATGGCTAACTATTGAAAATGCGTTAATTGATCACGAATGATAAATTAAAAAGATGATTATATGTCATTTTATACCAGATGTTCTTCGCACTTCCTCGATTTTACAAATAAACTAGAAATAAACTGTATTAATTACTAATCATAAAATTAATTGTGAACTACTGATCCATATTTGGTACTACCTATCAGTTTCAGGTACTACTTTTATCGATAAAAATAATTTTTTTTTAAATTTTAGATTCAATTTACATGCGCTTTGGTTTTGGGCATGAATGGTATTAGAACAGGATGCGAATTCCCGCTATGGATGCATTACGTCCTTATTATTTACATGATATCCTTCATAGTCCTCTTTGGAAATTTCTACGTGAAAGCCTACTTGGAAAAGGTAAAATATAACTCATCCTGTTTACATTTTAATAAAACAATCTCCTGCAGGGTAATAGAATATTTTATGGAATGGACATGGGTTGTGGTCAAGGAGTAATTTTCGAAGATAATGGAAAACCAATCGAATTTAACAAAAAAATAAACGGTCACTATGAAGAAAATGACAATATTCAACCATATAATGGTTTTAATAAGAAGTTAAATTAAGAACCACCTTGAAGAACCAAGTTATTATGTACATAATATTATAATTAGTGAATTTATTTCTATTTTTTGTACCAACTGTTCATCAGTTTAAAAGTTTATCTTATTTGTTGTTTGAAAGTATTTATTACTGTTAAAGCTTAATAGGTCGTCATTAATTATATAATTTTTGAATATTTTTACAATGGGCTATCCATTAAAAATATTATAAAGTGTTTGTACCTAGATTTTTTTAGAAACTTTTTACTTAGTTATAATTTGAACTTGAACTTATCAAAATAAATGTAACAATAATAATTGTTTGGATTTTTTCGTAAATAAACCATTTTAAGGTAGGATATCGGATGGAACAAAACTTCCTCAGTACTTAAATTCATAAATCTGAAATTTGAAGTTTTTTTCCATCTTATTTTTCAGCAAATAAATCTAAAAATTGTCTTCCTCGTATACTAAAAGGTCCGATCAATTTAAGGTTTTTTCGTTGTTAAAGTAGGAAATTTTATCGGAATATTTTTAAAGGAAAACTTATATCGAGTAGGATATTTTGTAAACTAATGCAAAGCATAAATTATTTATAAGTTGTTATAAAAAAGTCAATTATTATACCTATTTTATTATTGTAGTAGGTATTTACTAGGTAGCTAAGTATATACATACATATTGCAATTTATTCTAAAATATTGCACGGCCAAATTGTGAATTATGCTCTAATTAATTTTGAAAAGCACATTAGTAACTAAATGCACTTTAATAAATTGATTCAGATTTTTAGAGCATAGATGTAAGTAAAAATGGTCAAAAATTATCGACACGAAAAATTTTATATGACAATATCGAAAATTATTATAATAAGGATACCAATAAAGGTTTTTTTATATACTACGATTACTTGGTTTGATTTACATTATATTACCTACGAGTATATATAATTTTGTTACTAAAAATAATTAATTAATCAAAATTTAAAGAATCATTTCAGTTTTTATTGCAATTCATGCTAATTTAATCTTTTTGAAAAATAAGAAAAGATATCAGAAATATGAATTAATTATTTAAGGCGCCTCTCTCGTTGCTTAAAAAATTACATATTCTCAAAATTGTATTGCATACGAAGACGACAAAGATTGATTGATATAGGTGGTACCAATGAAGGCCCTTATAATGTTTCAAAATTAAAAATGTTCTCTTTAACAGTTAAAGATAGAAATATGGGGGGGGGGTATCAAAATCTCTAAAACCGACATTGATTTGGTCATAATGGATCTGATTGATGCGAAAAGGACTTAATCTATATTTAAGGTGGATATGAAAGATCTATAATCATAAGTTCATAAGAATGGACGCCAAGTTATCTATATATTTCCAGAAAATAATCGGAGTGAAATTGAAGGTGAATTATTAACATCGTAAGCAACGATAATAAATATGAAATAAATCAACCAGGCACATCAATTTAAATACCTAAAACTAAGTAATCATAACAACATCAGATGGTATTATATTATTAGTCGAATTGAGATAGGATCCAAAATAAATAGTAGTAGGATATTATTAGGTACACTCAACTCAATGTGGTGGAACAGACATATTAATCTAACTGGAAACAAAAAACTTATTGAAGATTCCATGGTACATTGAGCAAAAAAGTTATAAAACGCGTTTAATCGAAACAAATGTTATTGTACTTATGAAAAGTCTTCCTATCTTCCAGTTTAGTTATACGAACAATGAATTAAGGTTGTGGAAAATTGAAAAAATACAAATAAAAAAAAAGATCAAAAAGAGAAGCATATCTCCTGTGTGCGCCGCGATTTCCTTCAATTTTTTATTTATTTTGTATTGAATTGATAACAAAATATAATAATTGCGATATAAAGAGTTCTTGAAGTGAAAATTTGGAAAGAGCAACACAGTTGGGTTGTACTCCAGACAATAAAATTAGAATTGTTCGTTTTCGAGATCAATGTGGAAAATTTGTTACATATTGTTTGGATCAAATATTATTATCAAATAATTACAAATAAAAGAAAGGTGCATGTCTCTGGCCCCCCCCAAATCGAATTTTGGGGTGAATTTGGTGTCAATCGTTAGAGCTTCGTTAGAGCCTAAATGAGCTTCCATTTTTTTCGTTTGAGCCTTAACCGTCGCGAAGATATTCGCGAAAAAGTTTGGGGGGGGCTGTAGACACGTTGGCCCCCCCCAAGTCGAATTTTGGGGTGAAAATGGTGTCAAACGTTAGAGCTTCGTTAGAGCCTAAATGAGCTTCCATTTTTTTCGTTTGAGCCTCAACCGTCGCGGAGTTATTCGCGAAATAGTTGGGGGGGGGCCACAGACAAGTTGGCCCCCCCCAAGTCGAATTTGGGGGTGAAAATGGTGTCAAACGTTAGAGCTTCGTTAGAGCCTAAATGAGCTTCCATTTTTTTCGTTTGAGCCTCAACCGTCGCGGAGTTATTCGCGAAACAGTTGGGGGGGGGGCACACAGACATGATTTGCTATTTTCGTTATTTTTACGAATTTTTGGATGAAATTGGTGTCAAACGTTAGAGCTTCGTTAGAGCCTAAATGAGCTTCCATTTCCAACATCCTAATTTCATTTTCTAAAAAGTTACGAGCATTTCAAATTTTCGCTTCCTCCGAGCAAGTTGCGTCCGATAATCCTCAAATTTTATTTTGGTTTACCAGATTAAAACTTTTGTTTAGATTAAAAAAATTAATTATAATTATAATCCATTATAATCTTCATAATAAACAACAATGGAAAAATTAATTTTACAAAATTAAATTTTATTAATAAAAAATTACACAAACATTTTTTCTTGATATATTATGTTTTGCTTAGGTACTATATGCTAGGAACTGGCAGTTAATGGCAATTTTTGTCCGCCTTACTGTCTTAGATGACAGTTGCAGATCATCATATAGCTGCCAAGTTCCTAAATTAGCCCGCCAACAGAAGCTAATGTAATGCCCAACTGCATTGACATTGTTTACTAAAGTTGGCGGTATAAAGTTAATTCCTCCACGAAGGTAATTATATAGTACCATCCAGGCCCGTAGCCAATATTTTATTTTAAATTTTGTTTTATTCAATATTTTATTTTTCATAATTAAAAGATTTTTTGTAAAATTAACTCATTATTTATTTATTATGTAATTTATTTTTATTTAAAACAAACATTTTTTTTCCTTTCAACATTTCGGGGGGGGGGGGGTCACGTGCCCCCAAGTACCCCTCCCCCTGGCTACGGGCCTGGTACCATCAACAAGAATTTGTTGGGAAATATCTTGTAAAGATATATTGAAATCCAAGGTGGACGGTTTATTTATGTTTACTGGTCCACATATTTCCAAGAGCAAATGTGGACCATAAACTCTGCGTATTTCGGTCATTTGCAGTTGACACTGCTTGCATTTATTATTGCTGTTTTGTAATTGGTGGTTAGAGCGATTTTGAAGATAATCAATTTTCTGTGTTGGAAAATTGATGGATTTGGTGGGATAATCCAATTTCACGTTACTTTTACACTTGCTTCATTTCGAATGTTCTGTCATATTGTCTGATAGTTGTGCACTAGCTTTAAATCGGGGAATCCCGGGCATATTTTTAAAATTGGACAATATTTTATTTTGTCTTTGTACAGAATTGATTTTGTAATGCAAAATGTTATATTCTCCTAATTAAAAACTTGAGTTTGTTCGTGTTTGTGAAGTGATGTTTTTATTGACTCACCGCCCCCCCTATTTTCGATGACAATTGGTGAGTTTTTGCAGGACCCCTCCTTATCAATTAACACTTAAGAGAATTAACCAATAAAATTAGATAAATAACTGCTAAAATAAATGGCTATACATAATTCTATTGGTTAATGATAAGTGTTAAGTGGGTGAGCATAACCAGACCATTTCATCCCAAAATTCGACTTGGGGGGGGGGCAACGTGTCTACAGCCTCTCCCCTAATATTTCGCGAATAACTCCGCAACGGTTGAGGCTCAAACGAAAGAAATGGAAGGTTAGCTTCCGTATTATAAGCTCTCCGTATATGACATTAATTAATAAATAAATAATTTTAAATGAAGTGTTGATTAATTAATACCAACCTAAGTTGGTATTATTAGGGTGGTAATCAACCTCAGTTCTGATTGTGAACTGAGGTATACTTACCACAGATAATTATACCAGATAAAATACCAGAAGATAATTATGTCATAACAATCAGAATACAAATCGAGTAAGAAACGTAATAAATAGTGGTAAGTTTTATTTTATTTCATTGTAATTATTTTGGTTCACACTAAGGTAATATATATGTTTAATAATTAATAAATTACGAATTAAGGAATAATTATAATGTTATATTTGAGCTTTCGATCTTGCATTAAGACCTTCGTCAGAAAATATAATTATAATTATTCCTTAATTCGTAATTTATTAATTATTAAACATATTTATTTTCACGAATTAATAATAAACCAATTCTAAGGTAATATATTGTAGTATACAAGTTTGGACACATTTAATAAAAGATAATTATTACGAATCTAAAGAACGAGAAAAAATCATGCCTAGGAAATCTACAATTGATCTTGCCCAACTTAACGTCGTTATTGTGGCCAACAAAGAAAAAATTTATGATGCAAGCAGAAAAAAATTTTGGGGCCCAACAAATTCCTGCTGGGCGGAATATGATGTAGATGAATATGATGAATATGATGTAGATATATAGTTAAGAAGTACACATACAAAATTTCACGAGTATGATATTCCTACAACTCGAGAAAAGTTCATATTATATGAAGATAAATTTTAAAATCATCATTTTACGTATTAAATCCATCATGGTCCTCTTAAAATTAGTGCTGTTTATTTCATTTGAGTATTTAGTATAGCTATATGTTCTTTGCACGCAAAAAACCTGTTAGAACATGGCTTTTTATGTTAAAAACTAGAGTTAAACCAAGATTAAGAGATTAGGAAGAGCAATTTTTTAAATGTTAATATCTCGGAAGGTGGCAGGCATATGTGAGAGAAATTTTAATATGATGTAGATATGTAGTTAAGAAGTACACATACAAAATTTCACGAGTATGATATTCCTACAACTCGAGAAAAGTTCATATGAAGATAAATTTTAAAATCATCATTTTACGTATTAAATCCATAATGCGACTCTTAAAATGAGTGCTATTCATTTCGTTTAAGCATGTTTAGTATAAATATGTTCTTTGTACGCAAAAAACCTGTTAGGACATGCCTTTTTAAGCTTTTTTTCGACTTCATTTTTTTTAATCCATTAAAAATTTACCAACCGCAAACAAACAGTATATAAGAAATTGTGAAAAAAAGCAAAAGAGAAAAAAGCAAATTTCTCGTTTTTTAGGGAATCAGCCTACTGTGAGGCGGTGTTGTTAAAAATGTGGATCTTGTTAGTAATAGAACAACCTCCTCTATATTCTTATATGAAATTGGTGTCATGGATCGTGCAAATCAAAATCAATTTACCGTAGCACATATGTTGTCTGAAAAGCACGATAATATGTCGATAGCTTATTGGCTTTCGGCATGGTTGAAACATGCTACTATAACACCTAAAATTGTAGTAACTGATCAATCACTGGCTTTGATGATGGCATCTGTAAAGACATTTACGCAATACTCGAACCTATCGAAGTACATAAGCGTATGTTCGGATTTAATTAAAGGAAAATTAAATATCGAAATACCGTTATGTATGATACGGAATGATTTCAACCATGTAATGCATTCATTTAGTACTTGGCGTGAAATCAAAGCAAGTACAAAACGGATCAGAAACTTTTATATGCGTTCATTTGGCTTGCTGATTGCAAGTACCGATTTTGAAGATATAAAAGTTTTGCTGACTTATATCTTCACTGTGGCCTTGCACGAAGAGGACGGATTAAATAAAGAGAATTCTCCCACCAGTTGTGAAACCGCAAAATCATATTTAAAAGAACGAATTGCAACTCACGAAAGTACAGATCCGATGTGGGAAACAAATACCGATTATTATAACGATGAAGCCGAAATAAATGCAATGGAAGCAAGTGATGAGGAATATTTGGATATTCAACGTACGACGGATATTTTTAAAGATATTAAATCTATATTTGATATTTGTAACAGAAATTCAAAAAGCGCAGTTAACCAAGGAGATCACGACAACATGCAACACAATCCAACAATTGCAAAAAAGTTGTTAAATTTCTGTAAGCTGCTCCCGTGTTGGTCTGCCGTGATGACCCCCATATTTAAATATGGCCATTTAACTGAAACGAGTGCTACATCAGAAAGCCTATTTAATCATTTAAAGCATCGCATATTTCACCATGAAACTCTTCCGATGCGATTAGATGATTTTATAAAAATTCATATCGATAATATTTTTGGATCAATGATAATGTTAAAATCAAAATGTAATACGGTTGGTGATAACGAAAGTCCAAAGTTCACGGCAAGTCAAGAGGGGAGTGGATTAACAATAACCACGGAGGAAGATGATGATGAACTCACAAGAAATCAAGAAATCCAAGAAGAGGATGGAAAAGGAGGAAGACCAGAACTAAGTAGCCAAATAATATCCGCGGAGAAAGATGAAGTTACCAATCACGAAGTACACGAAGAAGACAATTATTCGAAGGGGTCTTGCAAAAGGAAAGTGAAGGAAGCATCGTCATATGATTTTGGATTGGAAACGGAATGCGCAGTTGAAAATTGGCGCGGTCTAGGTCGAGAGGAGAACAAGTACAGAAAAAGGAAAAAGCAAAATTACCTGGATAAAGATCCCTCTGTTCTTATCTGCAACGACAACAGCAAGACAAAATCATCAGTGATAGGTGTACTGACCAATGGAAGTTCGCTAAATCTAAAGCCTATTAAAATCGGCAAAATCTACTTGACGCTAATAAACACTTGTGGATTTGATAGCATAATTCACATTATGTGTTGTTGTTATGCTGAAAGTAGAAAATATGCCGATTTTGTAGATGGACGGAAAAAAATTACACTGTACGAGTTGATTGCTCACGTCATGCGGGATGGTGTAAATGTTCAAACATATAGGAAGCGTGCATTGGTTTTAAATAATATTTTTGGAGAAGATAATAAAACGATCTTACCAAATAATCACAAGGAAATAAATTCTGCGACCACATGCTACTATTTGTTTAAACAACTATTTACTGAATATCCCACCATGACGGAGCATTCAAAATGTGGCAAGTGTAAAGGTATGATGAAATTGGATTATCCCACAGTATCTATCAATTTTCCAACACAGAAAATTGGAGATCTGCAAAATCTCTTTAATCAACAATTACTACAAAACAACAATACTAACTGCAAGCAGTGTCAACTGCAAATGACTGAAGTACGCAGAGTTTATGGTCCACATTTGTTCTTGGAAATATGTGGACCAGTAAACATAAATAAACCGTCTACCTTGGATTTCAATATATCTTTACAAGATATACCCCAACAAATTCTTGTTGATGGTACTATATATTACCTTCGTGGAGGTATTAGCTTTATACCGCCAACTTTAGTAAACAATGTCAATGCAGTTGGGCATTACATTAGCTACTGTTGGCGGGCTAATTTAGGAACTTGGCAGCTATATGATGATCTGCAACTGTCATCTAAGACAGTAAGGCGGACAAAAATTGCCATTAACTGCCAGTTCCTAGCATATAGTACCTAAGCAAAACATAATATATCAAGAAAAAATGTTTGTGTAATTTTTTATTAATAAAATTTAATTTTGTAAAATTAATTTTTCCATTGTTGTTTATTATGAAGATTATAATGGATTATAATTATAATTAATTTTTTTAATCTAAACAAAAGTTTTAATCTGGTAAACCAAAATAAAATTTGAGGATTATCGGACGCAACTTGCTCGGAGGAAGCGAAAATTTGAAATGCTTGTAACTTTTTAGAAAATGAAATTAGGATGTTGGAAATGGAAGCTCATTTAGGCTCTAACGAAGCTCTAACGTTTGACACCAATTTCATCCAAAAATTCGTAAAAATAACGAAAATAGCAAATCATGTCTGTGGCCCCCCCCCAACTGTTTCGCGAATAACTCCGCGACGGTTGAGGCTCAAACGAAAAAAATGGAAGCTCATTTAGGCTCTAACGAAGCTCTAACGTTTGACACCATTTTCACCCCCAAATTCGACTTGGGGGGGGGCCAACGTGTCTGTGGCCCCCCCCCAACTATTTCGCGAATAACTCCGCGACAGTTGAGGCTCAAACGAAAAAAATGGAAGCTCATTTAGGCTCTAACGAAGCTCTAACGTTTGACACCATTTTCACCCCAAAATTCGACTTGGGGGGGCCAACGTGTCTACAGCCCCCCCCCCCCCAAACTTTTTCGCGAATATCTTCGCGACGGTTGAGGCTCAAACGAAAAAAATGGAAGCTCATTTAGGCTCTAACGAAGCTCTAACGATTGACACCAAATTCACCCCAAAATTCGATTTGGGGGGGGCCAGCGACATGCACCTATAAAAGAAGCAGCCACGCGTGGAAGACCCAACCACAACAGAAAGTTTCTCTCTGGATTGTGGATTTATTGTGGAGGGTATGATGAACTCACACTCACTTAGGCTTATATATTGGGCCCATTATATTACCTATGGTCAAGGGCGGATCCAGGATTTCTTTCTGGGGGGGGGCACAAGGGGCGGACGGGCAAAAAAGTCAACAATAACTGTTATCATATGACACAAAAATATAAAAATATACATAATAAATAAATTATTAAAAATAAACAAAAAACCCGACTGCGTTAAAAAACATCAACTGAAAAGCAATAAACTAAATTAAAAATAAACTAAATTATTAAAAACATAAACAAAACTAAAAAGCGAAAAACAAGCTTTGCAGGGTGTGTTCCACTTCAAGCCCACGACGACCACGATCGATCGCCAGTCCAATCAAATAACCGCGTTCGATCTTTAGTCCAATCAAAGATCCATGGGACCACGCCGCGGTCGTCGTGGGCTGTAAGTGAAAGGCACCCATAATCTATACAAATTTGTAAGATCAAAAGGTATTGCAGGCGGGGACAAGCTAATAGTCCAAGTTGGTGATCTTTAAGTGAAGTGTTTTGTAATTCTTTGCTTGTCCCCGTCTGCAATACCTTTTGATCTTACAAATTTGTATAGATTATGGGTGCCTTTCACTTACAGCCCACGACGACCGCGGCGTGGTCCCATGGATCTTTGATTGGACTAAAGATCGAACGCGGTTATTTGATTGGACTGGCGATCGACCGTGGTCGTCGTGGGCTTGAAGTGGAACACACCCTGCAAAGCTTGTTTTTCGCTTTTTAGTTTTGTTTATGTTTTTAATAATTTAGTTTATTTTTAATTTAGTTTATTGCTTTTCAGTTGATGTTTTTTAACGCAGTCGGGTTTTTTGTTTATTTTTAATAATTTATTTATTTCTAGCTTTTTAGTTCACATTATCCATTTTAGGTAAAAGGGTTTTTTTTAAATTTTTTATTTCAATTTCTATTTAAATTTTTAGTCAATTTGTTTCAAATACAGCTTCTGTATTTAAGGCGGGGGGGGGGGTATACCTTGTCGGCAAAAATTAGAAGTCCAACTTTGTAAAGTTTTTCTGAGAAAATGAATGTAGTTAGATCAATTTGGGTTTCGAAACATTATTGTACAAGTCTTGAAGAACATTTAACAATTTGTTCA
Source organism: Rhagonycha lutea (assembly GCA_958510855.1). Taxonomy (NCBI): domain Eukaryota; kingdom Metazoa; phylum Arthropoda; class Insecta; order Coleoptera; family Cantharidae; genus Rhagonycha; species Rhagonycha lutea. The sequence continues at coordinate 10,867,135 of OY294037.1, forward strand.
AGTCAAAATATTACAAAATGGCCGCGTGGCAGCTGAACTCCAAAAAGCACCTCTTAAAATGCGGTGGAAGATATCCCAATGGTGTCGTTAGACCTACAACATCGGAAATAAAAAAATTTAGTTTAATGTATGTTTATCCAGTCCGCCTCGATCCAGATTTTTTATATTTTAATTTTTTTTTGAGGTATTAAGGTTCAAAGTCAAACGGTCAAAAAGTCAACATCGTCACTTAAACGGTCATAAAAAATTTTTGAGACAAAAATTTAAAAATCTGGATCGAAACCATTGGGATATCTTCCATCGCATTTTAAGAGGTGCATTTTGGAGTTCAGCTGCCACGCGGCCATTTTGTAATATTTTGACTTGAAAAATTTGTTAAATGTTCTTCAAGACTTGTACAATAATGTGCCGAAACCCAAATTGATCTAAATACATTCATTTTCTCAGAACAAATTCACAAAGTTGGACTTCTTATTTTTACCGGCAAGGTGTACCCTCGCCTTAAACTAATGCAATTTCATCCTATCAGAATTCTCAATGTATGTGTTTTAGATGATTAATGCTTCGCCCTGTATACATAATTCAAGCTCAATACATAATGTGCTGATATTTTTTTTTTCGCTGACGCTTTAATTAAATATTATAGCCTATGTCACTCCCACAATGAATACGATTCTAATGACACCTCATATGTTAAAATCCGTCAAACCGTTTAGCCTGTAGAGCGTGCCAAAGAAATAGACATACATACATACATATACACACATACACATATAGATACATACATACACTCGAAAAACATAACCCTCTTTTTTTTGGCAGCCGGGTAAAAATATACCGTCTGGGAGGGGCACGAGCCCCGTGCCCCCCCCCCCTGGATCCGCCTATGCCACTGGTTTCTCAGTTTTATCCCGATCTCGATTGAAATTGAGAAATAGTGACAGAACGAGAGAGGACATTGCAATGTCCAAGAGAGGACATTGCAATTATAGCCATCTCGCGAGTGGGGGTGCTAATTCAGATTTTACATATACTTAAGAGACGGTCATTGCCTTGCAGCTAACGCAGTTAGATGCAAATGCGGGGCACCGGGTTCAAACCTGAGGAGAGTCAAACTTTCTTATGACTGGTCTCCGTGCTTCGGAAGGCACGTTAAGCCGGTGGTCCCCTGGGTTAGTGAATTGCCACCATTAACATAAAAACCAGGATACATGGCACATCTGACGGCAAATCTAGCAAGCTACCTAATGGATGTAAAATTTGTATATGCTCACAGAACCAATACTGCCAATGAAACGACGCAGATGTTGGTAATAACAAGCCTTAAGGCTTAACTAATAAGAAGAAGAAGACATATACTTAGTAAACCCAAACTCTGCAATTGCGTGGAGGGTATTTCATACTCCCCAAACCCCCCAGTTAAGAGGGCCAATAATATTTTATATTTCTGGAAAGTTGGTAATCGTAATCAGTCCAAATAGATATACAAATATGTTATGGTTCTAGGACCGGGGGGTCTGGGGGGTATGGAATACCCCCCAGGTACGTAGTAAGCCTTACCTATCAAATCTTAATGAAAATTATCTAAATGGAATGGATCTCACAGAATTATCAGGAATATTGATAAACCGTTGGCCTCATTCTTGAGAAATCCAACCATACTTAAAGGCCATTCTCTGGAAGACTGTAACAAATCAGATGCGTGCGTCTATTTCAGAGGTTGTAAACTTGTTTTAGGCTGACAGACATTTTGGTTATAAATAATTGAACGAAACAATCAGGCACGTAAAAAATATAAATGATACGAAGGAGGAGAAATTTAAAGAGATAGAGTTCCTAGAAAATTATCATATTGGATATTCCTATAAATAATGCTAAAATTTTAAAAAATAAAAGAATTTAAATTTTAATCGGACCTTGAACTTCCTATTTTTAGCATATTATGTACATAGTTCTTGGTTTTAATATAATATAAAATTTTATTTGCAGACTTTCTTTTTCCATGCAATTACAATCGAAGATTGCAGCTTCGATCGATCCAATTGACATTGTTTTCACAAATTTAAATTTCGTTGAACAAAATCCAGTATTTGGTTAGTTATTGTTATTGCACAGGGATAATAGGTATTATTTGGGGGGTAATTAATTGTTTCTGTGGGGGGTGGGGGTCTTAAAAATTTTACGAATCGTTTAGTAAAAAATTTTTCAAAGTAATCATTACCATAGCTTTACAGTAGATTTATGGTTTACATTGGCTGCCACTCAAATATTTTTTACCAACAATTGACCATTATGTCTAGTTTTGAAGGTATTTTAAGTAGGTTGTTGTCCTGTTGTCTTCAAATACAGCCTCGGAGACGCCTAAATGTCTGGTTTTCACATTGGGGGGGACGTGAAATATTTTGTTTTGGGAAAGAGAGCAATATATTTACAATGATTCCCTATATAATATACGAGGCAATATTAAGGGTACCCTAAGTGCCATTCTGTACCACAATCAGCATTTTATACGCGTCGCTACGTCGAAGGGGGTTAGGAAAAGGTCATCCACTCTGCAAAAGCGGGTCCCACATATAGAAATTAGGAAAAAAATACCATAAAAATGTCATAAATGAAATAAGGATACTTCTGAGTGTTTTTTTCCATAGGAAACCATCGAAAAAAATATAAAAATTGTTGCCGTACTATTTTAGATTTTGCTGAAACTTTGTGGGAATATTCTTTAGGGTTCCCAAGACCAAAATTCAAAAGGATTTAATTTTCGCATTCGCCACTTCCTGTCCACAGAAAATAAAATAATTAAAATGTCTTATTATTGTGCTGTGCAGTTTTGGCTGTAAAAGTTTCTTTATATTAGAGATGTCTACTCAACCAAGGTGGCATTTTGAAGTTGAAAGATGGTAGTTTCTAAAAAAAATATATGTTGTGATTTTCAATTAACTCCAGTGTCTGCGCTGCTGTTGAATGTAAAAATCCAATCATTCTCAGATATCAAATATTATACATATTATTCTAAGAGAATAAAAAATTAAAATTGACTCGTTCAGTCAACTCGTTATAAAAAAATCTTTGCTTGAAATCTTTAAATTTTAAGAATTTCAATATGGCAGATTACAATTTGGATGTGTGTAGTAAAAGTAAAACTTCAAGAAACTTCAAGGTCCTTTTTGGTATTTCGTCCTCTCGTGGATGTACAGGCGTTTAAAGAGAAGCTTTGCTTGGAATTTTAAGAATTTGCAAAATTGCAATTAGATTAACTCCTTGATTTTCTTAGTTGACACCTGGCACCACATCCACACTTGTTTAAAATGCCACTTTGGTCGAATAGATATTATCTCCAATAAAAAAATGTTTACAGCTAAAACCGCAAACACTAAAATAAAACTTTTCAATAACTTAATTTTATGTGGACCGGAAATGGCGCGTGCGAAAATTAAATCCTTTTTGATTTTGGTCTTTGGTACCCTAAAGAACATTCACACAAATTTTGAGCAAAATTGGAAATATGCTAGCTTTGCCGATTTAATGATTTCGTATGGACTGACTCATCTGTATATTGTCTCAATTAACCCCTAATTTCTTTATAAGGATAGTAGAGATTAACTTTAAAGATTAACAAGAATTTATGAGCTTAATATTCTAACATTTCTTACCATATAATTATTAGAGTTGCTAGTAACATCTTCATGGTCAGGCCCCGCTTCTCTGGCTTGGTGTAGCTTTGATGGAACTCTAACTTCTACTATCTTGCTCTGATAATTATGGGGTTTAATATATTATATGGTTGGACTGGCTTCATTTTTTCTAGCTAATTAACTTTGTCACATACTTCACTTGAGTTTATTTTATTTTTTCTTAACTTAGTTTCCTCCTATGTAACCCGATATTTAACTGCTTGAGTGACGTCATTCGTTTGCTTGGGAAATCTTACTTGTTTGAATAATAATTTTTATGTTCGTATTTAATATTTTTTTATTTAAAAAGTTAGTTCATTATTTAGGTTGTGACAATATTTTGCGATAGGGATATTAATAAGTGCACGTCGCCGGCGCCGTCGCGTCGATGATGTGCTGAGGGGGGGTTACAAAAACAAAAAACTTTACAATTCGATATAATTTAAGTAAAAATATAAATACAGCGAGAATTTTCCTAGCTAGTAAACGGCCTGAGGTTGGATTGAGTTTGACATCCCTGAGAAGACCATGATATATGGCCAGGTCCGTCATTAGTATCATTATTTAGTGATCACGGAAAGTAAATCTATCTTACAAACGTCTCCGGGTTTCCGAGGGCCCGTAAAGCCGGCGGTTCTCCTGGTTTGTTGAATTGCCACCATTGATAAATAAGATGAGAGTCACGGATACATCTGCAGGCTGCAGGACAGCCTAGCAAGCTACCTATCCGATGTAAAATAAAACCAATAGTGCCAAGTGAACTTGACATGGATAACAACAGAACTTAGGTTTAGTAATTTGAAGAAGAAAGGAATTAAATAAATGAAATTTGTAAATATAACAAAAAGACTGTATCGCAAAATAAGAAGTTAAATCAGTACATTTCAAGGGGTCAAATTTTGCAAGGGTATAAACAGACCGTTAAAAAAATAGATAAAAGTCACTTGAAAATTAAACTTAATTCGAATGTATCTTAGTTACCTGTGAAGATTGGTCGGGTGTGTAATCAAATCATTAGATAAGAAGTGAACAAATTTTAGAAAAAGGTGAAAATTCCATCAAACTCTCTGATCTTCATTCAGAGGTCTACTAACACGATTTTATGGATTTTGTGGACCATATCCGGTGGTCACTTCAATTGGACTGCCTGGGCGTTCTTGATCAAAATCGGATGTTCGGTCACTTTTGAGTTCATTAAACCTATTTTTGATCGTAGTCATCGAAATTCTTCATAAACAGCATGCAGTTTTTCTTCGATTTTCTTATACGTCTTCCAATCCAAAAATAGAAATCGAAATCGAATCACTGACCGATATTGCTCTTTCTTTATAATTGCAAACAAACACGAACTTGTGCCTTTTAGCTAGAAACGAGGAGGTAAGTCGAATAAGGAGGGTTCAATAGAAAAGGTTTAAAATAGTTTTGACACATACTCAGAATGGAAGAACAACGATGTGCAAACATAATATGAAAATGGAAGCATCTTAAAATCGAAAGAAAAACTTGGAATGATGATATAATGAAGAGTATGGAAACCTACCACGTTTTCGAAGAAAATATGACTTCAACCAAACCAATTTGCATTTAAAAACCGGGAAATTTGTTGCAAATTTTATAATATAATCCATTGAATAATGAGGATTTCGAGTTGTAAATATTTTCTTGTTAGGAATTTATCCAACAGCAGGAAATGTGCTAATCAAGTTTTGCGTTTGGGATTAATCACTATGTAAAAAAAGAAAACCCAATCAATTCCTTTACTTGAAATATGCAAATGTATTACGGTTTATGGTATCGGGGTCGTTGGTTACTTGTTTAATGATCCAAGTTTAATTAGATTAATATCATCGTTGTAGTGGGCGTACAAACCAAGTTTATAATAATTACTTCGCAAGTTTTCAACAAGAAATTTTTTAATTTTAGTTGTGAGATAAGGATACCAGCATAATTATATTTTCACTATTTTTGTTGTTATTTTTAATATTTTTACGCTCATCTGTAAGGTCGATCGTAATCAGAGAACTGAGATTTTATAAGACGTGCTAATTATAAATAAAAAGCAAAGAAAATCTCGCAATTGGTGCTTTCATACTTTCTCTCTGAAGGACTCTTATCGGAAACTTTAATCCTGCTCCTAAAACCGATATTTAAAAATAATTTCACGTAGTACTTTTACATTTTTGCCTAAAGAAGGTAGGTAATTAAAATTTACGACACGATCTTCAGTTTTCAAAATAAATTAATTCATGGTAATTAATCGAGAATGCGTAGGTGGAAACTAAAATCTGGTACTTAGCAACGATGAAATAAATAAGTAGTTTCGGTTTTCAGTCAAGTGAAGTAACAAATTTATCGTTTTTGTCAACAATACAGTCCAAATTTTTAGTGTAAGTAAAATGATACAGCTTAAGTAGGCATTGTTTAATTTTCAAAGCTTGAATTTTCAAAATCAGAAAAAAAAACTGCGTCGCATTGATGGATTTCATAAAATTACAACATTTTGAGCAATGCTAAAAAAAATAAGCAGTGCGTCGTTTCAAATCACTTTTTTCAGAGTGGAATTTAATAAAAAATACCAAACTTAGCAGTAGAACATTTTGAAACAAAAAGAAAATAAATTTTTGTATTATTGATTAGGTTAGATCCAACTTCTCCGTTACGTTTAAGAGGGCGCTATTGTGTAGTACGCCCGTCGTCGTCGCGACGCTGTCTACTAGTAACTCCAGCATTTGCAGTCGACCTGTTGTATCCACAAGCAGTCAAACTTGAAGGCCTAATTTTGCGTTAACAGGAACCTGAAGACCGACTACCTTTCAAAATTTGATGATTTAAGGTAGGATTTAATTTTCTCAAGTTTTAATAATCAGTTTTTGATTAAATCCTTATCGAATAACTTTTCTACGTGTTGATGCTTGTTTATGATTTTTTTGTTGATGTTATACGCAGTAGTCCCTAATTATATTTACACTTTTCAAACTCAAATCAAAACAAATTTAATTAAAAAGTTTTCCAGTTAAAAGTAACACATTTTTACGATACTGGAAATGTAAACCAGATTTAATACAAAATAATTAATGATAAGATTAAAATAAATTCGTGTTTTTGATTACACCTTCGCCTTGCTTTAATTAAATACTCGGAAAATCTTTTAAACATTGGTATGAGTAATGGAAAAGGTCTGATAAGATGTACAGGATATAATTCAAAATAAACCTAAAATTTTAATTTTTTCAAAAATTTCCATTTAATTCCTAGCGGCGTAACATAAAGTATGTAGATTTTATTACATAGCGTAGTCGATTAAAATCATTTTGGGAGAAAAATTATTCAAAAAATGAAATTAAAAAACCGCTCGTTGAGTATTACTGCTGAGTGGTATAATAGTAGCTCTGTGCGTCCTCAAATTTTTAAATTAAAATTTGACGATACGATAACTTCAAAAGTTGTTGCATGAACAACTTTATTTGCTTCCAGTTGCTCCGGAACATATCCAACTTTGACGACTTAGGTGGAAAATTAAATTTTAGCGATAAAGTTATGAATTTAAAATATTGCCAAAATACAACTTCTGAAGAGGGAAAATTTATCTGGCGGAGAAGAGTTAGTATTTGAATTAATAAAGTCGTGGTAATTTCCGTTCCAACCGGAAGTCACCAAGTTGGAGACAAGAGTTTTGAATTTATTATATCGCCTAACCCTTAAATAAAATGTTATTTCAAATAAGACAACAGAACTTGCAATATTTTTACATAAAATCTGTGTATATGAATTTTGCACTTTTAAAACTTGCATGTTACCTCAATTTAGGTCAGTAATTTCTCCCACAGTTTGTTGGTGGGCGTAAAAGCTTTTTTAGTGATCCGTAAATTGAATTCATCAATCGAATTTTTATTTGGAAGAGCAAAATCAAATAAACAAATATTATGAGTCGTTAGGGGGACACTGAACTTATTTCGGAAAGATATTGAGGAAACCTAACAGGAAATTGTATATTTTTAACAAGTAAAGTAACTTTCGTTAATGTTAAACCGTTTAACCGGTTAAACATGCCGCTTGAACATTAACATCGGTTTAGTCAAATCAGGCGAGAAAACAATTTCTTATGGTTTTATTTTTGTATAATTATTAAATAAAATTAATAACGTGAATATAAAGAAAATTTAGTATTGTAATTATCATTAAATCTGGTTGACCCCCCTCGTATTTTATACAACCCAAGCATCAAGAAATTCAAATTGTGATCGTCAAAATAAAATATCTACGTTCTAAATTAAATTTTTGTAGTAACTCATATTTATTTTTGAGAATATTTACAGTAGAAATGTCACCGTTAACCAGTAAACCACATTTTAACCTATTCATATTTAATAAAACTAATTTATCATTGTACTATAATTTAATTTATTTTATTATCTTTGAGAGACTATTTTAAAATTATTAACAGTCTAATTTGTTTATTTTTATATATTTTTCGTCATTAAATAAATATAACAATTAACTTACTGAACTGAACATTTCAAAAAGTTCATAACAATCATTGTCAGTAAATTTAACGACGTCGCCCTTATTCGTTAAAAACTGACTTTCATCCTATCGTATCATAATAAAGCAAATGCTTTCTTTGGGGCACTTGTAACGTTTCCAATTGTCCAATTGAACCAATGTGGTTCACTTTTAAAGTTCTAACTTACGTGAGAGATTTCTATAAACTTTATTTTTAAGTACTTCTTCGTGTATCTACTCGTAGGAATTTTACTTTTGTAAAATTACGTACCGCGATCTGATTCGTCCAAAAAATTTAAGAAGGTAGTTCATGCAGTACGTTAATTTTCTTGCATGAACCCACCACAGTGTGATTCGCATACGTTTCGTTACATCTGACAGAGTCAGGCTCTTCATATCTATTCTAAAACTCAAATTTTACATTTTCCTTGTGAGAGGTCTTTATGAAATTTTTAGCAATTCTGAAATATTAAAACCTGTATTTCTCGTCTTTCATTTCAAGAACAAAGAATATAGAAAATAAATGAAGTTACTGTCACACAACGTGCGATACAACGATAGCATCGTGAGTGGCGACATAATAGACACAAGGGGTCAAAGAAAATACAAAATGTCATATCACATAAGAAGTAAAGCTCCACTTCTCCTAACTTAATACCAATCTGGAAACCCTGGAAAATGTTTTTTGTTAGAAATATCAAATGTGAAAACCACGAAATTAATTTAAAAATCATCTCTTCCTTTTAATTATTTCTTCTTATCTTTCTTGCTTTAAAGTTTTAATATGAAATTTTACATTCATAACCGGTAGATTGAAACTTCTGTTCGTTTTTCTTATTAACGGAAGTATAAAATGAGATCTTGAGTCGCAGAAACTGGTTATTATATTAAACGTCCTGTAATTGGGATTTGAAACCAAGTTGTCCCCTCTGGAAATTTAAAAAACAAACAATCCTTGATATGTTTTGATTTCACAGCTTTATCTGTCGCTTGTACGTTTATGGAGGTTATGGGGACTATAAACTTTCCAAGATTAACTCCTCGATTTTCTTATTTGACACCTGGCACCGCACCCACACTTGTTTAAAATGCCAACTGGTTTCAGTAATCTTATGTTAACTTCGTTTTCCATCGACTTCTTTCTACTTCATCCATTTATTCAACTTTTATCATTAAGGGTTTTGTTGTATAGTTCTAAACATTTATGATTGAATACCAGAATTGCCGATGTTATTGTTTCTAAGAAGCTTCACAGGAAGTTTCAAGATATCACAACTTCAAGGATCCAAATTTCATTGTTTCAAACTTGAAGAGGTTTTCCAGCTCATTTCTTTCTACTTTGGTGTAGGCTGAAATTTTAACCACTTCTGGATTATTTTTTTATATTTTTCGTTGAATTTAAAATTTGATATTGAATTTACGATGTAATATTATTTTGTTAAAAAATTTCAAGCTTAATATTCTTATGAGAAGATTTATTGGTTCTTATGAAACCTATAGTAATTTCAAATATTTTTATGAAAATGTGCTTCAGTATGTACATAATATTATGTACGCTTTTGTTTAATACCGGGAAATAATTTTATATTGCGAGGCACAACTCCAAAATTCCTTTTGGTATTATGTTCAGAATTCCATACGAATTTACTATTTCTTCATCACAGATTTCATACGTTTCCGTAACGACAATGAAACCCTTCAAAACAATAATACATTTTTCCATCAAAGTAAATATTCCTACTTTGTTATTTATTTACAATTGTTGTGCATATTTCTATAGTGAAAAAGTGAATAAGCTACAAAATATTAAATTTATAGCATGTAAAAATTAATTTATTAAATTGTTAAGCAAACAAACCAATGGCAAGCCATAACCACTACTTTTCAAAATTAAAAACCAATTATTTCTTAATTTTGTGTCTCATTCGCAAATTTTGTACTTATTCATAGCAAAATCAATTATTAATGTGGCGGTTGTAGCTTGATATTAAGCTATACAAGCACCAGAATGGCGAAACTGAATATCGGGATTAAAATAGGGTGAAAACTTTTAAAAGGACCTTCATCATTATTGACAACATCAGTTCAACCTTTTTTTGAAAGTATTAAACCTGGGGATTGCTTTGCCCCCGAAAAAAGAAACAAATTCGAACTCACCGTCCTAAAAATCTTCAAATATCTAATATTGATCTAAAAATTAAGTTTTAGTGAAAAATCAATACGGTGCGAGGAAAGTTCGGCGCAAGTTAGTTAAGGTATGTCTCTCAAAGTTAAACAAATAACCTAAGCTCTGCCGTTTATAGCATATTGACCACAATTAAAAAAATAGGAGTAAAGTTCAATTAATCACTAACCTAAGCTGTCCCTTTCCAAATCTCTCCATATTTATGGAAACTTGACCACAAGCATATTCTAAATACAGAGCAAAGTTCAACAAATAACCTAAGTTCTGCGATTCCAAACCCTTTTTTGCGTTTTGCAGGGAGGAGGAAACTTTGTACCAAACACCACTATAATAATTTATGGTGATAGTATCAGTTTTTCACTGACTAAAACCTCCCCCATGCTGACTTATTAGTAGTGCTTCGCCAGTTTTCCAGTTCAGGTCTACCGTAGCCACCTGCGTACAATCGCATGTAATTCTGAGGGATCGGAGTATATGTTTTCCTACTCCCACCACGCTTGTGAATTTTATTCTAACTTCATTCTCGTTCAAAAGTAGGTCGATGTCTTTTATTTGGATAACCTCTCTTATTCATCTTTCGAATTATTTAACTTGTAGATCACTTGGGTTTCTTCCTAACTACTCTAATACTCCTCCGCCCTCCATCTCTATTAGGGTATCGCTCATTCGAGTGCTTTGTACTCTACGGCATTACATGCTACGGGCATTGTCCTCACGAATGGCTTGCTTGATCGCTTTGAGTGCGTCGATATGAGGAAGACTTTTTTGGTCGTTTTCACAACCAATTATATTTCTATTTCTTCTTCTGGTTGGGCTTTCCTGTGTGATGCAGTCCTTATCATCATAGGACTCGGGGTCGCCTGCTGTACTTCTGTAGGTTTTTTATTCTTCTTCTTAATCTTCGGCTGGTCATTATCCACTATCGCATCCAAACCTATCCATATTCATCGCACATTAACCACAAATATATTCTAAAAACCGGAGATGGCAAATGGCGTCCCAGTGATATCATGGTCAGAAGGGTTATTTGTAATCCTCTTATCCTTTAAGCTAATTTTTTCAAAGGTTGGGAGTTTTTAATATTTGGTTTTAATCATTTAATATAATTCTGAAGATGTTAAAAAAAGATACAAAATTCAGAAAATAATGTAGCTTCCAGCAATGCAATTTGAGTAAGACTGTGATTGGTGTTAATTATTGTTATTACGATCCTGCATAATAGTGGGTTAGTTGACACTACAGATTTTAAACTTTTGGTTTTAAGGTGGCCGAGAAATTGGTTTTTCTTGTTCGACACAAATCTTAAAAACGAATAAATTTAAAAAAATTCTGAAAACAGATTCAAAAAGCCTAAGTTTGAAACTACAAGGTGAGTGATTTTAAAAAAAAAATATCGCGAAAAAAATTTTTTTTTTGAGAATTTTTACCTATATTTTTTTCATCCTAAATTTTTAAAGCCCAAATTTGGATTCTAGTTGTAGCGTCAACTTTGAAGAACATTATTTTACAAAGTCGGTATGCTAAAATTTTCTATTTTTTGAGTTTTGTGTCGAATGAAAAATGTCTTTTGAAATCCTTATAGTAACTCATGTACTAGGCAGTCTGATAAGTCCCTGAATAATGAAACAAGGAAACATTTTTTTGGCCATATTCGGTTTTATTTCTCAACATACACTCCTTTTAGCTCGATACAACAAGTCCAACAATTTTCTAACTTTTTTATACCGTTCAAATAGGACTCGATCGGAAGGTCCTTAAAATAGGCCTCAGTTTCAGCTACGAACTCCTCATTTGATTAACAATGCTTACCAGTGAGCCATATCTTCAGGTTTGGAAACAGGTAGAAGTCGCTGGGGAGCAGGTCTAGCGAATACGGTGGATGAGATACTTGTTCAAATCCGATTTTGTACAGTTTTGCTTGTGCAACTAACGATGACTACGCAGGCGCATTATCGTGATGATAAAGGATTTTTTCTTTTTTAAATTCGGCCATTTTTTGTCGATTTTACTTTTCAAACTATCCAATAATAATGAATAATATTCGCCAGTTATGATTTTACATATTTCAAGATAGTCGATGAATATTATTCCAACGCATCCCAAAATATGGAGGCTATAACTTTTCCAGCCCATTGATGCGTTTTCGGATGCTTCGGACCACTTTCACCCAGAGAAACCCATTGTTTTAACTGTTATATCGACTCTGAAGTATAGTAATGGATCCAGGTTTCATCCATGGTTATGAATCGGCGCACAAAGTCTTTCGGATTACGCATAAATATGCTCAAATTCTGCTGGGAAGTTGTAACACGAATTCGTTTTGGTCGACTGTGAGCAAACGCGGCACTCTTCGCGCGCAGAGCTTCTTCATGCCCAAAAACGCATGTAAGATGTTTCCCACACATTCTATTAACATGCCCAGAGCCTTAGCTAGCTCCCTTAATTTTGATTTGGAATCATTCAAAATCATAGAATGGATTTTTCAACGTTTTCTGGTGTAGTGACCTAATTCGGGTGCCCAGAACGTTCAGCTTCATTGGCGCTCGTACGGCTACAACGAAAATCAGTAAACCACTTATGAATAGTTCCAATCGATGCTGCAGAGTCTAGGTAATACTTATCCAGCTTGGCTTTAATTTTGGTTATAGCTTTCTTGCAAAAATAATAGTGTTTAATCAAAACTCGAAACTCATCTTTTCCCATATTAAAATATCCTCGTTGGTTGGTCATTTCTTAGTGCTGTAACTTCTAAATGCGTAATTATAAATGGCTCAAATTTTGACAAACCTCCTATAAAGGATCAAGCTAGTCAAAACTGGTTCACATTTGTGAATACTAATGCCATCTATTAGAATTTTCAGGGACTTATCAGACTGCCTAGTATGTATGTTTTTTTTTAAATAACCTGCTGGATCCCTAAAGAAAGGTATTGTTTCAAACTATGGGTAATTTCAACCCCTCAGCTGATATGGGGCATTCGCGCTACAGTTGCGGCACCTAGGGGATTTAGTGTTTTTAAGTGAATTTCTCGGCCATCTTAAAATTAAATACTTATCTGCGTCTGCATTGACGGGGCAGGCCATTTGGGCGCCAGGACGATCGGGCGGCGGGCGTCAAACTTATTTTATTTTCTGGGGGAGGGTTATAAAAACCTAGGTTTGAGTACGAAAAAGAGAGATCCACCAGTCTAGCGTATAGGTTAGCGTTAGGAAACATTCTTTTTATTATTAGACCGTTAAATGAGAGATCCACCGATCGAGCTTAGGTTAGTGTTAGAAAACAATTTTTTTTTAATGAATAAGGGACCGGTAAAAGAAAAAAGTTCTTTACCTAGAACTAGTAAATTGCGTCCCATTTTCGTTATTAGCGTTAATCCAATTAGGGTTCTGGATGCAAATTACCCGTATCTTTCTTTGACCATTTCGAAAACCTTTAGAAATAGTAACTCGGTTACTAAAGTAGCAATTCGGTTGCGTCCCTAAAAACAGACCGAACGTCTTTGCACCAAGCATCTCGCTCTAATTCCTATTTAAATAATAGAAATGGAACCAATGGTTAAAAATAATGATCTTGCACGCAATTCTGAGAATACGTATTAACGATAGGGTTAGAAAATTATCCATTTATACGATGAAAATAAACAATTTTGAATTTATTTTGTATTTTTAAAATATACAAAATACTTAGTTAAGCAAAAGTGCATTTTTGGTAGAGAATTTTAGAAGCTTTATTTGTATATGAAACATAATTAGGATATCAATTTTGCTAGCGATATACAAGCAATAAACTGAGTCTCGGAGTCTTATTTTCTAAAATTGTTTGCTCGATCGCGACAGATAGAATTCGAGACTTTTCGTATAATGCTATGCTTAATTGAACATAATATCTGCCAAATTTTAAAATTCATTATCTCCCTCTAATCTTCTTTATTTCACGGGATTATTATTACTTGCCAAACATCTTAAGGGCCCGATCAATCATTTGGATGACAATTTTTTCAATAGATGGCGCAGTTACCTAGATTTAGAATTTACGTCTCTCATTGGTTGTTAAGAATGAAAGAAAAATTTAATTAGTTTCAAAAGGCGCGTCTTTTCAAAACAAAACTTCTTTTACAGCACTTACAATACTTGAAATTGAAGCAATTCTAATGCAGCATATTAAAGATTGCTATTTAACTGGTTCATGACATATTTTAAATTTAAATTAAATGTGTGTTTTTGATACAAAATTGCTAATTAACATAATTAAAATGTTACTCCGTTATCAAAATCAATTAAAAATTATATCATGGCATTCGGAAAATTCTACTCTATCGATTACAAAAACATTCATCGGTATTTATAACCAATTTTGAGCTTTAAATGAAGTTTTGGAACAGTCTTTAAAATCGCACTCTTAAAGTGAGATAAAATCAATATCCGTCAAGGTTTGAATAAAATAAATACATACGTCAATAATGTATGTATACTGCTAATTTATGTGTCGCATTCGCAGATTTTGTTGTTGTGTAATTGGCTGTACAAGTACTGACAAAAATGTAATCCATAATTATGTCTTTATGAAACTCTACCATTTATAAATTAATTACTGAAAATATTTAAATCAATAATTATATCCCGTCCTTCGGAAGGCACGTTAAGGCGGTGGTACCCTGGGTTAGTGAATTGTCACCATTAACATAAAAAAACAGGATACAGGCACATCTGAAGGCAAGTCTAGTAAGCTACCTAAGGGATGAAAAATATTTATATGCTTCAAGTTGAAGAAAACTAATTATATCAAATTCAACGTTTCTTGTGTAAAAAAATACTGTATACTGTTAACCATGGAAACTTTGAAAAACACGGCGGGAAAATACACCTTGGCCACACTCTTTTATATGCACTCACTCTATGACTATCATCCTATCTCTATCTTTTATCCATCTTGATCTACTTATCAATGAAAGTTTAATCAAAATAAGTTCAATATTTGAAGGAATCTCATTAATCCGTTCATACGTATTACAATAACCCCTCCCTTTTTTTGAAATCCTGATAAATTGCTTAAAATAAAATATATTGAAATCTCTGTCTGTTCGAAACACATAAAGTAGATTTCAGAACATTATATGTGACAACTAAAGCTCCCTTTTCACCTTTTTTATTAATAGTACCTAAAATACAAAACACCAGATGTGCCTCTCTGCAATTGTCTAAAAATACATGGACGTGATGACGTGAAGGGCCACCTATGCCGACATAAAATATTGTTCACTTTTACTGGTCAGCCAATCAGAGCCGTTGTAGACCTGTTAAAAATGTTGGAATTTTTTACCTGCTTTATTATAATACGGAACGTAGAAAATGAAAACTATGTTATTTTGTAATTCTTTGTCATGTGTGCTTACCCCTATTATTTTTTCAATTTATGATTTTTAAAAGAAAAATTTCATCTAGGCGTGCAAACATGTATGAAGTATGAGGTGTGGTGGAATCGAGGGGTATTAAATATTTATATTAATCTCGTAGAACAAATAACAACGTGTTGAGAGGATAGGAAGGAAAACCGATTTATAATTGAAGTGTGGCCGGATGAAAAGGAAGAGGTAGACCAATTAGAAATTAGTAGACAAAGTAACCAACTTCTTTACTCTTAAACTATTAGGGAAAAAATGATTTAAAACATTTATATATCAACTTTGCAAAAATTTGAAAAAAAAATTGTTATCAAAGGTTTTTGTAATCGATTTAGCGCAAAGTCGTGCAGAAATTGTAATTTTCATGCTTTGACACAAATTTATTGCGCATTATTGTTTCAGGCAAATTCATTTCTCCATGCATATTGCATGTCGCATCGTTTTATGTTTTTATTAAATTTTGTGACGTGATTTTTACATACGCCGACTAAAGGCAATTTTATCTAGAATAATATGTTTTTAAATCGGGTTTGTACAAAAATTTCGTAGCTGTACCTCGTATTTATCAAATAGAGTGGTTATTCATCGAGACATGAGTATTTTTCCGTTAAATAATAAATACTAGATTTTATGGGATTACTAAATTAAATGTCAACATCATGGTCAAAAGTAAAATGATATTTTTAGTCAAGTACAGCTGCAAATAATAAAACGAGATCCAAAAAGCAATTATAGGCCTAGTTTTGGGAAAACTAATATTATTTAGTTAAGCCGGTCTCGAGTTTTATGGCTTTTTCAGAGAAGGGAACAAAGAAGCGACTGTGAGTTAAGTCATTGGGACGGGCACGAATGCTTGGGAACGGTTTATCAAAAAGTACCGAGCGTCACAATGTCGCAGTTAAAATTACCAAAAAGCACGTATATCTATTATTCACAAACTCATTAATAGGTTTTAAGAAATCATAAAAATTGGGGGAGTGATTAGAAAAAAAAGGAAGAGGGAAACCCAAAATGAGATCTCTTATTGGATGGGACCCTTCCTAAAAATTAGGAAATTTATGTTAACGAGTAGAAGGGAACAGGCAGATCGACTCACTCGACAAAGTGATTCTGCTCAAGTAAGACGTGAAGTCTTGTAAATCCACCTAACTTGTGAGATCATTTTGTAAAACGTTTAACATCTAAGTTTTCGGGTCAAAAATAGTTAAAGTTTCGACGGTCAGTACTTATAAAAAAATTATTTTATAAGTATTGGATACACCAAGAACATCTAAATCGGTAGTCGAATCAAAAGTAATAATAGAAATTATTAGTGAATAAAGACATTATTTCGAGTGTTAAAATAGTGAATTTCGTTAATAAACTATTGAACTTATCACGTTTATTTTAAGAGTGTATAAAGCCGATCGTTAATTATATTTATTAAGAACATTTAGCGTCTGGAAGAATCGAAGTTATTAAGTTTTAGTCATCCAGAATAATTAGAAAATTAGTTCTCGATGCAAGTTTAACGCGAATTAGCGGGATTATACGGTTTAAGGTGAATTAAATGTTTATGTTTGAAACATCGTCGTGGCCCAGGGGTGCAAGTAAAGCGATCTTTGATTTCAAATTCTTTTAAGTCCTTCGATTTATTAAGATTCTGACCTAAAGTTCATAAGGAATCCACAAAATTACGTGCGTAATATTATAATCTCGACGACGTAAAAATCACCATAGTGATTAATTTGGTCAAGTAAAACTTATCCAAAGCGAATGAACATTATTTTATCTGATAAAAATTATTAAGTTGGGAGTTCATTCATATTATACACATTTAAATTAACAATTCGTGTGAAAACCATCATAAAGTTCAAACACCGTATTTAACATCTTTTGGGGCCAAGGAGCCATTTCATCAATCAAATCAAGGACCGACACTATCAAATCTATTGCAGTCAAGGAATATCCATAACGAGTGAATCATTGTGTAAGACACCTGTATTCAACCATAGTAAGTGATATTTGTTATTTTTAAGAAAACACATAATTTTCAAGAATCGGTGTGAAGTTTATTTAATTGTTGTTAGGTTATTTAAAGTTTGCCTAATTTTATTCAAGTTTTGTACTAATTTCATTACATATATTTCATTAGAAATATATGGATGCGAGTAGCTGACAAAATCGGGGTTTTAAGTTCAGAAATTAAAGAATAGGGTTGTAATTCAAATCGTCATAAATTTAATTATTAATTCTAATTTTGTCTATGGTAAATTTGGGGATTTTATTGAAATTAAGGGAATTTTACTTTGATATAAAGATTAATTAGTCAGTTACTCAAATCATTAAGAATCATTATTTTATTAGCATTAAGAAAACTTAGCTTTGCATCGAGCTCGAATAATTTTGATAGGTTTTATTATTAGTATTGATCAGTGCTTTTGGCATTGAATGTAAGTAAGTGTGTATTTTGAAGTTATCTTATTATTATATATTTGTTTTCCAGTTTTCATTTGTTTTTATTGCGTAACTGCGTTACGATATTTCTTTTACAGGATATTCCATATTGTGAGACTCGATAGATTTACGATAGTCCATCGTCCCTTGATAAGTTACATCTAGTCTTTTCACTAAACAGTTTTTATTCATTACCTACAAAAACTATTAATTCCAGACCAACGGCCGTGCGTGGATAAAGGGGATAAACCGTGTTCTCTGTTACATCGTTTACCGGTCCAAGCAATTAAGATCAGGGGCGGGTCGGAATCAAACTTAACAGAGTGGCGCCAATAGTAACTCCATAAAAATCGGGGTTATCAGTCGAGCATTGTAAATAGTAACCAGCGACGCTATGCCATCACACTTTTTCCCGTAATTTTAGTAATTAAAGAATCTACGCCGAAAACCACTGAGTTAGTTGAGTGCTTTCCTTAAGTGTCATAACCTTTATTACGTGATCGAGGGAAAAAGGGCGTATTGTGAAAATAACACGTAATAATTTCAACTAAACTTATTAAAACGTTCCCTAAATTTATCAGCTCAAATTTTTTGAAAGGTAGGCTGGAACTACAACTACTCTAATATTTTTTATGTGTAATTTGAGTTTGTTGGGCTCATGATTTCTAGTTAAATACCCAAGCCACTTGTGCCGCGCTTTGGATTCCACGTTAATTTGTATATTACTACCATCCTAACCAACAATTCCTGATTTATTTAAAATTAAAACTAATTTACTGCAAGAAAATTTTAGTATGTAATTTAATTAATTATTTTGCAGAGAAAATAGCATGTTTGGTTATAGGTACAACAATAATTTTAATTCTATTAAATGACTTTTTATGAAAATTCTATACATTTATTAAATCTGTTGTGATGCAGCTGTCACCTGATACGAAAGGGTTCACATAATGAAAATCCTGATATAATTTACTATTCTCTTCCTCGATTGTGTATTAATATATTCATCTCCAAATGCAGAAGGTAGCAGGTAAGTAGGCTCAGCTCGAGAATATTAAATTTATTAAAAAAAACTCGACGGATTTAGATAGAAAAAATATAGACGAAGCGATTAAGGTGAGGATGAAAGTCGTATATCGATTAGTTTGGCCAATAATCGATTTTAAAGTTGCCAATTTTAGCTCGATTTTCAAACGTCACAGTCATTCTGTCGTCAGTCCGTGTGGTGTGAGTTACTCTAACACATGGAAAAACCGGAGCTCGCTTACGCACCCAGTAGTACCTAGTCCGTCGCGCAGTTAACATCGACATAATTTCACTTTTTAGGGGTATTTTTGACTAAAAAACACGGGGAAATTCATCGTACAGTTAATCTCGAGGTAAATTCACATTTTCAACGTATTTTTGGCTTAAATTTGCAGCAAAAAAAAGCGAGATTCACCCCTTGCTAATAGCACAATTTGCCGAGTTGGATCACCCTCGGGGGATGTTTTTAATGAGTTTAGTGTTGCCGAAAAATGGGTCTGTAGCGTGCGGAGCGCAGCGTAGCGCGCGAAAGGCCCATTTCGGCAACACAAACACACCCGCCAGAGATGCATAACAAAAGCGAGATTTACCCCTTGCTAATAGCACAATGTGCCGAGTTGGATCACCCTAGAGGGATGTTTTTAATGAGTTTAGTGTTGCCGAAAAATGGGTCTGTAGCGTGCGGAGCGCAGCGTAGCGCGCGAAAGGCCCATTTCGGCAACACAACCACCCCCGCCAGAGTTTAAAAAAAAAAGCGAGATTCAACGTCGTTAAAACCGTAACCCTTTCTAAGTATTTTTGGCCCTAAAAAGAACTGTTTTTTAACGCTCAACACACGACACATTGTTGTGATCGCCAGTATGTACTGAGAGCATTTTATGAAGTACACACCTTATATAAGCTTTTGGTGGGATATTTTAGAGGCGGGGTTTCGGCAGCCAATGGAATGTTCTAAACCGTTTCTAACTCGTAAGACTGCATCGGACAATACAAATTTTGAAAATTTGACTTTTTAGAGCCCTATTTACAATGGTTCGCAAATATTTTGTTTTATAATAGCTTTTTGTACCGTTTTTAATGATTCTTGACAGTGGAAATTTTAAAAATCCGAGCTGAGGTTACTTACCTACCACCCATTTGCTATCTTATTAGTAAAGAATGACCCTACTAGATAATAGGGCTTGCGTTTTTCGTCGTGCATAATGATCTGGAGGTTAAAACTAAAAAGTAAGCCAAACTGCAGGTCTATCCACAATGTGGACTAAATTAACAGCTTGGAAGCTATTATCATTTTTTTATTTTTGCCAACAATATTTATTGCAATGTAATAAAAAGATCAGGCAATACAATTACAATTCGCAATGCAATTTTCAACTTCAACTAATGAGTTTTGCAATGCCCTTAACTGAGCTAATTAAAAGTTTACCTTTCGAGATAGTCCAGGTCAAACTATTAGGTATTTAATCAAGCTTTCATCATAATAAAGTTAACAGTAGTATTCTACTTAATAAATTTGTAACAAATTTAATATACTTTTAGTAAGGTAATAAATTTTTTGCTTTCCTAAAATTATAACATCAAACAAAGTTAATGAAAGTTATTTTGTCTTGTGTGTCATGTAAGGGTATCCCAAAACGTCTCAAATGTACAAGGTTAATAATTTCTCTTGTAGCAATTAAAACTTTTCAATTTAATATGAATTTGTTTAAAAAAATTTTGACCTAGTAAAAGTTAAAGAGAAGCAAAAACATCAAAAACATCCGTGCATTAGGAAAACTTAAGTTGATGCTGAAATAAGAAAATCTGGTCTATTGGGAATCAAAGATACGTATTTCTGATATCTTTAAGCTAATAAGAATTTAGTTCAGGTAAAAAAAGATTCAGGTATATGCTTGAAAAATTTGTAATACCTATACTTTTCCGAAACATATTTAAAATTAGAAAATTGCATGTATCTTGAAAGGGTGAAAATTGTGGTAACAAAATTAATATATTGTGAAGACTGATGCATTATTTATTGTTATGTACAAATGTAATGCATTTTAGACGGCCTTTCTCTTTCGGGGATAATGGAATTTTTTACTTCATTGGAAAAGAATAAGTTTCCTTTTCATTTAGAAACGAATTCAGGAATAGTTCCCAATGTAATTTCTTAACCGAAATTTTGCGTAAGAGTAACTATCAAAAATTTTGTAACGTCATCAATACTAACCTTTCGTTTTTCGAACTAGTTTATACAGGATAGTGCAAAACAAACTAGCAATCGGATTGCTGCAATACGTAAATCGAGGTGTGCAAATACAGTTTTTCACCATACGGTATTTTCATAACTTAGAAAAGAATTGGTAAGATTTTATTGCAGAAATTAAATATTCATGAGATTCACTCTACAAAAAGGATTGCGAAGCTATTCAAGTTATATATTCGCTGTGTTCCATTTGATGATTTTCCGTTTTAACTTCTTCCATTTTTCTAGTACATCATCGTTAGTCGTTCATTAAAAATAATACATCTTTTGATATTCTTCTTTCACTTATACGGAAAATTCTTAAAAGAGTAGGTACTAATTTTTCCTCAAAATTAAATCCATATCCTTGAATCGTTTCTGCGATTAACTGGTTAGTATAAATTTTCTAAGAAGAAATACATCAATAAAGGAAGTTCGACTTTTAGTGTCATCATAAAAAAGTTCAACAGGAAACATTTTTTGTTGGAAAAATTTTTAGTAAGAAAGAAAGCAACTGGAGAGAGCTTTATAGTTGTCACGAGATGTCGAACATTGGTCAAAAACTTATAAATATCTTCATTTTTGTAAGAGGAAAACCAATTTCAACTTTATAACTAAAATTGCAGCCATCACATAGAGAAATTAGGTGATCAATCATTAAATTTTAAAAAACAAACCTTTATTTTTATATTTGATCAAAAAATAAGGAAACTTTTTTGTTACGGAAATTGCATCACAATCATCTTATTTCCTGCAAAGAAAATATTTTTGTTTGGAAAACGGAAAAGAAGAAAATTCTGAATTTTTATAATTTTTGTGATCTTTACCTTGATAAAAGAAGTTTCGTTTTAATATTGTAATACCATCTGTGAGATTTATACTTTTGTAAAAAAGAAAATTAGAAATCTTTGCATCGAAATAAGCTTTCTAAGCACAGGGCTTCAGTTTATGAGCGAAATCTGATACTCCAATAGAACAAATCGTCTTCTCGTTTACAACATAATCTGATAATATTTAGCTTTCACTAAAATGTTGCTTGAAAGTAAAAACCGTATACAAATACATAAATTTTTTGAAACAAAGCATTGCTACTCGTAAAAACTCTAAAACGTGTTCAGCAAACTTGAGTTTTAAAATTGATAGGTTTTTGGTGTTTGAATATAAATTTCTTCTGTTTTCTTTCGGTATACATCACAAGATTGTGAATATGTTACTCGATTTTATTTAATAAAAATTTTTTTCAATATTACTTTCTCAATCATGATTTTTACATTTATATTTATGACATCTGGAAATTTTATTTACGCGAATGCGAAGTGCGTGTATTGTGAGATAGTTCCAAACTTGTTGAAAAGTAAACCAATTCAATAAGTTTATAATCACATTTTCCTTAAAAAAATTTTCTGATATTTAAAATATTAAACACGAAATTGTTTATAAATATTTAAGGAAACGAAATCTTATTCCAGATATTCTTCTGCTACATCCGAAATATTTTAGCACAGCGCTACTCCTCCCATTACAGAAGCAACTTTGCTGCAATTTGAGAGATATCTCCACTACATTAGGATTCAATTGATAGAAGTTTTTTCCGTACAAAGTTTTATTTGAAATTAAACTTTCCACAAGAAAAAATACAAAACAAAAAACCACAAGAGTGGACTAATATAATTAATTAGGGTAGCATACTCTAATTTCCAGTTGTTCCTTTTTGTAGTTAAGTGAAAGCAGTAAATAAATTAAAGATTAAATCAAATTTACTTTTTCTAGAATTCGAGTAAACGAGTTAATATAATATAGGCTCCCACAAACGGAATCTGATGGGAATTATGGATCGGAGTATAGTTAACTCAGGTTTTTCCAATTGGAATCATTTGAAGTGTTACTGGATTCAAAACAACTTCCAAATGTTGAACTTTGTAAACACCCTAAATAATTAAAAAGTTTAAGGTTTCTTATATTATTATTTGATAATATTTTATAAAAATTTTGAACTCACCGCTTTGATGGAACATTTTTTTCCCGGAAGTCCTGCAGTTCGCTGCACCCTAGCCCATGTTTCTCCTCCAAATGCGTTAAGAGTTCGGCACGCGTTCTCTTCCTGTTGAGGATTCACCAATGAGCTATTATTAATTTATTTTTGTATTAATTTTTGTTGAGAAGAAAATAGTAGATGCACCTAACTTTGAAAGTCTATTTACTAAATTATCAGGTTTGTAACGCTCGCCTATTGGCTAATAATTACAAATTTCCTTTACTTTTTCGGTGAAAATTTGATACACAATATAATATATTTACTAAAGTGAAACTCCTTTTCTAAGATTTTATTTTTAACCTCTTGATGAGTCGACAATTTTGTTGTTGTAGAAATTGAGATCATATAATATAATTTATTGTTTAATTTAACATTTAATTTTCCTTTAAAACAAAGAAAAAATCGTTTAACTGTTAGTGTAATCTATGGAAAAGCTGTCGTTTTACGAGCGCGTCGGAGTTTTCGTGGTTTTTTTTATAGGGACTTGTTAACAGTGCCAAGGTAGTAATTGATTACTCTGAAACAGTCACCAGCTAAGTTAAATTTGGTGTTCCTTTTTGTAAAATTAGAAGGGCAATACATTCATTTCATCTTAAAATGGATTTGATCTTTTAAACCATGCAGAAAAAAATTTAATGCTTACGATGTTTAAACCGGAAATTTCAAATATGCGACGGTTCACGAAATTGCCAGATTAATTCGTTGTTTTTTCGGTTCAACGGCGTTTTTCGGTTTATGTTATAAAATTATAATATTGCAATTATTATTTCGGTGGTTTATAAAGAAGAAGTGTAGGTAGCTCTGGCTACGAAATAATAATTTATTCTATTGTGGTCTGTTATAAAGTTATAATCCAAGATTAAAACTACCAGTTGAAAATAATTGAATAAAAGAGGAAAACAGTGTTTAGTGACTATTTTGCTTATATAAGTTTATGTCCTGTCTGATGGACCTAGGACTAGTACTGAACCTGAATCATTCTTAACAGGTTCATTGATTCAGCATGGATTGAAAAGTTAACCCAAAGAATCAAGGTCGGGCGGAGCAAAAATCTTGTGCAGTAGATGACACGTGACACTCAATTCCACCAATTGACACGAGCATAAAGTTGAACGAACTAATTTTCGTTACTGCACGTTAGCTTCCCCCGGCCATGATTATTAATATGAACGCTAGCTCTTCCATTCCAGGAGAAACTTTTCTGAAATTTAAGAGACACCCCCACTGTGCTATGATTCAATTGATAGAATTTTTTCACACAAAACTTTATTTAAAATTAATCCATCCACTAAAAAACTACAAAACAAATCAACACAGGAGTGGACTAACAACGCAAACTTCTAAGTTTATTATTTTTATATTTCTTATTCACGAGTGGCTATAATATACGAGCTCATAAACGGTCTCTGGTCGGAATTATGTATTAGAGTAAAGTTAATTCTGATTCTTCCAATTGGAATCGCTTGAAATGTCATTTTATCCAAATCAATTTCCACATGCTGTGCCTTGTAATTACCCTAAACAATTAAAAAGTATTAACACTTCTATATCGTTCGGCAATATTTAAAAAAAATTTTAATTCACCGCTTTGATGGGACATTTTCTTGGCGGAATTCCTGCACCTTTCTGAAAATCTATCCACGGGTCTCCACCATAGGCGTTGAGAGCTCTGCACGCGTTCTTTTCCTTTATAGTACGAATCTTGACGTATCTTTTCTTATTTGCCGCATATTCCAACGTAAATATTACCTATTTTTTTTTTACAAAAATTAAATGAAATAAATAAGAGTACTATATTAAATTTAATCTTCATACCCCTATTTTTTGGTCCGCATCTTCTGCCAAAATCATGTGATAATTCAAATATTGCTTTCCATTTTCGGCTGTTGTATTTTCAAATACAATTCTTGAGGGTGAATTATAATTTCCGTATGGTGCAGCAGCATCCAAAACAATTTTTGCATTTGTTTTGCCGTATAAAAACTTTGAAAGTAAATGTAATTATTTTTCATAATAAATGCTTTTACTTACAATGTAAACGAATAAAATTTTTACTTTGTTTAGTATAATCATTTCATCGAGACGGCAGCTGCAGCTGACTTACTTACTCAATATTTTATTATAAGAATGAAGCAAAGTCCATCGATGTTTACTTTTATTATCCAAATAATAAAACATAAAAAGTTAATTATGTTTAGCAACAAATACAAGGTTTTTGCAGACATAATATATTTTGTTACCAGTAATGATGATGATCTTTCAGTTAAATATTTACAATAATATGAAAATCATTTAATTTTCTCTAGTAGCAGACAAACATCCTATCGTTTCCCCCAAACAATGCTTTGTAGATATTGATTTAATTGTAATTTTAAAGAAATTAATACACACAAACGAGTAATAATTCCACCAAAAAGATATTGTTATTTTATTTTTGTTGTAAGCGCACTTCACTTTGAAAGTCATTTTACTAAATTAACTGTTTTGTTGCACTCGCCTATAGGCTCATTGTAATGAGCATGTAAAAAAGCATCTCATGTAAAAATTGAGATAAATTTCATATCATATAATGTATTGTTTAATTTAACATTTAATTTTTCCTTTGAAACAAAAAAAAATCGTTTAACTGCTGGTGTAATCTATGGAAAAGCTTTCGCTTTACGAGCGCGTCGGATTTTCGGTGGCTTTTTTGTAGGAACTTGTTAACAGTTCCAAGGCAATTGATTACTTTGAAACAGTCACTGGCTAAGTTAAATTTGGTGTTCCTTTTTGTAAAATTTGAAGCGCAGTACATTTATTTCATTTTCAAACGGATAGGATCTTTTAAACTATGCGGAAAAAATTGTTTAGTGCTTCCGGGAAATTTCAAATATGCTACGGTTGACGAAATTGCTAGACGAATTTGTTGGTTTTTCGGTTCATTTTTCCGCTTTTGTTATAACATTACAATTTTGTAATTATTTCGGTGACTCATAAAGAAGAAATATGGAAAGCTGGGGTTACTAAATAATAATTTATTCTATTGTGGTCTGTTATAATCTAAGATTAAAGCTATACGAGTTGAAAATAATTGAATAAAGGAGGATTTAAAACAAAGTTTCCGTTCAAACTTTAATTCTATTATAAAGTAGTGCCATATCAACGTGTTCGGTTTTATTTACAGAAAGTACAAAATTAACAATATTTTAGAGCTAAAGCTCTTGTGGAATTTAGGTATTAACACACATTTACTATGAAGCGTCGTATTTGTGTTCATTACCAACACACTAAAATAGATTAGGAAATTATATTGGCATATCAGCATATAGTACAATAATTACGTTGAGATCCTAAGCCGTACTTGTCAGAGATAACTAATGCATTCTCTGCTTACAAAGTTCAGATTATCCACTTTATTTGTCTATCTGAATTGTCGTTCTCATTGTTGCAGTGAAACTGTAAAAAGGTGCTGTTAAACATTGCGAGACTTTCTCGCGCATGACCTTCGCGAGGATTCCTCGAGCTACACTGCCGCGCGGCATCCCGAGATTCGATGCACGGTGAGACGTAATTCAGCGTGAGCCGGCAGTATTCGCGCGATGCAGCGATGGTAAATGTTTAAACTTTGAGTTGTACAGTCTCTTATTCATATTATTATGATTATTTGTACTTTCTCGCAGTATTATTATTATTATTAAAGATAAATTTTCGTCCATTATAATAATAATTATTTTGTTTTATTTTTGATGTTAATACAAGGAAAATGAACGTAACGATTGCCCTCTTTTAAATCCTTAAATTACAACGTAGTGGTGAGCATTGAATTCAAACCACGCGGAACCAAAATAATGAATAAGCATTGTTGTCGCATAATAGATATTTAACACATTTGTCACGAAAATGCAGTTAGTCGCAAAGTACCTTATAAAATTACATTTCATTTTATGCAATTTAAGTACTTGAAAGATAAACAACGGTGTTAACTTACCATTTGATAAAGCATTCCATTAGTGCAATTAGACATCGCGAGTTTTTCTCGCGCATTGGCCTCGGAAGGAAAACCTGCGCCGTTTAGACCAGATTGGAATAGGAATCTTCCATCGCGAAGCCAATGCACCACGATCCGACGGGTAGTCGGTCTTTGAACGAGCCTCAAAGGAAATTCGCAGATTATATATAGATAGAAACCCGTGATTTCATTTTAATTGCAACGCAACGTTTAAAATATCAAAAGAATACTAATATTTTATGATAATAATAGATACCTATTATTAATAGAATCAGTTATTGTTGAACGGGGACTTTTTGATGTCTTTCGATAACCGATAAAAAATGTTTTTTTAAGATATAAAAACAAATTTACAACTTTTGCGACCAATGTCACTCCCGTATTGTTTCATCCCTTCGCGCTGTGATGACAACCCCTGAAATGTTGATAGAGATGATAGACAAGTGACACCTCATTTGAAAGGTCTTGCTTCCCTGAATTCAGTGCAATAATTTTTTTGAAGTTTTATCAATTATTCAAGCAAAAATTGAAGCTGTAAAAATGCGAAATAAATCCGAAATTTTAAAAAGAAATTCCAAATTTTAGTTCTGAAGAAGAGGGACCGTTATAATATTGTTGGTATGACACTGACAGCCCTGGCATTCAACCAGTTGGTTGGTGCCAATTATTTGAATTCTGTAAACGTCATTTTTGGCTAAAGTTTTGCGGAATTCTCTGAAACTTGGTATTCAGCTTTGGGGTACCTGCAAAATTTGGGGTGACAAAAATTTTTTTTAATCCCCCCCCTTTTTGGCTAAAGTATTTCCGATTTTCTTCAAACTTATAGAACGCGTTCAGGTAGTCATTTCAGAAAGGTTTGCCAGAAGAAATGTTTGGAAAAGTCATAACTGTCAAATTTTTTTTTAAAGTGTTTTGGATTTTGACGAAATTTGGTATAAGCATTCTCTGAGGGATATCTTAAGGGTGTGCCACAAAAATTTTTAAAAAAAGTTTATAACTGTCGAAATTTTTTTTTAAACTTGTTTTGTAATTTTTGAAAAAGTAATCATAAATGAAGTAGGTTGATTACTTAGTAGAATTGAGCCAAACAAATTTTTAAATTAAAACTTTTTAACAAAAAATTAAACCGACAAAAAAAGGAATAATACAGTGGATTCATTTTAATTGCAACGCAACGTATAAAATATCCCGTTACCATGGAATCCTAGCTAAGTAATTCTTTACTAGGAAATTCTTAAATAAATTGTTGGTGAAAACAGGCATTAGTGTTGTAAATTTGTTTTTATATCTGAAAAAAACAGTTTTTATCGGTTATCTAAAGACATGAAAAAGTCCCCGTTCAACAATAACTTATTCTATTAATAATAGGTATTATTATCATAAAATATTAGTATTCTTTTATGATAATAATGGTAACGGGATATTTTATACGTTGCGTTGCAATTAAAATGAATCCACTGTATTATTCCTTTTTTTGTCGGTTTAATTTTTTGTTAAAAAGTTTTAATTTAAAAATTTGTTTGGCTCAATTCTACTAAGTAATCAACCTACTTCATTTATGATTACTTTTTCAAAAATTACAAAACAAGTTTAAAAAAAAATTTCGACAGTTATAAACTTTTTTTAAAAATTTTTGTGGCACACCCTTAAGATATCCCTCAGAGAATGCTTATACCAAATTTCGTCAAAATCCAAAACACTTTAAAAAAAAATTTGACAGTTATGACTTTTCCAAACATTTCTTCTGGCAAACCTTTCTGAAATGACTACCTGAACGCGTTCTATAAGTTTGAAGAAAATCGGAAATACTTTAGCCAAAAAGGGGGGGGATTAAAAAAAATTTTTGTCACCCCAAATTTTGCAGGTACCCCAAAGCTGAATACCAAGTTTCAGAGAATTCCGCAAAACTTTAGCCAAAAATGACGTTTACAGAATTCAAATAATTGGCACCAACCAACTGGTTGAATGCCAGGGCTGTCAGTGTCATACCAACAATATTATAACGGTCCCTCTTCTTCAGAACTAAAATTTGGAATTTCTTTTTAAAATTTCGGATTTATTTCGCATTTTTACAGCTTCAATTTTTGCTTGAATAATTGATAAAACTTCAAAAAAATTATTGCACTGAATTCAGGGAAGCAAGACCTTTCAAATGAGGTGTCACTTGTCTATCATCTCTATCAACATTTCAGGGGTTGTCATCACAGCGCGAAGGGATGAAACAATACGGGAGTGACATTGGTCGCAAAAGTTGTAAATTTGTTTTTATATCTTAAAAAAACATTTTTTATCGGTTATCGAAAGACATCAAAAAGTCCCCGTTCAACAATAACTGATTCTATTAATAATAGGTATCTATTATTATCATAAAATATTAGTATTCTTTTGATATTTTAAACGTTGCATTGCAATTTTAAATGAATGCACTGTATTCTTTTATGATATGGTAACGGGATATTTTAAACGTTTCGTTGCAATTAACATAAATGCACTGTGATGCTCGGAACACTAAATACAAGTCTTCACGTTGGGAGTAAACAGTGCGAATATCCTTTGAGGTACGCTCGAGACCGACCACCCGACCGCTCGTTGCGCATTGGCTTCGCGAGCCATGATTCACATTCCAATCTGGTCTAGGCGGCGCGCAATTTCATCGCGAAGCCGTTGCGCTCATAAAACTCGCAATGTTTAGTAGCACCTTTACACCACAAACGGGGATGCTAAGCATAACGATGAAAATTAAACCAAAAATAGAACATTTAGCTTACACTTACGTAAGGATACAAAGAAATTGCAATATTTAAACCGAAATAAATCAATCCAAAGATAAGAAGTGTATCTAAAAGTTTTACTTACCGATTGGTTTAAAAATTACTCCACAATGTGATATTATTAAAATCTTCCTAACTTATAGAATAAACTCTTTTAGGATTTGTTACAAATTCTGGCATAAAAACAATATAAATCCCTATTTTTGGCGATTTCAATAACAATCTTAGCTCCAACATGAGTCCAATAACCAAGACAAGATGAGTCAAATCTTTAGAAATTTAATTATAATTTGAAAACTTCTAAAAACAAATACCAGTTCAACTTTTACTGATCTTTTCTTACGTATCAACCGTATTTTCCAAAATAAAAACAGTCGGATTGCAAGTCAAAACTTAGTAATTAAATTCGCGCCAATTATTCAAATTTAAGCAAAATCGATTTTAACGAGAAAAAAATGAGGACGATTTAATTCTGTAACAAGTTGGAATTAATTGGGATTTACGTATTACATTTTTATTTCCAAATGCTTAACAACGCCATTAATGATGACTAATTTGAAAATATCATCAGTTACATCTTATATTTTAAAAACTATAATCTAATCTTTGGCAGAATCGAAGTTTAGAAACTTTCACACTTAATTCAGAGACAATCAAGACGATAAAGCAGTATAGAAAAGCCTTGAACTGACTTCAAACACAAAAAGTAAGAAGAATTTGCTCAATATCTTGTTGAAAAATATATAGGTTCTTATTAAATGGCACATTCTAAGCCAGGTAGTAAAATTAATTACATAGGAGAATAATGAAACTCCACGGTTAATTGGTTCTCAAGCACTAAATTTTCCACTACGAAATTAAATATTAGACCTGCTTAAAAAAATTCTACCAAAGTGACTTGTTCAATCTGCAAAATACCCTTCCCTAACTAACTAACTAACAGTATATCGAACTTCCAGAATGACGCCTCAATTAGAAGATAAAAACACTTTCACGTTAGAAAAACGGCGAATCATTATTCATTCCTGGTAAAGTTTTCCAACACAACATTAAAAAAGTTGAAGCAGCATCATCTTGTAACTTTGAAAAGAAAAGTTAGCAGTGGAAGTTACACTTTAATAATTTTTTTTTCGGAAAACAAATGTTTGATTATTAGGTCCTTAATTTGAAGTACGCATTTTGTTAATCGATTTATCAAAAGCTTTTGTGGTAAAATATTACAACGGTTAAATAAACAAGTGCTCCTTAATGTGTTTTCTCAGCATGGTCAAATTTTGGCACAGACCTTGAGCGCTGCTGTTCTGTTCGTGAAATATTATTTGGCCCCACTCCAGACGTGTTGGATAGGTGGGTTTCGGAAAACCTAAATCAACAATAATATATTGCAAGCATGTTCTTGCAACAATATAAATTTATGTTATGAGTAGGGTTTGTATGATTTAAAATATATTTTATGCAAAACTAAGCGTTGGATGCATCGGCAATTCATTAGTTTTGCCAAAACTTGTACTACTCGAACGCGCAGCATTGACTAAAACAATATTACAAATAGCAAACATTCTCTAACATCGCAGTACATTTATCATGCTTCTCCGGAACAATGTTTCAAAATTAACTAAATAATGAAGTTATAACAATTCCATTGTGTACTCGGGAGATAATGGGATTAAAAATGTAAAAATAAAATTCATTTAAATGCGATCTATAAGCAACAAAGTGATACAAAAAGGACTTTAAAATATTGCGTAATAAAACTACCGAAATAATAAAAAAAAAGTTGTAAAAGTGGATTTTCTTGTATTTTATAAAACTACGTTATGGCTATAAGCTTAATAGCACAGAAAGAGAATCAACTTTCACATTTTCGATATAGCTGAGTTATAAGAATATAAAATATTGGAGATA
This sequence comes from Rhagonycha lutea, assembly GCA_958510855.1. Lineage (NCBI taxonomy): Eukaryota > Metazoa > Arthropoda > Insecta > Coleoptera > Cantharidae > Rhagonycha > Rhagonycha lutea. Next base: position 10,899,286 of record OY294037.1, read on the forward strand.
TAGTATAAATCTTCGAACTTGCGTGATACGTCATCGCACATAACCACCGTCATTGGTTGACCAACCAAAACTACTTCGTGATTGGTTACAACGACGTAGCACCTTCAAACTCGAAGATTTATACTACCATAACTGGAGTTTCACAAAAAAATTTCTAAAACTGTTTAAAAAAATGGCACTAAAGGAGCGACAACTAAAGAAAAATTGCTCAATTGAACCAACAAACTTGAAGACCCTTGCTATTATACGGAGCAATTGTACCAAATTTAGAATTTCTCTTTCTAGTTTTTCGCAACTTGTTAAAGTTGTGTGACCACATTCGAACCCGCAAGCTAAAACTTTCTGCATTTAATGGGTTAGTGTATTCTTTTCATTGCGTAATTTAAAAGAAGAGTTAAAATGCATTGCAGTTGTCCGCATTATTTGCATAAACCGTGCTTCCTTTAAATTTTGAGATGTACTTTATAGTTTTGTCAGTTGTTACGATTTACCTACTGCGGCTATACAACTTTTTCAGGATGCAGTCCACGATAATAATGGGATTGCATGCTATATTTACTGGAGGGGTTTCCTTATTTATGAAGAAGCAATGCGTCATGTCAGTATAATCGTTTCCTTTACATTTTACATGAGTTTCTTTGTTCGATTTGATTTAGTACTAATAGTAAACTGCGAAAATTAATTGTTTAAATGGGACTCGATTTGGCCGGTTTCGGCATCTTCAGATGAGAAATGTTGATTTAAAGCATCAAATTTTGTTATTGGAACTTCCAAATATTATTAGAACATAGTAATCGCTAGTTGAGTCAGAACCGAAGCTCCAGTTTGCAGTTTCGAATCGAGATTGGTCCTGACCAATTGACGGAAAGGAAAATAATATAAGCGAGTTTCTAATTTTTTAAATTTTCAGTACCGATAGCTTTTATTAAATCCGTTAAATTGCAGTTCTACCTCAATAAAGGAATATAAAAAAACGAGTAATAAAAACGTGGCTCTTGAAGGTAACTCGTCAGTTTTAAATTGCAAATTCCTACGTGGAAGAAAATCGTAAATTTGAAAAGAAAAATCGTACGATTAGAAAATTTAACACAAACTTGTAGTAAATTTAGCATACTTTATTGCTCTTTTAAGGAAGATAAAGTGTTTTTTATTATCTGAAATACATTTGGAAAAGTTACACGTGTAAAGAGTAAAATACGCACTTTTTTAGAGTATTTTGCAGCAACCACGACAGCTTTACGGCCCTCAGTATAGAGATATTTACCTTTGGTTTACACATGTCTGAAATTGCAAAAGTTTATCCACAAAGGAGTTCTCTAACGTCGAACCACTAAAGCGTGCAATGTTACCTACCCACGACAAAGGATTTTCATGCATGTTTAATTTTATGCCACCCTCTCCATAATGAAGCTGTGCTTCGATAGAAAAAAGGATATGCAAGCGGTGTAGTGCATTATAAATAATAAAAGAGGCACACTTTTAAACAATTAAGGAACCACTTTCATAATAAAAATTTTTTTCGTTCTTGATATTCACAAAAGCACTTTGAATATGATTTTCCCTAGTTTAAATAATTGAATTCACTCCCGGACTAATATACTCTTTACGTGGCGCCTGAATATTTTACTATGAATACATTTACCAAATCCCTTTGGGTGAATTGAAACTGGATAGTTAACGCGTCATTCAAAGTTCAAAAGTGCAATAAAGTCATTTTATTGCGTAACTTTCGACACTTTCAATTTTTGAAACTTAATTTCCAATTTTTTGGAATGTGGTCATTGAATTTTTCAATCTGATTAATTGTTTAATGGGTTAGTGAAAGCAATGCTCCGGAAATCCGAAATTGATGATGTGGGCAAAACTAATGCATAATGGAAGAGATGAATAGAATTAATGGAAGATGTGACCTTTATTTTTTATTGGATTGATTTCAAGTCAATCTTTAAATACATGCCTATCTTTTTTGCTGTTATTTCATCCAAACTGTAAGGAAAGTATTAAATTTCCGAATTGAGATGAGTTTGCGAACTCTGCTACTTGTTCATCATGTCAATGTTGATAATAATCGTTCATACAAAATATCAAATTTCCAGCTTTCAACTTGTGAAAATCGTTTAATTAAAATATTCAAAAGCAACATTGACGTTAAGGCTTGAAACAGGAAAACTTGTTAAAATAAAATTAATTTAATATTGATAACGTCAAGTGATAAGCAGACAGAAACTTGTTTGACAATCAACAAGGAAGAGCTGTTTCATTTGGTGATGTAATTTTTGGAATTTATTGATTTTCACCAGTTAAAATTAATGCCAAGATTCGAACTATAAAGAACGCAAATCGTTTATATTGGAGATATCTAACAAATTGAATTGGTCGATTTACTACGTAGAGTCTTTCTCATAATAAAGCTTTCCTGACACAAACGTCAATAATAACATCATTATGAATTATTAAACATCTCAAAAAGTTGATTATGATTTATTATACTTTGTATTTTCCAAATTTACAATATAAATTTTAAATTATATTAAAATCTTTAAATTACAGTTACCCCAAAAAATAACCATTTAGGTGATAATTAAAAAATATTTGATTACTGATCCGACATCAAATTGTTGTGGTCCATCAATTATGTAACGAACCATTACACAAAACAATGTTTTTTGTGATTATCAGGTTATTTTTAAATAACCACGACAAGGGCAATTGTAACAGGATGTAATTTATGACCGAAGTTCAAAATACCGGCAAAAATACTGAGGGCAAGTGGACTCAATTATTATTAAAGGTGACCTATAATATTTAAAAAAAGAAATGTTTTTCTACTTCCAAGTTTTCAGAGAAATTTTCAAATCTTTAAAGGAATAATTTCTTTGATTTTGACATTAAAATTTGAAAGATTTCGTGTTATTTAAATCATTTATTGCGTTTATTTTAGTCATATCTACTCATTGTTATTATATTCAACAATAATAATTTATTTAAAAGAGGTACCAAAATATGTATTACCTATTACTAAAGTTTTAATTTTATAATATTAAAATTATTTAATCGTCCTTCAGGAACTTCCGATGGTAAATTTCTAGTGAAACAAGGACCCCTGTTTCTTTTTCATTGAGTAGATTTTCATGGGTAGTAATTATTATGGTTCTATGGATAAGGTCTCATCAGCTATATTTTAAGCCTCATCCATCATTAAAACGTAAAACTTTTATTTCATTTTTGACCTTGTTTCAAAATTTCCAAGATCAACATTTATTGTAATAAATATGTAATTTGCTCAACAACAGATATAATTGTAAATTTTTTAATTCGATTGCGTTCCTACCTACTTTGATCTAGTGGGAATCCCGGGAATCCTTATGTATTAGTCAAATGAATTTTTTCAATAATTTTAACTAAACCGCATTATTATAGTCTACATTGTTATACCTTTCAATAACAAGGAAATGGTAAGGTAATTTAATATTTTATAAATTGTTGAAAAAATTTATTTAGAAGTTTATTATTGTTATTAACAATAAAATGCTATATTTATTTATGGTCCTATCATGATAAACATCAAGTTAAAATTTGGTTTTTTAAATTTTTATATAAAAAAACATCGATGAAAATGAAACACTGCCATTTTAGTATATAAAAGTATTGGGTAAAGAAGTCTGTTTCTGTAAAATGATAATAATAAACCTAGTAAAAATTTTATTTGTTTTTAATGTAAGTAAAGGTGTGGTGATCGGTAACAAAAATGATATTAAACTTTCCAGTTTTTTTTCGGAAAAATTAATGCTAAAATTATTTTGGAGAGGGTAGAACCCTATGGAAATTATAATTCGCCAACAAAACTTCTATTTGCAAATATTACAACGGAAAATGGAAAACAATACATTAATTATCATATAATTATGGCAGAAGAATTGGGCAATAAAACAGGAGTATTATAAGGTTTTAATATTTTTTTTTATTTTTGTTAAAATTTTTTAAAACGTAGATAATATTTTCATTGGAATATTCGGCAAATAAAAAACGATACGTCACGATCCGCACTATCAAAGAGAAGAATGCGTGCAGAGCTCTCAACGCTTATGGTGGAGAACCGTGGATCGAAATGCAGAAAGCTGCAGGAATTCCAGCAAAAGTTTGCCCTATCAAACCGGTTAGTTCAAATTTCTTGCAAAAGTGCAGATGTCTTTGTTTCGTACTAAAAAAACGATTTAATGTTTTTAATTATTTAGGGTACATACAAAATAGTGCATAAGGAAATTGACATAGACAAAATGGCATTTCAAGCTATTCCAATTGGAAAAGTCAGAATTAACTTTACTATGATACATAATTCTGATAAAATTCCATTTTTGAGCTCGTTTATGGAAATTACTCGGGCATAAGTACAAAAAAGGGATATTGCTTCAATTTTTAAGTTACCATTTAACTTACCGACAAGATTTAACTTGGACCCTCTTCTGTAATAATCACCTAAGTAACATAGATAGTAAATTGAGGAAAACAGTTTTCTAATATTTTTTTTCTAAATTATATATCACTATTAATAATTCACATAATATTAAAATTGGTTTTAAAACCATACAAACTTGTTTTTTTTTACGAAACTGATGAAGTACGAACTCAAGATTTGCAATAAAGACCTAACCCATTTTTATGTGAAATGTTGGTTAATTCCCTATTACAGAAGGGGGCCAACTAAAAACTCGTGTTTAATTCCTTAAAATTAAAATTTTTCCCAACTTTACATTGCAGTGCCAGTCCTTTCTTGTGTTAATATTGTACTATCAAATAGCAAATTTTGTTACATAAATTTCGATTTTAAATAAAGTTTTGTGCGAATGTTTTTCTTTAATTTTGTCGTTTTTTTGTTTTTTAGTTTTGAAAAAATTGAAGTTCCACAACTTTGTAGAATTATGAGTACGAAAAATTCGTTGAGGAAATTTTTTTAGACTTGAAATTTTTAAATTATGGTGACATAGTTTTCTTAATTATGTCGATAACTAAAATTGAGTAAAATCTGAGTTTTGAAAAATTATAATAGTCGTTTTACATCAGTAAATACGTGACCTTAATTTTATTCATCCTGTTGTTCCACTTGTGGGAAATTACAATTTCCAGTTTTTGCTAAAAATATTATGCAGCTACAATTTTTAAATATGTTTACAAGCGAAACAAGGAAAAGCGAGAGTTAATTATACATTTTTATGAAATTCTAATCAGCAGGAATTGCTTTGCATTACTTCACGATTAACACCTGGATAAACTATATTGAAGTGTTGACAAAATAGAAAGATCTTGTGCTTAATAAGTAATAACATATTAAAAAAATCTTTCTATTTTATTAAATACGTTGACAATTTGTGCCACTTTTTTTCTACAAGCATCCTTGCAGATCAGAATTGCAAATAATTCCTTGCAAACCTTCAAATTAAGAAGAATTAATATTCTATACATAAGAATGTTTTCATTTACGTAATATTTATCGTTATTTCCTCTGTGACCAAACGAGATAATCCACATTGCCAAAAAGCACTAAAGAATTTTGTCTCAGAAATCCTCGATCCTTTAAAAGTGTTAAAAAACAAATGAGAAGTGAATATGACCAAAAACAATTTACGGTATCACTTTTTTGGTCTAGATTACGATAAATTTTCTAATCTAAAAATGATTACAAACCGCCAATTTTCCGGACAGATGAAGAAAAGCTATTTATTTTTGTTGTTACAAAATAATTCTTTTGGCGTAAAATTTTGAATAATACCTAAAACAAATATTTTTGTTAAATAAGAAAAACTATCAACCTAAAAAAATTGGAATTTTCACTGAAAATAAGTTCTGTGAAATGGAATCACAATCTAATAAGATGGGGATCATGAAATACTTTAATAAATCGACCTCAGGATTAGATAATTCAAAAGATTGTGAAGGAAGGTTTTAGAAAATGATTGCATTTTTGCTTTATTTTTTCAATAAAGAATGAAATAATATATAATATGAAAAAATACTTTTGCTTCCAATTTTACTAATTGATAAAAAATTAAACTGGTAATCAACAAATTATGGAACTAATATAATTATTGTAAAGATTCGCGTACTATTGGAGAAATATGAACAAAATTAGGAAATTCGTTCCATTTTCAAGACGATAAGTTTCCAAGGTGATTCAAAATTTAAGCGGATCAAAGAGAATTAAAAAACTAGTAATAATTCTGCGACCTCTCAGGTTCTGCCAGAGCCGTAACAAGGGTAGAAAATGCCTGCGTCAAGCGGGTTAATTTGCGCACATTTCACATTTTTTATTTACAACAAACAAAAAACAATGATGCAGAAATATTCTATTCTAAGAAGTAACCTTTGATCTTTCGCTTTTTAACCCCATCAACGAGGAAATATTGAAAATTAAATATTAATCTTTGTTACATGAAACTAAATAATTTATTGTGATCTTATAACCTTTTTGTCTACTGTTCGGAAAATACTGCTTCCCCTTGTCCAACAATGAATGACGTTCCCCCATAAGACAACGCGGTTTTTCGAGCATTTACTTTTAAAAGTACTTACCTTCCTGGTTACGGAAAGAATTTTAAGGAACATAAATTAAATAATAGAGACCCAAATTTAATTCTTCAGAAAACAACATCTTCTTACTTACAGCTGGGAGGTATTCCACATCCCCCCAGACCCCCCCCCCCGGTTTTCTAACTGTTTGCTTTCAAATGTACCCTGTAAGTCAGGAAAAATGTCTTCAAGATCATAAATTACATAATAATTAATTTTATCTCATTTTTAAATACTTTTCCTATTTTCTAGGGTAGTTAAGCTCCCTAGCTTACTTTTCGCACCAAATCGTGGCCTGTGCCACCTTTGCCGCACCCGAGTTAGAGTTTTTAATTTTGCAATCTACTGTTCAAATTGCGTAATAATTTGTCCAAATTCTAAAAATAAATTTTTATTCATGTTATATCTAATTTACCATATTATTTGGTTTCCTGCAGTCTTTTTCCGGAAGCTTTGGTGTTACATCATTCTAGCCCAACCAATCACGGAATCTGGAAGATGTGACACTAAAATTGGGTATATGATTAGATTTCTTAAATACCAAATTAACATTTTATAAGTAAAGCTTTTCTACTTTTTCAATTACAAATTAAGAAGTCGTTATAAAATTGAATCTCATGAACTAACATATTTTTAGATTTTAAAATGTTGAAGTTTCCGTTGAAATTTCAAGTTGCATGACAAGAGCATCAGACCCTGATCTAGCAGAAGATAAGATAAAAATTTTCGCTACTTTTGTATGATAAAATTTGCAAAGTTCCTTCATATTTATATTGACACCCAATTTAACTAGAGCAAGCGCTTCGTTTAGAGTGGCAATTTGGCAAAAAAGGATTGTTTAAGAGACTGCATAATAATAATTAGGTATTTATTTGTTATGGTAGTAATCAATGTTGTGCTAATAGAATGAATGTCATTTTATGATGTTGTACTTGATTCGAAATTGCGTTCCGTTTTACTAATTATTGTTCACTACTTAAATTTACTATCTGCTTCATGGATTCTTGGAAAATGTAACTGTTTTTCTGAAGTCCACTATGTACGATGCTTTATATAAAACCATTCAAAAAATATTATTTTCCGATCCGAATTTAATCACTTATCTTTAAGGATCATTTCAAGGATTTGAGTATAGTTTGGGAGAGATTCCATAGACGCGTGGAAAATTATAGCCATCCATTGATTACTACGACGCGACGGACGTCGAGATTCTTGATCGAGTAAGACTGACAACAAAAAGGCCTTCTAAATTTAACTGCAAGAACTACCAATGAATGACAAGATGGATTTTGAAACATAGTCGGGATATTTTGAATACATTATAAGGCAGTCATGAAGGATTACACTGTTCTTTATAGAAAGTTACAATTGCGGTTCCTTAATAATTAAACCAATCTTCTCTCTGATATTACTATAGTTTATTTAAAATTGTTTCTAATTTGGATAAATATGGTAAATTTTATTAGCTACTGTTTTTGAACGATTGAGTAACTTCAACTTTTATAAAACGATTTCCGCACAATGTTTTTGTTATTCCCCAACAACACGGAAATGATAGTAATTTAAATGATTTTCATAGTATTGAAAAGAATTATCTGAAGATCATAGTCATTATAATAAATTAAACAATCACATGCAGTATTTTTTAAGAGTTCAATTTAGTGATAAACATCAAGTTAAAATTTACTTTTGTATGTATATAGTTTCGAAGAAATAATAATAAATAAGATACAAATTTTATTCGTTTGTATTGTAAGTCAAAGTGATCACAAATAAAAAAAGATAACATTAAATTTTTCAAGATTTTTTACGGAAAAATTAATACTAAAATTATACATAATATGAAAATTACAATTTGCCAACAAAAATATTTACAAAATAGAGCATAAAGAAATTGACCTAGACAAAATGGCATTTCAAGCTATTCCAATTGGAAAAATCAGGATTATTAGCTTCACTTTGATACATAATTCCGATCAGGTTCCATTTACGAGCTCGTTTATGGAATTAACTCGTGTATGAATACAAGAAAAGTAATAACATGGAAAGTGAAAATTCGGTCTGGTGGTAATATCAAATTTAAATTTTAAATAAAGTTTTGTTTAACAATTTTCTTTTTAATTATCGTTAAGTAAAATAGGGTAAAATTTGAGTTTTCAAAATATTGTTGTTCCTCTTCTACACAAGAAATGTGTTAATTAGATACACATGTTACATTGTTATAATGCACCAGTATTAATTAAACTTACCTACTAACAAATAATGGTTTTTTAATAGATTAAAATTCTTCTTCTTCTTCTTCTTAGTTTAAGCCTTAAGGCTTATTATTACCAACATCTGCGTCGTTTCCTTGGCAGTGTTGGTTCTGTGAGCATATACAAATTTTACATCCATTAGGTAGCTTGCTAGACTTGCCGGCAGATGTGCCATGTATCCTGGTTTTTATGTTAATGGTGGCAATTCACTAACCCAGGGGACCACCGGCTTAACGTGCCTTCCGAAGCACGGAGAACAGTCATAAGAAAGTTTGACTCTCCCCAGGTTTGAACCCGGTGCCCCGCATTTGCATCCAACTGCGTTAGCTGCAAGGCAATGACCGTCTCTAGATTAAAATTGTTGAACTCAAAAGATTTGTTATAGATAATAGTAATTTACGTCATAATGCCCGTTTTCACCAACATTTTATTTAAGAATTTCCTAGTAAAGAATTCCTTAGTAGGTATTCCTTAAATTTGATTAGTCAAATTTGACATAATAATTTATTATGTCAATACTATGTCAAATTTGACCAATCAAATTTATAGAATATCTAGCTAAGAAGTTCTTTACTAAGAAATTCTTAAATAAATATTGGTGAAAACAGGCAAAGACTCTGAAAAGTGATATTGTACTAAGAAGTTCCTATAAAAAGTCCTTTTTTTCGTCAAGTTTTCTTTTTCAATTATTGTCATCGTTATAACAATAAGTTGAAATCTATAATTGATATCAATTCATTTTTTATACAATTGGTTTCATACCTAATAAGAAATTGGGTAATTAAGATGAGATTACGGGTACATTGTACAGGTAGTTTGGTGTAGTGATTAGGAAGTAGAGCTGTAGCCCCAAAGCTCCAAAAAAAATTTATCTGTGACGTGATAAATCCGTAAATAAATTAATAATATTTTTATAAAATACAATATACAACTATAGAAAAAAAAAGTAGTACCTAGTCGATTTAGCAGATAAACGCCCTTGATTTTATCCATTTTATGATTCGGGTTGTCCTAATACTGATGGTGAAAAATTGTAATTTCCTGTTTTTACGAAAACTATTACCCAGTTTTAAACAAGTGGGAAATAAGTCGATTAGCAAAAGCAATTGTCTTTACTTTTTTAGTACACTTCCAGATTTTTATTGTTTTTGTTAACATCAAGTGCTTGATAAGTACGAGTGAGAACATTCGATCACAAAATGCAACGGTTAAATTTAAAAATTTTAATTGTTTGCTTGTGTATAGTATGTAGCCTATTTTAAAAAATTATTTAATTTGCAAACATTTTTATTAATTTTTAAAGTTGTTCGATGGAAAAACTAAGGCCAAAATTGTACTGCAGCATATAGGGATATGCCATGTTTATAACAATCCACCAGTTGAGATTAAGCATTCAAGTGTAAAAATTGCTGAAAATGGAAGTCAATTTCTAAATTATGACGTCATTATAAAAATTCCTTTGGATGCAAAAGTTGGCGTACGTAAAAAATGCACCTTTGTTTTATTATGCAATAATAATTGTTACAAAATAGATTACCATTTCGTTGGAGTATTCTACAAGTGGAAAGAGATATATCACTGTACGTACATTGAAAGAAAAAAATGCTTGCAGAACATTTAGCGCTTATGGTGGCCCTTTATGGAAAGATATAGCGGCTTTGGCTGGAATAGCTAAAGGTTGCCCTATTCAACCGGTTTGTCAATTTTTAAATTTTATATCAAAAAATTTGGCAAGTGAAGTAAATATACGTAAATTTTAGGGACATTACAAAGTAGACAACAAAGAATTGGATTTAAATAAAATGGCGTTTCAGGGAATTCCTTTTGGAACTGTGAGGCTTAACTTTACACTTTTACACAATTCTAATAAACAGGAATTTTTGTGCTCCGATGTCGAAGTAGTGCGTGATTAAGTTATGAAGAAATAAAGAACAATTAATTAAAAAATGTTTCCTTTGGGTTATGGGTTAGCAAAAGAAAGTTTTGCAAAGTTTGTGTGGAAATTAATAAATAAAATTTTTATTAAAAAATGGTTTTTTTTTTAATATTAAATTGGATTCAAAGACTATAAATAATAGTAATTTATACTAAAATATAGAAAGGGGTGCATTTTTGGTGAGTACCTACCTCCTTAGGTTCCACAGCCGCAAGGGATTCATGATTGTCCTAGAGTCCATTAAATTAATTTTCTGATTGTATTTTCTGACTGACTGACTTCAATTAATCTATTACGTAAAATAATGTAAGTTTTTAATTCGTGCTATTAATACTAATTAAAAATTTTAATATTATAATATTGTAACTTGAACACAATACAATAATAGCCAATTATTGGAATATTAATAAATTAAGCTTTCGGTTGCGGTTGAAACTTTCTTCCCGAACGTGTTGTTAAGCACAACATTTTTTCTACGATCATATGCAAAAATAATTCAAATAATTTGGGTTTCTCTCATATATTTTCAATATTTTGTCAGTTGTCAATATTCTAATTTGCATTGTTAATCGTGACATTGTTTGAACTATCAAGTACGTGGCTGAGTATAGTTGTCATGGATACATTATTTTTGAATAATACGTACTCAGGGGAATTTTTTTCTAAATAAAAAAATTCTGCAATTTGCACAGTAAATAAGTTCTGCGAAATGGAATCACAATCTAACAATATAGGGATCATGGAGAAGCTCTAATAAATCGAACTTAGGATTACATAATTGGATAATTTGAGAAGAAAGCTTTAAGAACGAGATTGAATTTGCGCTTTATTTTTTGAACAAAGATGAAAAGGAACTACATAAGTAATATAATATAGAAAATGATTGCTTTCTCAAAATTGGATAGGTATTAGTTTGAATAAAATAGTAACACTTTAATACGATCGATTTTTTATTCAATAAAAAATGAAAAATGAAAATCGAGTACTGGAGAAACGTGCACAAAATTAGGAAAGGTTTTCAGTCATCAACAGTCTCAACGTCACACATACTTAAATCTAATCTAATACCCTCTCCGGCAATCTAAGTACTAAAGTTTATTTACAACATCGAAATTGGTCGAGATTATCCCTTCAAGTTCAATTAACGCAAAAGTTTACAAACATATCGCACAATTTGTTCATAATTGAACATTGAAGTTACTTCGATTCAAAATTTCTATTAAGAATTCATAATTTTTGTGAATAAATTTTTTTTATGGTATGGCGTAGTGGTGATGTAATTATAATTCATAAAAGTGATGTTACAAAGTGAAAATCCTAGAAATATTAAGATTATATAATACTGTTCCGCCACTGTTCTGTAATCTGTCAATTTGGCACCACATTTAAATGAAGATTATTGATTGGTTCATTTTAAACCAATCCTGATCTGCAAACTGCAACTCACTTCATGCGTTACGAACAGATCATAACATTTAAATTTATTTCCTCTTTCTTGTTACATTCTCGTTGAAAATCTTGAGAAAACCTGAATTTAAAAATTAAAGTATTTTGTAAAATATAATTTTATAGAAAATAATTAATTGCACAGTTTTCGAGGTATCCAGAAGCAACTAATCTCACTAATACTATTATAACGTTATGATTAATTTTTAGCTGAATTGCATCGTTAAGATCAATTATCCGCTCCCAAATGAGATAATATAATGGCATCGATTTTTCAATTAATAAGAATAACAATTTTGTTAGTAAAATTTAAATTAATTGACAAGAGGTATGATTAATTATTTTGTTCTCATTCATCATTTTCTTAAATTTTAGAGCAAAATGCTTTTGTTGCTTACCGTATAATGAAAATATCCACGGTTGACATTGAGAAAGATATCTTCAAATTTTGAACATTTTATCTCTTTTATTTAAAAATTACATTATCTGCCTACGTGCAATATTTTACTTTTCAATTTCTAGTGAAGACTTAGATGTTCTCGAAATTTTCAAAAGTGAATTTAAATGGAAAAGCGAATATAATTTCTGCGCTATTGTGCCATATGGAAATGTAATTTTAGATGTTTTTGTACCAAAAATGCTTGACTTGAATGCTAGGAACTTTGTGCTAAGCACCAAATCCGCAATTACCATTGTTCAGTAATCGTAATGCAAATTCAAGTACAACTCAGCATAACATAAAATTCAACAAACTGCATGGTAAATGACAAATGTTCTACTATATCTGCACTACCACCTTCCTCCATTTATCCAACGTATGTTTCTGGCAGGTTTATTGTAGTATTCGTATGTGATTTGGCAAGAGGGATGATAAATTTTGTACAGTAGGTTTATTATGGTTAATTGTAATTTTAAAAGTTTCAACGATTTTATTGCGATTTGTAATCCAAGTGTTGCATTTAAACAGAATTTAGAAAACGTCTTAATCCGCCCAAAATACTTGACGCTCATGATTGATCAAAAGCAAACCTTGCGGTTTACTATTGCAATTCCTCAAGTTTCCGGTTTTAATCATTTCCATATTATAATGCTCGATCTTGATGCCACATCTGTTTTTGTCTACTAAGACAATGCAAAATTTTGGTGGTTTTGTATAATATTTAGTTAACTAATTTCCAAAAGTCTAACTTTAATCAGCTTTTATGAACGAGTTACAAATTCTTTCAAACAAAAAACAAAACTAAGAGCGCATTTTCAAGCAAAACTTTTATGGACGCTTTTATGTTGACTTTTAACGCAGAGTGAGACGCTTGTCATGTGATGTAATTGAATGCGAGCTCGTTTCCATATCGACCTACTTGCTTATAAATGTTGCAAGGAAGAAAATGAGGACGTTAATTTATAATTTTTCTTGATGGATCTACATGGCAAAAAATATTATGTCAACACCAAACGATCCCAAAATTTATAACTCCTAATACTCCTGCTGCAAAAACTTGAAAAACGCAAGATAAATATTTGCCGAAAAGGCAATAAAAATCTCATGTAGCCAACTTTCGAAATTTGTTATAATCAATAAATTATTATCGGTCGTAATTTTGGCAACTGAAATTAATTGTCGTTTGCTGCGGTATTTCCGAATTTAATTTTCGAAATAACGACCAACTTTAAGGTTCCATTACAAGTTTACATTAATTGTAAACTCTCTCTAACTCTGACTTTTGTTTTGCCCAAAGTGGTTTTTAAACGAACTTTTAGTGACATTCAACCCAGCCAATAATATAAAATTTACATTGCAATAATAGAAGCAGGCATCCAAGAAACAACTACCAAATGCTCACATCTTTTATCCGGTCTTATTAAATGTTTAAAAGTTTGTGACAGCTTTTCCTTGGGGAGTTTCTCTATCGCTTCCGATGGCTCAGGTATCGATCGATATGTTAGAATTTTAGAAAAACTATTAAAATTTGGGTAATGAAAATTCACTACTCGCACGTACAAAATGAATGATAGATTATTGACGTTTATTTTGGACTATTAATTATTAATTTGCTATCATACACAGGATTACAAATTTAGGAGAAGAGGGTCGAAAGTTATTTTAAAATAAAATAAAAACTTTTTAAGGGGCTCTAAACTTAATATAAAATGCTCTATTATGTTCTTCTAATCCCGATGGGAAGGCTATTGTGTTCTAAAAACAGCAATGGATAACTTCGTTAACAAAGAATATATTATGTATAATAACAGTAACCGATATTTTAAAAACAATTGAAATGAAAATTTTGCAAGTACATTTTAAATTCATTTGCGTGACTTATACTCGTATGTTATGCTAATTTTTATCATTTTTATTGACTTTTCTTGTCGTTTCCTGAATTGTGAACATTGATATTTCTGTATAATATTTACAGTAAGAAAATACATCGGATATTGGTGAAATTGCCTATCAATATTTTTTCACGATCTTTCAATCAATTTTTTACAGTCTTCTAATATTGTTACAGTTGCTTTTGAATAACATAGTAAAATATACGGTTTGTCCTTTGAAGTAACGCTAGGGAATCAAACTTGTTTTTATGGGATAGCATTCGCAGTAAATATTAGATCGATGGTTGCACTTTTAACACACTAACCGGAAAAACCTAATCGAGTTTAAATTGCTTCAAATTTAAACCTGGATGAACCCATTCTAGGTGTCTTGAGTGAGCAGGCCACTTAGAGGATGAGCCGAAGCCTGGAATCCCGTAAAAGGACTTTCCAAGAGAAAATTAAATCATTTTCTTCCAAAAAAAATCTGAAAGTAGGTACCCAGTGACGCCTTTCAAGTTTTTTTTCCTTTCCTCACTAATTCTCAACAGCTTTAAGAAAAAGTAATCCTTAATTTCAAGATAAATGTTATAAAAATGCTGTAAAAGAACAATTTAATTATTTTTAAAGAATTCTAGCGAACTCAAATAGTAAGCAATAAATAAAAATTTGTAATAGAATTTCATAAAACTAAATTACATTTTTGAAATTGACAAGTTAAGTGAATGCTTTAAAATGTAAATTAATTATACATAATAATTCCTATTAAAATTTATTACATTTTATTTCCATTTATTTAGTTTGCTAATTTATAAAAAATGAAGTTGATTAATTTTCGCGAGATAAAATATGGAAATTTTATTAATAGAGGTAAAAATTTAGAAATAATTATTATCGATATTTTAAAATTACAAGGATTATTATATTAATGCACCGTTACAACTTTGATGCATTCTTCTTTGTGTGTAGGAATCAACTTTGTCAAAGCTCAAATAACTAACTAAGAAAATGGTTTTATATAACAGCATATTATCCTGCACCACCATAATTGAGTCGCAGTTTTGTGCTTCCTAGTGTGCCGTCAATTTTTTTCTAATTATACCCAATGAAACGTCACTACAATTTCGGAAAAAACTATTTTAAAATCGAGATAAAAGCGCAATATTACAAGTCCATTGTTATTAATTACTGCATACACAAGAACCTAAAGGTTAACGTGGACTCCAAACCACGGTATAATTAATTTGATAGCAGCCTATCAGTAAAAATTAACTTGCATAAAGATAATTTTAAATTTTAACTATAATATTGCAATTAACTTATTTAGCTGATGAGTTACCTTGCAGAAAAGGATTATGCTCAATTAATCATGATTCGCATTACTGGATTAAGTTATTACATTTGCAAAATCTACATTAAACATATAACATTTGTGTATTTCCTTGCTATCCTCCCATATGACACGAATTCTTGATATTTTTCTACATTGCAATATTGCCCGTTTCAAACTTTAAATTTTATCAATTAACCAGGCTAATTGAAGGAACTAACTCTTAAAATGCAAAGCATGTCGATTTTCACCGAAAGGCTGACCTAGGAATTTCCTTGAAGTCCGCAATTCGAACCCAAAATTTCCACAAAATAACTCAACTAGTGAACTCACCCTACTGCTGTGGTCTTACCTAAAGATAAACTTTCATGTTAAAGGATGATTTACAGAATAGATTTTTTAGGTTAACTTCCGGATCGCGTTCAGATGGCTGCCTTTCTTGAAAGGATCCTTTTCATAAATGACATGTTACAGAGTCAGGACGAAGTTACATCCGCCTTACACGTGGACTTTATTTAAATTTTGCTGAAGAAAAAACTGTGTAACGAATACATTTTTCATAGTATTTTTAAATTTTAAATTGCAAGGGGATTATTGTAAAAAAAAAAAGTATTTCGTTGCAGGAGACAGTAAGCTCATTAGAGGATGAAGCAAACATTTTTGTGAAAACGTCAACATTGCATAAATTTGCTAATTAAATT
This sequence comes from Rhagonycha lutea, assembly GCA_958510855.1. Lineage (NCBI taxonomy): Eukaryota > Metazoa > Arthropoda > Insecta > Coleoptera > Cantharidae > Rhagonycha > Rhagonycha lutea. The sequence goes on from OY294037.1 coordinate 10,915,828, forward strand.
TTGATTACACAAAATTAATTACATGTTTGACTTTTATCTTCCAGATGTTTACATGGAATAAGTTTGCAATGAGTTTGTCATAACTGCACCGGATGTGTCAGTTAAGCTCAACATTAATTAAATTACTATCCAATAATCGATAAACAGCGGTAAAGCTTCCGTATGATTTATGTAATCTCTAAACAGATTTTTGTATTTTTTTTTCAAAATGGAATGGAAGGAGGTCGAGTTAGAAAATTAATGAAATCCAGTGGAATTATTTTGGAGATTTTCCTCTCTTAGTTCCCAAACACCTGCAATTCAAACACTTTACTAATGGTTCTTCCAAAGTTAGAATGATAGCTTCGAAAATGTGAATTTATTTACAAAGCGACCTATTCATTTTCGCAAGTTTTACCTTATCTGTCTTAATTTGTTTTCATTGCTAGTGAATTGGCGAAACTAGAAATGCTTCCAAGCTCTTAGACCCAGTTTTATTTAAGAAATTATTTTATATTTCTCAAGCGCTTTACCAAGCAAACACAATTTATTTTACTTTATGTTTATTTTTATTTATGAACGACAAGAAAAACCTCATATTTTTATTGTGTTTTTCTCGTGACAAATTAATCAAAGCTTCGGAATGAAGTTTACAACAAACAGAATTCGTGAAAATTTTCTTCTCACCTTTAGGCGAAATTTACTTGCTATAGGACTAATCGATTAGTTTAAACTTGACATTTGTTACTAAATTGCTTGTTTACTAGATACAATGTCAATATAGCACATTTCCACTAAATTACGTTTAAGTAATAATAAGTTCCATGAACCAAAGCTTGATAAGATGGGTCAGTGCACATGACAAAATTTTAATTTATTGGATAAATTGATCGGATTAGTCTGCCAATTGAAGCACATTCTGCTGCAATATTTCAAAACTGATAACTGTAATGTTAATGTTTCTAATGGATTTTTCGTGATTAAAAATGTAATATAAACCATTTTTGGTCACCCATCCAAGTAGTTAAAACAAAAATAACACCGTGTAATACCTCCTTATTTTCAAAGTATAATTTCAATTACGAAATGTTTGGAATTAATGTTAAGATGGTTGAAGGTCCTCTGGTTTGGATGTTATTGAAAGAAATTTCCGCTGCTTTACGTCCCATTTTGAACTCATAGAATAATACCACTCCAATTTGTTTTTTTTATCTTTAATTTGATGGCCTCTAATGAATAGTGAAATAACGAACCCCATTAGTATAAATCAATATAAAAGTTTTTATCAAAATAAATAACAAAGTATAAATGATACAAAAACACTGCAATTAGCTTTACAACGACACGATTGACATCTCAAAGTCAATTAAACCTTGATTAAGATTTGCATTATGCATTTATTAGAGGGAACAGTCAAAATCTCGATGATGCGTGTGAATGCATTAACGAGTAATCAAAATGGTGTCTATTAATGGTAATTAAGTTATCGTTAATTTAATCTATCAACGTAGTCTGCAATTACTAATTAGCATACTCAAATTCGATATAAATGCGTGTAATTATTTGATTTAGGGTGAAATCAAAATTTCGATTTAAAAAGATTGAATTAGAAAATAACAAAAAAGTACTCGAAATCACCCGATGTATTTCTTACGGTCAAAGAAAAACCACCAAAATTTCACTTTTCGTAACATTTTTTTTCTAAAAAAAATTAACGATTTTAGTAACATAACAGTAACATAATTCCATTGTTATTTATTTTATTTGATATGGTTCGTTAAGCAAAAATATGTAGTCAAGTTTCAAACATTCAGGGTATTCCTTTGAAAGTGAATTTGGTTGGTACTTTATTTGCAAATAATAAAGTTAACAAAACCTTGCTCTAATCTCAACTTCATTAACTTCCATCTGCTTCAAAATTTCTTGTACCCTAATTAGGACACTGCACATACTAGTTTATAGGATAATATTTTACTAAAGCTAAATTTTAAGCAATAATTTTGCTGAAAACATTGTGATACAGCGAAATTACCTAATTAGAGCAAAATTTTGAAATTTAGATGCAAATTCCAACATGCGCGACGAATAAATCAAAACTATTTGTATTCCAAAATTTTCTGATGAACAGATACAAAAATTTACTGGAAAACTTTATAATTACCTTCTTCTCCAGGAATTAAGTAGAATTATTATTAAATATCTTTTCGAAATTATAATCTTCTGAGCCCATTTTAACAGAATGTCAAAAAAACTCTAAATGAATTAATTTTATCTTAATGGCGAGAGGAATGGGAAAACTTTTGTGAAAAATGGCCTGGCTAAAACTGTCACTCAAGTTGTAAAAAATGGTTGTTGCGTAAACTGCGCGTTATCTGATAAATAAATAAATTTTTTTTGCGCCAATTGTAAATCATTTTTAGACGTGACCGTAAATTTTTTACAAGGTTTCACACTTTTAACCCAGTTTCGTAAATGCTCAGGTCGTATGAAATTGTATAGCTTTGTGAAGAGTATGGAACTAATAAATTAGCACTTCAATACACATAATCCCATAGTAAAGTGTTTTCCACAAATAATGGAAAATTTCGTCATTTTCAGCTGCATTAAAATTCATGTGAAATTTATAACCTTAATTAACTCAACTGAGCTATGATAACAACGTAACTGAATTTAGTAGTTCATCGTTTAATTAAAGTTTTGCCAAATTTGCACTTTATACATTGCAATTAGTAAAATTGTAAAAGCTTGTTAAAAAATTTTCCGCAATTAATGAATTCACTTTTAAGAAATTAAGCCTTCAGAAGCTTTTTTGTTCGTTAAGTTCCGATAAATAATAACTTGAAGGCAGCTAAAACTAGGAAACTTTTTAATGCTGATTTTAAGAGAAAAGTTTTTCATTTTCAGAAGATTTCCTTTATTTATTGAAATTTAGTAGTCCGAAACTTCATAATGTAATGGATACGTATAAGCATCAACATAAGGTCCATATACGGGGCCTTTCCCAGAAGTTTTGACGGTTTTAAAGTTACCGCCATCGGCAGTGTGAAGTACTCGAACTACGAAATGACAGTGAAGTGCTATTAATTAACGGTGAAGCGTATACCTGTTGAATTACCTGAAGTTAACTTGTTTAGTATCACATCCAGAAATTTGTACAACAACATTTGTTCGACAGAAAGTTATAGAACAGCTTTGATACGATTCACTTACTCCTTTTATACTACAAGGAATTTTAAACCGCTCATCAGATTAGTGAGCCTTTAATATAAGTTTTAATGCATTTGATACATTTACAGTTAGCAATTTCATCTCTTCTCATTTTGAGAAGTCTTTGACGTTCTTTTAAAATATATACTTTTAATGAATGATTTAATTCTAATTAACGATGAAAGAGATTTTCTGAGATAGGTACATACTTTCTGCATAACCTCAAAGAATGAATTCAAAAGCACTGCAAAATTTCAGATAACTACTAAATTTCATGTAAGCAGATTTAACTGGGTCATAATATTTGCTTTTCCAAGTAATTCTGACCCTATACATTCGCTAAGTGGTCACGAGCGGATTCGTGTTTCCTTATCTAATCAACAAACTAAGTAAATCTCTTACCCCTTTTTGCCCAATTTAGATCCTTTCCTAGGTTGTAAAATAATAAACACGGAACGATGAATTGGAAAGCAAACATCCGCATCTCCAATTATTTTTTGTAAGTGTTTTTAGAACCACACCTAGTGTAAGGTTTATTTTCTGCCCTTCTTTCGTCAGTTTATTTTAACTGACTTAAAGTTTACTCAAACATCAAAACATCGGTATTGATTTGAACAATATGAAAGCTTATAATCTCAATATTTACAATGGACAACGATTTTGTAGAGCAGATGTTCTCAACCGCTCGGTCCTGACAAACTGGATGGGCTAACTTTAAATTCCTTAAATGAGTCGGAAATAAATTATAAATTTTAGTTAAAAAAAAAGAGTTCGGGATGGTTTCAAAAATACTTTCCTTGTATTCAATAAATTTAATAAAATAGGTGATTTCACCGTTTAGAGCTGCTGGTCAACGTAATTGAAACATCACGTCAGATCGCCAGATCGCCAGATTTAACAATAAATTCTAGAGAAAGAACAGTTAATCGAAGCTTCAAATAATACAACTTTTAAATCAAAAATTCAATAGAGCTCTATCGATACGTTCTGGATTTCTCTCAACGGGTATCCTGCTATCGCAAAAGAATTGCAATTGTTAAGAATAAAATAAATATTTTTAGTTTAATTCAATCTTGACAGCCGCTGTTGTAGAGTGGTGATTCTGTCATTACAAATGTCAGTTTCGACTTAACGTCAGTTGTATCATCTTAATTAAGAGCAACATATTTGGTAGTTAATTATGCAAAGCAGTTTTACAGATACAGAGTAAAATATGTTACACTTATTTGGCGCCCAACGTGGGGCCATCTTTTCTGATATGAAACTCACCACACTTTTTGGCATTCATGTTTTTATGGAGTATTCTCAGTATACTCCAGTAGTTGAGAACATTTACTATTATTAAATTCAAGCTGTTGCTTGAAGGCTGAATAATTTTTATATGCCTCTGTATTTTCTTATAAACCTACAATTCTTAAATGAAATAGGAAATTAACTTTTATTACCGGTGCAGTTTGCGACAGCAAATGTAATGGATGATCATGAACAATTACTAAATTACCACTCCTGAGAATATGGAGCGAGTACACATGGTGTCTTTAATAGATTTGAACATTACAAAATCAACTTTTTCACATTAATTCGTAAAGAGAAATTCGATCGCTATATAATAGCAGTTCTTAAGCAGCTGTCTCAACGTGATAAATAAAATCGCGTGGAGCTTTTCAACATCATTACCGAACAACCAGATATTGTGTTTTAACGAGTAGCGAAGCGTAGTTCTTCATTTAAATAAATTGCCGACCACCCTACTCAACTAAGGTTACTGTTTTAGTGTTCAATTTCAATTCGTTAAATAATTGCTTCCCATTTTTTCTTAGCGAATAGGCGAACTCTTTCACGAATGAATTACTTATTAAACCTGTCCCAATTGATTTAATCAATTTCAAACCACTGATTACTTCATACTTCAAACTAATTTTAATTTAGTTAGTTTACATGGACTCACGCCCTTGCAGAGATTCTTAACAGCTGGCCGGCAAATTAGTCCTAAACAATAAAATCCAGAAATTATTCTCACTTTAATAGATCGTGACGCTAAAAATGATGTTGTAATTTACAAAATCTCAACTGTGTCAGCAAGTTTATTAAACAAAAAAGGCTTTTTATTTAAAAGCTTATGAAGTAGATGGGATAGGTAACGAATTTTTAAAACACTTTAAAGCGACGCTTGTCGCGTGCACTTACATAACTCTTATATTTTTAACAAAGAACAAAATCTATAGCATACGACGTTTTAGACAATATAGATTGCTATATCGTTGATGAACATTGCATATTTTAAATGAATGAAGTAACACAAAAATTGGAGTAAAAGTTATAAAAGCTTTTGGGAGTTGCAATTTAATTTAAAAGTAATTTGTAATTAATTAAAGTTTTTAATTAACCACCGGACATTTAATTAAAAATTTGATTCGTTGTTATTTGCCTTTTCCTTTTAAATTGTACCTTTGCTATGTTTAATCTTTAATATTCTCATTATGTTACATGGACATCCACCTGCCTTCCCCAGTAATTTAGAGGAAATTTTCTCAACGTGGATGTTAAAGTAAAATTTAATATCTCAAGTTATTGTAGTTAGAAATTAATTACTTTGTAATTTACAAAGCAATGAGATGCCTTATAAATTTAAACACTACGGGCGGAAAAATTCCTGTTTCCTTTTCACTATTCCACTACATTCTAACTTGGGCGAAGTTTAGGTCGTTGATCTTTTTTTGCGTTATGTTAAAGAAAAACTATTTAATGGGCGTTGTTCAACGTATCGCGATTATTTATTTTCCGGCGTGATACGCCTTGCAGAATTTAAGCCAAAGCTTCTCATGTGAGATTAATTTTGTATTCATGTAAACCACAATTGCAAAGTCCTTTGTATGCAATTCCCTTTTACTAATCTCAGTTTTTGTTGCAGATTTACAGTGAATATGACTACTGAAGACAATGGAAATATAAATCTGTTAAAGCCAACGTCGAGTAGTGAAGACCTAAGTGAATACACCGACGCAGATGAAAGCATCTCGGCGCCTACAGAATTTTTGGCAGAGGTTAGCATAAAAAGTCGCTTATAAATCTTTTCGAAACAAAAGTCTGTTTTGGACATTGTTCCTAAATTTTTATATTAAAAAACAATTTTTATGGTATCCATCACAGTCTGGTACCACATTATTGGTGTAGCGAAGTAGAAAAAAAATTACTTTTTAAATTTGATATTTATTGACCAGTTGTTTACTGAACCGACAATGTGAGATATTTTAAGTAAATAGCAGGGGTGGTTTTTATTTTACTTTTTATTGTACCTAATTGTCACAATTTCTTTATTACACAAATTTATACTTTAGGGTAATCTAATTAAGGTCACATCTATTCCACCACCTATCGGAGGTGGAACGGTCAGGTGAGCTCCGATGAAAAGTGTTGCTTCGAATCCGAAGATCAAAACGGGATCTAATCATATAATTCCAAAACGGATCAAATTAAGCTATGGTAGTAGCTGGCAAATACGAGCTCGAGGAATTTTTTGCCTTTGTTTATCCATGGAAGAAACAATCGCAGTGAATTAAATCCACGTATATCGAACAAACGCGCACCGCAGATAGCTTCAAAATGTGACGTAGGAAAAGCAAAGTCTGCGAAAAATTGCATAAAAGCCACCTTCCCATCCCATTTTATTTTAGGCTTCTAAAGTACTATATAGAGTGAAGCCTTATTTTCTGCCTCTCATAATTAAAATTCATAACCAATTGAAACCCTTTTTTGCCATTATAGTTGAATCTATTGAATTAGAGCTCTCCGACGATTTGTTTGTCACATTAAAACTCATAGAGCTAAGGAAATGCGGTCAATCGTATTTCACCTTTTTCGATTTGGAATCTAATTTTTCTTCTCCTTTTTCTTTCTAGAAGTAATTCTCTAGAGAATTCTCTTCTAGTAAGCCAAGACCTGTTATTTCCCAACACATGCGTCGTTTCCTTGGCAGTGTTAGAAACTTTGAGCATATAAATATTTTACATCCATCAGGTAGCTTGTTAGACTTGCCTTCAGATGTGCCTGTATCCTGGTTTATTATGTTAATGGTAGCACTTCACTAACCCAGGGGACCACCGGCTTAACGTGCCTTCCGAAGCACGGAGACTAGTCATAAGAAAGTTTGACTCTCCCCAGGTTTGAACCCGGTGCCCCATATTCGCATCCAACTGCGTTAGCTGCAAGGCAATGATCGTCTCTAATTTTTCTTGCAAGATATAATATATTTTAGATGCGTCTCTTTATTATTCATCGAATTTCTTTCTTTTTCCAGTTGTAATTTTCTTATTCGGCAGCTCTTCACGGCTTTTCAATAAATTTTAACAATGCAGACCGAATAATAAAAAATCATAAAATCGAAAAATTTAATTTATTGCACAATATGAAATTACCCAGATTTATACCAGTCGACTAATGCATTATATAGGGTGTTTTTTTAGCTGCATGAGAACTTCAAAATGAAATAAAACATTAAAAACCTGACGGAATGTTTTGGTTATAATTTTTTTATGAAAGTACAGTTAATGGCATTTATGATTTGAACATGACTTCCGGCATGTGACCACCACGACTAATGGTTACGAAGCGCATCCGTTCAGTCCAATTTTTGACCACTTTTTCCAATATTTCTGGCTTTATTTCATAAATGGCTTGCTGAATATTAGCCTCCAATGCTTCTAGAGTTGTTGGTTTGTTAGCATAAACCATGGATTTAACATACCCCCACAGAAAATAATCTGGAGGTGTCAAATCACACGATCTTGGAGGCCAATTGATAGGACCACGTTTTGAAATAATGTTGTCACCAAATTGTCCTTTCAATAAATTGATGGTTTCGTTGGCTGTGTGGCACGTAGCACCATCCTGTTGGAACCATAAGTTGTCAATGTTTAGCTCTTGAAGTTTTGGAAACAAAAATGTATTGAGCATGTGTCGATATCTCACACCATTCACCGTAACGGTAGCTCCTTCCTCATTTCGAAAGACATATGGACCAATGATGCCGTTGGCGTGTATTCCACACCAAACAGTCAATTTTAATGGATGCAATGGAGTCTCAAGATAATGTCCCGGATTGGTCTGACTCCATATACGGCAATTTTGTTTGTTCACATACCCATTTAACCAGAAATGTGCCTCGTCACTGAACAAAATTTTACGGTAAAAAAATGGATCCACTTCCAATTGGTTGTGAGCCCAATTTGGTAGCGTTGTTCAATGGTCAATCTATGCATTATCAAATGCCAAACCTTGCTAAACACAAATGTCAAAAAACTGTTTCCATAGCAATCTTGATTCAATTGTTATCCCTATTCAAAGTTCTCATACAGCTAAAAAAACACCCTATATTATTAACAGATTACCAGATTAAGACACTACTATGAAAGATAATGTCGGATTAAGTAATAAGAGAATAAATATGACTATATAGGTTCTAAAATATCAGTTTATTAGTCAAATATCTATTGAAGATTATATCCAAATTTTAAAAATGTCAAGCAATATGGAAAACTGTAGTGTATGTCTACAAGAAATAAGTGAAGAACAGGGTGCTCCAAATACCTGCACCCATATATTCTGTGCTCCATGCATAGAAGAATGGGCAAAACGTAACCATACCTGCCCCCTTTGTAGAGCAAATTTTCAAACAATTGTGGTTACTGATATTTCAAACAAGTCAGTTATTCGAATTGTTCCAGTGAGTAACACACCAATTTTAGATAACGAAAATATTTTGGTTATAGATGTAGGTTTGAATTATTTTGGAACTCTGATATGGGAATCCCCTGTGGTGCTCGAACAATTTACTCAACAATTAAGTAACATAATGGAAAATATTGCAAATAATAATTTTTGAAACTTTCTTATGACTATAGTCTCCGTGCTTCGGAAGGCACGTTAAGACGGTGGTCCTCTGGGTTACTAAATTGCCACCATTAACATAAAAACCAGGATACAGGCACATCTGAAGGCAAGTGTAGCAAGCTACCTAATGGATGTAAACTATTCATATGATCATGGAACGAACACTGCTAAGGAAATGACGTAGATGTTGGAAATAACAAGCCTTTAAGGCTTAAACTAAGTTGAATAAAATTTTTTAAGGAATGAAAATTCCGGACTACTTTTATTTTTAAAATAAAAATTTAATTGAATTTTGAATTGAAACTTTGACCGTTTCTTTAATAAAGCATTTGCAAATATCTATAATGGATCAAGAAAATAACACAATTCTCAAATTATTATCTATCTGGCACAGGCGCGGCGACCTCCAACACCGGTTTAGCCATTTTCGACCGTTTTTAAAACTTTAGGTTCGTAATAAAATAATGAACTAAAAACACAGGGGAGAAACTTTCCAGCAAGTTATTATGTTTTAAATTAAGCAAATGAGTTTTTATAAAAAAAATATGTGTGTCATTCAGACGACCGAACACGAAACAGAAAATAATTAATATTCTGAACTTTTCAATTTTAATAACAAATGCGTTTCTTTTTCAGTTTCTATCAGCGGTAATGCTAAAAGATTACACCACAGCGTTAAAATATTGCAAATTGAGTAAGTAAAACTATTAGCAGTGCAAGATTTTCTCGCAAACTAAGTTATTTTGTCTTCATTTTCAGTATTACATTATGAGCCTAACAACGGAACTGCCAAGGAATTTTATCCTTTAATCTTAACCAAACTTCAACACAGTAAGTTTTCAATTAAATATAAAAAGCAATTTAAAATATAAATAAAGTTGATTTTCTTTAACACTTTTGTTCCACGGGGAAGAAAAACACACTCCGGTAGCTCAGAAGGAAAGTATGAGATATTAAGTTACGAGTACTTTAACTCGCCTACTTTTTGTTGTTCCTTTACAGCTGAGGAATTGGTTCTGTAAAATAAAATTAACACGCAAAACAAAAATAGGATTGATTTAGTTACATGAAATCTAAAATTTAATATTAAAGTGGGGGTGGAATTATAATTCAATGACTGTTTATGAATAATTAAAAAACTATTGTTGCAGTTTGCAGTATATAATTTTTATTTGTTATTCACCAGTGAATGGAAATAATGACGAAGGAGACAATAATAGTGAGCATTATGAAGATGATAATGACAGTGATTCAAGCAGTTCCTCTTCCGACAGTAGCGATCATAGTGCATCAGAAGATAGCAGTGACGAACAGGAGGTAATAAAATTTATTTTTTTCTCACTCAATTCCTATGTTGGCAAAGTTCAGTCTTCCGGTTTACTGCATTTCAAAATCTTGCAGTTATTTTTAACCAATATATCACTTCTAGGAAGAAGAAGAAGAAGTCGAAATTGAACCAACTGGAGACAAACGTTCCAAAGGTTCATCTGACGGCACAACAGGAAGCTATTCCAGTTTAGAAGATGACGAAGCCGAATTGGACCAGTTAGCTGCACTTGCTGCTAAATATCATGTGGATAATGTCGATTTTGGCAACGGCAATAAAATATGTAAGTCATTGACGATTTTCATTTGGCCTTATTTTAACATTTCGTTTTTATGAGGTGGTACAGTAAATTTTAAATCGATGTTCGAAAACAAAAAACAAAGCTCTGCAAGTAAAACAAGTAATCAAGTACCACTATTTGGAACAAGTTCTGATTCTGAATCGCCAACTGAACCTGTAACTCAACAAACAATTGCCATGTTACGTGCAAAAGTAGTGCCAACTCATAACTAAAAATTTCTATAGGTTAGTACAATATTAGACATTGTTAGTGTAAATAATTGTTTTTTCGTTTTTTTGCAACGGTTTAAAAAGTAAAATTTATACACACTTTACTTTTTATTACAAGGCGTTAGTTTACCATGAAATTTTTGATTTATCTTTACTATATGGTTCCGGAGGGGGGCTTTTTACAACTACATTAAAGTACCTGTCCAACATTACTATATTATATTATTCTTTTATTTTCCATATAAATTGTGGAAAACTAGGGATATTTCCTACATCCTTTTTGAATAGCTACGACATTCTTTTATTTATAAAATCCAGTTTTACAATTCCTTAAAATAAAAGTCTTGTATTATAAGATTAAAATACTTTTTGAAGTCAAACTTAATTCGATAAGGATAGATTATATTACGGTTGTAACATTAGAGATATAACATTTTTTAAACAAAACTTTTTCAAAAATTCAATGTTCTTTAATTACAAAATATAAAATACCTACTCTTCTTTGTCGTTTTTATTGCTACTAAAATTCGATGATGCAATAACAAAACTATAAGAAACATTTTATTTCTTTTCGTTTAGTACATTTTCTCGAACCATCGGAGTTGGTTTCCCAGTAATTTGATCTAAACTCATCAATTTTCGTTTTTACACCCTAAAATGTTTTTTGAAACTTATGAACACCTTCAAATCTTTATCGAACTAAAATAAATTAGAACATTAATATTATCGAGTCGTATGAAATTGTAATTCTAAAGTAAAGTGTACTCCAATTTTATTAAAGTTTGTAAAATAGAGAACGGTGTTTCTCAAATTTAAAACGTTCTCGTCTTGCATTACAATGATGTGCCCTTTTTCCGTAAAACTTCTCTTTCCAATCCAATTTTTTCGTGCAATTTCCTAACATCAAAAAAAAATTAATAAAATATTTTGGGAAACACTGTAATAGAATTAAAAATGCAGTAAGTACCTTTTGAAGCATCTCGATGTGTTTAGATTTAGTAATTGTATTTGATGTATTGCATAACGTACTTGACTCCTTGACTTGTTAACGTGATGTACTAACGGGAGGCAGTAATATATTTTTGTATTTTTTTGTATGTAAAAAGGGGATAGTAACTATCATTGTAATTTACTTGACCAAAATAATTTTTTACCAACAAGCCAAAATTTTACTTCCATTATGTTACATCTTTCGATAATATAGTGACCGATGTACTACAACTAATTTGTGTAGAGTTTCCAAAAAGTTTTATATTCAAATTTTGTATTTTACTCGTGAATATACTGTTGTGGACTCAGTTATTTCAAAAACATAACATTATATTCACCAGTAGGTATATCTATAATATTTAGATTAAATAATAAATATTAAAAGTAAGACTGACTGGAATAGAATTAGTATTAGTCTGTCAAAGCGACATATCCGTGACACACGATAGCAAAAGAACCAAAAAGATTTGGTCATTTGTAAACCAAGTAGCTATAGCTTGTTTTTTTTGCATGTCGATTATCATGAGACTATGACATAAAATCGATGTATTTGTAGCCATTCCAATACCACCGAATATAAAAACCACAGATTAATTGATTGATTCATTGAAAGTCTCTCAAAACTAAAAATATTTTCATTATCATAATGAAGAGATATTAATCAAAGTTTTATACATCACGAGAAAATCGATTGTAAAAATTTGTATTTAACATTATTTATGTCGAGTGAAACAGACGTACGTGATTGGATTAACGAGATTAGCACTGATTTACTGGATTAACGATTCCCACTGCTTTAATTTAATTTAAAATCTCGCTAAATTATACTTTCAAAAAGTTGAATTTTTCAATTTGCACTTTTTGATGTTCTAAACTGGTAATATGATAGAAAATACGATAGATCAAAGAACAAAAGTTAGTTTGTGGTGGCCGCTTACTTTTGCTACAAATACATTTATTTCCTAAATAGAAAAAAATCCATTTTTATTTTACTTTAATTAAATGTTAGTTGACGATATTTTGATGAAAATAATAATTAAATTTAGTAATTAAAAACGAATATAAAAATGAAATATACAAACACTGCCTGATAAAGTTTGCTAACAAACTAATTATTATTATCCTTCAATTTTAAGTAACACGCAAATATATTTATTTTCTATTATAGTGTTTGAATTTTTTTTATTGGTTTTTAATTATTACTTTTAGTTATAATGTTGATGCCAAGGTTTGGCATAAAAAGTGCTTAAAATAAGCTTTAAATAAATGTTTACAAGTCTATGCCCAGTAGGATTGTTTTTTGACGGATGAAAATCGGACAGAACGAACTAATTTTTGTAGGACACCCAATCTAAGGATTTTTCTACTTGCTTACTATTTTTCCAAAACCAAATCTTTGCGGTCATTATTGGTGCCTTATAATTGTGTTCGCGGAAACGGCAGTACTTTTGTAGAGAAAATAATTATATTTTTTGAAACCTTTTCTCTCTTCAGCACATTGAATAATATGGATTTGTGTAGCAATGCCTAGCTTCAAATTTTCCCATTATGTTGGGTTATGGGTTTATGTTAAGATTTGTAGGTTAGGTTCAAACTTAACGTGTAGTAAAAGGAAAATTACAGAATTAGAAGTTCCAAAATGGAGTCTCATTTTTAATTGTCCTTACAAAATGATTTGCTCAAAACTATTAAAATGTTGGGATCTAAAGAAGTCACTTTATGATCAACTTTTTTATGTGACGAGTGCCTTTTTTGCTAAATACTTCTAAAAAAAAGTACTATTAACATAAGTTGCAACTTTGCTCTTTGAAGTTTTCTTTGTATGTGTAGCATTGTAGAACCGGACCAAAATAGAAGCATGTCATTGGATGAAGGAATAAATTTAGCTAATGGTACACTTCTATTTTGGTCCGATTGTGTAAGTCTGTAAAAGATGTTTAGACAATAGGAATATTATCGATCAAAATTTCCGATTCTTTTTAGGTTATAGGGTTTCTTCCCACTTTCGCCATACATCTACTTAATTTTTTTAATATTTCCTCTACAGCTTTTTATTATGAAGGAATATTATAATGAAATTCAACCACGGTCAACAAGCGTCACTGTACGAATTTCTGTCTGTGTGATAAAATATTATGATGATCCTACTGGGTTTATTATTAGTAAATATTACAATTTATGTGTTACCCTTTTGATTTATATTACCATATTTTTAATATTGAAACGACACTGCTGATGGAACGGAGAGGCCTTGTAACAACCTTTGTGTCATAAAAATGTAACAAGTTATGCAAAAAATATACCATATCACATAGTCTACATTGACTTTATTACCTTACCAATATCCAATTTGAAGTCGACAGTGTCGATGGGATGGGTACGTATTTATTTATATTTAAAGAGGCGGTCGGGCATAGTAGTCACTCGCGTTTACTATGAACACTAAATATCCAGTTCGAATCCGAGTGAAGTAAGAACTTTATTCCAACCGTCTCCCCTCGGAAGGCAATGGCAAACCACCGAGGGTAATATTCCAAGAAGAATCCTTAAATTTTAAGGATGTTGTTATGTTAATGATCTAAAAAGTCCAAAATTGATCTGTGGACTACGGAGAAGGCACCCCATTAACATTTACTTGGTAGCGCCTTCTTAGCTTAGCGAGGAGGATGGCCAACATCCGAAATCAGATAGGTACCTAAAGAAGAAAAAGATATTTATTGCATAGTAATGTTAAATATCTTATAACTTCTTAAGCCCCAAAAACGCGTTTATCGTTAGCTTCAAATGGAGCTTCTTATGGAACAGTATTCTATACGCGAATAAAATGTTTCTGCAATGTTATCAAAGTAACGTTAATAAAACGTCGCTGCAGGTTGATCATTTCCGAAGCCGGTAGCCCGGTCAGCTTGAACTTGCTGTAGTGAAAATGCTAGAAAAAGTATTATACAAGCGCAAACAGCAGAAAAGCAGGTTACCTGTTTACTGGCTATCGGCACACAAAAAGGTTACACGTAAATAATAAGAAAGATCAATCAATCGGTACCCTGATTTACTTCTGTGTATTGAACGTTTTGGAATTAATAAGAAGCCGCACAGGCAAATTCTTTGCATCATTAAACTATTTCAATTTTAGAATGTAAAATTGGCCTTAAACGGAAAACTTTCCAACGGCATCCAACATAGTGCCACTTAACAACTGATGACAGAAGTTTCATTGTACAACTTCTACAAGCACTTTCAAGAATCTATACAAAAGAGCTCGATGTTGTGCAGACTTGGGTTTTACTATTGAAAGTTGGAAATAAAACTTTTAAATATTATTTTACTTTGTTTTTTGTAATCCTTGTTAATTAATGTAAAATATAAGACTTTTGAAACAGACAAGTATGACCATTTCACTTTATAAAGAAAAGGAAAATAACTGTAGGGTTTGTAGTGTAAAGGGCAATAGATTTTTTTCTTGACTTTATTTCCAATAACATTTTATTTAAATTATTAAATGTTTTTTCTTTCATACTTCAACCGTTAATTACTTCAATATACACTTTAAATTTTATTTAATGATTGAAATAAAGTGGCTATTGCGTAACGCTCGTATATAAAATATTGCGTGAAACACGTAAGAAAAATTGATAGAGAAAATCAATCGTTTGGCTTAGAAAAAAATTTTACTGCATACATTTTACCACTACGAGCGAATAAACTAATATAAAAACCTTCTGATGCAAAAAATAGCGATATAATATAGTACCAGATGTTGTTATGGTGACAACACTAAAAATAACCTAAAAAAAACTTTAGCAATAATTATATCGAAACAAGATGCTCAATAGATAAAATGAGACATTGAAATCTTTCAAAGATCAAAAACTCAAGGTCACATTAAAATATTCCACTAAAATTTTTTCGTACTCAACTTATAGTAAGATGGAGTTCAATAGCCTCAGAAGCTTTTTAAAGTTATTAAAAAAACACAAGAAGATCTAATAATTGACATTAAAATGTTATTTTTAATCGATTTACCACTTTTTCAAGGATCCCAATCTCGAGCTTAGGTTAGAGTTACTTTTTCTTATTTAATTAGTAAAAGAAGCACATTTCTACAGCGATACGGCCTTAAGCTTAGGTTAGTGTTAGATTTTGTTATTTATTTAGTAAAAGAAACACATTTTTACAGGGATACCGCTCGTAAGCTTAGGTTAGTGTAGTTTATGTTATTATTTAATAATAGAAACTCCTTCTAAGAATTGTTTGGTTCTAAAAGGAAACCTTTTACTATTTCCGATGGACTTGCGGGGCAATACAAGTGCGAAGTATCCATGATCACTGCTAATAAGGATATACTGGGGCCATTCTGCACGCATTCTCGCGGGTGGGCGAAGATAAGCCTAATTTTGGTATGTTGGCTTTTGAGTGCATTTCTTAACTTGTCTCATAAAAGATTTTATCGAATTATGTTAAAAAATAGTCATTAAAATTAATAAACTTTATTGTAAATCAATTACTACAAGGTAAGTTTTAACGTGATAACAAGAAATAATCGAATAAGTTGGGGCTGATAGGGGAAGGGATGGATGCAGTTATCTGGCATGACAATCACAAGTATGCGGACGTGTAACTTTGACTTTAATTAATGCAGCCGTTAAAACCTACATACAGACATCCTCATGGATAAAAATATATTAACCTTTTGCATGATTTGTTTCCTCGTTTATTATACTTTGCCTCTTTTTTTATTATATTTTTTTATATCTAGCATTGAATTATACAGAAATTTTTATTTTCAGTTTTCTAAACATTCAAAAGTGGACACTAGCAAATGTTGTGATGAAATAATCAGGATATAAGTTCTACGTTTCAATATGTAAGAAATTGAGCAGGATGTAAAAATTAAATGTTTTTTATAATCACAGTTTTCGTCAAAAAAAATGGTTGCATATTTAAAATATTTATAAAAATATTTTCTCGGTGTATCGGAATTATTAACAAAATGCATGCTCAGTGCAAGAAGAAGAATTATATCTCACACGGGAGAAAAACCATTAGCCTGTAATGTATGCGATACAACACAAAATTAACACTTGATAACGATCGAATAAAAAATAATATAAGTTATTTGTAAGAAAAATGGAGAACATAGCAAAATTCAAAAATAAATTAATAAAATCGAAAATAATCTAGAAAAAATATTATATGTACTACGTAGGGTATAGATTAACCTTAAAAGCTTAGTTTTCTACTCCATCTTCAAATATTGGATTAAACTATAGATTTTACGAAATATATTTAAATGCATAGAAATAGCTTAATTTACGATATGATTTAAATTGGATGAAAACTTATAAAATCGATAAGTTTAATTAAAATGAAACTTTTTTAAGAATATTATACGAAAAACGATAGCACTTAGATTACCGACTAATTTACATCTATAATACCACCGTTTGAGTGAATTTTTCAATCAAGTTATCATTTTGTTAACTTTCAAATAGGTCTATTTTCAATGTTTAAATTGTTTTAGGCTAATTTTTGCAATAAACTACATTTAAATTCTAATAGCAACATAAAACCTGAGCATTGGGTACCTAAATGTTTTAGACAATTTTCATTACAATAATGTATCTTCATTGATCTGCCATGTGCAGATTTAGACTAACCAAAATTTGGACTTACTTTTTCAGCAATCTTAATAAGTCTTTAATTTCAAATTTTACATCGATAGTATTCGATTAGCAATCGACTTTTTTATTTCAAGAAAAAATGCTGTTTGTGACAGACATTTTCTTTTGATTTACCTATTAAGTTTTATAAAAAAAAGCAAATGCAATGAAATCTACAAATTTTGGAAAAACTTGGAATTAAGTCATGAGAAGTTCATTATGAATATTCTAACAGAAATTTTTAATATAATTTTATCTAACTTGCGTTAAAGCTTTTCAAAATAATAAATTATATTTTTTCAAGTGAAAGTTTTTCTTGTGCTTTCCTGGTTCCCTTGATATTCGATCCAAAATGTTATGAATGTTTCTGTTGGTAAATCTTTATTTAATGTTTACTGTTCTTTTTATTGTTTTTGATTTCTGTATAAGGAACAGAAAAAGAATGGAAATGTTTTTCCAAAAATGTAGGACATTTGGATGGAGTTGATTAAGAAGATTCTATCATGTCGATGTCGTTCAGTATTAATGAAAACAAAAAAAAGACTTGTCCTGATGAGTTTATGTATAATAATATAATAATAATAATAATAATAATCTTTATTAGGCTACAAAAAATAGTAGTAGTTTAATACAACAACAAAATTTTCAGTAATCCTAACTGGTGGAGATCAGCAGTTGCTGGTTTTCATCTCAACTCGGCCTGGAAGAATTCTTCCACATCGTATAGCGCGCATTCGGTCAGTTGTTCTTTTATTACCCTTTTGAACCTTGCAAGGGGAAAATTTCTGATTTGTTCAGGCAACGAGTTGAAAATTCTGACTTGAAGATTTATGCCATCAGAGCACTTCAGTCGGCTTCTCTCAATTCGTATCTCGTTTCTTTTTCTGGTTTGATGATGGTGTGTTGCAGTGTTTTCCAAAATTGTACGATCGGTCCTCACTCTTACTGCACTAGCATAAACATAGGCAGATGAGATCGTTGGAATGCGCAAACTCCGGAAGATTGGCCTACAGTGTGTTGTTGACGATACTCCCTCTAGTGCACGTATAGCTCTTTTTTGAAGTAGGAACACTTTCTGTACCGTATTTTGATTTGATTCTTGTAAAGTTTTTAAGTCTTCTAATAGAGATTTCCTAGAGAGATCTTCTCTTGTGTTTAATCTGTTTGTACAGTTCTTTTTTGCCACCTTGCAACAGTCACATTGATCCATTTCTAACTCCTCTTCTACAGTCTCGAGAATTGGTAAGTGTCCAACCACTTCCTCTTCCGCAAGGGTAGAGGTCGTTTCAGCAGAACTGGAAACTACAGTCACCACATCTGCTTCGCTTATTTTCTTACACTTTGGTCTTAATCCATAATTGTTCTTGGAACTGGTACTGTCATCGTCCGACAAGAATATCAGTTCTGAGGCCTTCCGTTGTTGGCGCTTAGCAGCTGTCACTTTCCTTTTGCGAGTTGGTTTTATGACTTGTATATCATCAGCTTCCTCCATCGATTCGAAGTGATTAGTTTCTTCATTCTGTAACTTTTCCTTTTTAGTTTTTCTATTAGTGATGGGTTTTCTTACGATTTCGGAGGTATGACTTGATTATTTCAAATGCCTTCCCACTGAATCCATAGTGTTGAACTTTGTCCAAGAATATATTGTGATTCATCATATCAAAAGCCTTTGCCAAATCATAGAAGATAGCTTGGCACTTTAGTCCACCTTCCAGCATTTTGTAGACGATTGATGTCAGCCGTAGTACTGCGTCGATGGTGTTTTTCCCTTTTTGATAGCCAAATTGCTCCTTCGTTCAAATACCTTGGAAAAGATTGGTAATATAGATATGGGCCGATAGTTGTTTGTCTCACTTTCGTCTCCTTTCTTATGTATCGGAATTACTTTTGATACTTTCAGGGTGCAGTGAATTTAACCTTTTGAGTCTTGTCCACATTTAGCATGAGTTTGTTAGTCTCAAACCAATCCGTGACTTCCTTTTGTCGATCATTTGTCACATTTTACATTATGTGACAGATCGTTAATGTACAGAACAAAGAAGAGGGGCCCAAGATGCTTCCTTGCGGTACACCACAGTTGACTTCCCACTTTTGTCCTAGCTGTCCATTCCAAAATACTACCTGTTTTTCTTTGCATTTCTTTTGGAACCGTTTACAACTCGTCTTTATTCTTCCATGACTAGGGCCGTATCGTCTACATATAAGGTGGTGTCCGGAAAGATGCCTATGCTCATACATTCATTAATAATATGACAGAGTATTATCGATATTTCATTTGTAATTAATTTTATAATTTTTGTGTTTATGTTGTAGATATCAAACGTAGCTGTGTTTTTAAGTTTCTTGATTATATTGCTTATTTCGATTTCTGTTGTGGGTTGCAAAAACATTGAATTTACAGTGCTTGGTATGGCAGAGTTTAGGTATTTTATGTGGTTTTCTGTTGTCTGCGGATTTTGAGCGATTGAGTTTTGAGCTATGCTAGCGAAATATGTTCCGAAGTTGTTTGCTGTGAGAGTATTATTGTTGGGTACGACATTTTTCCTGCCCAGTTCTTTATTGATGATCGTCCATGTTGTTTTCGCTTTGTTATCAGATTCGTGTTCTAAAAGAGCCCCAATATTTTTGACTTTGTAACACTTCCATTTTATTTTAAAATTTACTCCCTCCAAAAAGATTGCATATCCTGTTTCCTATTATAAATTGATGGTGGCACAACAAGTGACTGGGGATTCAAACCCGCAACTACTTATCGTAGTAGCTTAGATTTCACTCTGCTGTGTTACTAATTATTATTATTCTTAATTATAATTAAATTTTTATTGTGCACGAAAGAAAATTCTGAGGATGGAACTGATGTTTAAAAAGCATTCGCTGGAAATTTCTCCCTCTTTTGTTTTTTTCTAGTATTCTTATAATCTTTTTTCTAATGTTGTCAATGGCAACGTACTTTATAGAATTATAATGTAACGTTGTCAACGACAACGTACTTTATAGGATATAAAATAAGTTAAAATTCTAATTTTTACATTAGTGTTAGAAAAAATATTGAAGACAACGCGTGTTTTATAGATTAAAAATCTTTCTCTATTAAATCCTCACTCCCTACGGTCGTTCGGATTTAAACTACGACATCGATTTTTAAACATTCTATAAAACACTAGTTGTCTTAATAGCTATAAAGTAATTCTATCAAGCCAATAAAGTCGCCAATAAGAGATTGAAACTTTTTATCTAAAAATTTACCTCTATGAAATACACATACAAAGGACTCAACATCCAAAACCTTTTCAACGGAAATGTGAAAAATATTTGTTATATTTGAGATTTCTGTAGATAATTAGGAAGAAAAAATTATTTTGCAGTTTTGCAACCATGAGGATTTTCTTTATGTAAAATATTTATTATTTCCACACACAATTAAATAATAAATTATTCAGTGGTCTGTATGGTTCTCTGTTTTTTAAGCAAATTTAAAAATTTAAATTTTAATTCGGCAATAAATTTAAATTAAAATGTTTACTATTTGCTATATTAAAATATAATAACCACTGAGCAGATCTACGATGGCATTTGCAAATAATATTTACAAATCTTCTAAAATGTAAAAAAATAAACAATTCTACATATTTTTTAAATTAACCTTGAACTACTAAATATTATTTGGAAATGCCACATTGAGAAAATAATTTTTCTTCTATAATCTAAACATCAAATTTCTAAAACCTCTTAAAAGTTGATTTCTCACTTTATAAAAAGCATTTAATTTTGAGATTAATAATAAATTTTATAATTTGTATAAATTTTGTAATAAAGCATAACTTTTAAAGTTGTATTTTTCTATTGTCCTAAAGCTCAAAATTCTGATTGTTCGTTTTTGAATTTATTTTTTATCAGAAAAATTAAAAAATAGTTAAATAAAAGGAATACAAACTTTAGAAGCTAAAATAATTCAAAGGTAAAGGTAAAATGGACTAAAAAAAATTCATGAGTTTATAAAATGTTCCTGAGCTGTTTAATGAAAATGGCATGAGCCTGCCAGACAATTAAAACGTAAGTACCTCCTAAAGCTTATTTTACAATATAGGGTGTTTTTTTAGCTGCATGAGAACTTTCAATAGGGATAACAATTGAATCAAGATTTTTTTGACATTTGTGTTTAGCAAGGTTTGGCATTTGATAATGCATAGATTGACCATTGAACAACGCTACCAAATTATAGAAATATATTTTAAAAATCAAAGCTCTGTTCGCCAAACATATAGAGCCCTTCGCCCATTTTATGTTAGACATTTTCGACCTTCTGAGCAAGCTATTCGTGCGGTGGTAGACAAATTTCGTACCACTTCTTCGTTGCGTGATATAAAAACACCAGCAAGACGAAATTATGTGCGTACCGAAGAAGCTATCAGTTCTGTGAGTGAAAGTGTGCAACAGGACCCAAACATTTCAATTCGCCATCGTGCTCAACAACTTGGGCTTTGTCCGTCCACTACATGGAAATTTTACGGAAAGATCTTCATTTACTACCTTATAAAATCCAGTTGGTTCAAGAACTGAAGCCTGATGATCATCGATTGCGTCGTGAGTTCGCAGATTGGGCTCACAACCAATTGGAAGTGGATCCATTTTTTTACCGTAAAATTTTGTTCAGTGACGAGGCACATTTCTGGTTAATTGGGTATGTGAACAAACAAAATTGCCGTATATGGAGTGAGACCAATCCGGGACATTATCTTGAGACTCCATTGCATCCATTAAAATTGACTGTTTGGTGTGGAATACACGCCAACGGCATCATTGGTCCATATGTCTTTCGAAATGAGGAAGGAGCTTACGGTGAATGGTGTGAGATATCGACACATGCTCAATACATTTTTGTTTCCAAAAGTTCAAGAGCTAAACATTGACAACTTATGGTTCCAACAGGATGGTGCTACGTGCCACACAGCCAACGAAACCATCAATTTATTGAAAGGACAATTTGGTGACAACATTATTTCAAAACGTGGTCCTATCAATTGGCCTCCAAGATCGTGTGATTTGACACCTGCAGATTATTTTCTGTGGGGGTATGTTAAATCCATGGTTTATGCTAACAAACCAACAACTCTAGAAGCATTGGAGGCTAATATTCAGTAAGCCATTTATGAAATAAAGCCAGAAATATTGGAAAAAGTGGTCAAAAATTGCACTGAACGGATGCGCTTCGTAACCATTAGTCGTGGTGGTCACATGCCGGAAGTCATGTTCAAATCATAAATGCCTTTAACTGTACTTTCATAAAAAAATTATAACCAAAACATTCCGTCAGGTTTTTAATGTTTTATTTCATTTTGAAGTTCTCATGCAGCTAAAAAACACCCTATATTATATAAATTTTAATAACGAAATTCCTTAAAAATAAGTCTCGTTTGTATACGGGGTACTTTTAGGCCTATCTTGGCTAAATGTCAAAAATTTTTATGATTATATTTCACAGCTGTCATCTAAAATAATCAATTGCAATAAATATTAATCATGAAGTCGTAGGCAGTGCTAGAAGTATATGCATTCAAATAATTGAAAATGTTTACAAAAATTCGTCTTTCGTAATTTAAATTAAGTTGATAAATTAAATAGCTAAATTAAAATAAAAAAAATTCAACGGAATCTGATAGATAACATTAAAATTAAGCGTTGAAGGTGCAGCGGATCGTCAAATATCGATTAATTTAGAAAATACCCGATTGTAAACTTTCTATTTTCACGTTAGCACCACATGGTTGTCGCACTCTGCTGACGGTACGTGCGCTTGGTGTAAATACTTAAAACAAAAAATTTTATTTTTAATTGTATATCGTTAATTATAGCGGGATTTTAACCTAAAAACATAAAATCATAGGGATGAACGGAGCTGAACTTATACCAACAGCCAATAGAATACTCACATATTATTTTTTACAGTTCTAAATTATCAAATAATTACCCTCGTAATTACCTAATCAAAATTTACTAAAATAAATTTTATCAATAATTTTTATAAAATAGCCTGCTTTTTATTATAAACAAGGAAATAATAAATGTCATGATTTTCATATTATTTAAAAGATTTATTTACATACATAAAAGATCATCATCATTATTATTAATATTAAAATGCAACATTTCTGTATCAACCTTGTATTTATTGATAACCATAAAGTTACCTACAGTTATTTTTTTATATTATTTAGAATAATAATATTATAATATAAGCAAACACCGATGGAACTGCGATTTCATTTATTAAAAAATATTGTACAAAGAAGTCTGGTTAAGTTTCTGAACATGAAAATAATAATAAAGAACAAAGTAAAAATTCTGCTTCTTTGTATTGTAAGTGAAGATGATAATAATCAATAATAAAAAAAAATTAACGTTGAACTTTTAAAGCTCTTTTATGGCAAAATTAATACTAAAATTATTTTGGAAAAGATTGGAACATATGGAAATTATAATTCGTCAACAAAAATTATATTTGCAAACGTCACAACCGAAAATGGAAAGCAATATATAAATTATAACATCAATATAGCAGAAGATTTGGACCAAAAGCAAGGAGTATGAAAATGTTATTTAAGTAATTTTTTTATTTTCTTTAAATTTTTATTACAACACAAAATAGGTAATATTTTCGTTGGAATATGCTGCAATTAAGAATAGATTTGTGACGATTCGTACTCTCAAGGAGAAGTATGCGTGCCGAGCTCTCAACGCTTATGGTGGAGAACCATGGATCAAAATGCAGTCATGTGCAGGAATTCAAGCAAGAAAATGTCCCATCAAAGCGGTGAGTTTAAAATTCTTATAAAATATTGCCAAATAATATCGATGCTTTAATTATTTAGGGAAATTACAAAATACAGCATGTTGAACTTGATATGGATACAATGGCATTTCAAGCAGTTCCAATTGGAAAAGTTAGGATTAACTTTACCATGATACATAATTCCAACCAGATGCCCTACATGAGCTCATTTATTGAAATAAGTCGTGTCTAAATACCCCAATGTGTTAATAGCAAATTTCAAATGTTTATTGTGTAAAGCTTAATAATTTTAAATAAAGTTTTGTGAGAAAAAAATCCTGGTTTCTTCCGCCTAAAATTTCGTTCTCTGAACGGTCTTTTCTTTTACGAAGGTTGCAATAAATATGGCACGCCGTTTTACTTTTTATTACAAAATTTAAATTATCTAAAGCTTTTATTTCTAAGGTTTTAATTCTAATCAAATCGACGTTAGTTGAAAATTTTTTTTGCAATTTAAGCAGTTGTTTAAAAATATATGTTCATTTAATACAATTGTTGAATTATTTTGTTTTTAAAATGTTTTATTTTTAAAATTATAAATTTTATTTTCTATCCTTTAAATGACAAACGCTCTAATTCTAATCATTTAAACGTTTGTTCAAATTGTTTATTCTAATTTAATCAATTGTTAAAAGAAATATTTGAATTTATGCAATTGTCGAATTTTTACAATACAATTTAAACAATTCACAAAAATTTTTATTTAATGATATCGATTTAAAGCAATACACATGAAATTTTTGCCTTCCGTTTTAATTCGTCTCTGCTCTGTGGTGAAATTTTGAACTTCGCTTTAATTTATTTGACAACAACTTACAAAATTCAAATCTTTAAGATTGTAAGAAGTGGTATGGGTTGCCTATGTAATACGTAATTTTTACTTATTTATGTTTAAATTAGACAAGAGAATCAAAATTTCTTTTTTATTATTATTATTACCTGTTTTTATTAAGATATTATTGAATGGTCCAATTCCCCAAAAAATTAATTAATAAACGTAAAAATAGGAATTTTACATGGAGAAATAGGTAATCGGTAAAATGGTCTAAATCAAAATAGTCTACGGTAAATTGGTCTAGGTAAAAAGGTCTATGGAAAAAGCCTCTTGAAATAAGGTAATAAGCCCTCCTAACATAAACTATTTTTTGTCAAAAATCTATGTTTATTATATGCAGTGGGCTTTATTTATTTCGGATTCAAAATAGTCTCAATCGATAGCACTTCGTTAGTGCCTGTTTGTGCAAACATTTTTTTTGTTTGTACCCAAATAGTTTTTGAAATATTCGAGATTTTCGGTAACATCGCACGTGGTAACATAAACAGTTATTTTAGAATTTCGGATTCAAAATAGTCTCAATCGATTGTACTTAGTTTGTGCCTGTTTGTGCAAACATTTTTTTCGTTTGTACCCAAACAGTTTTTGAGAATTTTAAGGAAAACATAAAGGTCATGGACGCACCTGTATGAATGGATTAACGAGATTCTGGGAAAAACTTACCGCATGAAGACCAAAATAGTCTCAATCGTTTGTGCTTAGTTTGTACCTGTTTGTGAAAACTTTTCGTTTGTCCCCAAACAGTTTTTGAGAATTTAAAGTAAAACATAAAGGACATAAAGGAATAGACTAACGAGATTCTGGGAAAAACTTAAAGGATAAAGACGTAAATAGTCTCAATCGTTTGTACCTGTTTGTGCAAGTTTTACTTTCGTTTGTACCCAAATAGTTTTCGAAATAATTCAATTTTAAGTTTGGGGGGGGGGCTGGAGAAATGCTGTTTTGAATTTCGAATTTCGGATTCAAAATAGTCTCAATCGATTGTACTTCGTTTGTGCCTGCTTGTGCAAGTTTTATTTTCGTTTGTACCCAAATAGTTTCGAGATAATTCAATTTTAAATTAGGGGGGGGCTGGAGGAATGCTTTTTTGACATTCGAATTATTTTTGAACATATTATTTTTAACAGACTGGGGATTTTGCTAATTGCTTTCATAAGAAAATTATCAAGATTTGTTTATTAGAAAAATGGATAATAATAAAAAAATTACTCGATTTTAACAATATTTATTAATAAAATTAATACAAAAATTATATGTGTAAAAATTATTTTCGTTTTTACCTAAATAGTATTCGAGATAATCATAAAAAAGAATGTTGAAAAGACAAAGAAAATGGAAGGGAAACAACCGAAAATTTTACATTTTACAAAAGGTTTTTACAAGTGCCCCCCCCCCCGAAATGAAATCCTGGCTACGGGCTGACCAACGTGTAAGATTTTGATACCGAAATTTACAACAAAATTAAAAAATTTAAATTAATTTATTTTAATTATAAAAATAAAATTAAAAACATAAAAGCATAGACAAGATTACATTTACATTGGTGATTATAACGAAATATCAGGAATCCACGATTTCTTCATATATGATTGGTTGCGTCGAACCCTCAAATTGATCTGGCATGCTTACCGAGGTGCCTAGCCCCTCTGGAAGAAACGCCACGAAGCCATTATCATATTGATGCTGCTCACAGAGTACACCACGGAGAACAAATTCCACGGGGAAGCGAAAATCTTTTAATTAATCCATGTGATATTTTTGGAGTGGTTAAGGCATTGGGAGCAGGGGTAGAAAAAGTTTTCACGAATTGGGGGTTGTGTCTGCACTGACTGAGAGTTTGTAAAGTGTTTATAAAGATATTGCTCTAGGCCGCTCCCGAATTCAATAGATCGGGCCGCACTAGACCCCCCCCCCAACTTAAAATTGAATTATCTCGAAATCTATTTGGGTACAAATGAAAATAAAACTTGCACAAACAGGTACAAACAAAGTACAAACGATTGAGACTATTTACGTCATTATCATGTAAATTTTTCCCAGAATCTCGTTAATCCAATCATGCGCGTCAACGTCCTTGAAAATCTTAGAAACTGTTTGGGTACAAACGAAAAAAATTTTTTCACAAACGCACCAACTAAGTGCAATCGATTGAGACTATTTTGAATCCGAAATTCTAAAATAACAGTTTATGTTACCACGTGCGATGTTACCAAAATTCTCGAATATTTCAAAAACTATTTGGGTATACAAACGAAACAAATGTTTGCACAAACGTGTCAAACGTTAGAGCCTCGTTAAAGCCTAAAGGCGCTTCCATCTATTCGTTTGAGCCTCAACTGTTACGGGGTTATTCGTGAAATCTTTGGAGGGGGGGGGTCGACTTGTTTTATATTTTAGCCCTTATTTTGAATTTTGGGGTAACATTGGTGTCAAACTTAGGGCCTCGTTAGAGCTTAATGACTTTTCATTGAGCCTCAATCATCGCGGAGTTATTCACGAAATTTTCAGGGGGCAGGTCTGTAGACATATTTGACAAAATGAATTAGGTCACGATTTGAAAAAATTTTATTTAGAAAGATACTAAAGCAGTGAAGTTTTCCAAATTTTTAAACAGTGATAATTTTACAATAGAATTGCAAATTATTTAAATAATTAAAGTAAAAAGTTATAAATTTTTTTTGTTTATCTCAAAATATAATTACATTACTTAGGTCCTTTTAAAAGTAAAGGATTCATTTATGCTAAACATAAAATGGTTAAAGATTTAGTTATTTTTTAAAATCTTTAGAATATCTTAATAATTATTGATTTATAATATATAGTTGCTGTTATACATTTCACTTTCAGCGCATCTTTTATCTCTTGTCTAATCTGAACATAAATAAATAAAAATTACGTATTACATAGGCAACCCACGCCACTCACTACCTGCAATCTTAAGGATTTGAATTTTGAACATAGTTGCCAAAAAAATTAAAGCGAAGTTCAAAATTTCTCCACCGATGGGCAGAGCCAAATAAAACGTTAGGCAAAAATTTTCTGTGTATTGCTTTAAATCGATATCATTAAATAAAAATTTGTATGTATTGTTTAAATTGTATTGCTAAAATTCGACAATTGCATAAATTCAAATATTTCTTTTAACAACTGCTTAAATTACAACAAAAAATATCAACAAACGTTTAAATCATTCAAATCAAAAGGATTCTAATTTAAGCGATACAATTTAA
Source organism: Rhagonycha lutea (assembly GCA_958510855.1). Lineage (NCBI taxonomy): Eukaryota > Metazoa > Arthropoda > Insecta > Coleoptera > Cantharidae > Rhagonycha > Rhagonycha lutea. The sequence continues at coordinate 10,944,284 of OY294037.1, forward strand.
ATTTTGTAATAAAAAGTAAAACGGCACACTAAAATAAAATAATTCAACAATTGCATTAAATGAACATATATTTTTAAACAACTGCTTAAATTGCTAAAAAAAAATTTCAAGTAACGTTGTAAAGATTAGAATAAAAGCAATTGATATTGAAACGATACATAATCTAAATTTTACTTTTTACTTCAATATTTTATTTTTATATCTTCAAATTTCAATCGCTTTAATTCTAATAAGTTCAGAGTTTCTTGAAAATGTATGTTGCAATTTATACAATACAGGTATTTTTGCAATACAATTTAAACAATTCACAAAAATTTTTATTTAATAATATCGATTTAAAACATTACACAGAAAATTTTTGCCTAAAGTTTCATTTCGTCTCTCCAATCGGTGATGAAATTTTGAACTACGCTTTAATACTTTTGGCAACTACGTCGACCATGACGATGACTACGTCAAAATTCAAATCCTTAAAATTACAGGAAGTGGTGTGGGTTGCCTATGTAATACGTAATTTTTATTTATTTTTAGATTATACAAAAAGATAGATAATCTGAAAGCGCAATATTGAACACAAATTATAAATCAGAATTTCTGTACTCAGTACCTGTGTTTATGATTAATATATTATTATTCTAAAGATTTTCAAAAATTACTAAATTTTTAAGCATTTTGTGTTTTGCATAAATATATTTTTATAGATCTTTAATAAAAACAATCCACTGACAAAGATAAGGTAACTCGCATAATTTAACAAAGTAAATTTTAAATTAAACATATCAAATTAATGGACGAACCCACAGGGGTCTACAATCGAGTTCATAACTTGGTCCAAAATAAATATTATCTTTTTAAAATATTCGAAAAAGCTTCTTAAATCGTCTAAAAATTTTGTGTTATGCATTAAATAAACAACACTTCAAAAAGAGTTCCTAAAAAGGTCTATTTTTCATGCCCCCAACTGCAAGTAACCTCTTAATCGAAACAAATTTTAATCTGATCAAATAGATTTAAACTTGAGGATTATCGTGGGAAACTTGCTAGGAGGACTAAAAAATTTGAAATGTCCGTAACTTTGCAGAAAATAAAAAATTAAAATTATGGAAATTCATTCAGGCAACTAAGCTCTAACGTTCGACACAAATTTCACCCAAAAATTCAAATAAAGAGTGAAAATAGGAAATCATGTCTATAATTCCCCCCCCCCTCCCCCGAAAGATTTCGTGAATAACTTTGCGACGGTTTGAGGTTCAAAAGAAAAACATGAAGCTCATTTAAGTTCTAACGAGGCTCTGACGTATGACACCAATTTTACCATAAAATTCGTTGGAGGGGTGTCTACAATAACTATAAATTTAACGGCGTTCCTAAAAGTAGACACTTTCCCCCGAATTTAGGGGTGAAATTTGTGTCAAACGTTAGAGCCTCGTTAAAGCCTAAAGGCGCTTCCATCATTTCGTTTGAGCCTCAACTGTTACGGGGTTATTCGTGAAATCTTTGGAGGGGGGGGTCGACTTGTTTTATATTTTAGCCCTTATTTTGAATTTTGGGGTAACATTGGTGTCAAACTTAGAGCCTCGTTAGAGCTTAATGACTTTTCATTGAGCCTCAATCATCGCGGAGTTATTCACAAAATCTTCAGGGGGGAGGTCTATAGACATATTTGACAAAATGAATTAGGTCACGATTTTAAAAAAAATTTATTAAAATAAATTCGAAAATAAGTCAAATTATACCCAAAATACAACAACGACAGACATGTTTCGATCTTGTTAGATCTCATCAGTGACGTATAGCTGTGAATTTGGATATAATTTGACTTTATGTTTTTTTATCCAAATTCACAGCTATACGTCACTGATGAGATCTAACAAGATCGAAACATGTCTGTCGTTGTTGTATTTTGGGTATAATTTGACTTATTTTCGAATTTATTTTACAATTTCTTAGCAACTAGTTAAGTTGCGCCACTTTGACCTCGCGAAGGGTCTTATTGATTGATGGTTTATCCTCAACATATTTAGTACTGTCGTAGTGACATGTCTTCACGACCTCTCGAAAAGTGCTTCCACAACACCTCCGTGTGTTTATTGTAAAAATTTATTTAGAAAGATACTAAAGCAGTGAAGTTTTCCAAATTTTTAAACAGTGATAATTTTACAATAGAATTGCAAATTATTTAAATAATTAAAGTAAAAAGTTATAAATTTTTTTTGTTTATCTCAAAATATAATTACATTACTTAGGTCCTTTTAAAAGTAAAGGATTCATTTATGCTAAACATAAAATGGTTAAAGATTTAGTTATTTTTTAAAATCTTTAGAATATCTTAATAATTATTGATTTATATTATAATATATAGTTGCTGTTATACATTTCACTTTCAGCGCATCTTTTATCTCTTGTCTAATCTGAACATAAATAAATAAAAATTACGTATTACATAGGCAACCCACGCCACTCACTACCTGCAATCTTAAGGATTTGAATTTTGAACATAGTTGCCAAAAAAATTAAAGCGAAGTTCAAAATTTCTCCACCGACGGGGAGAGCCAAATAAAACGTTATAAATAAAACGGCAAAAATTTTCTGTGTAATGTTTTAAATCGATATCATTAAATAAAAATTTTTGTGAATTGTTTAAATTGTATTGCTAAAATGCGAGTAACGTATAAATAGCAACAAAAATTTTCAAGTATCGTTGCAATGATTATATTAAAGCAATAGAAATTAAAACTTTAGATAATTTAAATTTTGTAATAAAAAGTGTGTGGTCCCGTCCACGATACACTGATATACCTATTTCGTAAAGCAGTGATACCACACATCAACTATTCCATATTCCAACCAACCAATCACGATGTTCGATTTGAATTTATTCTGCCGCGTGACGTCATGAGCAGAAATTGTTGTGGTCCCGTCACAACGAAAAATTGTTTACACTAGAGAAGAATGCGGGATCAAAAAAATCCCGTCCCGTCCCGCCCCGTCCCGTCCCGCGCGCGGGACGGGGCGGGACGACAGTTGAATCCCGCGCGGGACGGGGTGCCAATTTAGTCCCGCGCGGGACGGGATGCCAATTAAGTCCCGCGTTTGATTTATAAATTTATTTTACTTAAGTAAAAATTTTAAAAGTTATTAAAAAAAATAATAAAAAACAATTAAAATTGTTATTTTTATACTATTTATAAAATAAAACAGTGCTCAGGGGGTGGATGCGCGGTACCTGCGGGACGCGTGGGACCCGCGGGATATGCGAGACCCGCGGGATATGCGGGACCCGCGGGACGGGACGGGACTGCAGGACAAGGCCGCACCGCGGGACGGGGCGGGACGGGACAAGAAAAAGTAGTCCCGCATTCTTCTCTAGTTTACACCACTCGGCCGTAAAGTGCTTTTACACCCTCGGGTGCGTTCGGGCGCCTCGGCTTCGCCTCGGCTACGAAAACCCGCCCCTCGGTTGTAAAATCACATTTTCCGGCCTAGTGATGAAAACTACTATTGTTTGGTTTGTGGGCGTGAAGAAAATAAAGTAGAAAAGTTGCATAACTTTTCATCGGTTCCAATCGCCGGGTACCTAACCCCCAATTTCATAATACTTTTAATACACCGTTAAAGTTAACGGATGAATTCTATTGGTATATTAGTACTAAAACGGACGTTTTCTATTGATTACTTAAATTTTAAACATGGCAGACAAGGTGGTAATGTCAAAAGCAAACCGCTTAAATCATCTGACTTAAATTTTATTATGGATACCATATACTTATGTACATGTACATAATATAAGTACATTTTCTTCTTGACAAATTGTCTTTCCAAAGAAATAAAATAAAATACATTACCGTTGGTGGCGCCACTATAATACGTCCAGGATGGACTATGAAAATATTCCGTGTGGTGGCGTTTTAACTACAAAGTAGTTAAAAGTTTTGAAAAAGAATATGGTATAGACAGTTTAGTTTTTGTTTTAGGAATAATGAAGTATTATAATAATAATTATTATAAAATTAATAGAGATGTTGTTATATAAACACCATGATAAAGACTAAATAAAGATAAAAATTTATATGACAATTTTGGCTATCCAACGTGCGGCGATAAAAGAGTGCACCTTAAAATACGAATGAAAAATCGTCGAATTCGCGACCAAGAAAAAAATAAAATAAAATTTTTAAAAGTCAAAATTTAAACAAAATTAAAACAATTTAAAAAATAGTTGGTGAGGGTGATATACAGGAGAAGGAAATGGAGATGACAGTTCAGGCAGAAGGGGAAAAAGATATTGAATAGAAACAGTTATTGATCCACCTCATGCAACAAAGTGAAACAAAAATGAAAAAAAACATTTGATGAAAATATGCAATATTAAACAAGTAGATGAACACTTGCAGGAAAATATGCGACAAAATAAGGCACACGTTGAACAGATGAAAGAGAAAATCAGGGAATACAACGACAAAGTAAAGGAAGAGGTAAGAAAGAAGGTTCAAAAGAATGCAAAGAAGAAATAAACCAACTGAATGAAGAAAATAAAATGCGCAAAACTCAACATAATAAGGGTATAAGGTCAGTTAATAAACTAGACGAGCAAGTGAAAGAAAATTAGAAAAGAATGAAACAAAATGGTCAAAAATGTAGAAAATGTAGAAAATGTCGACCTATCAAAATGGCAATACCGGCGTGCAAGGTGGAAGATTGCTGAAGACACAACAAAATAAGGAAAATTTGATTAATTTATTTATGATGATTGCAAATCGAATGAAAAAAGTACAAGAAAAGTCGCAGTGGTGGCATGATGTGATCGCTGGTTGAGTTCAGAGCGGAAATTCTGGATTCAAATCGCAGACAGGCGGTTCCGGTCACCGTGTCGTACCGCCATGCTGTGCCAATACAACCGAGACGGCGGGGGACTTGGATAGACCTACACATTCAAGTGGTGGGGAACGTAGGTGGACTTACACCGAGGGATATCGAACGGGATCCCGTTGTTGCCTTGAGGTAACGCTAATCGAACCGAACAGAATTTCTTAAAGCTCGGCCTTCCAGAGGGCATCCACACTGTTGGTGACCGAGGTAGTCATCGAGATATATCTGATAGGTCTCCACCTCACAATCCATCTAACATCTCAGTATGGACGGGGCACAATAAGCTATAGCTTGCTTCAGTGCAGGTGGATTAAATGAACCACACCGTTGTTGAAACAATAATAATAAATAATAACGTGGAAAGAACATGTGAATAAAATGAATGAAGAAAGAATACCAAAACAGATTCTAAAATACGAACCACATGGTAGAAGAAATGTTGGCCGCCCGCGACGAAGATGGAAAGAAGTATGAAGACGGAACAGGCTACACAAAGCCTAATCCATGAAGTGCAGCAGAAGAAGAAGAAGAAGAACGTACAAAGAAAACTGTAAAGTTGATAAAATAAGAAAATAAATATGAATTAAAGTTTGGCATGGTGAAAGAATATTAAGAAGTATTTAAGAGATTGAATGATGAATTTAAGGTGAATAATAATTAGTACAAGGAAAGGTTAAAACACCCTTATTATCTAACTTTTCGTTACGCCATCGTTCATACAGTAAAAGTAGCCAAATGCACGCGTGCACAATTGAGGACCGTTTTTTTAAAACTCGCTTTGTCCTAAAAGTAAAATGTTCAGGAAACGGTTTTTATTGATTAGTGAATTTGATATAAACAAAATATTAGTAAAAAATAACTGAAGATAATGTTTTTCCTAGTGTCTTTGTTTAAAGGCTTCTAATTTGAAATTTTTTTTTGGTAAGTTTTCAAAAATAGGGTAGAGTGCTCTAAGACTGCGCACTTAAGGTTTGACCGGGTATATTAAAAAAACTAAAGCAATTAAAAACTCAGAAATTTGTATTAAAACTTATTGGTCTTTCAACAACATTATTACAAACTTAATTAGTAATCAAACATATAAAAGACCAGCACGCTCCAGCGTGTCATTTTTTTAGGACACACAACGCATTCTGATTGGTCGTTTGTACTACCAACTTAAAAGTTAAAATCACCTCCCCCTGGGATCGAGTAGCACACCAATCGAGTTTTCCATCTTGGCGAACTGCCCGTCCGTGGATGGGCCTTCCAGCTAGTTATTATATATTGTCGTGTTAATTTTGGATAATGAACAACCAAAATTTTGTAAATGAGAAAATTTATTGTAAAAATTTAAATTTGAATTTTGTGGCGGTTCGATGTCGCTGTGGAGCGCAGGTTCCGGAGCGCAGAGGTGAAGAAGAAGACTTGCGTACGCCGTCCAAGCGTGGACGGTCGACATTTTTAGTTTTGTATGAGAATAGTTGTAAAAATTGATTAAAATTTGAGAATAAAAGTCAAGTGAAATTTGAAAGAGTGTTATTTCTTTTAGAAGCAAAATTTTGAAGAGAAAATTTTGTAAAATATAACAATTTGCAAGTGGAATAATTTTGGAAAAGCATTGAAGGTCGCTTGATAAGGGCCGGCAACGAGAAAGATTACAACTGAGCCAGACGGGGTGAAAAATAACATTTCATCTGTCGCAAGTAACGTGGGGCATTGGTGAACATTTTTGGGTTGATTTTGGATCATTTTATTTTATGGTAGTAAATGTTAAATATAATAAACAAACAGAATGACGGATTGGAAAAAGTGAAGATTAAAAGCACATCAACGGAGATTAATTCAAATGGGAAAGAGGATCCGGGTCTAATAAGATGGGAGGATGAAAAAGGAGAAAAAAGTAAAAATGATTTGGTGCTGTTAAACAAATTATTATGATTCTTTCGACTGGGTGAAAATTTTAAAATGAGAAAAATTGGAAAAAGAAGAGAAAATTCTCTTGATAAGTTTTTCAGGAAGAATTGGAGGAATGGAATTGAAGTCGTCTTGTTAAAGTGGGCCTTTCGAAAAGTGAGATGGAAAACAAATGAAGCCAACAAACCCTAATAGACAATCGAGAAGGATGAGAGAACTGGATAATTGTGATAACAACGGCGAGAAAAATGGAAATAGTGTTAAACATAAAGAGGTAAAACTTTAAATAATAAAAATTGAAAGTGTAAATATGATTGATAAACAATTTGTAAATTTGATTTTAAAAGTAAAAATGAATGCGGGTTATCAATAAGGTGTAATCTATTGTAACGAACAATTTATAAGCTAAAATTTTAAAGATGAACGAAACAACAATTTACGGTAAAATAAAATTTCAAATATTTAAAAAGTCGATATTAAATTAAACGTTTAAAAATAGAACGATAAAGTAATCTTCAAGTGTTAAGCAAAGGAAAAGTGAAAAACTTTGATAAAATTTGAAACATAAAATTTTTCTAAAAATCAAAAATTAAAAATGGCTACCCAATTAGTGGGGCGAATTTGGTGCTAATAAATTAAGGGAGAAAATTATTTTGGGGGAAAAAGACGAAAAAATAGCAACAAAACTGAACTCACTTTTACCCTGAGAGTTAATTTAATTTAGTTTTATCAAAATGAGTGATATAGAGGATAATTTGGTAGGGGATGGAAGCCCGACATTTAACCCGGGGGAAAATTTCCAGAGTACTCGTATGGGTTCGGAACAGTGGAGTGCAGGAGTACAAGATAGTAAACTTGATTTATTATTACAAAAAATGGCAATAATGCAAAAGAATAGGATAGAAGATAAAAAAGAGGCGGAAAAGAATAGGTTAGATGATAAAAATGAGGCGGAAAAGAATAGGTTAGAATATAAAAAAGAACTAACAGAAACGTTAAAAAAAATGTTTATGGATAAAATAAAGGAAGTGAAAGAGGATAACCATAAATTTAGTGAAGGGTTAAGAACGGAGCTTAAAGAAATTAAAGTTGAGACATCCAAACTGGTTATCTCACAAGTTGCAATTACAAACCAAATGAGAAAAATTAACGAGACAACCGTGGAAGCGAATAAAATTGAGAAAGTCCTTATTGAAAATATTGTAATTAAGGAAGTAGAAGAGGTAATTGTTGGAAATGAAGTAGTGTGCCATACAGGCAACACTAAGAAAAAAGTCCTGGTGTATACAAGGAAGCAAATGAGAAGGAGGAAATGGAAAGAAATTCAGAGAAGAAGAAAATTAAGATTAAAATTAATTGAAAAAAGTTGCAAAGTAAAACATAATAAAATAAAATGTGAAATCAAGAAATTGGAGGGATGTTTCAACAAGGAGGAAGTATCCAAATCGACAAGTTGGAAGAATGAGGATCTGGATCACGAAGAAGAAATACAGTCAGAAAAGTTAGAAGGGTTTTTTGATATAAGACAGAAGGATTTTAAAAACAAAATATTAAATTTTACAAAGAAGAAAATTTGTAAAATTAATGGGATAAAGACGAGGGTAGTTTTCCAAATAGGGGTATCCATCCTATTTAAATGGGGTTACCGTCGCGAGAGATGGAAGATAGAGGGAGAAAAACCACCCCAATAAATTAACAAAATTGGAAAATTGAAGATTTGATGCCGACTGCACTGAAATTGAAATGAGAAGAAAAGTGTGTAAATTTGATGAACAATTAATAGTGTAAATAATAAAAATAAGAAATTGTAAATTTGATAAAATAATCATCCCCTAAAACTAGTGAAATGCAGAAACGTCACTAGTGACTTAACAAAACATTGAACAATTAATAAAAACAAAAAAATTAAAGCTACGCACATGAAAATTTGAATGAAGATTAAATAAATAATTTAATAGCAGTGAAATTTAAAATAACGCGATAAACAATAATCTTTTAAACGGAAGCAAATTAATAATTAAAAAAATTTAGTAAAGTAATTAAAAATAAATGAGTTTTTTCGTATAACAGAATTAAATATGGACTAATTGGATAAAATTGAATTGTACTATACAAAAAGAATAGAATTATTTGAAGTTAAATGGCACTTTTGAAATGATTTGTCACTGTGACAAAATTGAAGATTGAAGAATTATTAAGAAAATTTAAAAAAATGAAGTTGAATTAAAATGAAAAAGTAATGGAAGAGATTGTAAAGGAATTTGCTATCATGGATAAAGGGTAGTGTGTTGATGATGAATTGAATTGATGAAATGAATTAGATAAGAATTAAAAAATTTTAAAGTAATTTGGAAAATTATAAAAATATTTGAATAGCAGTGAAGAATTTAAATTAAAAGGTGTTTATAAAAATTTTATATAAGAAAAAGGAAATTGTTGGTACAAAATGATGAAGATTAATTAAGGGTCCAGTCCACAGACGAAAAACAAAATTTTGAAAAATTATTGAAAAATATTTGAAAATAAAAAGATTTGCGAATATTTTAAGAAGAGTTTATCGAATCACTGAAGAGAAAAATTTGAAATTAAGATAATTTGGTGCGATATAAGAATTTAGAAAAGGTCAATTTGGTGACAAGTATTCAATGTGATATTAAGAGGGATGATTAATAAAAGTAGAGCTAGGATAAATTTAGAAATTTTGAGAAAGTTTAGATTGAACATTGAAGGGATGATTGAGTTTGGAAGGGATAATTTTGATTTAAAGAGTTGATTTTAAATTGGATATTTTTGATTTGATTGGAAGGTTGTAAATTTGATAAGGTGATCTTAGAGGAATTTTGAATGGGTGTGAGAGTTTTGCTGTTTTAAAACGAAAACCGCGAGCTAAACACAGCTTAGCAGCTGGAATCCCATGTTAAGAAGCTTACGTCATCCGGACGAATAGATAAGCTCCAGTTGCAATTCAGGGGGATGATTGCATCCATTTAGAATTGGGAAAAATTTGAATAGAAATTTGAAGGGTTGTAAATAAGTTAATGTAGTTCATAAGTAGAGTAAGTTGAAATAATTCAAAAATTTTGAGAAGTTTCCGAGTGAAACAGTGAAGGGATGATTCACACTAGTTAATAGAAGTTTGGATTGAGTTTATAAGCATGGGAAATATCGGTTGAAGAAAGATGGTTTGAGTTAAAAATATTTTGGGAAAATCGTGGTCCAAAAATGTGACATTTTTGAACCCCAACTTTGAAGGGATTTGTCATATTTTTAAAACTGAAATTGAAATTGAGTTTAAGAACAGATAAAATTTTGCTTTTTATTTTTCTATTAAAATGATATTACTCTAGTTAAGGGTTGGCAATATCGATACAAATAAAGACCTGTGAATGAACAGGTGCACAAGGTTTTGAACAGTCAATCAACTCAATGGAGAGGGAGTAATTTAGAGTTTTTTTTATTGTAAATAATGATGTACGATAGAGTTGGAAAATTCAAATTTTTAAATGTGTTGGAATTTAAATCACGAGAGGGCGTTAAAAAAGTGATAGTGTCGAAAAAAGTAACGACGAGTGGCCTCTTCCAATGGAGAGTAGAGCAGAGCGGTGGGTTAGAAAAGCCGGCCACACAAATTTTAATAAAAGTGCTTAAAAATAAAGTTAAAATTGCTCGCAGTAGCAAACTTATTAGATCAGTGATTCAATGAAAATAGAATAAGTTTATGGAAGACTTCAATCAGGAAGCAACGAATTTTATGGGTTCAAAATTGAAACATGAAATTAAATTGCTCGTTTTGTTGCAATAATTTTCGTATGGAAGAAACTTGCAAGTTTAAAGAAGTCAGGAGGAGTCATTTGAATTTATGGGGAAGCAGTCCCCAGCAAACACACCAGGAAGTTATCACTCAGCCTAGAAACACCGATAAGGTAAAATTTTAAAAATTTGTTAACTTAAATGCTACCAAGATAAGAACATTCACGTGACGCGCGCATATTTCAACACATCTGATAGAACATGGAACACTCAACGTGAAAACGTCGGTTTTGTTTGGTTAAACACATGATTTGAACATTGGAAAAGATATTTTTCAATAACTTCAATTTTAAAACTCGTACAGAAACTTTGTAATTATTAATTTTAAGATGTATTGCGCTCTTTATTTGGTTGATCCACAATTGTAGGGGAGAATTATTAAAATTAAATGTGTGGATTGTGGATTAATCAAGGAGTAAAATTGACTGGGTTAATTAATTATTTTTCAAAACTTAACAATGTTGTATCGATATGCCAGGTAGGCATCACGAAACTGTATCAGCGATTTATCTGTTTTTAAAAGTGAAATAAAAATTATTTTGATTAAAAGTTTTTTCTAGAATATTTTTAAATCGAATAAGGTAGCCGGGCATATTAAATATACGACAATATACTTTATTAATAAAAACAAAAAAATCAGAAAAAGTCATTTGCGCAGTCTTACAGACCCCGTCATGTAAGACTGCGCATTCAGTTTACAAGCATAGATCACATCACATGCTAGTATTATGCAGTTCACTTCTTCTGCCACCACTGGCACTGAGAGCATGATGTACACTCGATCCAATCTTCAGTTATTGGCATTTACTTTGTTCTATGCATCCTGGACAACCCAACTACTCTTTGCTTCCAATAGTTTTGTTTTATTTTTCTTTGGACTTATTTTTTGTGCCGTTAATTGCAGTTTCAGAGATTTCCCTCTCCGTCACACGACTGGCCATAAAATCAACCTCACTTTAGGTAAAAAGAATAAAATTAACCAACATTACAATGTGAGATTTGTAAAAGTACGCGCGCAGTCTTACAAACCACCACACCGCGCAGTCTTACACGCCACTCCATAAATTTAAAAAGGACACGAATATAGCCATCTCCAATTAAATTGGAAAATAATACCATCATCCACGCTTGGTTAAGAGTTTTGTTTACATGATATTGCAATATACAGGCGATAATCACAAAAACAACGACCGTACACAATTTCCAAAATGTCGAATTATTAGATCAAAACAGCGTAAAATGGTAAAACTTACCTAAAATGTTTATTATCCATTTTTTTACGAAAAATAGTACTTTTCATCACAAGGACGTAAAACGCGATTTTTCGTTCGTGGGGAGCGGGGGTTACGAGGCGGAGCGTAGCGCAGCCGAGGAACCCGACCGCTTCCGAGGTGAAAAAGTAGTTTTACGGCTTCGCGTGGTGAGAAGAACTTTTCGTTAGCCGTCAATGTGCGTAATATTTGCAGGAGGAACAATAAAGCGCCGCGCGACATTAAAAAAGCTGCCGTGTTAGTGTTTGCTAAGGAACACGTGCAGCAATTTGTCTCGACGCGACGGCGCAATATAAGTAACTATTATTATGCTAGCCAAATTAAGTTACACTATCACGAATCACTGTCAGTTGGCCGATATTCATTTGGCCGACATTCATTTGGCCGAAATCTTTTGGCCGAAATTCAATTGGCCGAAACATCATTTGGCCGAAACTTCATTTGGCCGAAACTTCATTTGGCCGAAATTCAATTGGCCGACACATCATTTGGCCGACAGTCATTTCGCCGAAATTTTATTTTTAGTATTAGATAAAGTGACTCTAAAAATAATTTAATAATATTATATAATTGTTAAATTTCTTAACAATTTTATAAGTAGACAAAAATTAATTTTTTATTTATATATTCAACATCTCTTGTTTAATTTTGTTTAGTTACACTGTTAGGTTACACTTATATTAACGGTGCGCGCGGATTTTTTCTGCACTCTTTATTATTGGTTACTGATTTAATGACGTTGAATCTCGCTTTTTTTTGCAACTCGTCGTAGGTGGATGTGTTGCCAAAATTGACTCTTCCGCGCCGCCGCTCCGCTACGCTCCGCGTTGCAGCGCTACAGAGCCATTTTGGCAACACTAAACTCATTAAAAACATCCCTCTAGGGTGATCCAACTCGGCACATTGTGCTATTAGCAAGGGGTGAATCTCGCTTTTTTTTTGAAACTCTGGCGGGGGTGATTGTGTTGCCGAAATGGGCCTTTCGCGCGCTACGCTGCGCTCCGCACGCTACAGACCCATTTTTCGGCAACACTAAACTCATTAAAAACATCCCCCTAGGGCCTTCCAACTCGGCAAATTGTGCTACTGGGAAGGGGGTGAATCTCGCTTTTTTCGACGCACCGTCAATATATTTTTTCTTTTCATTCAAGATTTATTTTTATATTCACTTTCGGTAATAAAAATAATATTTCGGCCAAATGACTGTCGGCCAAATGATGTGTCGGCCAATTGAATTTCGGCCAAATGATGTTTCGGCCAAATGAAGTTTCGGCCAAATGAATTTCGGCCAAATGAATTTCGGCCAATTGATTTTCGGCCAAATGAATTTCGGCCAAATGAATTTCGGCCAAAAAATTTCGGCCAAGTGACGGGATACCCACTATCACGTTCTAAATATTGCATATAGAAAGTAGTATAGAGGGACGTGACTCTATGCTTCTTTCCGTTTCTCTGTAAATATTGTAAATAGAAAGTATTATAGAGGGACGTGTCTCTATAATACTTTCCTTTTGTACATATTTTGTACTTATTTTGTACATAATACAGTAGAAACTTATGCTTTTATACAATTTTTATTGGTTTTTTCCTGCAAATATCGACGAAAACATACTCTTTTCGTACCTCAAAACGTATACGAAAAGTGCTCATTTACGTCCGCGGTAACGAAAAATCGTTAAGGGTAACCACGCTATTGGCAGTAAGTTCCACCAGTCGGTTTTGGGTCCCTTTTATTTCACATGTAAGTTCCACTGATGGTAAATTAGGTCGAGGCGGTCAAGAATATTATAAGCTTTTAAGTATTTCTAATTCTTATTTAAGCTTTCATTGTGTTTGTGGTAGTTGATTTTCATTCAAGATATGCAAAATTCTTGTGATTCATGAATTATGCCACAATTTTAACTTAAGTTTTTAAAATTTAACAATTTTAATTTAATTTATTTCTCAAAGATTTTAGATGACTGCCTTAACCAGGACCGTATCTACCTTTTAGGTTAGGACGGTTAGTTAATAATAGATTGTTGGTATAGTTCATTCGAAATAAATTTGCCTCTACGTCACGAAATTCTGATTAATATTTACATGTCTTGCAGACCGAAAGCAATAAAAATCGTACCAATATTACATTATAATAACAGAATTATTTCTTAACCAGAATTTCTTGACGTGGGGAAAAATTTATTTGAAGCGAACTATACCTACAGACTGACAGGGGGGGGTTATAAAATTAAACGGTTATACTGATTGGCGAGTCGAATATATTCAATTATTGATGGGTACAGGGCAGGGGTGGGCAAAATACATTTGTATTTTGGAATGAAATTAGAAGAAAAACATGCGATAACTTTGAAGTTTTTGTTTGAAATTCAAAATAAAGTGCGCAGTTTCATACACTGTATCTCATATTTTGAATTTAAAATATAAAATTACAAAATATTTTGCATTTTATGCTTCAAATATGATATTAAGTGTGGACAAAATGTATTTGAAATACAAAATACATTTAATGTATTTGAAATACATTTACATTTTCGTTTTTTTCATATTTGAAGTACAAAATTTAAAATATTTTAGAATTTTATATTTTAAATTCAAAATATGAGATACAATGTATGAGACTGTGGACTCTATTTTGAATTTCAAGCAATACATTTAAAGTTATCGTATGTTTTTTTTCTACTCTCATTCCAAAATACAAATGTATTTTGCCCACCCCTGGTACAGGGTACAGTTCATCAGTTATCTAAGGTCCGGATTTGTAGGCATTTGCATGTTTTTTTTGCGTACAGGCACGTGAAAAATTTTAAAAGGGGAGCATGTTATACGCCTTTCTGAATCGTTTTATATAGTTTTTATTTTGCCTATAATGCATATTTTGAGTTTAAGTGCATATTTGGCGGTTTGTTGCCTATAAATGCTTATTTGCTTATATTGGTATATATTGAAGTGAGAAAAAGTCAATCAAATGGGCAAATGATAATTTTGGTTAAATTTAAATTTTGTCGTTTGTAGACATTTTATTTTGAAGCAATTTTTGAGATGACGAAAGCGATTGTATTGTTACTTCCAACACACAAAACAATACAATCTTGATTTTTCTTAAAGACTGTTATATTTCTTGAGAATTTGTGGTGTTTTGGCTCATGTAGAATGTAGTGTTTTCTAAAATGAAAGAAACATTGAAAATTTGAATTGTGGCGGTAAAAGTGTAGCAAATACGTACGATTTTATTGAAGTTTTATTGTTATTATGATGGTAATTTGAACTGTGAAGCCAATTTTGCGGCGAGGCCTTTGTCTGACGCCGAACGTTGAGGCAGGCGACCGCTGTTGAGTGAATTTCATGGGGTTGCGAATATTACCTCGCAATTTTACCCAAGAAGACCAGTTTTGGGAGTTTTTGTGGTCACAGGAACCATTATTCCAGTGATAGGAAATAAGCGTGAGTTAATTTTGAAACGTTTTATTTTCATGAATCAGCATTTTGCGTACATTTTTGTGGGCGCAAGCAATATTCGACTTTATTGGATGCCATATTGCTTTTGGATAATTTGTAGCTGAAATTACGTTTAGAAGTTTAATTTTGATGATTTGTACGATTACACAAATCAAATTTAATTGTACGTACCGAACAAGTAGATGTTTCGCTAATTTTGATGGTCTAAAAGAATCACATGTGGAACTTGGAGGTTACAATTTTCCGGCCATATGTTAATAGTTCCAATTTAAGTATGAAGTTGGAAAGATTTGTTTAAACCGACATTCGAGGTTTGAACACTACACTGGACGATTTCTACACGTTCACTTTACTGTTTGGTTTGGATAAACGAAGAAGTTTCTGGATCGACGCAGATGTCAATTCGCTACCGTTTTTACCGGATGGATGCAATTTCGACTAGAGTAGTGGCGTATGGTCTGATGTACAGAGTGCTTCGTAACAGGTGTCTATTGCGAAATTTATATGAGTATTAAGAAATTGAACATTATTTTACAAAAACACCATTGTTTCAAATTTTCTTTATTAATGTCACACATTTCACATTTATGGAACATTCAATAAAAGTATAGCTGAGGTGTTGTACATAAATGATACGATTTATTGAATGTTTCCACACATTAAACACTTATTTGAGTATCGCTTGACGATTGTGTCAGGGGCATCCAAAATTGCTTCAAATTTATTTTTGGGTTATTTGAATAAATTGATTTGTGATTTATTGTGCTTATTGATTTACTTTAATCTCGCCGATACCCATAACCTGAGATATTGTGGCCTCGAATTTTGCAAACCGAACTTAAAGCTAGCCGGCACTATATTGTTGAAGTGGACCACATTAGGCGAGGTTTCACTGCTGACCATAAGTAGGGGTGTCATCGAGCTGTAGAACACGACAATATTTTGCATATTTAGCAAATCAAGTAATAAAATTTTAAATAATTTTAATTATTCTCTTTCTGATATTGCCAAAATTTTGTATTATTTAAAACAATAATTTTAATTAATAACTATCTACTTTGTCAACTGTAGGTGATTCAGTGCAATAACTGCATATACTATTAATATTATTGCTCTGATCATGTTACCAAGAAGGTGCATGTTGGCCCCCCATTTTCGAATTTTGACTCCAAAATAGTCTCAATCGTTTGTGCTTTGTTTGTGCCTGTTTGTGCAAACATTATTTTCGTTTGTACCCATATAGTTTTCTAGATAATTCAATTTTAAGTTTGGGGGGGTAGAGACATGCCTTTTTATATTCGAATTTCGGATTCAAAATAGTCTCAATCGATTGTACTTCGTTTGTGCTTGTTTGTGCAAACATTATTTTCGTTTGTATCCAAATAGTTTTTGAAATATTCGAGATTTTCGGTAGCACGTATTAGCATGTGTGGTAATATTTACAGTTTTTTGAAATTTTAATTTCGGATTCAAAATAGGCTCAATCGATTATAATACTTCGTTTGTGGCTGTTTTTTTTAGCGCATATTTGAGTGCTTATTTTGAAGTTTTTAGAGCATATTTGCCTGCATATTTTCAAGTTTTTTAGTGCCTACAAATCCGGACCCTAGCTTATCACTAACGTAGATTGGGGGGGGGGGGGTGATAAAACTTGTGTACAGGGTTTGGAGCCAAATGGTAATTAGTGAATAGAAAATGCCTCTTGGATACAAACATCTGTTTTCTATTGGTTGATTACCATTTGGCACCAAACCCTTTACACATTTTTGTATAGCCCCCCCAACCACCCCTTATCTACGCCTTGTTATATATTATGCTAATTTGACTATTTCATAATGTATATTTATTTATTTCACCCTATATTGCACAAATTTTGTACAATTTAGTACGTTTTCGGAGAAATTGTAATAACAACAAAACAAACAAAACTATTGATTTTAATAAGGGAACCGTTAAAAATGAAATCCACCAGTCAAACTTGGGTTAGTGTTAGGAAACGATGTTTTAAAATGTACTTTTTACATTACTGAAGTAGTCTTAATTTAAAGGGGGGGGGTTAGGTTACAGTTATTGTTTAATATTATATTATGTTATGCTTACTATTTCATAAGCGGCTTTGCGGGTCTTAATCATAGAATAAAAGATTACAATAGAAGGGAAACTTCCATGTTAAAATTTTAGACAGTCTTATACTGCCTTTTCGTTGCGCCCCCTGGGTGTCATGGGTCAACTAAATCTGACTAAACTTAATTATTGCACTATATTTCCATTCAATTTAACTATTTTTCACTATTATAATTTATTAATCGTCTTACAATTCCAACTTATAGGATATTCTATGATTTATGTTATGTTATTGTTTACTTTTCTAAATAACTATTGAAACAGCGCCATCTTAAGAAAATCCGACAACTAAAATACCATTAAAATCAGGGTCTAATATTTTCCTATGAAGTTTCTACACCGTGGTCCTAATCCAGTAATACCTTAAGTTAACATCAGTGGAACTTACATGTCTTGTTCGGTATACCTTTTCTGCCAGCAGTGGAACTTACAGGTGACCTTTCTGCAGCTTAACTAACAGAGGATTAAAATCTGACCATCGGTGGAAGTTACCACCGTCCGTTGGTATTTAGTTAGACTTGGTGAAACTTTAGTTGGTACTTCTGTAACCATTAATAGGAAGTTTTGGGTAAACTTCTTTTACCAGAACCCGACAATTTAAAATTTACTAAAGAAAACTCGACGGATTTAGATAGAAAAAATAAAAATGATGCGATTAATGTGAGGATGAATGTCGCATTATAGATTAGTTTACTAATACTCGTATATGTAGATTAAAGTTTTAAAAAAAATTAAATATAGGTAAATTAAAGAATTTCTTAAAAAACCTTTTATTTTCCTTACTTATATGGCTAACTTCATTGGAAAAGTCGTCAATTGAGTTTTCCGCTAATGAAGCTAGTCAAAAAAGTTTTGACCTGCGAGGTCTTTTAAAAGTCATTTTTCGAAAAAAAATCAGGCAGAATATTTTTTTAATTTTATTAATAATGTACTACATGATCGTTTATTTGTATTGAATTCCGATTATACTCGTAGAGTAGGAATTCTGTAATAATAGATTTATATGGTTGGTTCATAATCGTATATATAAATTGAGCCTACATCTTCTTCACATGCAACGAATGCTACCTTTGCTTGTATCGTCATCGGTGGTCGATACTCGCATTCCGCACACAGTCCTCCATTCAATATTCCAATAAATGTCCCTGTTTTGGCACACCAAATTTTGGTAGCTAAGAAATTATCGCCTGTGCCTGTAGGCATATTCCTATCCGAATACTTCATCGTACATGTAGTATGTTGTAAAGGTGAACAATTTCCATTTTCCAGATCCCACATTTCGAGATTTTTATCCACAGATATTACAAGTAACTTACTTTCAGTTAAAAAAGTTAAACTTTCAACCCGACATGTTATTTTAGCAAAATATTGTTTGGTTTTCACATTATATATACACACCCTTTGGAGGGGATTAGGCAAGTAGACATCACAATAAGTAAGTAAGTAATCATGTTCTATTACCATGAATTCAATTGTTTTGCTTTCACAGCATTTTAGTTTTGCTAAGCAATTCAAATTAAAATCAAAGATTTCCTTCGAGTTATCCAATGTAGTTATTGCAAAATAATTTTCGTTACAACATGCACCCATAACCGATTCCCTCGTATAGATCACAGACTCTGTCATCAAATCAAATATTTTAAGTTGATGACTATAAGTTGCTACACAAGCAATCAAGCTTTTATTTATTGCAATATCGATATTTTGTAATACGTTCAGTTGTTTATTTAATAGGCAATCACCGGTTTCAATATTCCACATTTTAACAGCTTGCATTTCGTTACAATCAAATATGACTATAATCAAATCATCAAATTTAAAAAAGCTTGAAATTGTATTCGGCACAGAAAAAACTTTTACAATCGCACCATTACCAGAATTTATCACTAGTATACTATTTTCTGTAGTTGTTGCAATTAAAAATTCGTCATCCAAATATTCGATCGAATCAATTATTGTACTTTTATATTGTACAGTGCTTACACGATGTATGCCATTTTTCCAATTATATTCCAATTTCCTTTTATATAGATAAACGCTTTGCCAATATGACGAATACATTTGTAAAAATTGTTTGAATCGTTCAGATTTTCTGCCTTGCATTGCAACTATATCCGTCTTTTTTACATCGGTGCTTCCAAAAATAATCATAATTATCTACAAGACATCTCCATTTTTTATTTTCGTTCCACATTTTCTCAATATCTGCAGGTGTTAGATTCATTAAAATTTTATGTGTAATTTCTCAAGGTAGTTTCATCATAATATCCATTTTTGCATCTAATTTAGTAGGTTCCATTATCTGTGACTTGCTTCTTGTTACGTTTTCACTTTTATTTTTGGTTTTAAAAATCTACCAAGTAATAGAGAAAAAAATTTTTTTTTGGTTGGTAAATGTTTTTAATTTTTAGCGCCATCAATGTATACTGGACTGGTTTTTGTAGTAAACAGACAACTAGCGACGTTTCCAATAAGGGGAATCTCCCCCCCCCCAATATTTAAAGAATTTGGAAAAAAGTTGACAAAGTCACTCAAGATTTGGTCAAGTTGGCAAAAGTCGCTAAACCGATAATATGCAAAATAACAATTACAAAAAGGGCACGTCCCTGCAGACTACAGGCTAAACATTTGTGCAGCAGTAGATGTCATTTCAGCTATCCCAGATGTGATATTAACTGTATTTCAAATACAAAACTCGGCGCTACGCGCCTCGCGTTAAAAAACATCAACTGAAAAGCAATAAACTAAATTAAAAATAAACTAAATTATTAAAAACATAAACAAAACTAAAAAGCGAAAAACAAGCTCTGCAGGGTGTGTTCCACTTCAAGCCCAAGACGACCACGGTCGATCGCCAGTCCAATCAAATAACCGCGTTCGATCTTTAGTCCAATCAAAGATCCATGGGACCACGCTGCGGTCGTCGTGGGCTGTAAGTGGAAAGCACCCATAATCTATACAAATTTGTAAGATCAAAAGGTATTGCAGGCGGGGACAAGCAAAGAATTACAAAACACTTCACTTAAAGATCACCAACTTGGACTATTAGCTTGTCCCCGAATGCAATACCTTTTGATCTTACAAATTTGTATAGATTATGGGTGCTTTCCACTTACAGCCCACGACGACCTCAGCGTGGTCCCATGGATCTTTGATTGGACTAAAGATCGAACGCGGTTATTTGATTGGACTGGCGATCGACCGTGGTCGTCTTGGGCTTGAAGTGGAACACACCCTGCAGAGCTTGTTTTTCGCTTTTTAGTTTTGTTTATGTTTTTAATAATTTAGTTTATTTTTAATTTAGTTTATTGCTTTTCAGTTGATGTTTTTTAACGCAGTCGGGTTTTTTGTTTATTTTTAATAATTTATTTATTTCAAGCTTTTTAGTTCACATTTTTCATTTTAGGTAAAAGGTTTTTTTTAAATTTTTTATTTCAATTTCTATTTAAATTTTTAGTCATATTTGTTTCAAATACAGCTTCTGTATTTAAGGCGGGGGGGGGTATACCTTGCCGGCAAAAATTAGAAGTCCAACTTTGTGAATTTTTTCTGAGAAAATGAATGTAGTTAGATCAATTTGGGTTTCGAAACATTATTGTACAAGTCTTGAAGAACATTTAACAATTGGTTCAAGTCAAAATATTACAAAATGGCCGCGTGGCAGCTGAACTCCAAAAAGCACCTCTTAAAATGCGGTGGAAGATATCTCAATGGTGTCGTTAGACCTACAACATCGGAAATAAAAAATTTTTGTTTATTTAATGTATGTTTATCCAGTCCGCCTCGATCCAGATTTTTTATATTTTAATTTTTTTTTGAGGTACCTATTAAGGTTCAAAGTCAACATCGTCACTTAAACGGTCATAAAAAATTTTTGAGACAAAAATTTAAAAATCTGGATGGAGACCATTGGGATATCTTCCACCGCATTTTAAGAGGTGCATTTTGGAGTTCTGCTACCACGCGGCCATTTTGTAATATTTTGACTTGAAAAATTTGTTAAATGTTCTTCAAGACTTGTACAATAATGTGCCGAAACCCAAATTAATCTAAATACATTCATTTTCTCAGAACAAATTCACAAAGTTGGACTTCTTATTTTTGCCGGCAAGGTGTACCCTCGCCTTAAACTAATGCAACTTCATCCTATCAGAATTCTCCATGTATGTGTTTTAGATGTTTGATGCTTCGCCCTGTATACATAATTCAAGCTCAATAGATAATGTGCTGATATTTTTTTTTCGCGGACGCTTTAATTAAATATTATAGCCTATGTCACTCCCACAATGAATACGATTCTAATGACACCTCATATGTTAAAATCCGTCAAACCGTTTAGCCTGTAGATCGTGCCAAAGAAATAGACATACATACATAGATACATACATACATACACTCGAAAAACATAACCCTCTTTTTTTTTGGCAATCGGGTAAAAATTCCTTTATTCCTGATTAATTGTCTTTATTACTACATTTGAAAAGAAATTTGACATTCCTTTTTTTGAAAATTCTGAATATTGGAATTCGAGATTTCTTTAATATACGTATTACTAAATAGAATTACGGTAATTAAGAAATAGAAAAAGAATAAAAAAAAAATAATAAAGAAAGAAATTCAGAAAGCTGAATTTTTAAAATTCCAAAAATATCTAAATATTTCTTGAAAATTATGTTTAACAAATCTTTTTAAAGAACGTTTTACACCAATATTTAGTCACGTGGTGATGCTTCGCCTTAAGAGTTAAATAAAGTTTTAGATTTGGGCCCCAAACTCTGATCCGGTCCTGTTTATAAAACTAAAAATTTAATTTTTACACACATTCGGGCCACATTCGACTTGAGTGGCGCATGCGCGCACTTTACATTTAAATACGCTTCACATTTGCCGGGAATTTTTGCGCGTGCGCACATTCGACGTGAGTAACTGCGCACGCGCGCACGTAGCGACTTTTACTGTTTGCTAGTATCCTGATACTAGAGAAGATAGTGGTGGAGGATATAACCTCTAAATTTAAATAACTATACGTTATTCTAGTCAGACATCGTTTAAGATGTTTAGATATATTAAAATAGGAATTACCATTAATCAGAAATGTCGTTATCCAATTCTTGTGAATAGTGTAAAAAGAATTTCAATTTTTAATGGAAATCGGTCGAAAGAGAAAGCATGGTTAACAAGCTCTCTACCAAGCACTTATTTAAGGTAAAAATCTTGACTTTATTACAATTATTATTGCTCCAATTTATGAATTAGTTATATAGAATCGATTCTTCCGGTACACAACGATGATCCAACACCAATAAAACGACTCTCTTCGAATGATCATCACACATTGGAAACAATTTTGATTAATTTGAAGTATTTCAATTCAGGTACGAAACTCTTTTTTCAATTTAGCCTCATAGTAAAAGAAATAATACAGTATGGACAGTCTCTGCTCGGCCCCTTGTTCTTGGGTGTTCCAAAAAATCTGAAATAGTTTGAGTTCATCTGTAGTACCATAGGGGGCTACCGTTTGTTATTTATAAATTCTAACCTATAAGTTTGACGTTTCGTGAATAGTTATCGTGTCGTGCGACCGACTGCGACATCTATGAACTCTCTTCGAAAGAGCACCAAATACAATCAATTGAAATAGACTGCGACATCTGTTAACACCTATACATACTACATTTTCAGACATGCGTATAAAAATTTGGAACGGCAAAAATGCTCGACTGTCCATACTGTATTATTTCTTTTACTATAAGACGTATTTTCGTGAGGCATAAAAGTTAACCAAAAGTGACCAAAACTAACCGGTGTCATTTTCGCGACGAACGGTTAGAGGGGAGGTAGTTTTTGGTTAAAAAGTTACCCAACCAAAGTTAACCAAAGACGACCGCTCAAAATCAGTGGTTACTTTTTGCGGTTGCTTTGCTAGTACAAATGTGCGCCACAATTTAAATTTTAAAGTTGGAAGTGGTTCTAAACGTTCTAAAGACGAGGATTGGAGGTTATGTTAAATTAGAAATTGTGGTGGGGGACTAACCAACGTTGACCAAAAGTAACCGAGAGGTACTAACCGGGATCCTCGCGAAAATACGCTTTATGTTAGCGTCTAAAATAACGAACGAGTTTCATAATCGATCTTTTTATCGAACGAAAGCATAGTTTTCATCATAAATGTTCATAATGTACACATTATAGTCACTTGCAATACCATTAGGTAGTAATCGTAGATTACGAAATTCAAAGCAAATATTTGTTAGAATAAGCCACGATCTAGTTAACAAGGTCTGTGGCTCCCGACCTCGAAAATTCAAAAATTTTACACGTTAGGCAACCTCCAAGTTTCGCACGGCAGCCACCATCTTTAATATTTTCACCAATCAATGCAAGTTTTACACGGCCAATCACCATGAATTCTGTTCACCAAAACAGAATTCTAATCATCAAACCAGTGTTGCCAATCTAGCGGTTTTCCCGCTAG
Organism: Rhagonycha lutea; assembly: GCA_958510855.1. Classification (NCBI taxonomy): domain Eukaryota; kingdom Metazoa; phylum Arthropoda; class Insecta; order Coleoptera; family Cantharidae; genus Rhagonycha; species Rhagonycha lutea. The sequence continues at coordinate 10,968,185 of OY294037.1, forward strand.
ATCTGACTTGTTTTAAGTTGCTTTAGCGGGAAAAATTTCCATCTAGCGGCTAGCGGGAATTTTAGCTTAATTAAAGAATATCTGACGGGAAATCTGACGGTTTTTAAAAACTGCCGACAGTCAATTTAAAATTTTTTTTCTTTTTAAATTTAAAATTTCACCGCCTTCAAATTAGTACACAATCTTACCGCTCTATAAATGGCATGAGTTATGTTGGGTTATGTTCAGTCTTCAGTTATGTTGGTACTTATTACAAAAAAACTTACAAGCTCGAAGACCACGACGATGTCGATGATTTGTTTTTAGATTTATAAATGTTTTTTAATATACATTTTTTTTTTTAAAATAAAATAAATAAAAATTGTGTAATTTTATTTTAAAACATCTAATACGCTAATCTTAAATTATTAAAAATGGTATTTCTGGCGGGATCGCCGTGTCATCTAGCGATTTCTAGCTATTTCGTAAAAATGTAATATCTGGCGGGTTTTTTGGCGGGACCGCCGTGTCATCTAGCGGGTTTCTGGCGGGATCGGCGTGTCATCTAGCGGTTTCGCAAATTTAAGTGCTGGCAACACTGCATCAAACATATAAAAGACCAGCACTGTGTCATTTTCTAGGGCACACAACACATTCTGATTGGTCGTTGGTAGTACCAACTTAAAAGATAAAATCACCTCCCCCTGGGATCGAGTAGCACACCAATCGAGTTTTAAACCTCGGCGAACTGCCCGTCCGTGGATGGGCCTTTCAGCTAGTAATTTATAAAAGTCATATGAATAAAATATAAATAAGCTAGGCAATAAGGAAGTTTGAGCTTCCAATGTTGAATATTTACAAGTATATTCCAAAAAGATATTCACATCTGAAAATATTGAATATATATTTAAAAATATTTATCTTTGAAAGTTCAAACTTCCTCATTGCTATTACGTGCCAATTTCACACTACGCCCTTTTTCCCTCGATCACGTAATAAAGGTTATGACACTTTAGGAAAGCACTCAACTAACTCAGTGGTTTTCGGCGTAGATTCTTTACTTACTAAAATTACGGGAAAAAGTGTTATGGCGTAATGTCGCTGGTTACTATTTACAATGCTCGACTGATAAACCCGATGTTGTGGGGTTACTAATGGCGCCACTCTGTTAATTTTAATTCCGGCCCGCTCCTGATCTTAATTGCCTGGATCGGTAAACGATGTAACAGAGAACACGGTTTATCCCCTTTATCCACGCACGGCTGATGGTATGGAATTAATAGTTTTTGTATGTAATGAATAAAATTGTTTAGTGAAAAGATTCGAAATAACTTATCAAGGGACGATGAACTATCGGAAATCTATTGAGTCTCACAATATGGAATATCCTGTAAAATAAATCTCGTAACACAGTTACGCAACAATAATAGAAACAAATGAAAAATTGTAAAACAAATATATAATAATAAGAGAATTTCAAAATACAAACTTACTTACATTCGATGCCAAAAACATTGATCGATCCTAATAATAAAACCTATCAAAATTATTCGAGCTCGATGCAAAGCTAAATTTTCTTAATGCTAATAAAATAATGATTTTGACAATAATAAATTTTAATGATTTGAGTAACTGACTGATTAATCTTTATACTCGTAAATATTGATATGATTTATGTTATCAATGCTTATCATTTATTAAATTAAAATTCCATTAATTTCAATAAAATACCAAATGTACCATAGTCAAAACTAGAGTTAATAATTAAATTTATGACGATTTGGATTACAACCCTATTCTTTAATTTCTGAACTTTAAAGCAAAGATTTCGTCAGCTACTCGCATCCATATATTTCTAATGAAATATATGTAACGAAATTAGTACAAAACTTGAATAAAATTAGGCAAACTTTAAATAACCTAACAACAATTAAATAAACTTCACACCGATTCTTGAAAATTATGCGTTTTTAATAATAACAAATTAACACTTACTATTGATGATTACAGGCGTCTTACACAATGATTCACTCGTTGTTGATATTCCTTGACTGCAATAGATTTGATAGTGTCGATCCTTGATTTGATTGATGAAACGGCTCCTTGGCCACAAAAGATGTTAAATACGGTGTTTGAACTTTATGATGATTTCACACGAATTATTAATTTAAATGTGTATAATATGAATGAACTCCCAACTTTATAATTTTTATCAGATAAAATACGCCTCTTCGCACAATAATGTTCATTCTTTTTGGATTATTTTTGCTTAACCCAATTAATCACTACGGTGATTTTACGTCGTTGAAATCATAATATTACGCACGTAATTATGTGGATTTCTTATGAACTTTAGGTCAGAATTTTGATAAACCGAAGGACTTAAAAGTATCTGAAATCAAGGTACGCTTTACTTGCACCCCTGGGCCACGTCGATGTTTCAAACATAAACATTTAATTCACCTTAAACAATATAATCCCGCTAATTCGCGCTAAAATTGCATCGAGAACTAATTTTCTAATTATTCTGGATGACTAAAACTTAATAACTTCGATTCTTCCAGACGCTAAATGTTCTTAATAAATATAATTAACGATCGGCTTTATACACTCTTAAAATAAAACGTGATAAGTTCACTCGTTTATTAACGAAATTCACTACTTTAACTCTCAAAATAATGTCTTTATTCACTAACAATTCCTAATATTACTTTCGATTCGACTACCGATTTAGATGTTCTTGGTGTATTCAATACTTATAAAATAATTTTTTTATAAGTACTGACCGTCGAATCTTTAACTGTTTTTGACCCGAAAACTTAGATGTTAAACGTTTTACAAAATGATCTCACAAGTTAGGTGACTTGATAAGACTTTACGTCTTACTTGAGCAGAATCACTTTGCCGAGTGAGTCGATCTGCCTGTTCCCTTCTACTCGTTAACATAAATTTCCTAATTTTTAGGAAGGGTCCCATCCAATGAGAGATCTCATTTTGGATTTCCCTCTTCCTTTTTTTCTAATCACTCCCCCAATTTTTATGATTTCTTAAAACCTATTAATGAGTTTGTGAATAATAGATATACGTGCTTTTTGGTAGTTTTTAAACGCGACATTGTGACGCGCGGTACTTTTTGGTAAATCGTTCACACGCACTCGTGCCCGACCCGATGACTTAACTCACAGCTACTTCTTTGTTCTCTTCTCTGAAAAAGCCATACAACTCGAGACCGGCTTAACTAAATAATATTAGTTTTCCCAAAACTAGGCCTTTCCTGTGCTATAATTGCTTTTTGGGTCTCGTTTTATTATTTGCAGCTGTACTTGACTAAAAATATCATTTTACTTTTGACCATGATGTTGACATTTAATTTAGTAATCCCATAAAATCTAGTATTTATTATTTAACGGAAAAATACTCATGTCTCGATGAATAACCACTCTATTTGATAAATACGAGGTACAGCTACGAAATTTTTGTACAAACCCGATTTAAAAACATATTATTCTAGACTAAAATTGCCTTTAGTCGGCGTATGTAAAAATCACGTCACATTGCCTAAATTAATTATTGTTTGTTCATATGACTTTCATAAATTATTAGAATTATGTATTGGTGAACAGATAAGTATAAAAGATTAATATTTTAGGGCACCCATCTGTCGAAACATGTTTTTGCATCAAAAATATCAAAACCTTCGGCTTGCGCTACAACATTCACGCCGCGGGCCAAAAACTTACAATTTACGCCCTAGATACACAAATAACTATCTCATATGAGAAGTCATATGACAAGTCAGATGAGAAATCAGATAGTGTGAACCGGGTTTTAAACCTTATAAAATTTTAAAATAATAAGTTAGGTTTGGTAACCACACACACAAATTTAAATTTTAAACACCGCAGCGCCGAAGCATCGTTCGGGGATGGAAGCGAGCATTTTAGTTACTCGAGCGCAAATACCTACTGCACGCTACAGCTCCACCAACGTTAGAACCATAGTTAGAACCGACTTTAGGGGCGTGTCAGGCGCTGCTAAAATTAAAAATGTACACTCAAATGAAGAAGTCTTTCGGCGCGAATATTTAAAATCCATAAATTATTTTGTCAAATTGCAGTCACGAAATACGTAAAAAATGTTACCGCAAATATTAAATAAAGCACTTTTGGAATTAAATTATAAAATAACACGAAACCGAATAACACATAAACCACGACAAATGTAAACACACACAAACAACAGAATGTACTTGAGAAATAACTCAACGTTCATTGGTTCATTCAATCAGTAGCGAAAGTAGCGTCTACCCGAACGCGGTCATACAGGGTGAAAAGTAATATTAAATCGCATTCCCATTTTTAAGGACAGCATTCAGGGTAAAATTTTTTGTTTTAACCCTGCAGTAGGCGCGCATATTTTACTTACGAGTTTAGGCGCGTGGTCTACCCTCGTAGACCATTTAAGTTATTAAGTTTACAGTAATTTAGACTTTTTTTTTAAAACTAGACATACCGTGGATTGGGGTGACATTGATATTAAGGGGTGGCATTGATCAGTATTACCTAAATTTAAATTATTTGAAATTGGCACGCACTCTGTCAACAAGACATCGCGGTGATATTTAATTCCTAACCTATAAACTTGTGGCAACCGGTGTGTGCAATTTTCATGTAAGTTAAATCAGTGCCTATTGCGCAATTAATTGTTAAAATAATTCTTGATGTATATGATGATTTTTACCTCCTAGAAATTTGTATTCTAGAGATAAAGGCTGTAGCACGTTAAGATAGGTGAATCGGCCCTCGGCGATTTTTTCAATTTTTTCATGAGTCCTAGTTAGATACTCATAAAAGAAAAATTTTGAGCCCATGTTGACATTCCCACCCCCCTCCAGGGAGGCGTGACCTTGAAATATATGATTTTAATGTTTTTAGCAATATTTTAGACATTTTTCAATCAATTAAAGCGAAACTTGGTGAATATGGAGTGGTTTTAGGTACAAATACCCTCAATTTTTTTCATATTTTTTTCATCACTTTTACACTACTAAAACCGGTTTAGAAAATTTCAAAATGGCGTCCTGAACGCCATTTTTGAGGTGGGAAGCCAAAAAAAATCATGAATATTTTTCAAGGTATTCTTCAACTATATACCCATTTTTAGCGATTTTCTATAATATTTCAAATAAAAATAAATAACATTTCAATATTTGAAAATTTTCTTGCAATTTTGAAGTCATTCCACTTTTTGTTGAAATTTTTATTGTGGCTGTAAAAGCATGTAGTATCGTACATAAACCCGGTTTTAAACTCTTAGGCCCTTGCGGTATTATAATAGTATATTCCAGGTACCTATACTTATTATTAAAATAGTATAGGTACTTTTATAATATTTCAGATACACTTTGACCGTAGTGTTATTTTATAATTTACATAAATGATGAAATTGAAATTTTCTTTGAAGAAATTCAAAGAGGTGAAAAATTTTGGAACGAGAAAATGCTTCCAAAATTAACCAATTTTTTATTTGGATATCCTCCTCCCGCTTGGTGAGATTTGGTAAGATGTGGTGGGACCACCATCCCCCTCACATGAGATTTACCCTATAATTTTTAAATTAATTAATTAATAATCAATAATTTGATATGTTCGTGTATTTTGCTTCATATAGAGCATTCTTATCGGTCAACTTCAGCTTTGCCTCCTTTCACAAACAATTAACTTCTTGCTGGTAATTTGGGGGGGGGCATGTTTTTCTATTTTCGTTATATTTTTGAATTTTTTGGTGAAATTGGTGTCAAAAGTTAGAGCATCGTTAGAGTCTAAATGAGCTTCCATGTTTTCATTTGAGCCTCAACTGTCATAGAGTTATTCGCGAAATATTGGGGGGGGGGGCTAACATGTTTTTCTATTTTCGTTATATTTTTAAATTTTTTGGTGAAATTGGAGTCAGACGTTAGAGTTTCATTAGAGCCTAAATGAGCTTCTATTTCCAACATCTAAGATTTCTAAGAGAAAATCTAAACAAAAGTTTTAATCTGGTAAAATTAAACTTGAGGATTATCGGACGCAACTTGCTAGGAGGAATCGGAAACTTTTTAGAAAATGAAATTAAGATGTTGGAAATGGAAGCTCATTTAGGCTCTAACGATTGACACTAATTTCATCCCGAAATTCGATTTGGGGGGGGGCAGCGACATGCACCTAAAATAGTTTGATAATAAAATAATTTCTTGTCAATTACATTCCCTACATTTTTGTTCTATTCTTATACCTGATGTCATTATCTTTTATTTAAAATAAAAATCAAATGGTTTTAAATTATAATAAAAACTTATGTTTAGAAAGAAACAGCTCTTTTATTGTGATTGTTTTCTTCAGAATTATGGATTACAAATATTTTTGGATATTTTGAAAATTAATTTGAAGATAATAAAAAAATTTAAACAAGATTACGTGTGTAAGATATTTTTTTGTTTTACTCTATTTTTAGCACAAAAGTGGACCTATAAAAGCTGGTTCACACTATATGATTTTTCATCTGACTCCGTCATACGAGAAGTCATGGCAAAAATCATACGAAACTCTTTTTTCTCTCTCTTTGTGTGATTGGCTGACAAGTATGGCGTCATTTGACATTTCATTTGTCACCTAACCTAACCTCATTTTTTCATAGGCATTGTTTATTCTATTCTTAGACCATTAAACGGTATAATGTTCTATTAATATAATATTCTATTATGTTTTAATTAATTATATTCATTTATGTGCTTATTCTGATAATAATTTTGAAGCCTATAAGACCCCTATAGCGCTATAAAACTATAAATCTATTAGGGTTATAGACTTTAGTAAGAAATGGTATTCTGCTCATACTTATAGGGTCTATAACACTATATAAATTCTATAATTCTTATAGGCAATTTTTTTTCCCTATAACGGCTATAAGTGCTATATATAGTGGCGTACATCTCACACCCCTTACAAAAACGACCCTGTTAAACATTGTATTTATGTACGATTGGTAGAGATGGACTCTGGAAGGGAGAACAGACTTTTTAAGAAATATAAAAAGATAGTTTAGGAAGTTCCTAAACTTATATAACTGTGCGGTCTGCAACTGTCAATTTCAATCGACTGTACAATTCAAACAGTTTTTATTGAATATTATAAAAAATAGATGTTTCGAATATTCGTAATATTCCATTCTTTATTATGGCGTTACTTGAAAATGATTTTCGAAGGTAGTAAACTGAAATTTTTCCTTAGTAGCTAAGGACACCCAATTCCACCAATTGACACCAACATAGACCCGACCTGACGGTTTTTCGTTTCTGCACACTAGCTTCGTCTAGTCGCTAAGGAAAAATTTTAATTTCACTCTACTTTAAATTTATTTTTATTAACCTATGAATAACCAATCAAAGTTGTCCATTTATTTCTTCACACCACTGTTATTGCTGCCAACCTCAAGATAAAATTATTAGAATACTATGACACTATAAGAAAGTCCTTATATATACGCTCCTTACAGAATGGATAGCAGAATACCAATTTGTCGATTTCTATAACAAGCAGTGCCATGACACACTATAGCCTATAGTTCTATAAGATTTATCGAGTTATAGGTGTTATTAGCAGAATAAGCACATATATATACGCTCCTTACAGAATGGATAGCAGCATACCAATTTGTCGATTTCTATAACAAGCAGTGCTATGGCACACTATAGCTTATAGTTCTATAAGATTTATAGAGTTATAGGTGTTGTTATTCGCGACCACTGGAGGGTTAATGATGTATACAGAGTGAAGCATCAAACATCAAAAACACATACCAGGGGAATTCTGATAGGATGAAGCAGGAGCTGTATTTGATAAATATGACTAAAAAATTAAAAATAAAAAATTCATCTTTTAGAATAAATAGATTCTAAATAGATTTCGTGCGATAAAAACATCGATTATGAAACTCGTTCGTTAATATACTACTATTTTGGGTTCTGATTTACTTACTAAAATATTTTAGGAACCATAAAAAATGAAAATGATTTGTTACTTTTACGAAGTTGCGGGCGAGTGCTTGTGGATCAATGTTTTTCAGCACGCTCCGAGTTGTGTGATAAAATCTGGAAAAAATTGGAAGAGTTTGAAATTAATTTCAGTATCGACCATTACAATATTTACCTGCAAAATTGTATCGATAATAGAAAGCAAATTAATGTTCGTACATTTTTGGGCAGTATGAGGTGCAAACCAAATCAATATACTTTAAAACTTTTGTTAGAATGTTCATGTGAAAATGGTGACGCCGGACAAGCGGATGAAATTTTACAAGAAATGAAATGTAGAAGCTATACTGCCGATAGTAATATTTTTAATACATTAGTGTTGGGATATGCTGCAAATGGGTAAGATATTTTTTAATTAATTTATTTCTTGTACTTTATGGTATGTAGCTTATTTCTGATACTTATAAATTAGCGCAAACTGGGTTGCCTGTCTGTAAATGGCTTCTGCGCAGGGCCGTATATACTGGGGTGGCTTTGGGGGTTCAACCCCCTCCCATGGGAGAGCAAGAGATTAAAGAAAAGGGTCTAAAAATTTCTCTTAAAAAAGAAAAAACTATGTCCATCCGGCGAGTAGCTTGGAAGCTTTCCATCCTACCATATTAGCCACTAAGATACAATATATTACGTACGTTCATGTGGATTGTCATAATTTAAAATACACTTATTTACTAGAACATGATGTGACAAAAACAAAACTATTTTAAATACTCCTTATTATTGACTAAAAAATGGTTTTGCGAATTTTTAAGTTGTAAGTACATCAGCTTGTCCATTAGCGTTTAGCGCACGTACGAAGTTACGGACGTTAGATACTCGCCGAGGACGAGGTGTGAGAGCTATTCTCCAATACAGTCTTTACTGTTAACACTAAAAATGAAATAGGTTATTTATTCGAATTGGACAATTATTGGTTTCGGAGAAAAGAAAAAGTATTTTATGTAGTAAAACTGGCATAAATATATTAGTGGAACGACTTGCGGAACTTACAGGTCGGATTAATGAAGATTTGACCCATAAGTGGAAGTTACAATCGCCCATTTACCCGTACCTTTTTTTGACCGCCTCGAAAACCCGACCGCGGGACGCAATTTGCATGCGTCCCCTATTTCAAAGTACAAAGCAGAAACAACTGCGCATGCGCAAGAACAAATATAAAATTCCTCTCTACAGGATCATCCCATCCACAGATGGCGTCACAGTCACAGCCAGGTTATTACTGTCGCGAGACATTCGTACCATGATGATTATATTTTATCGTTTTTTATTTTTTTCCAATTTAGAATTTGTTCAAATGTATTATTTAGTTCACTTGTACACAATTTAAAAAAGTTACATTATCAATAAATTTTAGAGGTTTAATTAAAGCCAAAGAAGTTCTCGAAACAATGAAGGGGACTCATATGGAAATTACATCTGAAACTCATTTCAAGTTGTTGAGAGGTTTGGCTTCGTATAACAACGAAGAAGAGTTTTTCAGCTCTCTTAAGGAGTTTAATATAAAATTACAAGATCACAACTATTTTGATTTACTTCTGACGCTGGGAACCAAAGGAAATCACACGTGGTTAACCAGGGTAAAAAGGGTCACCAAAAGTCGTAACCAAAATTAATTCTTTTCATTCAGGTTCTAAACGTTTTCGGACCGTTGAACATGTCAAATCAAGATATTCAAAAATTAACTTTGCTATGCAAGCAGCTCATTTATTTAAATCAATCCGATTCCGCAATTTTTTATTATAAACTGTTTGTAAAGCCACTCGAACAGGACAATGGAGAATATGCGTTCACCTTACTGGAAGATATGCTTTTTAGTAAAACTGTAAGTTTCTTGTTTTATTTAAATTAGGTTCATCAACATATAACTCCCTTAAATTTGTTTAGCCTGTAGAGAAAATTATCATGTTAATAGATGATTTGAAGACTTCTAATTTGAATGTTTTGGCTTTGGAAAAGTTAACTAAAGTGGCGCTAAGGAATAACACTGAAGTGGCTTGGAAGCTGTTGGAAAGATTTACCGTACTAAGACCACATTACTTTTGGCCAATTCTTATTGAATCTGGACAAAAACAAGGTGAAATTGGTAATTTTATGTGGACATCGTTGTGACCTTTGTATTAGTAACAATATTTTAGGAATTATTTCAACTCTAAAGAAAATGATTGAATGGGGAGTGAAGCCAGATTGCGAGACCTTGGAGAAATACTGTATTCCATTTTTTAGTACAAATAATTACCAAGAATTTTACAGTCGCATGCAAAGTTTAGGTTTTACTCATCGCGAGCTATTTCCTCCATGTTGGAGATCTTTCCTTAATCGAAACAATGTTTCTGCCTGCTTAGAGATGTGTAAAAATAACGAAATTGGTGGTTTGTCGGTAAAACAACTTTTACCATATCTCGCTAGAACTTGGGTTTACAGTCAAGATAATATAGATATTGCTGAGATTTTACAATACGTCAGTAAAATGTCCAACGAACAATTGGATTATTTTGGAATTTTTCTTTGCGAAACTTTGCGATTACGTTCAACATTATTGCATTATTCAGAATTTCTTGTATTACTTAAGGTTAGTAACAAGCAGGGACGGGCGATATAAAAAATAGTGTTGAAAATTCAGGAATAATTTGATATATCGAAAAATATTCCTTTTGTATCATATGGCACCCAATTGTATTTTATAACTTCAAATATTTTAGGTCATGAAAACCAAGAACATGTTCATAACTTCTACAAGTGCGAAATCTTTGTTGAATATATTGAAGAAAGATCCAGATCAGCAATTGGGAGTAATTAAAAACATAAAAAAAGTTATTGACGAGATGATATCGATTCGACATTTAGTTAGTTTGATAATTTTTCATTTTACAAAAAACTTTAAGCTACAAATTTTAGCGTCACATGAACCTGCAACAATTGGAATCACATTTAATAGAGTTGAGACATAAAAACTTGGAAACTAGGGGAGTTTTGCGCCGACTTATATCACACCATTGTAATTTAGGTAACGATGAAAGGGTTAAAGAATTGAAACAAGAGTTTCAAGACTCCAGTTACAAGGAAATCTCAGGAATGAAGTCTTCATTGATGTACCTTTACATTCGGAAAGAAAATGTTGTAGACGCCGTCAATGCCTACAAAGATTTGCGAAACTGTAGTTCGAATTTTAAGTTAAGTGACGATAAGATAATCGATTTGGCCGCTTTGCTGGTTAAAAATAATCAGTTGGATGCGGCTCTAAAAATTCTTGAAGATGAAACGAGGAAAAGGTTTTTATGCTTCCAATGTTGTTTGTACTAGGTTCTTAAATTTTGTTTTTAGAAAGGTAAAGGACGGGGAACCATTGTTGAGAAATTGTTGGCGACTTCTTGAATCGGCGAATGATGAAATGGACATTCAAAAATTATTTCAGTTTTTGACAACAAATGGTTATTGCCAGGTCTCTAATGTTGTATTAGAGCCGTTGGTTAAATTTTATATTAACAGAGATAATTTAATTAAAGCAGTGGAAATGTTCAAAGATTGTGTAAATAAATACAATTGTACACCTCAGCAGTTTGAATTACTTTGCCAAGTTGTGAAAGTGCAAAACAAAGAACTCGCAGATGAAGTTTTCAGTTGTATAATCAAAGTCCATGGATCCAAAAGTGCCTATGAATCGCTAATATCCGCCTTAGCACAAAATGGGTTTACGAAATCTTTAAGACAGGCGTTATCGGTGAGTAAATTTGATTAAAGAAAATTTTAAATAGTCATTTTTTCGTTTATTTCAGGAATCCAGATATAATTTAAACCACTTCTTAAAAATTAGGTGCGACCAATGGATGAAAGAAAATAATCTTCAACCATTGGAAACTTTAGCTGCAGCCGCTTTTCAATCACGTAAGGTTACAATAGACGCAATGATTATTTATAGTAACATAATAAAATTGCATAGTAAAAATAATGACTATGAATCTGCAGTAAAGTTTTATAGAAATGTAGTGGAAAAAGACGATTATGCTTCATCAAGTCTGTTAACCTGTAGAATGATGAAAAACTATAAAATCTATAAGAATAAATGTGTTGTTACTATAATACACTAGTACTATTTACTAGTCTATGTAAATACAAAATGCATGTTATTGAGTAATATGAATTTTGTAAAGTTATTTTAATAAAACTATTTTATTATTAAATTTACTTTATTGTATATGCATCTTGGGAAACCTTTCCTTTTCAGATAATATATTTTACATTAATTTTAAATAATATATTTGTATAAGAACAATGAGACACTTTTGGAGCGGTTACAAAAGTAATAGAGAATTAAGTAGTCTCAAAAATTTGATTAAATTTCGGAAAAAAGTAAGCTTTGCTGTTCTTGATCCCAAAAATTAAATTTAAAAAATAGTCCATTTTTCAGCGAATTTTCATGTATTCTGATGCGATAAATCGACTGGCGCAGTCGGACTTTGCTTAAATGGGATATTTGATATTTAGTTCAGTCCCGAGAGTGCTTTTATCACACTCCACATCCGCAAAGTATAGTAATAGAATATTAAAAAGGGAACCAAATTTTGTTGAAATGTTTTTTACCCTAAAAATTAAGTTTTGGGACACAATTACATTTTCAATGAATTGTTTTAATTTTCTTTAAGATAAATCGACTGGCGCAAGCATTAGGTCCTCTCGGCGTGCAACAGCTTCCTGTTTCTTCAATAATATGCAATAATATAATATAACGATAGATGTACAAACGATAAATGTGCAAATTTGTCATTTTTAAATTATGTATAGTCAGACCCGGACTGACTCCTTTGGGGGCCCTCGACTAGAGACTGATGAGGGGCCCCCTTACCAATAGGGGAGATTTTTGAAAATCACATTTTCCGCTATTTTTAGTAATGATCCGACGAAAATATTTTATTGCATTTAGTCCAGTCATTTTATACATTTGAAAACGCAAATGAACCGAACTGGCTGATTTTTATATATTGTGTAGGGGAGGCTTAGAAAAGCTTAACTTGAAGTTTTCGACCAAGATTTACTAGGAGCTTCCTCTGCCACGTTGAAAAAAAGGATAAATTTTGTTTTCTTGCGATAACTCGACTCTCCGCCATGGTACGAAAATTGTCAATCAATACTTTTTTGTTAAGCATTCTATGCTCTACAATTTAGTTTATATGAATTTTTCCTCTATCGTTGATCGTTGTTGAGGTATCGAACGTGAAAGTAAAAAATTAAGTGCTTGAAACTTGTATTTTGCCATTTTCTCCTTTAGCGTAATACATATCGAACAAATGTTCATTATCAAACTTGTAGAGCATTTTAATATCTACAATTTAGTTTTTTTATTTTTATTTCCAAGATAAAAATTACGACTTGTAGTACGCCGTAAAGTTGGTAAATCTGCGCAAAGTTGTAATTTCATAGCTCGCGCGATTTTATAGATAATCATACAGTCATTCTACGAACGAGATAATGATAAAGTCGAAAACGATGCTACCCGGAAGCAAAAAATGGGGTCGTGTAGAAGAAAATTTTCTAAGAAAGATAGCGCTTTTTGCATCGCTCTAGCTGGTGTAGAACATAACCTAAAAAATTGCAAAAAAAGTCGAAAAAATGATTTTTTGCGATTTAAGAATAAACGAAGCATCCTACAAAAGAATGTCAAATTAGAAAGTTGTAGACAATGAAAAAACCTATCGAATGCGACTATGAGGTGTTACGATTAACACGCTTCTTAAAAATTGCGCCTTTAAAAAAAATCTAATTTTACTTATTCAATTTTATAAAATAAATGAAACTTTAATATTACTTATTCGATTCGTTGGTAAATTACAAAATGTGTTTTAAATAAAGAACGTCTGGGGATTTGTTATTCTATAAATTTAACCATAAAATTCTTTTATGTTTAAAATAGTCAATTTTGCATACTTAAGCCTCAATGCTGGAGCCTACAGGCTGGTTTCACATTCTTCATAGAAATTCATTGTTCACTTGTATCCTTGTAAAACTTAATCTTATTGGTTCACGACCCTCAGGTCATTCTGAACAACCAATTAGGAATAGTCATTCAAAGATAAACAGAAAGGAAGGGTACATTTCTCAAACGTGAACACACTTGTACATTAGGTTTCACCTAAGTAAGAAGTCTTTATGTCGTTCTAAAATAACTTTATTTTAATAATTTTACTAAGTTCAAAAATGTCTTCAGTTAATCAACTAAATTACCAGTTTAAAGGTAAATGCCGTTATCATCTAAATTGTCTAGTAATTGAATTCTACCGAAAGTTAAAGTGTAATTATTTGTAAAACAGTTTTAAACCAGTGTTGTTAAATAATTTAAAGGTTTAACTAAAATAATTTGTGATCAAGATTTAATAATAAGTGTTAATGGGAACTTATGGTTATGGAATTTCCGTCATCTATTTAAACCAATGGATTCATCGAGGAAGTGTTTACATCAATTAACTTCGATAGTGCGTTATGTGAATTTACGTTAATTAATTTTGGTACGTACCATTAATAACATTTATTTATTTGTAATTAAATGTCGTAAGCTGAGATTTCTTGTTTAATCATAAATTAAATTAAGAATATGAATTATTCAAAGATAAGAACAAAAGTAATCTACGCTTACCAATGTTTTATTGTGTTAGTTCTAAGTATTTTTATGTCCAGTTAAATGTTACAATTTATTTACTTAAAAAGTAAATGATCTAATTCTGTATTGATTTCCGTAATTATTCATGTTTTCTACTTATTTTAATTATTTCATATTATAATGTTTAATTTAAATCAAATTGGTTTTATTTCTAATATAATTCACATGCCTTTTATAAGCAAGGTAAGTTGTTCCAAAGTAAACGTAAACTCCGACTTTGAGAGAAAGATTTCATTGCTGCATTATTGAGCTAGCCAGGTGTAGTGTACGACAGAGGATAACAATTCGTTATTTATTTTCAAAAATTGTTGCATGTTTGCCCACTGCAATTTTTGCAAATAAAGAAACAAGCAATCTCTGCTTTTCTGCACCCACAGGCAGCTCCACATTTTTCCTTGCACTAAAAAATAAATTGAACCACCTCTCACTACTTCCACCAACGAAAAACGTAGCACGCCAGCATATTATTCCGTACATATCACCAGGTGCAAACGTAGCTCGGATTTTACATGGATCCTAAGGAATAGGATTGGCGACGAACAAATCATGGACTGGAACCGGTTATGAGCACAGTTGAACCCGCGCCACCTGAGCTTTTAAAGCTCATATCGTGCAAGTGCAAGAAAAAATGTGGAGCTGCCTGTGGGTGCAGAAAAGCAGGGATTGCTTGTTCCATTATTTCCTTAAATTGCAGTGGGCAAACATGCAACATTGCCAAAATCGATATCCTGCTCAATGAGGATTATAAGGATGATTCGACAATCGAAGAATAATTTTATGTGGTTAGAAAATCTCCACAACTCGATGAGTATTCCGAACAGAAGGACTGTAAACCAGGACCATCGAAACGAAGAAAAATATAAGTATTAAGAACGATCCTCCATTCATCTCCATCTTGTGCTGTACAACATAAAAACATGTATTTGAATAATTAATTTTATACATAATATAAGATTCATAATAAATTTTGCTGCTTTATTAAATTTATTTATATTGTTTTATAAAATCACGCGAGCTATGAAATCACAACTTTGCGCGGATTTACCAACTTTACGGCGCGCTACAAGTCGTAATTTTTGTCTTAAAAATAAAATAAAAAAGCTAAATTGCAGATATTAAAATGCTCTACAAGTTTGATAATGAACGTTTTTTCGATATGTATTACGAGAAAGGAGAAAATGGCAAAATACCAGTTTCAAGCACTTAATTTTTTACTTTTACGTTCGATACCTCAACAACGATCAACGGTAGGGGAAAAATTCATATAAACTAAATTGTAGAGCATAAAATGCTTAACAAAAAAGTATTGATTGACAATTTTCGTACCATGACGGAGAGTCGAGTTATCGCAAGAAAACAAAATTTATCCTTTTTTTCAACGTGGCGGAGGAAGCTCCCAGGAAATCTTGGTCGAAAACTTCAAGTTAAGCTTTTCTAAGCCTCCCCTACACAATATATAAAAATCAGCCAGTTCGGTTCATTTGCATTTATATGTCATTTTTTCGGACATAATGACTGGACTAATTGTTAAACAATACGGAAGACGGAGATATTTGTAATTGAGTCCGTTAGTGTGACGTCACAACGCCTAGAAATTGGCAAACCGTCTAACGCGAATTGACTAAGTGGTTTGCGCCCATTTGAAAAAGAACATAACACGAACATTTGCAAACACGACGATCGCATCAAGGAAAGTGTCAACAGTTTCAACATAACCCTATTTAATTCATTTAATTGTTATAAACTTATATTAATTATGTAAATAATTCACTATTCTTATAGTCTACTATTTTATGGTAGAAAGTTCCTTAAGTATTTAAAGCAAACCATTTTTTAAATTTAATTGGTTGCTCTCATTCTGGTGAAAAACCATTAGAGAATGCATGACATTATAATTAATAGTTTAAATAATATAAAAACCTTTTAAAACCTTTTTAACGTATAGATTTAAATTTTAGGAAACATACTGCGATTTTCACCGCTACGGTGTCTTTTTCTTTGAATTATATTTTATTTAAAAAGTGTTAAAAATAATTGTCAAACGTAGAAGGTTTCTCGCTACTGTGAATTCAATCACAATTGTACAATATTGTGCACTTCACTCAACTTTTCTCATTAACTAAACTTTCACATACCGTAAAATGGGGTGAATCACAACAGGCGGTGAATCACAACAAAAGTTTGGGAAGGCACAAATAATTTTTCTGTACTGCAACATTAGTCCAGTCATTATAGACATTGTTTGTTGCAAAAGGTGGCGTAGAAGATTTTATTTTTTTAACTTGTATATATGGGTGCCAACATGTAAAAAACAAAAATGCTAACACCGGCGACCTCGGGAGAACTTTTGGCCTCCAAAAAACCTCCAAATTTTAGGACTTTTCTTCCTTTTTTGTCCATAACTCCTAAACGGTGCTTCCTAGCAAAAAAACAACAAAATAATAAATTAAAGATTATTTAATTCTGCGTCGAATGAGTACCACAACTTAACAATTCGGTCAAGTGATATGGTCGAAAACCACGGTCAAAAAACGACTACTTTTTCCAACATTGTCGAAAACTGAGATAGAGTACTATATATGAGTCTGTACTTTGGAGATGAGTACTCTATGAGAAAAACTCATGAAATAAAAGTTATAGAGCGTCAAATTCTACGTCCAATGAGTATCAACATTTTTAAATTCGGTCAAGTACACCTCTCCAATTTGGCAATCTCCCAATTGGCAAATGAATGTGCCTATGAGTTATAACTAGAGACATTGTTTATTGCAAAAGGTGGCGTAGAAGCTTTTATTTTTTTAACATGTATATATGGGTGTCAACATGTAAAAAACAAAAATACTAACACGGGCGACCTCGGGAGAACTTTTGGTCTCCAAAAAACCTCCAAATTTTAGGACTTTTCTTCCTTTCTTGTCCATAACTCCTAAACAGTGCATCCTAGCAAAAAAGCAACAATATAATAATTATTAAAGGTTATGTAATTCTGCGTCGGATGAGTACCACAACTTACACCAAACAACAAACACCCCTATTTTGATGCTATAATGACTGGACTACATTGAATAAAATTATTTGATTAATCCTTGATGCACAGAAAAATTATTTGTGCCTTCCCAAACTTTTGTTGTGATTCACCTGCCTGTTGTGATTCACCCCATTTTACGGTATGTGAAAGTTTAGTTAATGAGAAAAATTGAGTGAAGTGCACAATATTGTACAATTGTGATTGAATTCACAGTAGCGAGAAACCTTCTACGTTTGACAATTATTTTTAACACTTTTTAAATAAAATATAATTAAAAGAAAAAGACACCGTAGCGGTGAAAATCGCAGTATGTTTCCTAAAATTTAAATCTATACTTTAAAAAGGTTTTAAAAGGTCTTTATATTATTTAAACTATTAATTATAATGTCATGCATTCTCTAATGGTTTTTCACCAGAATGAGAGCAACCAATTAAATTTAAAAAATGGTTTGCTTTAAATACTTAAGGAACTTTCTACCATAAAATAGTAGACTATAATTAGTAGAATAGTGAATTATTTACATAATTAATATAAGTTTATAACAATTAAATGAATTAAATAGGGTTATGTTGAAACTGTTGACACTTTCCTTGATGCGATCGTCGTGTTTGCAAATGTTCGTGTTATGTTCTTTTTCAAATGGGCGCAAACCACTTAGTCAATTCGCGTTAGACGGTTTGCCAATTTCTAGGCGTTGTGACGTAGCCACTAACGGACTCAATTAACGAAGACAATAATGTACGTTATTTTTATAACCGAGAATAATATCGTCACCATTATGCAAAACTACCGAATCTGGAATTTCACGCCTCCCCCCTGTTAAATACAATGTCGATTCTCCAACTAAAATAACTTTTGTTTTACTTTCATGGTTACCTGTACCTGTTAGGAAACTCATTATGGATCATATTTGAAAGTAATTTTTATGTCTGTGGTTTCCATTAATATTTAATAACGAAATATATAATCTGAATATAGAACCGGGTTTTATTTCACTTTCGCTAGTCTTGCATAGTGTTGATGATATGATGTGTAATACAACACTTGCCGACTATGAATAAATAACCAATCACACAGATTGCGTTCTACAATTGTCGTATAACGTTCTTGTTGGTATAAATTGTGGTTATACCTGGTTTAACTTATCCCTCTGAAAATGGTCGAATACCTGCTCGGATAAGTTATTCTTGTTTTCTATTGGTCAAATCTAATATAAGCTATCATTTATTTTAAGGTTGGATTTTAGAGTTTGACAATTGAATGACAATTTTATTTATTTCAAATGTGAAATTCAATTTATTGTTGAATTTCAAGTTTTTATTAAATCATTACTTTCATTACAGGTAGTGTGAATGAAAAACTGAACGATTTTAAATTGAAATGTCACCAATAACAGTTATTATTTAAACAAAATTTATAGTATGCCAAAGAGTAGGTGATATCAACTTACCTATGTCAATTTTTTTTTTTTTTCTAATGTCACTTACAATCATGGTGTTAACTAAAGAGCAACAGATCACAATTTTTAAGCTTTTAGAACAACCGTGCAGTTTTACTGAAATATAGAAAAGGTATAAAGATAAGAAATTTTGTGTTTCGAAAGGTACAC
This sequence comes from Rhagonycha lutea, assembly GCA_958510855.1. Classification (NCBI taxonomy): domain Eukaryota; kingdom Metazoa; phylum Arthropoda; class Insecta; order Coleoptera; family Cantharidae; genus Rhagonycha; species Rhagonycha lutea. The sequence continues at coordinate 10,987,519 of OY294037.1, forward strand.
TCTCTAGTTACAAGAAAAATGGTATCCCAGAACATAAACTCAAAATTCGGAAGAAAGGCAGCGGCAAAAAGCCAACTCTGACAAATCGAGAATTATCGAATTTGAAGAAAATGGCATTAAAAACAAATCCTCCGACACTACAACATATGGCAAAACATTTCAAAACATCTAAGTATATCATTCGGTATAATTTAGATAAAATATTAAACCTGAAATTAATGAAGAAGCCGAAAAGACATCACATTTCTGCAGAAACGATAATAAAAAGACACCAGCGTTCACTAGGGTTATATCGCTTATTAAATTGTAATAAATGGAAAAAATATATCACTGTCGATGAAGCATGGTTCCATCTAACAAATACTGATGGTCAACGAAAATTTCAATACTTGAACCGCGAGCAGTCGGCAAGAGAATTGGACGTATTCACAAAACAGTCTCATGCAAAGGGAGTTGTGGTGTTCATGGGAATATCGAATTCTGGAACCACAACGCCAATTTTTGTTGAGCCTGGTGCTAAAATTAACTCGGAATATTATATTAAGAATTGTTTGAAACCACTTTTGACTGATATAAAAAGGTTATATCCTATTGGTGATTGGATATTTCACCAAGACTCTGCACCAGCGCACGCTTTTAAGAAGACTTTGAATTTTCTTAAAGAGAACGACGTATCTGTTATTCATCCGAATATATGGACGCCATCATCACCGGACCTTTCACCCTGCGATTATTTTTTGTGGGGATATTTAAAATCTCAGTTAAATAATTCAAAAGTTGAAACCACAGATCACCTTAAAGAACTAATAAAACGTGAGATATCAAACATTCCTCTGGAGATGATACAAAAATCGCTACAATCTTGGCCAAAACGTTGTCTTCAAGTATATAAGAATCAAGGACAACATATTAAATAAAATTATTTAAAAAAAATAGAAACAATTGTGACTTATTAGATTTCAAAATCGTTCAGTTTTTCATTCACACTACCTGTAGTACCTATTTATAATTAATTAATTGAGGTTTGTGAGTGAATTTAAAATTTTTGTAAAAATTCTTGTTATTGCTTATTGTTATTTATTAAGGTTTTTTTGTCATTTTTATTGTTTTTGGATATTTCATTCTCGAACCATGCTTTTAAAAGTTTCATTCTAATAAGTTACATTTTTATGTAATTATAAAGTAATTTGTAAAATTTTATAAAATAAAAATTATTACAAAAGATTTTAACTCTTTTTAATATTGAAAACATCTAATAGCAATAACCATTGCTAAAAATAATTTAAAAAAAGAGAATTTGTTTAATTTTCTGTTTAAACATCTTTTACAACAAAAACTATAACCAATAAATCAAATGAACGCTTCACAACGATGTCAAAATAGTTATCCTATGGTCAAATATGCTGCGCAAATGACCTATAATTGGTACGGAGGAACTAATTCCAGGTATAGTTATACCGACCGTGTACGAGCATTGTAGAACGCAAAAGCTTTTATACCTAGAATAAGGAATAATTTATACTTCGAATAAGTTATACGGCGAATAACTAATCGGGACTTTATACCTGCTTTGTAGAATCAAATGAATAAAATTTTTCCACTGTGGATTGACGTTTGAGGCCATTGAGGTGGGTAGTTGGGTAGTGGAGGATATAACCTCTAAATTTAAATTACTGCACGTTATTCTAGTCAGACATCGTTCAAGATGTTTACATTTGTTAAAGTAGGAATTACCATTAATCAAAAGTGCCGTTATCCAATTCTTGTGAATAATTTAAAACGAATTTCAATTTTTAATGGAAATTCGCAGAAAAACAAAATATCGCTTCCAAACTATATACCAAGCACTGTAAGGTAACAATCTTGAATTTATTACAATTGTTGCTTCAATTTACGGATTAGTTGTTTAGAATCCACTCTTGGGGAACCCAGCGATGATTTAACACCACTAAGGGCCGATTCTACAAAGCAGGTATAAAGTCCCGAAATAGGCATTTTACGATATTTATATTTAAACTTCATCGGAAGGAAGGGTACAAATATTCGAAAAAGCGATGTTACAATCAAACAGCGATTTATGGCATAAAGAGGGACATATAAGAATATCTGCAAGCTCAAAGCACACCAAATGAAACCATGGACCAGAAAAAATCCAATCAAATTAGCAGAAGAATTTTTAAATCCACGTACACTGTCAGAAAAAGCTGCATCAAACCGAAATTATTGCAAAAAAACCATATGAAAACACCTACAGTGTGTAAAGCTCTCCCTTCGCTATTTGCGAAATATGCCTTTGTGCGGCGCCACTTGTACTCGCGCACGGTCTCTATAGCTCCTATAACTATAGGAGTTAACAGTGCCTGAATATAACCTATAAATTTAAATAACTGCAAGTTGTTCTGGTGAGACATCGTTTAAGAGTTAAGATGTTTAGATTTGTTAAAATAGGAATTACCTTTAATCAGAGGTGCCGTTATCCAATTCTTGTGAATAATTTAAAAAATTTTTCAATTTTTAATGGAAATTCGCCGAAAAACAAAATATCACCTCTAAACTATCTACCAAGTACTTTAAGGTAAAAATCTTGAATTTATTACAATTATTGCTCTAATTTACGGATTAGTTGTTTAGAATCCACTCTTTGGGTACCCAACGATGATTTAACACCGCTAAAACGACTCTCAGGAAATCATCAATACACATCGAAAAAAATGTTAAATATTTTGAATCATTTCAATTCAGGTACGAAACTTTTATTTCTATTTTGCGTCTAATGATGCGTTTGTTATGCTCATGCAATTTGCACAAATTGGCTGGTACAAGCCAATAAATAACAATAGTTTGTATATCGTCGCTGTTTTGTAATAAGGGCGAATAAGCAATTTTACGAAAATGCGAATTACATATTTCTATCTTTTGTTTCTCTTTGCACAAATAATTTGAAGCATTAGGTTTGTTCGTTTGTATGAACTAACTTGCTCGGTTCAAGTTAGTGCAAATGAACTGTGTTCGTTTGGGTGCTCAGTTCATATCCGAACATGAACTTCTTGCTCGACCACCATAGGAGGAGCAGGCACAGGCAGTGCAAGTTAGAACACTATCTAACTTTTGTGGTGGGAGTATTTTGATCTCGAAAGATAACCCAGTTCAAGTTAGTTCATACAAACGAACAAACCTAATTTTTATATTTTATAGTAAGTAATACCCTTAGTCCTGTTCTCACGATTCAAGTTTAGTTGAACGATTATAGTTAATCAACAAAATCGAATGAAATCTGTAATGAGAACCTCTGTTTCAATACAGTTAAACAACTTTTTAGTTGATCAACAAAAGTTTGACCCACAGTCAAACTTTATCGTTCAAGTGATGCGTCGCTTGGCAATCACTTTCAAACTTGACACATGTGAACGTCAGTTGAAAATTCGTACAAAAAGTTCGCTTTCAACTAAATTTTCAAAAATGAATCCCAAGTGGTCTGAAAGTGTGATGTTAAATTTTTTGGAAGTGTATCAAAATCATGAGTGTCTGTGGAACTACAGGCTGGATATTATGAAATTGAAACTGTCATAAATTGAATCGGTATTTATTGACATGTGTGAACAAACATCCATTCCACTTTTGTTGATCAACTATAATCGGTCAACTAAACTTGAATAGTATTTATTGATACGTGTGAACAAAAACCCATTCAAGTTGTATTCAACTGTTGTTGATCAACTATAATCGTTCAACTAAACTTGAATCGTGAGAACGCTCCACCTGTTGAAACAGGTTTCAACAGGTGGCACGCCCTAAAATAAATACAGAATTCTAATCATTTATAAGTCATATATGAATAAACGATAACTAATTTAGGTAATGAGGAAGTTTGAACTTCCAATGTTGAATAATAATGAACTCACTCTTCGGGCGCGTTGGTCAATTTTCCTATCTCATATCGTAATATCGCGGGGCGGGACTTCAATTTATGGGATGGGATTTCAATTTAGTCCCGCTCGGGACAGGATGCCAATTAAGTCCTGCGTTTGATTTATAAATAGTGATGGGACTATCGAATAAAAACTATCGAATTATTCGATAGTTATGCCCGTATTCACCAAGCTCTGTTAAGTTGCTATCAGAGAGTTAAGTCATTAACAGTTTGTTAATGTGACACTTTCGTATTCATCAATGATTGTTAGCAGTAACAGTCTGTCAAGTCGTCAAATAAGTTAACAGAGCAATATGGATCTGTTAACTTTGGTAACAGACTGGAAATAGTATATTACATAACAAGCGTGGAAAGTGAGACATTTCGCATGAGTGTGTAAGTTTTGCACGAGGCGCAGCCAAGTGCAGAAATCACACGAATGCATGAAAGGCACTTTTCTGCGAGTTATGTACACTATTTTTCCTACGACCGCGACCATAAAAAAATAAATCCATTTTTATGTCGTTTTCACGAATTAATTTGATTTTAGAAAACAAGAGCAATATTATTTATTAATTGTAGTTAACGTCAAAATTTCAAAGCAGCCTACTAAATTCAAGTTAACTGTGCGTTATAATAACGCACAGTCATAACGCACGGGTTGATGATATTGACGACTTTCGTGCCTACTTAATTATGTGCAATGTGCTACTTTCTTATGGGGTCGTAGGAAAATATTATATCGTATTATAACAATAACCTACCGAGGGATCCCTGTTTTTAAAAAAAAGTTTGTGTTTGTTTTTTTAAAGTTATTACGCAGATCTCAATTTTAGAAAATTAATAAATAGATGAAAATTATAAATTTTATTTAAAAAAAAAACACCTTTCTTAAAATTCAGGGAAACTGTAAAAAGAGACAGATTTAACATATTCCAGCCTCGATATTTCTTAGAGAGTGTATTTTTGCAGGAGCTCAGCAATAATTTTTTGCTAATTTTTGGAATCGTTGGTTTGGGTAGGTGGCTTTAAAAAACTATTCAAAGCAACATTAACCTTGTGCTGTTCTTTTTTGAGAGCATCTACAAATAAGTAAATATTGGGATGACAAGAATTAAAATTCAGTTTAAACGCGGCATAAAACGATTCACAACAATTAGTTGTCGAATGGAAATCCACAGACGCTTTTGCCCAAACTTTTGGAGGAAATACCGCACGTTCCCCCACATAGTAAGTTAATAAATATTTGGAAAACATGTTGAGATTAGCATCTTCCAGTTTGATCGTAAGTAAATTCGTAAGTTAATCATCGTAAGTTAATCATGATAGGTTTTCAAAACGTCTTCAGCTTGCAAAAATTTCCATTCGAAACGTTAAAGTTAAATTATTTTTCGCCCCCCCCCCCCCTCCATGACATAGGCAAACAAATCCCCCCCTGACCAATAATCAAATAGGTGACTGTAAACTGCACAACGCCATGAAACAGGTACTTTCTATTAATAAATAAATAACATTAAATAAAATAATATAACCTAAGCTATAAACCGGGATCATTGAAAACGTTAAAGTTAAATTATTTTTCGGCCCCCCCCCCTCCATGACATAGGCAAATAAATCCCCCCTGACCAATAATCAAATAGGTGACTGTAAACTGCACAACGCCATGAAACAGGTACTTTCTATTAATAAATAAATAACATTAGATAAAATAATATAACCTAATCTATAAACCGGGATCATTGAAAAGATGGATAAAATCTGCATCCTTCTATTGATGCGTTTGCTCTTTGAACTTTACATGCATTTCTCATCAAGCTAGAGCAGGGAATTATATGCAACAACAGACCATTTTTAAGGTAACCCTAACAAACTAACCAATAGAAAATGTAAATTACCAATTTAAAATGTTGCTTAACGCTAATAAACGTTTTCTATTGGTTAGATTGTTAGGGTTACCTTAAGACCGGTATGTTGTTGCATAATAATTCCCTGTTTTACGTCATCACCACTTCAAAATCAGTACCTTTAAAGTTTAAACGGTTCTTGTTTAGGTCAAAAAAATTCTTAGAGAGTTTCTCTTAACAAGGGTTCCCCTTATTCATTTGTTGAAAATGTAATTAAAGACATTAATTTATTTGTAGTGTTTCCAATAAATTTCTATTTTGCTGTTTTACTCAAAATTTTCTTATTATTAATATTATTATTCAACAATAAAAATTCTCTATAATCAATAATGAAATCAAGTAATTTTAATTTTTTAATTCTTAAAAAATAATCCTTTAACCTTCATCCGCTCGCGCCTTTTTAAGTTACACTTTCGATCGCATAGGCGGCAATTACACCACCTTTGTTTTTTATTGTTTTCGTGAGTTTTTCTTTACTTTACCTTACATTTAGAAATTAATTAAAGAAATATACATAATTAAGTTTATGCTACATTTAAAAAAAGACCAATAATATGAAAATACATAAAATTAATAAGTACCTATAAATGCTACATTTATAAGACGAAATTAAAATACATAAAAATGAAATACATTTTACATTTCGAAAAACAATAAAAATTAATTGTGAATAAAATTGAAAACGATTTCACAAATTAACAGTATTCATAAAAAGTTCACGTTATCGATCGCGCTAGGCGGCAAATTGGCCGCCGTACGACACTACATACTTTGGGGCTGTCTTGAGCCGGCTGGTGAAGTTGTCTTATCAGAAAATGGGTAGGGTCTAGTGGAGGAGATAGTAATTAGAGAATACAATCTCATCCCGACCCTCCTATGACGCTCTGGAAGAAAATAGGAGAGAAAATTTAAAAAGGCGGTCCTTTTTCCGCCTACGCGAGCGAATGAAGGTTAAGTAAAGAGATTAATAAATTAAGCCGTATAACAAAAGAAAAAAGTTTGGAGGGCAGTTTACATCTGAGATTAGTGGCAACCTTTTTGCTTGGAGGGCAGTTTACAGTTTATGGTCAAATTTGGAGGGCAGTTTACATAATCCCACTTGACGAAGGTTATGTTGATTTATTAAGGGTATTCGCGATTACCTTAGATCATATATACTTAGGTTAGATAGGACATAGACCCATTTGTTGTGATGCAAAGAGTAAAAAGTAATAAATGATCGAAGGCGATTACAGCTAAGTGAAGCGACGTCTGGCGGAAGAAATGTTAACTAGAAAAGATGGGTAGTTTTTAAATATTAGATACGAGCAAATAGGAGTTTTCATAAGTTAAATACCTAATGGTGCAATTCTGTGCAACACGTAACGTTATCTGTAAGGACTACATAAGCCTTACAGTGATTCTCAACCACTATGCCGCGGCACTTTTGTGTGCCGCGGAAATTCTAAAAGTGTGCCGCGAAATTTTAGATATTTAATTATGTTAATATTATTAAATAATATGATTTAAATAGTACTTTTCATCACAAGGACGTAAAACGCGATTTTTCGTTCGAGGGAAGCGGGGGTTCCGAGGCGGATCGTAGCGCAGCCGAGGAACCCAAACGCGCCCGAGGTGAAAAAGTAGTTTTACGGTTGCGTGTGATGACAAGAACTTTTCGTTAGCCGTCAATGTGCGTAATATTTGCAGGAGGAACAATGAAGCGCCGCGCAGCTTAAAAAAGCTGCCGTGTTAGTGTTTACTAAGGAACACGTGCAGCAATTTGTCTCGACGGCGCCAAATAAGTAACTATTATATGCTAGCCAAAGTAAGTTACACTATCACGTTCTAAATATTGCATATAGAAAGTAGTATAGAGGGACGTGACTCTATGCTTCTTTCCGTTTCTCTGTAAATATTGTAAATAGAAAGTACTATAGAGGGACGTGTCTCTATAATACTTTCCTTTTGTACATATTTTGTACTTATTTTGTACATAATACAATAGAAACTTATGCTTTTATACCATTTTTATTGTTTTTTTCCTGCAAATGTCGACGAAAACCACCTCTTTACGTACCTCAAAACGTACACGAAAAGTGCTCAAATACGTCCGGCGTAACGAAAATTATTTTATTTCGCACATTTAAAATTATTATCATAAACTATTTTACGCAGTGCACTGTAAAAACAGCACGTTAAATTACAGTAAAAAACAAGTAATTGTTACAGTAAAATTCATGTAAAAATACATATTGTGTGATATTACAGTAATAATAGTATTACTACGACTATTATTACTGTAATATTACACAATATGTATTTTTACATGAATTTTACTGTAAAAATTACTTGTTTTTTACTGTAATTTTACGTACTTTTTTTACAGTGTGTGTTATAGGTAAGTAAATAATTTTTAAACTTTTCTTTTTCTTTGTGTGCCGCCAAATTTTGAAATCGTTAAAAGTGTGCCGCAACAAAAGAAAGGTTGAGAATCACTGACATAAGCGTTATGGTTTTTTTTTACCAATTTTTTGTTTGTTTTTTTTACCATCAGTAAGCTTATGGTAGCATGCAAAATCAAGCAACTGGTTATAGGTACCCGCATGATTTACATAAATAGAAAAAACAAGTATTGAACTGTCTTTGCTACAATAAATAATAAAGTCACAAACTTCCACATTCAATATTGCGAACCCTAATTATTGTATTTGACCATAATATGAGTGTTTTTGCTGCTCACTCTCAACGACAACACCATCGGGGCTTGGTGCACCATCGACACCTTCATATAATCACCTTCACTTTGTAATACACATTTCGTCGTTGTTCTGGCAGAAGTCACTAAGTCCATAAATAAATAATTTCAGTATAGGAGTTTTAAGTTTAAAAGTAAAGTGAAAAATCACACATTTGCAGTAAATCTATATTTGGTTATTACGGGATATCTGTTGTAACATTGACTATGCATTGGAATAGGACAATAGCAATATAGAACAACTAATTTGAAACACAATTATGCAAGAAAGTGAAAATCTCAGAAAATGGACTTAGTGACTTCTGCCAGAACAACGACGATTTAATTCGACTATCCACATGGTCCTCTAGGAACTCAATTTCCATTTTGTCATAAATGCAGCCCCTTGTATGTAATGCCAGGGCAAAATTGGGTAATCGGTTAATCATTCTTTAGTATAAATCTTTATCGGCATCGTTATTTTGAACTCGTTAACTCGTCTAAATTATTTCTGAAAATAACTAGGAGATTCATAAATTAAAAAAACTAATTATTAGTCTAGTCTAGTAAATACATTTAGGTCGGCCCTTATTATAATCTCCGTCATAATATTATTATAATAATATAATACTTAAATAAAAATTTAAATACAAAAATATGATTCTGGTGAGGATCGAACCCGCAATGACAAAATGGAAGGCCGACTGTTTTGTTTGAAAATTTGCTATCCACAAGGCCAACGGAGTCATTAATAAATATATTTTATGTAAAATCGTACTATAATGTACATATTCACACTCTAAAAACTATGTTGCTAATCATAAAGAAATTCTACTTACAAGAAGTAATAAAAATTTTTGCTATAGCCTCAAATGAAATGTTACTTCCTGTTAATTATATTTATTTTTAACGAAATGTTATTTGTGACAAGTAAAAATGTATTGAGAGGGGCATTTAAATTTTAATGCCAAAACATGTTTCAAAAGATGGCGCGCCCTAAAATATTCTAAGAATCTAAGAATCTTTTCACCAATACAGAATTCTAATAATTTATAAAAGTCATGTGAATAAACGATAATTAATTTAGGGAATGAGGAAGTTTGAGCTTTCAAAGTTAAATATTTTTAAAAATATTCAATATTTTCAAATATGAATATCTTTTTGAAATATACTTGTAAATATTCAACGTTGGAAGCTCAAACTTCCTCATTCCCTAAATTAGTTATCGTTTATTCATATGACTTTTATAAATTATTAGAATTCTGTATTGGTGAAAAGATTCTTAGATTCTTAGAATATTTTAGGGCGCGCCATCTTTTGAAACATGTTTTCGCATCAAAATTTAAATGCCCCTCTTAAGCATTAATAACAAAATAGTTACTTATCACAAGTAACTGTAAATTTACTAAGCTTTAATAACAAAAAGTTACTTCTCAGAAGTAACAATTTATTAACCATTGATCTAAAAAATTACTTGTCATTAATAATACTATTCAAATCAGTAACAGTTTATTAAACATAAGTAACAAAAAGTTATTTGCAAGAAGTAACAATGTATTAAGCATTAATAAGAAAAAGTTACTTGAAATAAGTAACAATTCAGTAAGCAAAAGTAACAAAAACTTGTTTGCAAGAAGTAACAATTTATTAAGCATTAATAAGGAAAAATTACTTTTAATAAGTAACAATTTATTGAGGATTATTGTGCTTATTCTGCTAATAACACTTATAACTCTATAAATCTTATAGAACTATAGGCTATAGTGTGTCATGGCACTGCTTGTTATAGAAATCGACAAATTGCTATTCTGCTATCCATTCTGTAAGGAGCGTATAATATAAGAACTTTCTTATAGTGTTATAGTATTCTAATAATTTTATCTTGAGGTTGGCAACAATAACAGTGGTGTGAAGAAGTAAATGGACAACTTTGATTGGTTATTCATAGGTTAATAAAAATAAATATAAAGTAGAGTGAAATTAAAATGTTTCCTAAGTGACTAGGCGGAGCTAATGTGCAGAAACGAAAAATCGTCGGGTCGGGTCTATGTTGATGTCAATTGGTGGAATTGGGTGTCCTTAGCTAGTAAGGAAAAATTTCAGTCTACTATCTTCGAAAATAATTTTCAAGTAACGCCATAATAAATATTGGAATATTATGAATATTCGAAACATCCATTTTTTATAATAGTCAATAAAAACTGTTTGAATAATTCAAACAATTATTGTACACTCGATTGAAATTGATAGTTGGTTGCAGACCGCACAGTTATATAAGTTTAGAAACTTCCTAAACTATCTTTTTATATTTCTTAAAAAGTCTGGTCTCCCTCTCCAGAGTCCATCTCTACCAATCGTACATAAATACAATGTTTAACAGGGTCGTTTTCGTAAGGGGTGTGAGATGTACGCCACTATATATAGCACTTACAGCCGTTATAGGGAAAAAAATTTACCCATAAGAATTATAGAATTTATATAGTGTTATAGACCCTATAAGTATGAGCAGAATACCATTTCGTACTGAAGTCTATAACCCTTATAGATTTATAGTTTTATAGCGCTATAGGGGCCTTATAGGCTTCAAAATTACTAGCAGAATAAGCACATAATACTTTAAATGACAATCGGTGCGATTCTGATTTGACATAACAATCTGGTTATGATAACCAAATAGTTATTTTATAACAATATGGTTATTTGGGAGTATTTGGTATTCTGATCTTCAAGACATAACCATGAGGGGTGTGGTTTCTGAACAATAATGGTTATAATTCATGACTATCATAACAACTGCATTTCAGTGGTTGTTAGACCTATGGTTATACCTTTTCTGCAGTTAATTCGTTAGTTTGTCAAAATAATTACAAGTATTTTTATAATTGTTGCATTAATCGAGCAGTGAGCAGTGAATAATGGACCCAATTGGTGTTAATTTTCACTTAAATTTTGAAAACATGTATGAAAATGTTGAAAATCAGTAAGAAAAATTAAATAATTAATTTTTTTTTATTTTTTTTAAATTTTTTGAGATAAACCTACGTTTAGAGTACCGATTGATTCGGAAGAAGTGGAAGAATTACCGTTAGTCCCACATGAAGTAGAAATACTTAACAGAGATGGTAAAAAGCATATACTTTTGGTGGTATATTGAATTAATGATGTTTTCTTTTTAAGATTATGCTAACGACTTCTTAACGCAAGGACGTATGATACGGAGAACTTTAATTAACTCTATAGAAGAAGCACAATAATTTTTTTTAAGTAGTTATATTTATTAGTTATATTTATTATTTATAATATTAATAATAAATTATAAAAAATTACTGCTTAGATTTATTTAAAGCATTGGCAAAATTATTCATTGCATCGGCCAATGTCGATACACTCTCCGAGAGCTTCGAGACAGCTGAACTTAGTTTCTCGGCAGATTCTTGTGCCTCCGCTAGTGCATCTTCTTCTGCTTAGACTTTCTCAATAGAATCGAGCCTTCTTCCGAACCCTAGATTTACATTCCGCTAGGAACTAAAAACGAATATTTATAATAACAAAAATACAGGGCCTACTTAGTACTAGCTATGTTACCGCAAATAAACTTCTAAATTTAAAATATAAAACTTACAGTTCGCCACTGCTTTGAACTTTTATTTACACCTCCCGATTCTTTATTTAACTTATCGGATAACTCTTCCCACTTCTCTTCTATTTCATTTGGGTATGCTGGATGGCACTTCCCCGTTAAAAAAATTTTGTTATCTTGTAAATATTTAACAATGACTTCCATTTGACTCGGGGTAGTTTTCCTTCCTCTTCGTTTAGCTTCGGCCATTATTCCACAAAAACAACACAAACTGTTACTTAATCTTTGATTTAGCTTTAATTTAGCACAACAAAAACTTTTTTAATCACAACAAATTAATCAGCTGTTTGAAATAGTCGGTTGTCAAACGATATAAAGCGCTATACATGTGAACTAATACGGTACATTTTGAACTAATCATAACCATGATTTGTTACGTATAACTTATAACCATGATGTTTAAATTAGGTTAAATAGAATCGCAATTTTTTGGAACCTTGTTGAGAACATGATTATAATTTAGGATAACCAACTCGTCGTAACCATATTGTTGTACAACCATGTTCAAATCAGAATCGCACCGAATATCTTCTAAACGGGCAAACATTTCCGCGAGAAATTGATACACGACATAGATGTTTAGGTAAAAGTGCGATAGCTCCGAATTTAACAGGTGTCAATTTTATAGAACGCTCGAAAAGTTCAAGTTAAGATAAACATTAAAATCGTTATTTTACTTATAAATTTTATAATAAACGCATTGCTATGGGTGTCATCTGTTTAATATCATCATATTTAATGTACATAAGCGTTTAAACGCAAAACAGTCCACCAGAACATAACAAATTATGCTAATGTAATGTGAGATTTTTTTAATATTACCAATTAAAAAAATTTACTATATAAACATTAATAGGAAAAACAATTTTTCAAATAAACTATCGAACCAGTGTGCGCCGCACACTGGGCTGAAAAATGATGTAAAAATTTATTTTCCAATTAATGTTTATATAAAAAATTTTTTTAGTTGGTAATATTAAAAAAATCGCACATTACAATCGCAAAATTCGTTATGTTCTGGTGGATTGTTTTGCGTTTAAATGCTTATGAATATTAAATATGATTATATTAAACAGATGATACTCATAGCAATGCGTTTATTTTAAAATTTATAGGTAAAATAACGATTTTAGGGTTTATCTTAACTTGAACTTTTCGAGCGTTCTATAAAATTGTGAACTTTAAAATTTAGACCTGCGTTACTGTTACCTAAACATCTATATCGTGTATCAATTTCTCGCTGGAATGTTTGCCTATAAGGAAGATATTGTCATTTCAAGTTTTAATCTCTTAATTTTATGTACCAAATCCGCTCATTTTCATCATAAAAATATGAAAAAAATGAAAATATAAATGTATATCAAATATATTTGTAACACGTAAAAGGAATTAGATTAGTAAATTATTAAAATATATCAATTAATTTACTATCACGTATTAAAAACTAACCAATTATAGTTAGAAAATACTATAATAATTTATTATTGTTGCATTGATTATACATAGCGTAAAAGAGTTACCTATCAGCGAAAATTTAAAATTAGTTTTGTTACCAGAACCCACCTAAACAAATTTATATTTGATTTAAACTAATTTAAATTAATTTTTATTAATATATGAAAATAAATTATTAGTAGCTACATAATTATTAATTTGTATCGCTTTCAGTAGCGTCTGTTAATTCAATTTCTGGAGTTAATTCCAGTAATTCCAAAGTTTCGGGTAAAAGATTTTTTGTTTGTCTTTTCTGAAATGGCCGAATACTTGATATAAAAGGATCTGAAGATATTAGCATATTATGTAAAATATCTTCGTTGGATGCTTCCCTGCAAAACTTTCTAGATCGGGTTTCTCTACTCTTTCGAGTACTCTTTCGAGTACACGACAGGTTTAAATTTATCATCAAGAATTTTTCTTATTTTTATAACAAATTCAGGATTTTCTTGTAAATGTTCTAAAATCCTTGCAATATCGTTAAGTCCATTGTTGTACATACTCCTGATTGTAGAACACATGAGCTCCTGCGTATCCTTATATTGAATAAATTCGGTCTTTTCTACCATATCTTTAATTTTCAGTCTTATACAATGAGGCCAATTAAACTCAGAATGCAACCATGAATTATTGTTCTCCAAAAAAATTTTTTCAGTACGGTTGGACTGTTTCCACTTCCTACGCAGCTTCAAACAAAGCATTCTAATACTAGTTTTTAAAGTATTCAGTTCTGATTCACAAAAATTGATATCAAGTCTGGAAGTAACCATTTCAAAAAGTTTCTTGTAATCATCAAGATGTGTGTCAGGGGAGCTTTTAAGTAATAAATAAAGATCATAATTTGTTCTTAAATTATAATTCATCTTGATTTGATTTGCTTTTTTTCTAATTCTCTATTCTATTTCCTTTTTTATTTATATTTTCTCGATTTTCAAAACCTTTATAGGCATATTATCTCATCGTATATACGGATCAATGGATTCTGAAGCATGAAAGCTTTCATATTTTAGCGAAAATGAGCGGATTTGGTACATAAAATTAAGAGATTAAAACTTGAAATGACAATATCTTCCTTATAGGCAAACATTCCAGCGAGAAATTGATACACGATATAGATGTTTAGGTAACAGTAACGCAGGTCTAAATTTTAAAGTTCACAATTTTATAGAACGCTCGAAAAGTTCAAGTTAAGATAAACCCTAAAATCGTTATTTTACCTATAAATTTTAAAATAAACGCATTGCTATGAGTATCATCTGTTTAATATAATCATATTTAATATTCATAAGCATTTAAACGCAAAACAATCCACCAGAACATAACGAATTTTGCGATTGTAATGTGCGATTTTTTTAATATTACCAACTAAAAAAATTTTTTATATAAACATTAATTGGAAAATAAATTTTTACATCATTTTTCAGCCCAGTGTGCGCCGCCCCGCGACTTTTTTTTAAAGAGAAGGTCATTAAAAGTTAGATCCACCGGTCGAGGCTAGGTTAGTGTTAGCAATCGACTTTTATGTAAAGAGAGGATCATTATTAAAATGTAGATCCCGGTTGAGGCTAGGTTAGTGTTAGGAAACGACTTTTTTTTTAAAGAGAAGGTCATTAAAAAGTAGATCCACCGGTATACCCGAGGATACCCCCTTCCCAGTAGCAATAACTGTGGGCAAAAGGCAAGCGATACAGGGTGGATGATAAAACAAAAAATTCGAAATTATTACTGTTTCCAAAATCCAAACCTGGAACTATTTTTTTACATGTGAAATTTTTGTTTTAATTATTGGTCAACATAATATTAGGATGAATTTCAGAAATTTATTAAATAGTCTGAAAATGTTGTAAATGACCGAAACATGGTGTCTTTTTAGAAAAAAAACGGAATGCATTAACGAGATTCCCACTGTCCCTCCACCCTGTGAGGCCGAACAACCACATCCGACACTCATTCAATAACTATAGGGTGTTTTTTTAGCTGCATGAGAACTTTCAATAGGGATAACAATTGAATCAAGATTGCTATGGAAACAGTTTTTTGACATTTGTGTTTAGCAAGGTTTGGCATTTGATAATGCATAGATTGACCATTGAACAACGCTACCAAATTGGGCTCACAACCAATTGGAAGTGGATCCATTTTTTTACCGTAAAATTTTGTTCAGTGACGAGGCACATTTCTGGTTAAATGGGTATGTGAACAAACAAAATTGCCGTATATGGATTGAGACCAATCCGGGACATTATCTTGAGACTCCATTGCATCCATTAAAATTTACTGTTTGGTGTGGAATACACGCCAACGGCATCATTGGTCCATATGTCTTTCGAAATGAGGAAGGAGCTACCGTTACGGTGAATGGTGTGAGATATCGACACATGCTCAATACATTTTTGTTTCCAAAACTTCAAGAGCTAAACATTGACAACTTATGGTTCCAACAGGATGGTGCTACGTGCCACACGGCCAACGAAACCATCAATTTATTGAAAGGACAATTTGGTGACAACATTATTTCAAAACGTGGTCCTATCAATTGGCCTCCAAGATCGTGTGATTTGACACCTCCAGATTATTTTCTATGGGGGTATGTTAAATCCATGGTTTATGCTAACAAACCAACAACTCTAGAAGCATTGGAGGCTAATATTCAGCAAGCCATTTATGAAATAAAGCCAGAAATATTGGAAAAAGTGGTCAGAAATTGGACTGAACGGATGCGCTTCGTAACCATTAGTCGTGGTGTTCACATGCCGGAAGTCATGTTCAAATCATAAATGCCTTTAACTGTACTTTCATAATAAAATTATAACCAAAACATTCCGTCAGGTTTTTAATGTTTTATTTCATTTTGAAGTTCTCATGCAACTAAAAAAACACCCTATAGTATTCAATAAAAACTGTTTGAATTGTACACTCGATTGAAATTGACAGTTGCAGACTGCACAGTTATATAAGTTTAGGAACTTCCTAAATTATCTTTTTATATTTCTTAAAAAGTCTGGTCTCCCTCTCCAGAGTCCATCTCTACCAATCGTACATAAATACAATGTTTAACAGGGTCGTTTTTGTAAGGGGTGTGAGATGTACGCCACTATATATAGCACTTATAGCCGTTATAGGGAAAGAAAAGTTGCCTATAAGAATTATAGAATTTATATAGTGTTATAGACCCTATCGGTGCGATTCTGATTTGACATAACAATCTGGTTATGATAACCAAATGGTTATTTTATAACAATGTGGTTATTTGGGAGTATTTGGTATTCTGATCTTCAAGACATAACCATGAGGGGTGTGGTTTCTGAACAATAATGGTTATAATTCATGACTATCACAACAACTGCATTTCAGTGGTTGTTAGACCTATGGTTATACCTTTTCTGCAGTAAATTCGTTAGTTTGTCAAAATAATTACAAGTATTTTTATAATTGTTGCATTAATCGAGCAGTGAATAATGGACCCATTTGGTGTTAATTTTCACTTAAATTTTGAAAACATGTATGAAAATGTTGAAAATCAGTAAGAAAAATTAAATAATTAATTTTTTTTAAATTTTTTGAAATAACCTACGTTTAGAGTACCGATTGATTCGGAAGAAGTGGAAGAATTACCGTTAGTCCCACATGAAGTAGAAATACTTAACAGAGATGGTAAAAAGCATATACTTTTGGTGGTATATTGAATTAATGATGTTTTCTTTTTAAGATTATGCTAACTGCTGTAAAAAATATGAAGTTGTGTTTCTATTTACCTGCACAGTAAAAGAATCGAAATTATGTTGCTGTTTCTATTCACCTGCCATGCAGTGCAATAGAAACAGAGCACATTTTTTTTTAAATGTTGAAATTTAAGATATTTCTAAACTTTTTTGATCTTGCGAATTGAAGTACTAACTAAGACCCATATTTTAAGCTATCTAGGGCATCAAAAACCTTGAGTAGGTTTTCTGTTATTAAGACATCAAAGTTGAAAACTGTTTCTAATTCACCCCCATTTTACGGTATGCTTACGCGCACATTGTACGGCACCTTAATGACGTCAGTCTGTGACCCCAAGCTATGGGGACCTACCTATGGTAGGTAGAGACTAGAGATAGTGAACATTTAGATATCTATATTAGGCCTTTGGCTATTAGCAAATACTTTACTTTACAATACGGGAAACTCGTGCATATTTTCGGCGACACAAAATCGCAGCGCCACTAGCGGCTGGAAACGTAAATTAACGCTACTTGACGAAGGTTATGTTGTTTTATTAAGGGTATAGGGCTTTGTTTAAATAATAATTTAAGTAAAAACTCTAATTATAACCAATACGGTTAAAATCGTACTGTAAATTATAGTAAATTACTAATTATCACCCACCAAATCTCGACAGTTTCGTTAGTATACGTCTTAAGCCAATAGGTGGCACCCTTATAAATGTCGCCGAAAATAACAATAGAATTTGCAAGTTTTTCCCGTATTGTAAAGTAAAGTATTTGCTATTAATTAGTCTATGTTAGGTCACTGAATGACGTCGTGCGGCGCAGGTGAGTTTATCTTTAAAGTTATAGTAGCATGCAACTAACCCCTTAACTTATAACCATCTCCTTGTTAACTTACAATAACAATGTTAACAAAACTCAGTATTCTGATTAAACTCACATAACCATGATGATTATATTTTATCCGTTTTTATTTTTTACTCCTATTTAGAATTATTTCATATGTTAAAGTCCTTGCCAAATATCTGTGCGTCTACGTCACTAATTTCTGATTAAGAAATGACGTACTGAATATAATGTAGGACGTCGTTCAGCTTTAGTAAAAAGAGTACAAAAACATTTGCATGTCTTGTTGACCGAAACTAATAAAAGTCGTACGTTACTAATATTGCACATTATAGAAACAAGCAATAAAAAATTAGTATGTCTGAGCTATTACCATAAATGATGGGTAAAAATTTTTGATTTACGTAGTTGTTACGTCTACGTTTCTATGGTAAGAGAGAAAGTTGCATTAAATTAAAAAGAAAAGATGCATTTTAAAAAGCACTCGTTTGACTCATGTTTTCCAGCTTGATTCATACCATTTTCAACTATGACGTAGACGCACAGATATTTGGCAAGGACTATATACTCATGTTGTTCACTTGTACAAAATTTAAAAATGTAACATTATCAATAAATTTTAGGGGTTTAATTAAAGCCAAAGAAGTTCTCGAAACAATGAGAGGGACTGATATGGAAATTACATCTGAAACTCACTTCAAGTTGTTGAGAGGTTTGGCTTTGTATAACAACGAAGAAGAGTTTTTCAGCTCTCTTAAAGAATTTAATATAAAATTACAAGATCACAACTATTTTGATTTACTTCTGACGTTGGGATCCAAAGGAAATCACACGTGGTTAACCAGGGTAAAAGGGTCACCAAAAGTCGTAACCAAAATTAATTTTTTTCATTCAGGTTCTAAACGTTTTCGGACCATTGAACATGTCAAATCAACATATTCAACAATTATTAACTTTGCTATGCAAGCAACTCATTTATTTAAATCAATCCGATTCTGCAATTTTTTATTATAAACTGTTTGTAAAGCCACTCGAACAGGACAATGGAGAATACGCGTATACCTTACTGAAAAATATGGTTTTAAGTAAAACTGTAAGTTTCTAGTTTTATTTAAATTATGCTCATCAATATAATAATATAACCCCCCTTACTTTTGTTTAGCCTGTAGAGAAGATTATCAAGTTAATAGATGATTTGAAGACTTCTAATTTGAATGTTTTGGCTTTGGAAAAGTTAACTAACGTGGCGCTAAGGAATGACACTGAAGTGGCTTGGAAGCTGTTGGAAAGATTTACCGTACTAAGACCGCATTACTTTTGGCCGATTCTTATTGAATCTGGACAAAAACAACGAGAAATTGGTAATTGTACGTGAACTTCGTTGCGACCTTTGTAGTAATAATATTTTAGGAATTGTTTCGACTCTAAAAAAAATGATTGAATGGGGAGTGAGGCCAGATTGTGAGACCTTGGAGTATTACTGTATTCCATTTTGTGGTTTAAATAATTATCAAGATTTGTACAGGCGCATGCAAAGCTTAGGTTTAACTAATCGCGAGCTTTTTCCTCCATTCTTGAGGATTTTACTTAAACAAAACGATGTGTCTGCCTGTTTGGAAATCTGTAAAAATAACGAAGTTAATGGTGTGTCGGTAGAACAAATTTTACGATGTCTCCTTGGAACTTGGGTTTACACTAAAGATAATCCAAATATTACGGAGATTTTACTATACATCAGTAAAATGTCCAACAAACAATTGGATTATTCTGGAATTTTTCTTTGCAAAACTTTACGATTACGTTATAAGTTATTACATTATATAGATTTTTTTAAATTACTTAAGGTTAGTAACAAATAGGGACGGGTGATATTGAAAATTTTATCGAATATTCGAAAATGATTTGATATATCGAAAAATAGTCCCTTTTATCAAATTGCACCCAATTTTATTTTAGAACTTCAAATATTTTAGGTCATGAAAAGCAAGAACATGTTCATATCTTCTACAAGTGCGGAGTCTTTGTTGAATATATTGCAGAAGTATCCACATCATGATTTCCCATTAATTAAAAACCTCAAAATAGCTATTGACGAGATGATATCGATTCGACATCTAGTTAGTTTGATAATTTTGCATTTTACAAAAAAATTTAATCCACAACTTTTAGCGTCACATGAACCTGCAACAATTGGAATTACATTTAATACATTTGCGACATCAAAACTTGGAAACAAGGGAAGTTTTGGGACGACTTATACCACACCATTGTAATTTAGGTAACGAAGAAACGGTTAAAGAATTGAGACAAGAGTTTCAAGACTCCGGTTACAAAGCAACCACAAGAATTAATTCTTCATTGATGTACCTTTACATTCAGAAAGAAAATGTTGTAGACGCCTTCAATACCTACAAAGACTTGCGAAACGGTAGTTCGAATTTTAAGTTAAATGATGTTAAGATAATCGATTTGGCCGCTTTGCTGGTTAAAAATAATCAGTTGGATGCGGCTCTAAAAATTCTTGAAGATGAAACGAGGGAGAGGTTTTTATGATTCCAATGTTTGTACTAGGTTCTTAAATTTTGTTTTTAGAAAGGTAAAGGACGGGGAACCATTGTTGAGAAATTGTTGGCGACTTCTTGAATCGGCGAATGATGAAATGGACATGCAAAAATTATTTCAGTTTTTGACAACAAATGGTTATTGCCAGGTCTCTAATGTTGTATTAGGGCCGTTAGTTAAATTTTATATTAACAGAGATGATTTAATTAAAGCAGTGGAAATGTTCAAAGATTGTGTAAATAAATACAATTGTACACCTCAGCAGTTGGAATTACTTTGTCAAGTTGTGAAAGTGCAAAACAAAGAACTCACAGAGGAAGTTTACAATTGTATAGTCAAAGTCCATGGATCCAAAAGTGCCTATGAATCGTTAATAACCGCCTTAGCACAAAATGGTTTTACCGAATCGTTAAGAAAGGCGTTATCGGTGAGGAAATTTGATTAAAGATAATTTTAAGTAGTCATTTTTTCTTTTATTTCAGGAATGCAAGTATAATCTAAACCCCTTGGTAAAAATTAGGTGCGACCAATGGATAAAAGAAAATAATCTTCAACCATTGGAAACTTTAGCTGCAGCCGTTTTTCGATTACCTATGGCTTCAATAGACACAAGGATTATTTATAGTAACATAATAAAATTGCATAGTAAAAATAATGACTATGAATCTGCAGTAAAGTTTTATAGAAATGTAGTGGAAAAAGACGATTATGCTAAACCAAGTCCGTTGACCTGTAGAATGATGATAAACTGAACTAGGAGGTAGTAGGTACCTACTATTACTAGTCTATGTAAATACAAAATACTTGTTATTGAGTAATATGAATTTTGTAAAGTTATTTTAATAAAGCAATTTTATTATTAAATTTACTTTATTGTAATAATATATTTTCATAAGTACAATGAGACACTTTTGAAGCAGTTACAAAAGTAGAGGGTTAAGTACAATATCAAAAATTTGGTTAAATTTCGGAAAACAAAGTAAGATTCCTTTACTGTTCTTGAACAATTCCAATTTTTCAGCGAATTTTCATGTATTCTAATGCGGTAATCGACTGGCGCAGTCGGTTTTTGCGTAAGTGGGATATTTAAATTCAGTCTCCACGTCCTCAAAGTAGTAATAGATTATAGAATATTAAAAAAGGCAACCAAATTTTGTTGGATGTTTTTTTACCCTAAAAATTAAGTTTTGGGAGACAATTACATTTTTAATAAATTGTATTAATTTTCTGTAAGATAAATCGACTGGCGCAAGCATTATACTATTATCTCGCTGTTAAGGGATAATCGGAGAGAATTAATTTATTAACTTCCTAAAACTGGAACCATGAGGCGTGCAACAGCTTCCTGTGCCTTCCGGTACCTCCCTTTTTCTGAGAGTATCATGTTTTAAATAATGCTAGAGTGGGAAGTTAAAACAGTACAAGTCAAAAAAAGTAACTTTTCAGGAGAGCATAAAAACTGTATAACTTTTTTCATAAAAATTTTAAAATTTTCAAAAAATTAATTATAGATATTTAAGGGTGCAACTATTAACAAATGAATAAAAAAAATTTATAAATGCACTATTAAAGTAATTACATGACTTGTACTCTTTGGACCAATACAGTTAAAACTGACTTGTACTATAATGACCATAACAAATGTACATAAAGTATAAATAAAGTATAAATAAATTTATTGTGAATTATTACAAATTACGTATCACCAATAAAAATAAGTTATTATTTATAAATTAATTATAATTTTAAAAATTGTTAAAATTACTATTAAATAAATTTTTTTTTTGAAAAATTAAATTTCTTCAAATTCTTCAATATCAGGATGTGTCATTTCCGTTACAACAATTTTTTTTGTTCTTCCCTACTGTACGAACTAACTGAAACCAGTCGTAAGATGTTAAATTGGGTATTCCAACTTCTTTTTCTGTTTTTCGATTTGACCATGATCCGCATCACATTCCATGTGGCTATGTCCACTAATCAGAAAATTTTGCTCAACATATTGTAAAGTAGACTTATTTTGCATCAAACACATTTGATTTTCATATTCAAAGTGTCACATTTGTGATAAGTATCAACTTGTGGCTTTTTAAAATTGATATTCAATTTGTGGAAATTGACTTGTACTGTTTTAACTTCCCACTCTAGTACTAATACAACTCAATAAACTGCTTATTATTGGGTGGAATAAAAGTACAAGTCAACATGTACTGTTTTTCTCGCGCACGATTTGAGCGTTTTATTTTGTACTTTTAAGATCAATGGATTTTTAAGCATGTTATAACAGGTTTTGACTTGTACTTTTTTTACCACATATAAATATTAACCTGACAATTCCAAATATGCACTTAACACAATTTTGAAAAAAATTGACTTGTACTGTTTTAACTTCCCACTCTAGATGTAACATTCAATTCTTACGACAGCGTAGCATTGTGACTACCAGGTTGTCCGCGGTTGGGTCCCATCCCATCTAAAATAATGGAATAAGATGTGTTCAACAGAGTCATCAGAAGCACAGTAGTCACAATTGGGAGTCGTACATTTGCCTATACAGTGAAGGTAGAATTTGAAACATCCATAACCTGCCTGGTTAAATTTAAATGGTAGTTAAATCTCTTTAAATCACCTGTTGCACGTTTACTCCCTCGCATCAGTATTCATGCAGAACCTCAAACAGGCACTTTTCCCTTGAGGA
The DNA here is from genome assembly GCA_958510855.1 of Rhagonycha lutea. Taxonomy (NCBI): domain Eukaryota; kingdom Metazoa; phylum Arthropoda; class Insecta; order Coleoptera; family Cantharidae; genus Rhagonycha; species Rhagonycha lutea. The sequence continues at coordinate 11,010,999 of OY294037.1, forward strand.
AGAAATATATTAACACATTGCATAATTTATTTATTTATTTTGTTTCGATAATAATTATTTTACAAATTACAGTTTTAGTTTTATTTTTTTCATCTGTTTTACAAAACTTTCAAAAGTCAACCGTAAACCAATACAGGTCCCACATTTTGAACCAAAAAGTTAAGCAGAGTGTATAAATTAAATGTTTTTTAATAAGTTTTCTTCAAAAAAAATTAAAAACTTTTAAGTATAATATCGTCGGGTTGTTGGTAAAAATGACCAAATGTATAGGATTTCTATGTTAGTTGGTCACTTTTACCAACAACCCTACGATATGAAATTTAGCAAAAAATAGTTTCGCGGTTATTCAGAATTATTTTCTTGATGCATGCCCAGTGCAACGAACATAATTTTATCTCACACAGGAGAAAAACCATTTGCTTGTGATGATTGCGATATAATTCAAAATTAACAGTTTATAACGATTTGATAAAAAAAAATTAATTATTTGTGTGATAAAATGGAGAAAATACCACAACTCAAAAATAAATCAATAAAATGAATATAATCAAGAAATAATTATATACTACATCCTACTAAGTAGTGTAAATTAACTAAAAAATTGGTTTTCTATATCATCTTTGAATATTGTTTCAATCTACAGATATTTCGAAATTTATTTAAGTGCTTAGAAATAACTTATTTTATGATGTTATTTACACTTACAAAAGAATAAAAATTTATAAAATTACAGATTTAATTAAAATAAAACTTGCTTAAAAATATACGACAAACGAGAGCACTTAGATTAACCGACTCATTAAAATCTATAGCACAACCTTTTGAGTGTATATTTCAAAAAAGTTATCATTTTGTAAACTTTCACTTTATGTCAACATATTTAATTATGATAAACTGATTTTTGCAATAAACCAAATTTAAATTCTAACAGCAACATAAAACCTGAACATTAAATACTAATGATATAATTTTATAGTCCTTGCTATGTAACTTTGGTGCTACGTCATCGCACGTCATCAACATTACGTAACACCAAAGTTACCTGGCAAGGTAACGGTACTATACCTACTAGTTGAGTTTTACTGCAACAAAGTTAATAAAATAAATAGATTAGTTATCATTTCAGGAATATCAATCAGTCTTTAATTTCAAATTTTACATTGAAAGTATTAGTTGTTTGATTAGTTATCGATCTTTTTAATTTTAAGTGCACGAATATGGGAAGAAAAAAACCCATCATATTTATGCAGGTTTTTAAAAACTTTGTGGATATTTTGAAAGAAATGTAGCCCAAGTTTCTCAAAGCAAAAAGAAATTTCAATCCAATATTTTTAGGTTAACTTATTTAATAGTATTTTGATTTCTATCGAACTTTTCTGATATACTTTTTCAAGTGAAAATATTGTTTGATATTTTTCTGATTAAACCTATCTATTCGATTCAAAATTTTATGAATATTTCATTTGCCAAATTTTCATTCAAATTTTCTTAAAATAAATAAAACTTTGGTTTATTCATAAGGAACAGAAAAAAAATTAAAATGTTTTAAGGGCTTCGCAAAAATGTAGGTAATTTGAATTAAATTGAATAAGAAAAGTTTGTCACATCGTACAGTATTTATGAAAATGAAAGGAAAATGTGTACTGGGTTTATGTTTATCTGGTTCTAAGAAAGTTCCATTTTATGCATGATAAATTTGCCATTCAGAGATTGAAACTTTACCTAAAAATTTACCTCTCTAGAAATACACTTACAAAAGACTAAATAAACAAAATCGTTTTTACGGAAATGTGAAAAATATTTGTTACGTTCAGTTACCCCAGCACCAAAATGCTAATTCAAATTTGAGATTTAAAGCTTCGCAACAATAACAATTTTCCTTATAATATAAAAATATTTACTAATCATATTCACAATTAAATTTAATAAATTATTCCGTGGGCTTTCCATTTCCCTGTTTTTTAAACAAATTTAAATTCTCTATTTATATTTTAATTCGAGAAAAAGGATTTAAATTAAAATGTTCACTTTTCGCTATAAATAATAACCAAATAATTGAAACGTTGCACTAAACGTGTCTAATCACACCCCCTATTACTAAAGGGTGGAATTTGCAAATACAAATCGGAAATGTCATTGAAGATGACAGAAAAGGGCTGATAATTTTGATTTGCTATGCCTCAATAACCATTTAAATTTTTGATTTTGATTTCTCACTGTTATAAAAAACATTTAATTTTGAAATGAATAACAGATCTTAAAATCAACAGAAATTTTATAATGCAGCGTAATTTTCGAAGTTGCCTCTCCTACTGTCCAATTTAGTTCAAAAATAAATTAGGTCGGATTATTCGTTTTCGAATGAAAGCAAAACGGTTAGAAGTTGCTATCTCTAAAAAGTAATAATTATTATTATTATAATAAAAAGTAGAAACTCCGGATGTTAAAATAAAAGCAAAATAATGAGCGAACCTGGAAAAGAACCTCGATTATCCGAACCATTATGTGGAAAATTCTATCGTAAAATAAATGGTAAAACCGATTTTCCAAAATGTGTTCCACCTGGACTAAAAAATTGTTTTGGTACCTGCTATTGAAAACGGCACTGGTAGATTCTGAAAACACAAAAAGGAAGATTACAATAATTATTTTAATAATAATTTATAAGATTTGTGAGACCGAAGTTACCATTCTCTCATGTATGAGGGATCTAACGAGTCTCGTCCCCTTTATAAGGCCAAGCAACTATGACCTTCATATTTGATAAAGATTCCCAGTTCTTTTCTTTAATTATTATTTGTGAGACCAAAAGTCGATTAACTAGGACCTCCAAGTACGGTAACGATCTCGACTTTGTGATGGTGAAGCACTAAGCCCATATAAATTGACACTTACGTCATCCTAACCTAACCAATTACGGAAGCTTATTTGGTTGAATAACCAATGACGATGCTTAACACCAAAGACCCAAGTGCCAATTTAGTTAGATTGTACTATACCTATCCGTATAATTTGTATTACTTTTAAGTCGGTTTTAACAATTTTCCTTCTAGCAAGACCATAGGGGCAAGTAGGGGGGAGCTAAGCCCCCCAAAATTCAAGTTAGCCCCCCCAAAATATCCCAATTTTTCGTTATTTTTACCCCCTCCCTTAAAAAAATTGTTTGAAAACATTTTTTAGCACCCCCAAACTTTTGACCCTAGTTGCGCCTATGAGCAAGACTGGGGCATTCCACCAGCAGTAAAAAAGTAACAAGACGGCTTTACAAGATTAACAATAACGCAAAATTTAGATGTTGAACTGTCATATTATTGTTTTCTCACCGCTGCGCTAGGAGGATTCCATAAGACCCCTTGATCCTTTTTTTAATTCCATTTTCTAGGGCTGACTAAAAATGTTGAGATGGGGGTAAGTCCCCTTAATCTCCCTCCTAACTACGCCCCTGTCTTTGAGCCTATAAATGTTTTGGATCTGGTAGGTAACTTGCTAAACTGGCTTTTAGATGTGGATATGAGTCTGATTTTTGTTAATGGACCTATGAGGATCGATAGCTTTAAGTACACTTCAAAGCACAAGAATTTTCTTCTAAATTTTTCAAATTTCTATAGTATTTCTTCTAAAATACCGAAATTTGAACTCAAAATATAAATTTTTGCTTTAGTCTTAGAACAAAATATTTGACATGATTGTAACTTTTGACAATTGATTAGCCACATCAACACTAAGCAGGCGCGACGAAGCATGCTGACAATAATGGGGGTTATTAGCCCCCCCCCCTTGAGGTGCCTTTAAGAACCAAGGTCCGGATCCGTGCATTATCAAGTTTCCCATTGTTAGGTTACAAAATTTAATTTCCAAATTACGTGTACTATTACAAAATCTTACCGACCAACGATCTAATATTATCTATCTTTGTAAAAACTTACCAAAATTATTTTAAATTGTACAAACTAATTGTGCACTGTTAATTTAGAAAATAATAAGTTATGCATTATTTAAGTGACGAATCATTCAATATTCATATTAACACCATGACAACACGAAGCAATTTTTATATGGCTACTAGAAAAAAAAAAGAAAGTCAGAAAACAGCATTTTATTTAAAAAGGAAACACCCGACTTCCGTAAGCTGTTCCCTATATTAGGGACGGTTCTGTGGGAGAGCTTCCTCCTAATTTTGGATCCCCTCAAAATAAACAAAAATTTATTTCTAGACCTATCGGCAAACTTTTTGCAACAAAAAGTTGGTAATTTATTCTTGTACAGTTGAGAAATTAAGTATTTCTTCCCCTTCCTCCGAGAAAATTAGGTAGTTCCTGGGAAAAAAACAAAATAAAAATAATATTATGCTAGTCCATTCATTCTCCAATTTATTCTCATTCCAAGATATACTTTATAGCCAACTGAAATTTTTTGTTACATGTACACTATATTAATCAAAAAAAATTTATTGTTTCAATAATAAAATCCAAAATGAACGAAGTGAATGAAAGTCTTGAAGCTACCACAAATCTAGATAAATTGCCAACAGATGACTTTGAATTTTTAAATTTTTTAGGAAAGGGATCCTTTGGTCAAGTTTTTCGAGTTCGAAAATTACACGGGAAAGATGAAAACAAAATTTACGCTCTAAAATCGATGTGTAAATATTCAATTATAGGCAAGAGTCGTAAATGTCTTCCTCACGCAGTTAATGAATTTAACATTTCCAGATCCCTAAAGCATCCCTTCTTAGTTGAGTTGATGTACGTTTTTCAGAATAAAGAGAAGATTTATTTTGTTTTGGAGTATTTAAGTGGAGGTACATTGCACCAACTTCAGAAAAGAAAATATTTATTTGATGAACCGGCCGCTTCTTTCTACATGAAAGAACTTATTTTAGCAGTTGAACATTTGCATTCGAAAAATATTATTCATAGAGATATAAAACCTAGCAACATTTTATTGGAATCGAATGGACACATCAAACTTACAGATTTTGGTTTGGCCAAAGACCAAATCTACGATGAGAGATCAACTCACTCGGTGTGTGGTACTCCATCTTATATGGCACCAGAAATTAGAAATAAAACAGGTTATGGAAAAGCTGTTGATTGGTGGGCATTGGGAGTATTGTTTTATAAGTTGACAGTAGGATATAATCCTTTTATTAAAGAAAACGGAGAAGCTGTATGGTTAAAGATTTCTAAGGGAACTTTTATCATTCCCAAACATTTATCACTGGAAGCGCAAGATTTAATTTCGAAATTGATAGAAACTGATCCAGTTGTAAGATTGGGATCATCTGGTCCTCAAGAAATAAAAAACCACAAATTTTTTTATAACACCTCATGGGATAACGTTTTACAACGTTTGGAAAAACCACCATTTGTAACCAGTCTTTCTAAAAGAGTCAACGATCAACTTATCCAAACAAATACACCTACAGAAATTCTTCTTGATACTAAAGTGATTGAAACTGTTCATGCAAGGAATAATGATGTGTTTAAAGAATTCAATTTTGTTAATCCCAAGTTATTGTAGAAACCTTAAAAACTGAGCATTTTATCCTTCCTTTTTGTCGACCCTATAGTTAGTCTGTTCACCACAACATTTGTGAACCATTGAAGCCAAGTTCAAATTTAGATTAATTTATGTTGACACATTTATACTTCTTAAGCCATTTTTTTAAATAAAGAAAAAATAGAAAAATAAATTTAAAATATTTTAGCCAGGTCGTCCTGTATTATTAGACGCAGCAGTATTATTAGATTACCAACTTTAACATGCCAAAATTTCATTTATCAAATATATTAAGTTTTAGAGATGGGCTCGCGGGGAGTTGTCCTAGACCCAAGCTAAATTAGTGGAAATGAGCTTAGAAAATTTAAGTACTATCTGAATTTCTTTGCGGACCATTAAAATTGCACTATGGACCACCGGCACCGGTCCGACATCCAAAATTTTCCGAAGCTCAAGAGGCCAAAGAGCATCCTTGCTCCACGGCCCACCTAAGAAATATATTTACATGATGAAAACCTTACTAATCACATTTCTTCTAGACTACAACTTCCAACCGCCTCTACGATTGCACTTGTTAGCCAACCAGGCCTCAGGAAACCAGCTTGATGACCCAAGAAGAAACCATCAATCAAGGCATGTTCTTGCGACACTTTTTATAACTCTTTAGACTAAATGCATCAGACACAATTTTTCTTTGTATTTTATAGTCTTTTTTGAGAGAATCCTCCTGTGGAAGGAGGTCGCTATCACCTTTTTTTATTTATTTTTTTTTCATTGACGACTCTTTTAAGAGTGGTGCGGTGTTTTGCTCTATTGAACTTCGGAGGAAAGCACCTGCGGTGCTTAATTTTGTCGGATATTTTGTCAGGTGCTTTCTTCTTCTAAGAGAAGAATAAAAGGAATTTTTAACCAAAATGATCTCCCACCCTGCTTACGACAAAAAATTTTTTTCTAATATAATAACACATTTTAATTTAAAATTTCGTTAGCTACAAATGGAGTTTGAATGACTTCGAACTTGGGAGTCGTTTGGGTCGAAGAAGGTTTGGGCGATAATACAGTGTGTGGGATTATTTACCACCAGAAATGGTAGAAATGTTAATGTCAGGAAAAGAAAAAAACAAGGAGAGAAAGCCGTACTCACAGTATGTCGATAATTGGTGTTTGGGGATTTTGTATTTCGAATTTTTGGTGGGCTATCCTTGCTTTGAAAGTAAGTCGAAGGAAAAAACATAATATACAAGAATTTGTGAGATTGACATTAAAATATCCACCTAGCATACCATCAGGAGCGATCGATTTAATTTCTAAGCTATTGAGAAGATCTTCTACAGACAGAATTATTTTAGACGATGGTTATGCATCATCCGTGGATCATTTCAAATACATAGGACCCTTGGTGTTTTTAATATAAGATTAATGATTTCTTCTTAAGAAAATTATGTTATCGTCACTACGTTTTATTTTAATAAATTAAATTCAGGATATTGCAAATAACTAAAGAGTAAGGTAAAAGAAAAAAATTATTGTTGGTTTTTATTTTTACAACGTAATCCAGGAATCTAATGCAAAAACAAATTAACAAATGAAGTTATTTAGTTATTAGAAACACATTAAAAATTTGATGCATAAATTGAAGAAAAATGTTGTAATTAAAGAAGAAATTTAAACTTTGCCCAGGGTAAGAAATGGATTAAGGCAAATATAACATATCTAATTTTGTTCTTAAATATGTAGATGAAAACCAATTTGAAGCAAATCCTTGAACAAATACCCCATATTTATTATTTTAAATTATTGCAGCTATTGAAGGAAGCACGTAAGTTTTTTTACCATTAATGGTCATTCCATCGGAAATTATTCAATGCTGGTTGCTTGACCATTTTATAAAAAATTTTATATTTGGTTATTGTATATAAATCACTAACAAATTCGAGAATAAACTTTTTTTGATCTCCTGTTTGTCTTTGGCAGGCATTTTTCTGTCTTGGTCGACACCATAGAGTCGACACTCAAATTTTGAAAAATATAGTTGTAAATCAAAAACCGTAGATATTGAATGTTTTTTTTTTAAGTTGTTTGTTTTCTAAAAGTTTCAAATTTGTTGGAGGTCCCTCACCAGAGATACAGAGCTTCAAACTTCGGTTATTTTCAAAAATTTGTGACATTTATGCTTAGGTCAGAAGAAAAGGGTAAATCTCTGGGGCATAAATTTTACATCCTTCTCCTATGGATTCAAGTGTCAACCAAGACAAACGAGAGGTCAACAATATAAAAAAATTTTAAAATGGTCGAGCTATCACTTTATTTCTTCCTAAATGTTTGGTTTAAAGTTTAAGTAAAAAATTAATTTAGTAAGTGCCTGGATGCACCTAATCGTTGGTTGAGTTACAACCAAATTCAAATTCCAAGCTTGATTTGTGGTGGTATGAACTTACTATTACTTGGGGGATCAAAAAAATAGATGGGAAGTCGAGCATCTATTTTACTTTTTAGTTATATAAAAATGAACCTCCACAAACATTCATGAAAGGTTTAGTAAGTGTAGCCCTGTCGACCACGCCAAATTCTTCATCCAAAACTCTGTTAATGAGGAAAAGGGATTTCAACAAATTAAAAAATAATTAAGGGAAACTGTTTTTATATTTGCTTACAACATACAACATAATTTTGTATTTAACAATCAATATACATAATTTTCTAAACAATTAATTTTTATACATGAAAAATTATCTAAACATTAGAATGAAACGTAAAATACCTCTAAACATAATTTTCTTTTACAGACAAAGAGATGAAAAAATTGGGATTCATTTACAGGATACACGGATAACTGCATTTCCTTGAATACTCCACAAATAGCATGAAAATTTTGAAGTTTATCTGAGTACCTAATTTTTCTCGTTGTTAGCAATTAAAGATAAACTAAACCAATTTATATTTAAATTTGTCGCCAAGTATAATGGAACTATTAAGTATTTACTATTATCAATTTAACGAATGAAAATTAAGACGTATCATGTGCTTTCAGTAAATCGTTTTGTTTCAATAATCACAGAATGGCGTTAATATCTCCATCACATAAATTTAAAACTATCAAAACTTTTATTTACTTAAATTTAAAACTATCAAAACTTTCGTTACCCAATTGGTTTGCCAAAATTTTTACATGGATTATTTTGTGCTCGTTGTAGTAATGAAAGCATAGTAATTGAAATGTAAATTTTCTCTCAGTCTCAAGAATGTACGTGACTCGTTGAAAATGATTCTGAACAAAAACCGTGTTAAACTGAAATGTTATAAAATATTGTCATTGTTGTCGCCAACGCGAAAATTATTTTTACTGAAATTTGGATCATTTTAAAAATTTGAAGAATAGATAAAGTTATAATTTTCCATTTATAAAAATATTTAAAATAATGAAATTCTTTATGATAGTAATCTACCAAGCATAGAAAACGGTATGACATTTGAAGAGAGAAAATTTTACTTGGGCGTACGTGTAGTGAAGTCAAAAATATTTTTTTTATTTATTTTCAACTATTTGTTTCCAGATCAGCAATTTATCAGCAAAGTCAAACGATTTTTTTCGCTATAAATTTATTTGCATTTACTTGAATAACTTAATAAGTAATACCATTGATTTATTATATAAACTACCTACTATGCCTTCAACTTATCCTGATTATATTTCGATTAATATAATAGGTATATTACATAATCAACGGTAGTACCTACTACGTGCTAAAAATTGTGGAATTACTGAATTCAATGGTTTTGCATTTAAAATATTAGTTTAGATTATTCATTTCTCTTTCTAGTATAACATTGCTTCCAAAATACACACTAGCACGAGTACGAATTTAACTATGAAAATGATAAATTTAAACAGCTTTGTGTGAAATTGTTGTCCATCCCATTGTTTGACTTATCCATTGACACCAACACCATATTTAAATTTTGAAGTTGAGGTAACAATAATAAGAACTATTTGAGGGCTATCAGGTTACGATAAAGAAGTAACATATTAATAACTGGAATTTCCAATGTCGACCGACACCAAATGTGGAATGCGACTTCTTTACATTGACAAAAACATTTGGCCGACATAATTTTGAAATTATTTCAATGAAAGGCATCTTCATGTGATAATTTGATTCATACATGAATTACCTCAGAATATACGAATAATAAGAACTATCAGATTCGTTATCCGTTTCCATATCAACTGCGGACCAATTCTGTATGGTTATAGATAATTTTAGCAACTGGCATTGGTTATCTTGCATATTGAATCCTTCATACGCAATTCAAAAGATTTCTACAGCCATCTTGATTGCATTGATTGATTATACTGGTTTATTGATTACTACCAATAACTTCAGGCGACATTAGTAAGTAAAATTTATTTTAACCTTTCACACCATCTCAGTTGCAACCGTCGACAAACATTTCATGCACTCGAAAGGATATTTCAAAAACGGACATGTTCTTTTCGGCCCCTCTTATTTTAGTTTTCTAAAGCGTTTAAGTTTTTAGAATCATTTGAACACTCCTAGCTCCATAAAATTTTGAAAAGGTTATATGGTCTTCCATGTCGAAATCTACATCTCATCGTCACCCGAATACAAAATTTTTGAATTTTTTCCGCAGACTCAATAATTTGCAATTCCGGGTATATGATGGAAACAATGACCAAATTATTACTAACCAAAATGTTTAAATTTCGAGCCAGTGGTATTTGAAGAAACATTTAAATTACATCTGATTTTCAACGTTTTAGTTGCTTAATTGATAATAATAAGAAGCGAATAAAATATATAAAATTTGGATGACATCTTTGCAGGTTTTTTTTTAGAAATTCCACGAGTAATTAAAAGGTTGGCAGTAACTTTTAAAAATATTATCTGTCAGTTTGAACAAAAAGCAACTACCTACCACGCGTTCTTCAAATTTTTAAATTCTCTTTCCATGCATAATGATGTTTGAAATACATAATCAATTAAAAATTTTAAAATATTTTTTCAATGGAAAAAAAATTGAAAAAAAAAAATTGGTTTAGTTAGGAGAAAGAGCTACAACTGGGAGGCACCCCAGTGCTCTACTTTCTCCTAATAGTTTCGCGCAATACACTGGCACTGCAGGAATTCCAATTCCTGTCCAATACCTTTCATGTAACAGTAAGAAAATACTCATTTCACTTAATCTAAAAAGAATTATTTGCAATAATAATCCTACACAAAAACGAGCATCGACAAAATTTAAAGATACATGTTTAGTAAAAATTTACCTGAAAGCACATAATAGTCAAAAAATTGGCCAAAATATTACGTTTTTTATATACTGCTAAAAATACCCAAAATTTTGTCAATAAAAAAAAGTTGTATTACATTTCTACCAATAAACACCCGATATTCATTCTTAAATTTAAGATTTACAAGTAGAAAAATTGGTTAAAGAAATTGAAGTCATTCCAAGTTGTCTTTATAACTGTCATGTAACAGAAGGAATAGGAATTTTCTTGATTTCATTTTACAATCGCCAATTATGTAATGTTTTCAAAAAAAAAATTTGAATCTTCATCAGTTGCTACAAAAACTGAAATATGGTAGATTAAAATTTCCACACCACCAAACAATGGGTTACCTGACAAGCTTAATATGAATAGGATTGACTTACTTTATCTTGATTTTATTTGGAAAAATTTTGAGTGTATTCGATTTTGTAAATGATTTTATGATTTTTTTCTGGTAAATTTTAGTATTCTTCCACCATTATTGTGATTTTTAAATTAAAATTATTGTAAACTATTAAATTTAATATAAAATTTGTAATACGATTTGTTATTTCAAAATAATTGTGTTTCTATAGAAATATAAATAAAATAATCTAGGATTCTAGATTTACTACTTGCAAATTATTCATCCAGGCAGTGGCGTAACTAGCTGTGTGCAATGCACATAGCTATAATATAAAATATTTCACTTCTTGAAATTCAATCCTTATTCACTATCAAACATATTAGGTCTGTTCCAACAACGAGGAATTTCCAGTAATATTACTACAACGCAAGTGCAATAGATAAAAAGCATGACTTTTTATCTATTGCGCTTGAGTTATAGTAATATTACTGGAAATAATCGTTGTTGGAACAAAGCTATTATAAAAGACCAGCACGCTCCTTTGCCTCCGCCGCCAGCGTGTCATTTTTTTTAGAACACAAAATCACCTCCCCCTGGGATCGAGTAAGCACACCAATCGAGTTTTCAACCTTGGCAAACTGCCCGTCCGTGGATGGGCCTTCCAGCTATTAGCAACAATAAATCACTGTATCTCTCAATTCTTACTCTTATAACCAGGGCAGTATTCAACTACCTGATATACCAAGTGAATATAAAAGTATCGAGTAATAAAAACACAACAAAACATTGTTTTCTAATGATTTATGATAAAAATACAACAAGTACAACTACATTATGATTTATACAATGCAACATTACTAATTAATACAACAAACAGCTGTACAAGGGCATTTATAACATCTCTAACATTAAATTTCCTATAAAATAATGAATATAACATAAAAAAGTAAATTGATTTCGGAATGATATTGCACTTCTTTTATGTTGTAATGAGAGAGGTTAAATTAAAAGAAAAATGAATGAAAGAATTCGTTCACCAAAATATTTACAATTGAGAAGCCCTTATAAAAATGATTTACATTTTGATAATTTTTCTAAAAATACTTGATATGTGTGTGTAACAATAAGAAGATACGTAATTTTTTTTTCATTAGTTTTATCAAACGTAATTCCGAAAGCAAAGAATAAAACATTATAAAACTATGTTATAAACACTTCCAATTCAACACAACTGTTAAAATTATTATAATTGTTATACCTAAAGCCAACGATAATACACTAAAAATACGGAGGTAGATAAATAGGATACAAAATTAACTTACTTAATAAAACAATACTCGTTAACATTATAAATAATAATAATATTACTACAATAATTGAAGTAATTATTTTTAAGTGGATTTAATAATTTATTGTTCATTTACAAAACACAATAATAGGTGGTTGGCGTTTGTCAAAAAACAAACGATAAAAATATGATATCACAGACGAAAGTTGATGTTTAACTGGAAAACAGGAACATGGTAAATATAGAATAGTGGAGGACAAAATAATCACTTCAATGATGTACATATAAACCGTTTTAGTAACTCTCATTTTTTCTTAAGCTAATTTGTTACTATACAAGGTGTTTCACTCTATGAATTTTTGTTATAACAAAATTTTAATATGGAAGAAGTTGGAAACGCCTGCAATAGCTGCATTTTAATAATATCAAAAACTTTCAATATTTTTAGTTTTTTAGGACCGATCTTTACAAATAAATAAACATACAACAAAACTTTAAAAGTTACACAGTAACAGCAAAAACTACTATTAAAAATGACTATGAACACTTTTAATAAAATGTAAAATGATAACGCTTGGTTACTAAGCCCAATTCATTATTTCATCAGTCTTCTATTATAAACGTTTAGTTAACATTAAATGATATCAAAAATACTAAAATAATTAATTATTACAAAAATGTTTTTTGAAAAGTTGATTTTTACAAAATAAACATTGATTTACAACATTTTTTCAACACCAACATGCCAATATCATTGATAGATTACATTCTAAAAACGTTTACGATTTCCTATTACGTAGTCAAAAACTGTATGAAAAATATAATATTTTATTATTCTCAACTAGTAAAAACTTAAAAAATTAGCACACTTCTTGAAATGTTATTTTGTGCATCCACGATTTTAGTTCATTTTAAACAAAGCAACGCATATTTCGTTAACAGTTTATAAATATTTATATTAAAATATTTAATTTATACATAATAACTATGTTACATTTAATATCAAAATGTATGTTCTGGATCACTTCATATTTGTCACTATTATGGCACAATTAATTTATATAAAACTGGGATTTTTACTAAATTTTGTTGCAATATTTTAACTGCCCATTAATACCTGTGATGTATTAGTAGTAAAGTAAAAGGGCTTCTTGGGGAAATAGGATTTATCATTCAATAATCTGCATAATCACAGGTGCTCAGTGTGACCCTTTCATCAAATAGCAGTGGTGACTTTTAGTTACAATTTTTCTACCTACATAAAGTTGACATAGTAGTAAATTTATACTAATCTATTAGCGATACTTTCAACATAAATTGTACTTCTATAAAAAAAAAACAGTGTAAAGTACTTCATATAAAAAATCTTTCTTCTATTGTTTTGGCACATTGGTTAAAAGTATTACTCTCCAAAAGAAAACCACTTTCAAAAAATTATTGGAAAGTAATTTAGCAAGGAGGTAACTGGAAGTTGCGTTAAAAATTAATAATGGTGCGTTCATTACGTAGGTAGGCAAGTATGGTAACTGAGACACGACGCAGATTGTTTCTGAGTCAGGTACAGAGATAATGTGGGCGTAACATCTCGTTAGAAACTGAAAAAAAAGATCCATTTACAAACAAAGATCTTAAAATGTGGCCTAGCCTGATTTTTTTTAATCAACTCAATAAATTCTCCAAAAGCAAGGTACAAAATTTAATTGAAATAACAAAATAAAGGGGGAGGTGCCAAGATTAATTTTTTTCTGCAATAGGACGTATATCCGCTCCTTGATATCATAAATGTAAAATGATATATTTAAATCAATTTTAATTTTCAAAAACTATTTCATACTTTCACAATCAGCTCAACTCACCCCTCTATGAAGATGCTGGTATCCTTCACTGGACTGTCATTTTCAATTCGCATTCCAAAAGATGAATGTTGAAATTTCCTCAACCTCATTATCCTCTCTTTAACGCATGACGCTGAAAGGCGTGCTTCTGCATCATGATCCCAACAATCTTCCATTGTGTCACAAATTATTGAAAGACCCTTTAAAGAAAAGAAAATCGTCTATTATTCAAATTTTATGCCGTAAAAATATCTTACAGGATGATTCCTCCAATTTTGTGGTATGGTGGGTCGTACTTTCCTCTGCACCACAGAATCTTGCATATCTTCCAAAGTGGGATGCTGTCCAACCTCATCTTCGAAAGGTAACCTGTACTCAGGAATTGGTCCATCTTGAGCAGTGCATCGTGATACAATTTCCCAAAGAACTAAACCACAAGCGTACATATCAATCCTAAGAAAAGCGTCAGGAGTAAAATTGATAGCTCCTTCCAAAACCTCAGGAGCCATATATCGTCTTGTACCCACTTGACCATGAGTATCACCACATGATTTTCCAGAATAAAATATTTGAGCAAGACCAAAATCAGCAATGCAGGCAGTCATATCATTTTTAAGTAAAACATTTTTGCTCTTAAAGTCCCGATGTGCAATAGCTGGTTTAACCACCTGATCTGGTGATTTGTTGTGTATGTCTTCGTGCAGATGCATTAGGCCTGAAGTCATACTTTCAGCAATACGGCACAGCTCGCTCCATGTGATTATATGAGCCTTCAAAAAATCACATAGTGAACCTCTTTCGTGATATGCAGTGATGAGCCAAAATTCAGCTGATATATTATCCCTCTTTTCTGCTCCAATATATTCTAATATATTAGGATGTTCCATATATGGTAACTTATAAATATCTGATTCAGAAACCCATGATTGTTTGTCCTAAATAAAACAAATACTTGAGTAAGAAAAATTTGAGAAAAACAGAAATTTTCTCACTTGTATAGGGAAAATTTTTACTGCTATCTCTTCTCCTTTGTATAAAGCTCTCCAAACAGCTCCAAACCGACCTCTGGCTTTGATATCGATTAGTTGAATTGGACGCTTGTCCATGTATGGTGAGGGAGGTGGATTGTGACTCGAATCCGTAGTAGGAATCTAATGAAAAATTTAAATAAAATATTGAAATTTACATTTTCAAGCAAGTATACTTACACCCCACTGTAAAAATGCGGCAAAAAAAGGAAAACCTTTTAATTCAAAAGTTCAAAAGAAAATAACTGCACTTACCTCATTAAACATAGGCTTGTTGCGTTTATAAAGGTAGTAGATGATGAATCCCAAAATAATAAACATTCCTAATGAGCCCATTGTAACCCACACATGGATGTACATATTTGAATGATCCGGTACGGGTTCCACAGCTACAATAATTGCACATTTAAACAGAATACTTTTGATAAATTGAATAATTCTGTCAGGTCAACAAGGTTTAATTAATTTTAAACCTTCATGTCTCAAGGGTAGTACCACTAGCTTTCTCGATTGCATTATATAAGTACTTTTCATTTAAAAGGGTTATGATTGTAGATTGCAGCACATAAACTATGTACCTACCATATCCCTCGACAAAAGAGAGGGGGCGCCTGCCCTAATATCTATAATTTATGTAATGCGTATTTTTGTACGGATATTCGTTCAAACGTCAGCAATAATGTTAGTTACTTGAGTGAATTTAAACGAAAAATCTGCAGTGCACCACAACACATGGCTTTCCCATTTACTAGATTCCTATTTAAATAAGGTTGAACTCAACTCCAATTACCACAGTTCCTATGCTTCCATATGTGATTAATGGGACACCAAATCTAGAGATCAATAACAAATAACTTAATCTTTGGTTTTTTATGACACTATATTCATATATTGCAATTTGTATAACTACAATATAATAACTTAGGGTATTCTGATTGACAAAATAGGGAAAGTTTCTTATAAGCCTTCCGATATTTTAAAAACGTAGCAATAAGTATGAAAAAACAAATGTTTTAAGAGGAGTCTGATGGGTATAGAATACCCTCCAGCTACCTCAAGTGTCAGAACATAAACAAGTTGGAATTCGGCTGACCACAGTTTAAAATGTAAAATATGAGATCATTATTTGAAGCATTCTGATTGGCATTGAATTATGCTGACGAACAGACATGGAGTCAGATCATAGATCAAATATCTTAATAGTGCATAATATAGAAGATTAAAAACTTAGTATAATTAAAAAACCAATTATCAAACAAAAAACTTCATATAAAAAATTAAAAAGGTAAGAATTTCATTAATTCAATCATGTGAGTCATTAGAACTTGACATAGATTAATCGAAAAAACAGCGGGAATCTCATTACTCCAATCATTGTTCCATATCCCATCCACAATGGAAAGTGTTCAACCAATATATTAATAGTAAATAATAGTCCCAATGATGTATCCACAAATGTGTGTCGTGCGAAGAGGGAGAGGACTTAAAAACAAAAGAAATCATTTGTCATTTACTAGATTGTTTTATTAACTCAGTATCAAGTTATAACACCAGAAACCACGGTAATATTGTATTGGACAATGTTAATTCAAGTTTTGTGAAAAGGGCAGTTATATTTTATATGCAATAACATTCTTGACAGGTTTGAGAAATTGTCAGATTGGAGGCTTCCAGGAAGAACTTAAGAAATACTTCTGCAAAGTGGTTTGTATGATTTCAACATCTTGAATTCACTAAGTAAGCTTTCGTTCTGAACCTTCTGAACTCTTAAATTCTTTTCTTTGGATCTTATTCTCTCCCCCATACCCTACCATATTGGCCAAATACGGATTGATGGGGGGGGGGGCAGAGCGACGAGCATAAGTGGTGCTCTCAAAAGCAATCACTCATCCCCAAGTGTGAACTGCAAGTTTCATTGCTTGACGCCAACGATCTGACAAGAATGAAAAGCTTTAATTATCTAGTTATCATACCTTATAATAGTGTATCAATCAATCATTGAGTCAATTGCGAAAACTTCCCTGAAAAAATTCCCTTCCCAGTAGCACACTGTACAGCATTAGTCTAAACGGCTCGGAGCATCCGCAACATAGGGGATCGGAGCGGAGAGTCGATTTTGACAACGCAATCACGGCAAATCTCGGATCCATTATCGTTAAATCAATAAGTACAGAGCTTACATTTTGGGGAAAATTTTGCTGGTGAAACCGTAAATGTTGATTGTTACCAACAACAAATGATCAATTTGAACAATGTTTTGATGGAAAAACCATCAGAATGGGCTAGAAGACACGGCAAAGTAATTTTGCTCCATGACAACGCACCGTCACACAAAGCAAAACTGGTCCAGGATACGTTGAAATCACTTAGCTGGGATTTGCCTTATTCACCAGACTTGGCTCCTTCTGATTACCGTATGTTTTCGTCAATGGGATACGCCCTTAAAAAGCAGCACTTCAAAACAGCTGAAGAAGTGGATAATTGGGTATCTGATTGGTTTTCTTCAAAGGACAAACAGTTTTTTTGGTGTGGCATCCACAAATTGCCAGTGCGAACACCTGATAAATCTATTGACTCTGAGAGGGGCCATATAAATTCCTCCTCAGTCATCTTATATTGAGGTACAACTTCCTTAAAAATAGTAGGTACAATCTAAGTGATTAGTGAATTTTGTTGGTTATTTCTTGGTTAACTTTACCCAAATATGGGCTAAATGAAGGGAGATCACTAATCATAATCAAAGAAATTTACATGTACCTCTTTGGGAAGAGAACTTTAGCACCAACACAATTCAAGATATACCATAATAAAGCAATTTTATTTGATTTTAATTTAGTAACGCCATCTGTCGGTAATCCTTTAAACTACGTCGGGACTTTCCAAAAAAATACCTGTTAAGTGGGCGTATTTGAATATGATACCATGTAATCTAGATAATTTACTATATTATGATAGATAATTTACTACAGATAGCCAGATTCAGTATTGAATGCAATTTTTGCTGTTTGAATTGGTTTTTACTTGCTTCTAACTCCTCTACCAGGGCAAAAAAGTATGGAATACAAGGGCTTGCTATCCTTAGTAGACATCCAGGTCAGACCCTTGGTTGATCTAACATGGAATGACTTTTTATGGTTTAATGTTTACCTTTAACTGGAGTGGATTCAGTAGGCATTGGATCCCAAGTAAAATTTTGATTACACATATTTCCTTCGCAACAGCAAAACAAATAGTCCTTCTTGGGTTTGTGTGCTCTGTCGATACATTGGGTCTTATTGTAGCAGCTCTCATTGTCCAAAAAGCATCCCTAAAAATGCCGTTTTAATAACCCATATAATTTTCTATAGTACAAAACAAAATAATTTATCAATTTAATTCAATTAAAAAACCACTTACAGAGGGACTGAAATTAGACAACTGTAAGGAAATGAATTGTTAATTGAAGAAAACTTGTTCACCTTTAATGTAATATTCATGTTTCCATTTTGGTCTCTTCTCCAAACTACATAGCAGTGGCTTCTTTTACCGTCCCCTTGTGATAAGCATTCTTCCTTATCAAAACATCCCTGTCCCTCTCCATGTTCTCTCGACTCCAGGCACTGGGTCTGGTTGTAAAAAGCACAAACAGTGGTTCTTTCACTTGGTATGTTTAAAGAATCAACCGCAATTACGTTGTCTGAAAAACATAATTAAAAGATGAAAAAATTAATCACACCACAACAATGAACCCAATTAAACTTACCGAGAAAAAACAGAAGAGTGAAAAGTAACGTGGGTTGCAAAACTACACTATAAAATTGCATTATGCCGAAACTTAAAATTTCACGAAAAAAATTCAAAAACCAATTTTTTTTAATTTCCTAACACGAACACTTTAACCCAGGTCAAGATTCCTTGTTAAAGGTTAACTCCTTCATAAAAAAAGTAACGTCCACATTTTCAACTAATTCGCACCAAAACGAACCAACTTAACGCACTTGAGCGTCCAAAATAATCGCGGAACGTGCCAAATAGCAACTAAAAAACAAAAGCCTTTTGGCACATAACTCACATTTGTTTTTTTTTATTCACATACTGCCAACCTCGACGCTAATATTTAGATATGTTCGAACGTCGTCTGAACCAAAACACATAGTACTTTTACATAACACACCGCTATTTTCGCGAACAAATCGAATATTGCATAAATTTCATTTGATAACGCATAAACAAACAAAAATCTTGGCTTAATATCATACGACACTGATTTCAGGGTCATTCACTAATTACTAACTTGTTTTCGGGTTAATTAACACACAATCTTTTAAACAAATTCAACTATTCACACGTTTTTCTCTTTCAAAGCCTTTTTTTTCTATTTAACCAGGGTTTTCTTTATATTTTTTAATAGTAAACACAACCAAATTTTGAGCAATATGGCGCTTACAAATCTGAAACTGATTTGCAGTACGTCATTATATTTGGTGCACGTAAACAAACGAAATGAGAAGGAACGTACGTCGTAACTTGAATATCTGTATAAGCAAGTTCAACGAATTGCGCACAATATTTTAAGGGCAAAAAATGAAATATTTATGTTATCTTGCAAATATTTCAATTAGTGTTTGCATTTTTACAATTTTTTGCAATGCAAGTAGCAAGTACGTGGTTAGCTACTATTCGACGTTTATTTTATGTTCATTTCTTCCAATGACCCACTTACTTGAAATTTGAATAAAATATTTTCGTTGAAAGTTAAGATAAAATTTGTTGGAGATTAGTGAGGTTTATCTTGTTTTTCGAGCTGTATAAATTAATATGATACCGAGTTTCCGCGAAATTTCAAAGATCGAAAAACATGATTAAATTTTTTCTTTTATCATAATTTATTATCTTCAAACAAACATGTCCTTAGCATAGGCGCACATTTGAGAGAGCAGTTACCCCTGTGTGTGCACTGGTGAGGTGTGCGGCTGAGCCGTCCTTTATAATTATAAACATTTAATTTAATATTAAATTTCTTGATAGTTATTGATATAATATGATAGATTTTGATATTATGCTCTGCACAAAAAGTATCACGATCAAAGTTATTGATTATTTTGGGTTTCTTTTAAATTCAAATTTTTACTTTTTTATATGTAAATAACTTGTGACAGTGGCGCTTCGTTTCCATATAGATTATTTAATTTTTAATATGATGTTAGGTGGTAATTCCTGCAGTTCAATAAATTTTAAAAAAATAGGATAGGTAGTGGATTGTACGTGAATCAAGTGCGGGCCGAAGTACCACCATTGCAGTTTTTTCCTAAAAGTCTTTTACAACATAAAAATTAAACCGACTTGCAAAACTTGCACTAAAATTGAAAAATTACATTTTTTATATTACATTGAAAATTCCCAAAGCGAAATTATTAAATTGACTTAAAAAACGAAGCACTAAAGCGTAAAAAGAATCTGATGTGCCAGAACATATGACTTTCCCATTTGAAAAAGTAAAAAAACATTTGTAACCGATTTTTAAGCACTTTCAGATGTGTAATCGCGTTGAAACAAAATAGGTGTGTATTTCGAATGACCATTCAATAAATCTATCATTTTCTACCAAAACAATTTTTGATGCCAAGGCAAACTCATTGGTGCATTCATGCGCATCATTAAACATCAAAGAAACGAAAATAAAAGAGGTGTCGGCGGAAGAATTTCAACCAAAATCTCATCAGCAAAAAATAGATAAACAGATGGAGATCTTCAGCTCCACCTCACTCCCCAAGCCGCATCCCAACTGTAAGATGAACTCCAAGATCTTCGCATGTTGAGTGTTACTCATTCTGGTCATGTCGGATCAGGAGTTCCCCGACACGGATCCTGGAAGTCAACGCCGGACAGTAGTAAAGTACATGCTCAGATGTTTCCTTCTCTCCGTTACATCCACGACATATAGGGTCATCTGCACACCCCATGGTGCGAAGGCGTTTATTTAATCTGCAGTGTCTAGTCAGAATCTCTGTCCCCCCAAAGGCGCACGTATTCCAGCTCTTGCATGATTATGCAATCCTAGGGTGTAGTGTTTGAGGAGGCCCGCCGTGTATATTTGTGCGGCCCGAATAAATGTTTAAATTTAAAAAAATTAAATGATAATAAAAATATTATTATAGAAATAATAAAATCAATGGAATCTATAGGTGGGTACCCAGGTGTCTAACAACGTTGGTAAATCCGGGTGTACAGGGTGGCTCAAATTCGCTTCTTCTTATGGGGAAATCGGTAACTATAGGAGATATCGAAAAATGAATGGCGCATCCTCGATCTCTTTTTTTGAGAAAAGCTCAATGGCGAAAACCGGAATTCGCTATCTTTTTTTGTTTTCGAGTTATAGCCAAAAGTTCGATTATTGGACTTTTCGATAAATGTCGATATCTCGGTTGTTTTTGAAGTTGCCAAAAAAGTGTTGACACTTTCTTCAGACACTTTTTTAAGGGCAACAAAATAGGCTGAATAGATTTTAAATATTTAAGTGAGTTTCCGAGTTATAATACAAAGTTGTGTTTTTTTAAATGGAAACCTTAGTTGAAAATGACATTTTTAAATGGCATTTTTCATCCTCTTTTCAATGATATATAACAAGTGGGGTCCATCATTTCAAATAATTCCCATTTTATTAACAAATGCAATAAAAATAAGAAAAAAACAAAAAATTAATAACATTTTTAGTAAATAACAATAACAATTTGCAAATAAAACAATAAATACAAAATTTAAAGTAAGTATTCAAACTGAAGTCCCTTATTTTCAATATTATAATTTTGTCAAAACGAAACACTACCAAATCTTGATCGTCACATAGAACATCGTCACCAATTGCTTTTCAGTATGAAACTTTTGTTTAGTTGCTGTCGTGTTTAAAATTGTTATGTTATTTTCTAAAAATGTTATTAATTTTTTGTTTTTTTCTTATTTTTATTACATTTTTTAATAAAATGGGAATTATTTGAAATGATGGACCCCACTTGTTATATATCATTGAAAAGAGGATAAAAAATGCTATTTAAAAATGTCATTTTCAACTATGGTTTCCATTTAAAAAAACACAACTTTGTATTATAACTCGGAAACTCACTTAAATATTTAAAATCTATTCAGCCTATTTTGTTGCCCTTAAAAAAGTGTCTGAAGAAAGTGTTAACACTTTTTTGGCAACTTCAAAAACAACCGAGATATCGACATTTATCGAAAAGTCCAATAATCGAACTTTTGGCTATAACTCGAAAACAAAAAAAGGTAGTGAATTCCGGTTTTCGCCATTGAGCTTTTCTCAAAAAAGAGATCGAGGATGCGCCATCCATTTTTCGATATCTCCTATAGTTACCGATTTTCCCATAAGAAGAAGCGAATTTGAGCCACCCTGTACACACAAGGGTTAAAAAACTATCCCGGCAATGAGATTTCCAATATTATTTAAGTTTTTATTATTATCCTTCATATGAAGATTGTAAGTTGGGTGTTAAGGTAATCACAATGCAGGAAAGGAAAATAATACAATAATTATGTTTTTCTTATTATATTATCCGAAATGTAAACAAATGTTATAAAAGTACAAAAAAAATGGATTATAAAATATCCTAATTCCTAAAGGCTACCTGAAAAAACCAGTCTTAAAAAAGCACAACCACAGTTTTAAAAGGCACTAAAATAACAACTACTTTTAATAATATAAAAAACTTAATGATAAAAATATTTGTGAGCAAAATTCAGGGTTCTAAAAAATTTTTGAGATCTTGAAAAATCAGCTTGATTTCGGTTTCTTCCCAATCAGGAACGGTTAGCTACACAGTTTACAACAAAAATTAAAGTGAGAAACCGAAATCAAACCAAAAAATCAGACATTTTCTTTTCAAAAAACAAATTTGTTACAAAATTCACCCCTTCATTTCATGTCAAGTAACGAAAACCGCGATTTGTTAAAAATTCGAAACAAAAAGCATTTTAATTTCATCAAAATACGTACAAGTACAATTAGGACGGTTTGATAAGAATTTCGGTGATTATTATGAATACATTTAACGGCTAACATTTTTTTAATTATGTAATATACACACACAACTATGTACATCGCTGCGACAATGGGGCATTATTCCTCACATTTTAATTCTGCCCAGTATCAGACAAAAATTTATAATTTTTGCTTTTTGAAATGTCTACAATATTATTGCTTATAATAATTAAAGTGTCATTGTAATTTGGTAATTAATCACTTAATACAAAAATTTGTACTTATTAAAATAAAAATGGTTAGTAGGTTATAAGAGGTAAAGTATTAATTTTATTTGTACTTAATCTGTATCAGGTATCATTGGCTTTTTTTATTAATTGTTATTAGGTTATTACACTTTGATCGTAACTTTTAGCATGAAAAGTGTAATATTCCAAATCAGATTTTAGTTCTTCTCGTATCCTTTGTTAATAATCCTAATCTACTGTTTTTTTGTCTATACATTTTATCTATGGAATAAAATGCATATGGTAGTAATATTACATAATAATAAATTCGTTATGAGAATCAGCAAATCTAACAGTATTAATTACTTCAGTCACCTTGAGCAATGAGTTATTAAAATTTTTATACCAAAATAATACAATTTCAGGAAAGTTAGGGTATAGAAAACCGTTAACTTCAAGATTTCGTGTACAACGAAATTATAGTGAAAATTTACGACAGGTTTATAGAGGATGGTGCAGAAAATACAGATAAACCAAAATTTCTTGAGCAAAAATGATCTATAGATTGCAATCCTCGCAGTCCTTTAACCCTCCAAATTGATTCTATTTAATTTTGATGATGTTTCTAATGAATGTTGATCATTTTAACAAGGCTAATCTGTTTGAGTTGTTACTGCCTGCATTTTATGATCTTGATCAAAATTTTTGGTAAACATGAAATTTTTGTAACGGTTAAAATTAATCAGGGTAATTCCCCTAAAAATTGTATTTATTGCAAAATAAATTATTTTCTTTTGAAATATCAAATAGGTGTGAGATAATTAAAATCAATTGCTTGTGAATATTTAGACTTAATGATAAAAAAAATTAGAAAAGAATAGGATTTCAAGATGGACGTATGTAAACTTCCCCAATTGCCGCTAGTGATCCCACTTAGCCGACCCATTTTGAGGAAAATCTCATTTTAAAATGAAATGATTGATACATTTTTTGACATAGGAAACGGTAAAATTTGTAATCTTAACTAGTCATTTATTTTTTTGGTAGAATTTGACTAAAATTTACGGAATAAATGGAGTTTCGCCCAAAATGAGTCGGCTGAGGATTACTAGCGGTAATCGGAAGAATATATCTGAATGTGGACCTACAATTCTTTGGTCAACATGAAACCAAAATGAGACATGTGCAGTAAGCTTTCTCTGTATGAGTGCTAAAAGTGACACATAACATAATCATGACTAGGGCTGAACGATATTGAACAAAATATAAATAAATATTCATTATATGAAATAAATATCGAATATAGATTATGGAATATCTATAGTATCAAGCAAAGGTCGCAAAAGTTTTGCTGAATTTATACTTTTTAAATTTATATACATTATTGCTATTTATTTTGTTTTTGAAATCAATGAGGTTCAAAATACATAAACTTTTAAAGTTATAAAATAAAATTGACATCTTCTTTATCTGATCAATAGAAATTAAGATCAACAATTAACCTCCCCAATATAGAAAGGAAAGTTACAATCGGGAAGCGATGAAAAGAACAAAAAAACATTCTAAAATTTTTCGTAACATGAACAATTTTGAAGTAAAAAATTGTTTAATAAATAAATAAATATCGAAAAGATCCGAATACATATTTAGAATATCGTTAGACGAATTATTAGCAATTCAAAAAAGTGGTAATAATGGAAAAATATTAAATAATATCAATCAAGTTGCTCAAGAGTAATCATGACACTCAATCCTCCCCACTAAATGGCTCAAAAAATTTTCATTAGTAATTAAATTCCCTAAAATTATGAAGTGGCAATTTAAATCAGTCTTCCACAGTAAAGTCAAAAATGAGATACCAAAATTTCAAACTTTGATTTTAGAGCAACCAAAGTTGAAAGCTATAAACTACGCAACATGTAAAAGTTAAAACACAAAAAAGAATTTCTAAAACGAAAATTCGTAAAACTAAGATCGGTCTTCCAGTTTAATAGGTAAAGGCCCTTTAGCAGCCAGAATAAATTCGCATTGCAAGTCGATGTCCTGAGGACTACTAATACGAAAAGTTTTAACAACTTCCGTTAAAATGCAACTCAAACACAACTCTGAGAACCGTTTCCCAGGGCAAATGCGTCGTCCAAACCCAAACGGAGAAAATATGTAAGTACCAGCTGATAAAGTGTCATTTCTTGCATCACCTAACCAACGTTCTGGCTTAAATGCAAGCGGATCCGGAAAATTTTTCTCATCTTTACACGCCACACCTGTGTGACAAATCACTGCAGATCCAGCTTGAACAAGAAAACCAGACAATTCAAGATCTTGTTCAAGTATACGTGAGTAACAGTAAGCAGTTGGAATCATACGGAACGATTCCGCAATGCAAGCCTTGAGGTAACTTTTCGAACCCAAATCAAGATCCTGCAGTAGCTTTTCCTGACATTCCGGATTTTTTCCCATGAGATACAACAAAAAAATTAGACTGTTACCCAACGTTTTTATTCCTGCCGCCATGAAATCTACAACTGCAGCTCTTTTTTCAAATTCATCGATGTTTGCGTTCAAAATTGACTGAAAGACTGCGCTCTCGCGTGCCTCCTCGTTCGAACTTTTAATCAATTCGGTAGCCAAACCATAAATCGCTTCTTCGCTTTCGACTAACAATTTGTACGATTTTGTGGGTATAACTTTCCAGAATGGTAAGGGGAAGAAAGTGTCTCTGCATGCAACGAATGAGTCACGAACGGCTTTGATCAAACGTAGCGCTGTGGGTGACACAATATCTGGTAAAAGAAAGCCCATACGGCGGCCTAAAACTAAACAACACGAAGCTTCAAGACCCAATCTCTCCGAAAAAGATTGTAGATCTAAAATACACCCGTCAGGTGTACGTTTCAACTTCAACAACTCACACAAATCTTGCGAAATCTTTTCTATTTCGGGTTGTGTACTTAAGATTGATAGCGAGTTTGTGAGCTCGGGAGTTAACCCAACTCGTAGGTTGTGCCAAACTGTACCTTGTTCGTTCACCATACCTGTGCTGGAATATCGATCAGGTCGTGATTTTCGATAATAAGAAATAGCTTCTGTTGGTGGCCTGATGGGAAATTTACCCATTGATTTGCACACCTGCAAAAACAGAAAATTGAGTTTAAAGTTTATCTTTCATAACTATCAGTACACACAAGCAATAAATTGATGTTTTAGTTTCTTTTGTGTATTTTTTTGTTTAAATATGAATATGGAATTTTACAGCATACAAATTTAATGTCTTAAAATGTCCCTTTTATATTTCGTTGTATTTATACTCTAGCAACGCTGGTCTAGAATACACAACTTTACTAGGATAAATACCACGGTTTATAAATACAACGAAATACAGTAGTAATAATTATTAAATAAAAAATAATTTGATCAGCACTGTGGCATTGACCGACAGGTTAGGTAGCGGAAAACTGAGGTTCTATTCCTGATGGTATTGAAGACTATGATCTAAATGTCTGGTACCAGTGAATGTAAGGGGTTACGTAAGTGCAGTCAGGATTTTCAAAAATTAGAATTTTTTTGCATTTTCATCTTAAGAATTTTTCGTCCCTCATTGGAAACCCTCTAGAACAGTGGTTCCCAAACTTTAGACATATGTGTACCCTTTTATAATTTTCGGAACACCACAGATTTACTATACAGATAGCTAAGGCCATTATTAAAATTGGCAACACATTTTGGTATCAAAAGGAGACGGGAACCATGTAATACAACAGGAGACGACCACCGCTAGCGTACCTGTCGGCGAGCAGCCCCAGATCTAAGATCTTTCCATTGACACTTGCGCCCGTTTCATCTAGCATTTCAGTTTAAAGATTTAAAAAAACTCACGAAATATATAAATTTGGAGGCCCCTTGAATTGCCGCCCGGGGCAGGTACCCCGGTTTGCCCCCTAGATCCGGGGCTGCCGGAGAGACCACGACACTAAACTATGGTGGCTACTAGATATGCTTCATAGATGTCGCTTTTAAAATATTTCGTGAAATAAATTACACATAGAAAATTTTATTATACATTATGCCGTTATTCGCATTTTACCTTAACAAAATGCCACCACACAGAGTAATTTCTTGTTTTATTTTTGTGTAAATATAGTTTAAATTGAAAAAACACGATATGAAGTTAAGTAAAAGCTTATAATTTATTGTATTTTAATTACATTAACGCCATAACACGGAATAATTTCAAAGTCTATTCTGGACGTAATATAGTGGCGCCACCAACGGTAATGTAAAACGTAATAGTATCCTGCCGTGAAGGAAAGTTAACCCTTAACCAGTATTAGGTACTACCCGAGTAAATTTAGGACACTTGAATCAGCTTCCTGGCACTCTCGGCGGTGCCTTTGATGTTTACCTGTACGATTTTCGTGACCTTGAAATCCGGCGCCATATTCCTAATAAACCCCAAGAGCGGCCAATTCAAAACCCGTTGTTGAAATGAAAATCACTAATAATAGCTGTCACTGGTACAAGTAAAAGAAAGAAAAAGTAAACAATAATTTATTTTATTTTTAAATAAAGTAAAATTTACAACTAATTATATTATTTTTTTTTTTTTATTAGGTAAAATTGTAAATAATAACAACAACACAATGTATTGTTTACATGTCATGTAAATGCCACTTCACTGTCAAATTCAAATCGCCATTTTGCCAGTTTCCTGCGCCAATTTATGCGCACTGAAAAATTGTCCGTGAGATCCACCGTAGAGTGTCATTTCTTATTCCTTAGTAGACCTTGATTTTTCCTTAGTGACTAGGCGGACTTAATGTGCAGAAACAAATATTCGTCCGTTCGGGTGTATGTTGGTGTTAATTAGTGGAATTGGGTGACACATGTTCTCCCTCCACTTTGGATGAATCACTGCAACGATCTGTTACGAGTCAACCATACGTACACCCACCTAAATTCGGTGTGAGTTAATTGGAACTCGGTTTACCTGTTCCACATAATAATATGTTTATTTGTAGAGTGCATTTACTCTGAGTTGACCAGGCGGAGCTAAATTGCTGCGCAGTAGATGTGGAGGGAGAACGTGCCAGTGCCGTCGTGTAAATGGACCGAATGGATTTTAGTTTCTGCACATCAGCTCCGACCGGTCAACTCAAAGTAAATGCACTCTACCACGTTGAGCTATTGGAAACGGAAGACGACGTGTGTCGTAGCTTGGTTCTCTTGGAGTCGTTAGATTGGGATAAAACCTGAACCGCCAGGTGAAATTACATCGTTACGTCACTAATTTGTTCTGTTATAAAAATTTAATTTCGGGTCAGAAATTCCCAATTAAATATTTCAATGTCATGTCTCAAATGTAGATGAAGAAGATAAGCGACCTTCGCTCGCATCTGCTCCGTATATTATTATGAATAAAAATTTTATTTTTGGAAATATTTCAGATTTAGAAATAGTGAAATGACAAAGAAAGAATATAATAAAATATTGCGTATTCACGTCAAAATATGATAGAAATGAAAAACGGGGAGGGGAGGTACAAAAAATTAATTAGAGTAGCAATTTATTGTAAAAGCAGTTGTGGGAGACCAAGGAACAACCAACGTAGCTGCTTTTTAAATTATTAGGGGAATACGATTATTATGACTCAGATTTATATTATAAATGAAAAATGAACCATGTTTATCATTTATCTTTAGATGAACAATTTGATAAATTAATTGATAAACATAAGGAAGATGATCGTTCGGACGAACTGTCCGAGGGTTAAAATAGTAATCTTCATTGGACTATTAAAATATCTTTAAAATAATTTTATAAGTTGTTCAATAAAAATTTCGAAAAGATTAGCTTAAGTTACAATATTATAAAATAACTTTTAAACAAATGGAATGTTTTTTTAATGACAAGTTCTGTTTTGAACATTTACAATATTTTATAGAATTAATGGCTAGAACGAAAATTTATAAGGAATGTAAGTGGAAATACCAGAAAAAAAACCATTAAAAATGTTAATGGGAAGCCTAACCAAAACCTTAATATTTTGCAAAGTAAAAAATTTTGTTTTTTTGGATACGTTAAATTTTATGTTATGTTTGTTTTGTTAAAATAATGTTACTTTATTGGATAATTTTTATATAATAAATAAGATATTTTAAAATGGATCGAGTTATAAAAAAAATCAAATTAATTAATAGGTTTTATTAGTTTTCAAAAGCAAATGCGTCCTTTGTCAGAATAATAATTTAAAATATTGTAAAAAAACTTTCTTAACAAATAGAATGTTTTTTAAGGTTTTTTTTGAATAACTAATAAACTTTATATTATAAAAAAATTTTGTTAACAAATGGAATGTTTTTTTACTGTTATTTATTATTCTGACGAAGCACGCATTTGCGTTTGAAAGCCTAATAAAAAAATATTAATCAATTTGATTTTCTTTGTAACTCGATACATTTTAAAATATCTTATTTATTTATTATCACGAATTAATAACTTAACAATTTAGATAATTTTTTAATTGTAAATTATACATTATAAAATGAACTTGTAAATATATCTTTCTCCTTTTCTCGTTTCTCAAACTATTTTGTGTCGCGACCCCCGAATAAGCTAAACAAAAAAGCTCACGACCCAGTAGCGGATCCAGGGGGGGGGGCACGTGCCCCCCCCCCAGACGGTATATTTTTATATTTTTGTGTGATATGATAACAGTTATTGTTGACTTTTTTGTCCGTCCGCCCCTTGTGCCCCCCCCAGAAAAAAATCCTGGATCCGCCGGTGTCACGACCCGTTAAAAAACAAAAACCGTTACGTAGCGTCGTTAGATATCTTTTTGGGTTATGCAACCCAACTTGCACTAACTCATGTTACATTCAATAAATTGGAACAAATTAATGTTTTAATTACCAAATTCATTCAAATACTTCTTCTTCAGCCTATCCCAGTCCATTTCTGAACGTAGGCCTCACCAGTTGGAGATTTGTTGTAAATTACATGTAAGTACAATGAAAAGAAATCAAATCACTTTATAGTCTCTCCTTATAAGTTAACCAACTTCATATTATATCGTATGCTTATGACCACCGAAATCTATATGCTTCCTAACATGTCAAATTAAGTTTTGTTGATAAATTTATATCATCATTCTTAGAGATTTATTGAAGAAGCAGGGAAGCAGAGTTAAGCAAATAACCAAATACCGAGCCATGTTAATTCGGTTATGGGAGACAAAATGCTTCTTAAATAAACTAAAACTTTATGAAACACAAACAAGTAAATGAACTTATGAACTCGTTTAATTAAAATTAATTTGTGTGATAAAACGACGAAATTTTATCACACACGCAATTTTTTTGTCTATTTAGATTTTTAAAAAAGCGCCGACTTATTACCCTCCTCTTATCACTTAGCAATATTAACTCTAAAAATACAATTTTAGATAAATGTAAAGATGAAGGTTCAATAATTTATACTAATTTGGTTGGTTACCTTTTCGATGTCCTGCTTATTGACGATATGGATTATAGGAAAATTAAAAAACGCCTCCTCTTTAACAATGGGCCCATATCGTCTAAATAAATCTGCATAGACTTCGTGAACTTTGGTAACAGTGTAACTACCAAACCAACCAAAAATCCATCGAGTACCAAAGAACGGAAGGGAAAAGGGACCTGGTATGTGTTTGGTGCTCTTTCCTTCCCCACCTTTCTTTTGACTAGACCAAACGGACTTGAAATCGATTATAATTAAAATAAAAATCAAAATAACAAATACGGCCAAGTACGGAGTAACAATTAAGCCATCCAAAATCTACAAAGAGAAAATTTAGTTTTATGTCAATTTATCTTAATGTTGAATTACCTTTATTAAATGATCCATCGTTGTTTAAAAAAATTATCGAACTATCATGTACTACACTTTTTAAAGTTCTTTTAATTTAATAATAACGGTAAACAATAATTTTATCTAATCATGGTTGTGTTTTTATTCAAGTTATCGGCGTTTTGCCAGCACAACAAGTGCTGCTGTTTTGGCAAACGAAGCAAACAGGTGTGGGTAGCTCACTTACAAAATAGTGCCAATAATCGGCAGTAGGTGGCCTTCTTCTTAATTTCTTCATTTTTGTATTAAAAATTAAGGAAAGAAAAATTTGGTTACATTTTTGGGGCTAAAATTATTAACTTACTTACATTCTCGTAATAAATTGATAGCTTTCCATATTTTCTTTATACAGTGAGGTCATAAAGTTTGGAATAAATTCATAAAAATGAAACGACAGTTTTTTAAAAGAAATCCTCGGACAAGTCACTATATTGTCGTATTTCTGGCAAATGAAATTTGTTGCCGTTAGTTGTTTTATTCACAACCTTTATTTTCTTCGCAGATTTGGTCTTCCCCTAAGGTCTTCCCCAAAAGGAAAACGCGGTCTGCGTTAAACCAAAATTAGCGGATCCGAGAATTCACCAACTTTATTATTTTTTAACGCAGGACCAATAATAGCTACTGCAATAGCGGTATGCGAAGGATCGCGAGTTGATGACATTAGAAATCAAACATACAGAATCGATAACAATTTAATCACATAAAAATTATTCTTAAGTGATGCTGGAATAATTCGCGTCGTACAGTTTCAAATAACTTTAAAAATTACTTCAGTCAATGACCAATCTTTATCGCAATCAATTCCACCCCAGACTGCATGAAACAAAAATGACCTAAATTGATCTGAATTTAATTCCTGTTGACTGCTTTTTCACATTTCTTCATTTTTATTAATTAAACAACAAATTTTCAAAATAACCGTATATTTATTGTAAAAAAATGTTCGGATTATATAAAATCTAGCATTCTGGATACAAAATAAATTATACTGAATTTTCACTGACCATAAATTTTACTTAGCACCAACAAGAGTTTCATTCTCGCACTGTTTGAAACCCAAACTCTTCCAACAACAATAAAGAAAGTTCGCGTGTGCTCACACTAAATTTGCATTTATTTATTTAATTTTAAAATGGCAGCATTTTCAAATTACGTTAAGTTAGTATCAGTTCGTTAAATAATTCTTTCTAAAATTATTACAACTTTAACAATATCACATTTAGATAACAAAATTATCGACAAAATTACGTCGGCGTACTACTTTCAGGTCGAAGTTGTCGAGTTTGTCGTTGAATGTCCTCATACGCTATCGCAAAAATACTTTTCTTCTCTGCCATTAGGGGCCGAGTAAGAGCAATTCCAGAATCCGCATCATCTTCTCCACGACGAATAACAGCAGGCGTTTCGAATCGATGCTCCGAATGCTGAATTAAAGGATGTTCTGGCCCATTCTTCTCCTGGCTCGCGGATTGCGAAACACGCGAGGATGTTCTCTTAAGGGCTTTAGCTTCTGCAGCAACTTGTCTAGCTGCAACACCGGAAGTTTTTGGTTTTTCAGGAGATCCACTTCTACTACTTTCCTTTTCAATTTTAGCCGACGATTTGGCATACCACTCCATATACCTCGATCCACCTTTTTTGGACTTATTATTTTTCTTATATGATTTTCTATTTCTAACATCCGCTTGACTTATCGATTTCATGCCCAGAGGTGAGTTTTCATTGGGCATCATTCTGAGATCGCTTTCCGAGTGATATTTATGCGATTTGCTTAACGTTTCTTTTCCTCTTTCGGGTTCCAACGAAATATCTTCTAAACTGTCGTCCGAATACCGATTATATTTTTTGTGCTTGCCTGGATATACTTCGACGTCGCTATTACTTTCGTCTGACTGAATTAAAGATTCTGCTATTTCTCTTAGCACTTCTTTTCGGATCGCCGATTTTGTAGATCGGGATTTGGAAGATTTGGTGTGCAAAAGTTCTCGTAAAACTTTGGCTCTCAAGTGGTCCATATCCGCATTATTTGTGGACGTTCCCATGTGTTGTTTCTCAGAACTTTCTAAGTTGCTTTCAGATTCTTCTTGTATTGGAGTTCGAATTCTGCGTCGTAATGGTATCGCATGCTTTCTTCGATCTGACAAATGCCGTTTGTATTTTTTTGCGATTGCTACCTCATCGTCGCTTGCATCACTAGCATCGTTGTCTGATCTGGTCAACCGTTGAGGTGGACGAAGATAGTATGGATCTGTTTGGGTAAATGCGTCGCGATCGGTTTGAGTTCCGGCTGGTAAGGATTGCGTTTCAAATCGCAACTCTCTTTCGCGTTCCAACAAAATTTGCCTTAACAAATTGTTCTGTTCTCGTAGAGTCGCTTCCAATTGCTCATGTTCAGTTGAAATTCTATTAAGTTCGTTTGGTAAACTAACAGCAGCGACTCTGGAGGTGGTTTGCTGATCCATAAATCTTTGCATCAAAATTTCTTTACCGCTATCGACCGCCATCGGTTGTTCTACTAAAGTAATCGGTCTTTGTTGCTCTCCACCTCGGGTGATTAATCGTAAAATGTCTGCGTTACCTTCTCTAATGTACAGCTGATCTCGTGAATCATCTTTGGTTGCTAGCGTTTTTTGATTCAATCGTCTGGGTATATCGCGATCGGAACCACGTTCGTACTCGTGTCGCCGTAACGATTCCACTTCAGCTTCTCCTAAACCAACATCTGGAGTCCAAGCTTCCCTTCTTCCAAACCATTCCGCTACTTGCACCGACTTGCTGTTTTTTCCGTGTCCAGACCCTTCGACTATTAGCTTGGAAACTTCGGCAGAACCAACTTTACGTTTACGCGGTGGAATATATAACGGACAAGGTGCGCAAATGCAGCAAATGATTAGTATAATAATTATTATGAGGGCTATGATCACAAAAATTATTAACAACCACCAAGGCCACATTAAGCCTGCGGACTCGATTCTTTCACTGCTTTTTTGGTAAAAAATTTGCTGTATTCGATCGAGGTCGATTATCGTACCTGGTCCATAAGTAACTGTTGCTTTTACTTCACTCCTAAAAGAAAAATCATGGATTAGTACCAAAAATCATATTTTATGCAGGAAGTAAATACAACGTTGTTCGTGAACTGTATTGATTTTGCTTGAATAACAAAAGGGCATGAAAGTTTAATGAGAAGCGTTATGCATATTTAACACAAATTTAAACTTACCTATAAACTTTTCCATTATTTTCTGTGTATGGAGTAATATCCGTTACAGTTACTGGAGAGCCCGTTAAAGTCCGCAATTCCTTTTCTATAGCTATTCGATCGGGTTCAAGACCAGGCACAAAAAATTTGATAACTCCGATTCGACTTTCCGGTGGATATAGTCGAATTTCGCATTCGCTCCACAAATGAGGAACGCCTTCATCCCAAGCACGAGCCGTTACCATAGTCATTTCCGTTTCTTGCCAAATTGGGTTAATGAGTAGTTCCCCGGTGTTTTTATTAAGGGTGAGGTTTTTGGCTTGTGTTACAAACTCATAATGGACGACGTTATTGGGTGCAGTTATATCCAAATCGATCGCTTTGATGAAAGCTGGCGTGGTAAAGCTTTTTCGATTGCGAGCCAAAATAAATTCGTATACCGGTTTTTCAAATTGGGGTGTTTCGTCGTTTACGTCGATCAGTTCGATTATAACAGAAGAGTTTGATTTGAGACCGTTTCCGTTATCGTCTGCTGCTACGACAATAAATTCAAATTTGGTAACACGTTCCGCGTCCAATTCATTCGAATTTTTTACCAAAATCAAACCAGATATTCGATCGAGATTAAAGAATTTGCTTCCGTTGCCGATTAAATTTATGTATCGTATACTTTCGCTCGATTTAGTGTCAGGATCCATAGCTTCGACTTTCAAAATGCTCATTCCGGCTTCGGAACCTTCAAAAATGGATGCGTGCCAGCTCGGTTGTAAAAATATCGGAGGATTATCGTTGATATCGTTTAACGTTACGACAAGAAGAGATGACATTGTGTTGTTATCGCTTCCTAGTTGTTTGGCCAAAATTCTGCATTGGACTGATTGTCGAGCCTCGTAATCCAAAAGTTGGGAATCCCTGACGGTAATAGTAAATTTTCCGCTCCCTTCGACAACCGTTGGAAAAATATCGAACGTTCCGTTGTTGTTGCTCAATTCCAACGTTATGACTTCACCGGGATCGCCCACCACTTCAGCATCTGATATGTTGAGCACGGTACCAGGAGGGGAATTTTCATCGAGAGACGTGTTGAATATTGAAGTACTAAAATGTGGTGATGTCCAAGTCGGACTAGGTAAAATTAGAGCAATTTGAACAGAGCTTGATAAAGCCGGTGGTTCGTCTGCACCTGCACGGATTTCTTCGGCCACCACGGTTAGAAGGACGGGACTTCCTGCGTGAGAAATTGCCTGAATTTCACCTAGAGGACGAGCCAGTCGTAATTCGCCTAAAAATTTACAGAAACTGTCAGTTACAACGGAAGTAATGTTGATTGGAACGTAAATATTTGACTAATTGATTAAACGGTGCAGTCGCGAGTGAGTAATACAAACATTTCGAGAAAATTGAAATTAATTATGAAAATATAAGTTGAGTGACTGAAGCAGGAAAGTGTGTTACACAAAGTAAATAAGACCAAATAATCCCTAACAAATTTAATGTAGATGTAATTATGATAAAAAAAATTGTAATACGGCTGGAAAAATATTCCTTTCGACACGCACGAGCACATAGATATTTACAATTAAAACATCTTTAGCAGGGGCGATATTATAAATTATGTAAAGTTTGCTTTCGTGCCTAAAAACGTTAAATTAAAACAGTTTTATAGCGCTAAAACTAAAGTAATTAAAAATGTTTTGGAAGTAAGGCAAGTTTTCAGAAACTGCATTTAATGCTAATAGCGCTAACTTATAATATTTTTAGGAAAATACCTATCTGACTAATAATTCATTTCGTGAGGGAACATGTAAAAATAAACAGTCTCATTTGAATAAAATTGTGAAGTGAAGGAGGCCGCACGAGTACCGGAAGCTGCATATCGTTCGATCTAACACGAAACATATTATTGGATCAATACTAAAATTCTGTACCTGTGTCGTCTGATATGGTAAAAAAAGGTGTAAAAGGATTGCCTTCGGAGACGAGACCATAACGAACGTCTCGTGGATTTCCACGATCCCCATCTTCCGCTCGAATTTGCAGCACAACATCGCCTGGTTTCAATGTGGGATCCAGCGTCGTCACCGGAGGTGCAAGCGTAAACACAGGAGGAGTATCTTGCTCGTCCAAAACTGCAATCAAGAGAGGCCAACTTGCGATATTACGCGAGTCGTTTCCAGGTTCCGTCCAAGCATCCTAAAAATAAAGTATCACAATTCTGTCCAGTTGTAAAATGAATTACGTACGTTGGCCAAAACGGTGAGATGGAAAGAACTCTGGGTTTCGTAATCCAAAGAAGAGAGTAATACGACAGTGGCTTCTGCAGTTTTATCGGTTATTAACCGCTGTCTCAATCCAAAATACGGCGATCCCCACAATTCTATCAACACCGCTCGGTCACGGTTAGGATTTCCTCGGGCAATCACAGTTCCTAATTCGGTATTTCGTTTAGCACTTTCAGAAATTTTTAATAAGGACGGTGCTCCTGGAAATATATCACCGTAAGGTGTCGTCGAGTTCGTCGCACGAAACGAACATCCCATTCGAATTGTGGCACCTTTCGTATTGCGTGTAGCCACTATGAAATCATAAAACCTTCCGGGAATAAGTTTCTTCTCTAATAATACGTTTGCTTGACAAACCGAGTTGAAACGACTACAATTAAGGGTTTGTAGCGAAACTACGGTATTATCACCTTCCAATATGAATTCTAATGGAAAATCAAACGTGGTGTCGGTTGCCCGAAGCCGGTAAATAACCGAATTAATAGCTGCATCGGCAGGCACCATAACATTTTGCATGGTTGCAGTTGGATCGAATCGTGGAATTGCAACAACAGCCGATGGAAGAAAAATTAACAGTAGCCAATTCATTACAGAAGAGTGACGGAACTTGAACGTTCACGTGGCTCGAAAACCAATCAATTGCCTTTACCCTTTATATTTTATTATATGAAATTGGTTTCGTGTCTAAAGACCATCCCGTGTCAATGATTTTGACCCACGTTGATTTAATTTTAAATAACCGTTTTATTATAATACGTTTTCATCGCGAAACGCGAGAATCACCTTAGCTTAACTGGCACACGTTTACTGCTTACATATAAAATAATTTACGAGTCGAACTGAAATTTAAATGCAGTGTTACCTGAAACAAATTCAAATGATTACTGAGTGGCTAAACCAAATCTTGGTCATCTGGTCATAGTTCGTGGCCGGTCGCCAGGAAACATACGCATATACAAACCTCTTCCAATCGATGGCGTAGCTGGACATTTAGCCAAACGTACTGGACATGCAAATTAAAGTATTTTATAGAAGTGAATAATGACTTCTCGTGCTTCCATAAATTCTTTGAAAAATTAAAGTTTCCAGAAATATCGACGTTTGTCTTGCTTGTTTAATATTTAAGTTGATTTCTAATAAACAATTCGATTAAGTGTCAAATAAAAATGTGTTGTTGATTCAATGAGTTTAATTTATTTGGGAAATGCCATACATTTTTGAAACCAACTTTCGTGATTAGATTTAAGTGCCTAATTTAATTTATTTTAAATTTTAATATAATAAGACCTTAATGAATAATAAATTTATATGTAATCGAGTGTTATGCAAAATTGTACGTCTAAGGTCAAAAATTTTAATATCTAGAGCAAATACATAATTAAGTTCCTCGTGCACAAAGGCCATAATATGCAAAAATAGGATTTTTAGATTAAACATATTAAAGTGAAATTACTGACACAGATTTCTGTTCAAAATTGCCGAATGTATTTTTTGGTATCGGAAATGGGCAATTTTTTTGTTATTATCTTGACTTTTTTGACAATTTCAAAAGACGAATGCGTAGTATTTCAATTTACCTATTTCTTAATCTTTTGATACATCATTTAGGTCATGTAAATGTTGCGTGAAATAGATTACCATACCAGGATCCTTAAAAAAGAAAAACGCTCTGTTCCACATTCCACGAAAAAACTTTTTTTGTACAAAAATTTAACTAAAAAGTAAAATATTTGAATTTTAACTTTACTATCTCTGAATATCTAGTACTTACAGTTAAAATCTAAATGTTTTGATTAATTTTTTATAAATTTTCTATTTTTACATTATTGTAATTTATTGTTAAATTAGATACCTTCAAACTATTGAAATTGTTTTTTACATAAATTTTTATTTTCGCCAAGAAACTTTTGTTAAATGGTGACTAAATATGTTTATCAAAAAATCGACTGTTCACATCTTCGGGTGGGATCCACACATTCTAAAAAATGAAGTTCATTCAGCAAAAACTTTGACTTGGAAAAGTTATGCATTTAGGGTTTAATAGACTTTGTATGTGTCTATTTGTCAGCACATAATATGTAAGTGGAAAAATATTATCACAATATCGACTACAACTTGAACAAGTTTAAAAATTTTCCCGACCCTAAAAGAAAAAGGAACAAAAATTATCAAAAAAAGTACATATTACGAGAATTTTTTAACTTCGTATTTTTGTTAATAATTTTGGTTGAGAGGAAATATCTTGGGTTTAAAATTCAAAAAATTAAAGAAGGGGTCAAAAACCTTTTTTCAAGTTATTTTACTCAACTTGATGCTAACTTCGCTCATGTTAACTTTGAGAATTATTATCTATCGCTTTCTGCTCATTTCAATAAGTAACAAATTCATTCACGGCAGTTATGAGCAAATAAGTTAGTGAAAAGTCAAATCTCTTCAAAAACTATGAATGAATATTTTGGCTTTGATTATCTATCAGCTGTGCAATACCATATTTAGACAAGAACCGACTGTGCCAGTAGATTTATCTCAACGAAATACGTATAAAAATTCGTTGAAAAAGTAATTGTTTACTTTAAGATAACTTTGGGGGTGTAATGCGCCAAATCCCCTATGGAAAACAGCGAATATTTTTCACTTTAATCGTCCTTAAAATGTTGATTGTTAATTATCATATTCACGCAATTAAGCCGACTGCGTCAATATCGAAATACATAAAAATTCGTAGAAAATGTAATTGTTTTCCAAAATTTAATTCAGGAGAGTTTTCTTTTGACATCCCAATATTTCAATACGCTTTTTATTATTCTATATGACCATTTTGGGTGAAGAAATAGTTATTGGGACTGGAGAAATCATTAACCGGTGGCTCAAAGACGCCCATAAATGTAAATAAAATATTTTAGTTTAATTAATCACCCATAAAATGTTAAACATCATACACAGTAAAAAAAGGCAATAAATAAACTTTCATTATTTCATTGGTATTTTTATTATGGTAAAATTGACTAAATATTTTAGTCAATTTCACTTAATTTAAAAATTTTACCTGCTGGTAAAATATTAGTTGATAAATTTCTCAACCTTGATAGACAAAATTTCTTTCTTTGCCATCCATTGTTAATTTCACTTATTTTTTAGCTGGTTTATCAATGTTCTATTTATTACATTATGATGAGTAT
This sequence comes from Rhagonycha lutea, assembly GCA_958510855.1. Taxonomy (NCBI): domain Eukaryota; kingdom Metazoa; phylum Arthropoda; class Insecta; order Coleoptera; family Cantharidae; genus Rhagonycha; species Rhagonycha lutea. Next base: position 11,051,040 of record OY294037.1, read on the forward strand.
TGAAAAACATAAAGTGCTATTCAATTACCAATTTAAATATGTAAATTCTCTTTATATTATAATATGAATGTTTTAGATCCGTTGGCGTTGGGTAAATAATCTCATTTATAATAATATTTATCAAACTTTAATGGTAAATTTATTACAAATTTAACTGATATAACAAGAGATTTAAAGTATTTTTGCTTACTTCAGTTGGTGAAATTAACAAACCGCATGTTAAATCAACAATGGCTACTTAGGATATTATTTATCTTAATTTAAAGGTACGCGTTGCCAACTCAGGTCGTTGTCGATTTACCATTATTATGAAGTGGACCCTATTTGCCATGCGATTTGTGGCAAATTAACATTATTTTAAGTTAAATTACCAAATTTTTTTTTACTGTGTACTTACGCAAGAATCTACTATCAAAATGCTGAAGAATTTGGTGAAAATTTTAATTTTTGGGACCAAATAGGGCCAAATTAGGTAATCTTACGTTTTTCTCGACATTTCCAAGAAAATAATTTATTTATATAGGTAATAAATTATTAGTACCTAATCTCGAAAAGGAATTAATTAAGTAAAATATTAATCTATTTTGCCAAAGCTTAAGCGGCGTTCACAATGAAAAATTTGCCTTGCGTTGCTTCGGTAGAAGATGGCAAGCGCCAATCAGAGTGATGCATATTCTTCTATCCTTTTTTATGCTTAAAATTAGCTGTTGCGATGTCGTGGTCTTGCAGACTTTGTCAAGCTTCAAATGGTTGATATTGTATGTTGGCAGGTATACGAAATAATAAATTTTACAATTTTACCTGAAAAAAGGTTTTATGCTTAAAATTACTGTTGACTTTTGAAGTTTTGCAGAAGTTTGCCTCTGTCAAGCTTTTTCACTTCAGATACAAAGCAAGAACCCTTTTAAATTTTACTTGTTTGATTGGATTGGTTTAATTCGATTCGAGATTTTTAACAATTCAAAATTGTTATGTACTTATTATCCGAAAAGATTCCAATAGGTGAATTTTAAATTATTGCAAACAAATAGCCATTTTTTAATTTGGTGATTTTCAATTTAAATAAAATTTTATTTGTTTTTGTATACTTTTTTTCTCTTATTGATTCCTTAAAGTTTATTGCTACGTTAACTAATTTATTTTCTAACATTTAAAATAGGTCTATTTTAAAATTAAATAATTTGTCAAGAATTTTCAAGAAGTAAAGTATTTTATGCAGGTAATTTAGTAGGATTATAAAAAGTGCCAGGACAACCCTAACAACCAAAAGATTATTTATGACAATAAAGTACACCATAAAACCCAAAAGCTGTTTACAATAGCCTGTAATATTATTTGAAAAATGTAATTACTATTTTATTTTTTAAAAAATTTATATAAATTTAATATTTACAATGTGTAGTGATCTCACAATTATTAAATAATTTTTATGCATTTATATTGCAATAAATGAATTAATTAATGTAGTCAAAATTAAATCAAAATAAGTAAATGCGAATTTTATTGCAAAACTAAAGATTATGTATAATTAATTATTTTAAGATTATATTCCGAGACGACTTTAAATAAATATTGTATAAGTACTACTTTTCATAACATAACAGGTAAGCTACTGTTAGATCTAAGGATATTTGGACAATGCAGTCTGTGCACATAACAAGGCACCGCGCTAATTCAATGTGACCGCTATACGGTCGAAAGCAAATATCAAGCAACAAATTCTGCAAGGCAACGAAAGCAAGGCGCAACGCTAATTCTATGTGAACGATGCTTAAGATTATCTTCCTCGGAGCGATGTAATCTAATCGGTCGGCTGTGTTGGCGTCTATAGATTACAGCAAATTATAAAATATACCCATAACTAATTCCCCAGAATCGGTGCCAATACTTATGCGTATCGTATGGAAGTTATTACAATGAATATCTAAAATAAACATCCATTTGTTGATTGACAATTCTAATGAAGTTCTTTACCACAAATTTTGTAAGTTTTTATAGAGTGAATAGTATATAGTTAATTTTGTAGTTTATTTTGTAGAGTAGACCAAATAAGTGTCCTAGAGCTTCCTGATAACGTTGATTGATAAGTAGTAGTTGGTCACCAGATACTATAGTAGCAGGTAATACATTTTTTTAATTAATTTTACCTTATATGTACTTATTATATTAGTAGGTAGATATACATATATATATATACTATATTTGATACAATAAGATGTAGGGGTGAAGGGGGCACATTTGAACAGTTTTTAGGAAAACTCAATTTTCTAAAGAATATTTGTAATAAAATGCGTTATTTTGTGTTCACTTTTAAAGCTGGTTCACACTATCTGATTTTTCATGACTTGTCATATGATAAATATTTTTACGTTCACACTATCTGATTTTTGCTATTATAGAAGTCATAGCTAAATAATAAGCTCGGTCATAGCAAAATAATAAGTGATTTTCAGAATAGGACGGTGTCTATTTTGCTATGACTTCTTGAAAGATTTTTTTACAAAATTTCAAAAACTGAATTTTTTATACAAAATTATTATTTATCGAAATAATCACAAAAACTGAAATATATTTTAACAAAAAATCGAAATTTTAGAAAATTTTTCTTTAAATTTTTCAAAATATCGTTAATTTTTCAAAAAAGTGACTTTTTTCCGAAATTTCAAAAACTAAATTTTTTATAACAAATGATTATTGAAATAATCACAAAAACTGAAATATTTTTGAACAAAAATTTATCGAACATTTTAGACTTTTCTTGAAATTTTTAAAAATTTCGTCAAAAATGATTATATCTTAAAAAATGCTTAATTTTAAAAAAATTATTGGATGAAAAGAAGAAATAGACACCGATGACAGAATAATTTCTAAGGGTATGTTTATGTTGGAGCTGTGATAAACGATACTAGCTGCGATAAGAGCGACGATACTAGCTGTGATATGAGCATAGAAAATATTTCTATCTTTGATGTGTTTATACTGGGGATGTCAATAGCGCTATAAAAATTGCAGGTTATAGTACGAACTTATGGTTCTCTTCAATGAATTTAGAAGAAGAGATTTTGTTATCATCATCAGCAGCGAATTTACTTAAAAAACTCCGGGCAAAACGTCGTTTTCATTTTCATAAGAATGAAAAAAGAAACTTTTAATTATACAGGGTTGCCTTCTGAAAACGAAACATACGGGATTGTGGCCAGCAGAATTTTTGTTTCAAGAAATGCAAAAACAGGTCAATTTTGTCATTTAAACTTTTGCGACCAATGTCACTCCCGTATTGTTTCATCCCTTCGCGCTGTGATGACAACCCCTAAAATAATAGGGATGATACAGTAAGTGACACCTCATTTGAAAGGTCTTGCTTCCCTGAATTCAGCGTAATAATTTTTTTGAAGTTTTATCAATTATTCAACAAAAAAAATGAAGCTGCAAATATGCGAAATAAATCCGATATTTCAAGACATTTAAGAATAAAAAAGTGAAAAACGCTTTTTTAAAAAAGTACCTCCTTGAAATTAAAATCAACCTGTCCAAGCGTTTTTCACTTTTTTATTCTTAAATGTCTTGAAATATCGGATTTATTTCGCATTTTTGCAGCTTCAATTTTTTTGTTGAATAATTGATAAAACTTCAAAAAAAATATTGCGCTGAATTCAGGGAAGCAAGACCTTTCAAATGAGGTGTCATTTGCTATATCATCCCTATTAGTATTTCAGGGGTTGTCATCACAGCGCGAAGGGATGAAACAATACGGGAGTGACATTGGTCGCAAAAGTTGTCCCCCTCGATGATAAAATTGACGTATTTTTGCATTTCTTGAAAAAAAAATTCTGCTGGCCACAATCCCTTATGTTTCGTTTTCAGAGGGTCACCCTGTATAGTGTTGATTTTTAATTCCAAAGCCACTTCATCCCATAATTTATCTAATACAAATCTATTGTGGTGATTTTTATTTTTTTGGTCCCACAATGCTTGTTTTTCAAAAATTGCGCTGCTATGCTCTTATCGCAGCTAGTATCGTTTATCACAGCTCCAACATAAACATACCCTTTTAGATATAAAATTCAATTCAAAATCAACCACTTTATTGCTATAAAGTTAGGTTAATTAGAATTTTTTTGACATATTATGACAGCGGTTTTGACGTTTTAGTAATATGAAAAGTCATAAAAGCAATATTGCACAGTGTAAACATAAAAATTGTTGGTCGTATGAAAAGAGAGTTTCGTATGATTTTTGCCATGACTTTTCGTATGACCAAATCAGATGAAAAATCAGATAGTGTGAACCAGCTTTTAAGGTATATATTTGAACACACACTAGTATAAGTATTCAAGTCTTAAGCCGGATCCACACTATGTAACAAAACGTGTTAAATAACAAGTTATACAACAAATCTGTTGTACAACATTGTTTTATAACTTGTTATAAAATAGCAGCGACATCCAGACTATACAGGGTGGCCCTTTGAAAACGAAACAGACGGGATTGCGGCCAGCAGAATTTTTTTTTCAAGAAATGCAAAAACACGTCAATTTTATCATCGAGGGGGACAACTTTTGCGACCAATGTCACTCCCGTATTGTTTCATCTCTTCGCGCTGTGATGACAACCCCTAAAATGTTAATAGGGATGATATGTCAAGTGACACCTCATTTGAAAGGTCTTGCTTCCCTGAATTCAGCGAAATAATTTTTTTGAAGTTTTATCAATTATTCAACAAAAAAATCTGAAGCTGCAAAAATGCGAAATAAATTTGATATTTCAAGACATTTGAGAATAAAAAAGTGAAAAACGCTTGATCAGGTTGATTTTAATTTCAAGGGCGCTACTTTTACTGCTATTCATAAACATTGATAGTTCAACCCTTAAGGTAAAGGGCAAACCACCCTTAGAATTTTGAATGAAAATATGAGTCTGATAAAAAGATCAGTTTAATCAAATTATGTGTTCAAATTGTTCACCACCAGCTTCTTTAATGGAAGAATTGTTTCAATTCCTCATTGCATACTATAATGGTGCTAGCTTTCATACTTGGGTGCTAGCTGGTGCTAGCTATAAGGATTCGGGAGCTAGCTTTTGGAGAAAAAATATTAACTGGGGGGGGGGCAACTTAACGGACCCGAAAGAAGGAGAGAAAGAAATGCTTGGTAGCGTTTGGTAGCAAAAGTAGCTTCTCCCCGAACGCAGGGAGAATAAGTAGTTTTATAACCAAAAGTTGAACTCACGCACTCACCTATGCGCATTCTCTAAATTTAAATGCTGTAATTCAAATTTCTCATTGATTAAGTCAAGATTTTATCAGTGGTGTTATGCCAGAAGTTGATATGTCTTCTTATGCCATAATATCACAGATACATCAATTTAATACAAGGTAATTAAATACATGAAAAACAGGCAAGCAAGAACTAGAAAAAATTTTTCTTGGGCAGAGGGCAACAAAACTTGAATTTTAATAGTAATTTTTGTAAATAATATTATATTATTATCTCAATGTAAGATTAATAAAAGATATCACCACATTTAAAATTTCGTATCACCACAGAAAATTTCTGGAAAGCGAAATAATCTAATCGGTTAAATGTTGTCTATAGATTACAGAAAATTATAAAATGCTTTATATAGGTATATAAAAAATAGTACTACCTATATAAACTTGTAAGGGGGAGTTGTTAGAAGATATTACAAAGGATCTATGAAGTAAGAGGTGATAAAACTACAATCCATTTCTTGGTTGAAAATTCTAACAAAGTTCCTCAGTTCAAATTTTGTGAGGTATGTAACAGTATAATAAATATAGATTTTAAAATATTATTGAGTTTACCTGAACACAACTATTTAGACCGATTTCAAAATTATTTTGCCCCGTTCTTTAGCCATTAATTAATTTGGCCAAATGGTATAATTATAATTATTATAATAATAATTTTATTTAATGTATTTTGTAGACCAAAGTAATCTGACGCATCCTGATAAGTAGCTGATCACCAGCTACTAATTAATAGGTAATAAACTTTTAAATAATTTTACCTCATATACTTTTTAAATTTCGAAAGCGTACCGCCCTCCCTAGCCCAAATATTAATATTTTATTGAAATCAGTAGGGCAAATAGAAGGCCAGAGCGTATTTGTACTTATATGCGGATCTTATCAGTTATGTGTCCACCACTGACCGGCATGCATGGATTTGTGAGATTTACGCTACCGACCGCTCTCTCACTGAGCACAAATTTGTTTAATAAACGAACAAAGTTGAACAATGTGTCAAACGTATCCGTATCAGGGCCGTATATGCAGGGGGTTCAACCCCCCCCCCCCCCATGGGAGAGCGAGATATTAAAAAAGGGTCTAAAAATTTTTTTTGGCGCAAAAACCCCTCCCATGGCATAGAAAAAACTTTTTTTCCGGAGAACCCCCCCCCTATGACCAATGTCTAGCTACGGCCCTGATCCGTATGGATTGCATATTGACCACAGATTCATTGTAAAATAATATAACAAATGACCTAAACTCTTGCTTTTCTTATCAGAGCTTAGATTATTTGATAAATTCTGCTCTTATTTTTTTAAAATAAATTTGTGGGCAGCGAGTGAGCAGTCTGTAGTGGAAATATCGTAATTCCATTTTGGTGGACACACATATCGGATAAAATCCGTTTAGACGTACAAAATCTGATCGATACATTAGACAAAAATCTTAATATTATGCTAACTGAAAAAACTTTATTTACCAAAATCATATCTGAATCATATCAATTCTTTCATATTTTGTGAGAAATCTAATTTTTTACTTTTTCTATACGTAAGTTAAGAATTTCGGTGGAGGCAATCGCTAAGGGCTGGCTTTTGCTTTTTTTTTAACTATTAACTATTTTTTTTAACTATTAACTATTAAATTATTTTTATTCATCTTTCAACAGGCGAACCCAATTACAGAAAGTGAAATTGGAGGATGCAAAATGAAAACTTTGCGGTTGGAGATGCATAAAATTTTTAAATATTCAAATAAATAATAATCTGTATTTACACCAAAAATAGTAAAAAAAATTTACTTTTAAGGGGTTATTTTAGAAAGAAATATAAAATAAATCAGCACTTAGATATTTTTCACTTTTATTAATTTTTAAACAAAATATTTATGTCTTACCCCCTTCAAAAACCACCCAAAGATATTTTGAACTTCGCTCATTTATTTTTATTTTAATTTAATAATTTTATTTTTACATTAGACAAGAGATAAAAAGATACGCTGAATGTGAAATGATTAACAGGAACTATAAATCAATTATTAAGATATTCTAAAGATTTTCAAAAATGTTTAGCATAAATGAATCGCTTAAAAGGACCTAAGTCATTTAATTATATTTTGAGATAAACAAAATAAATTTATAACTTTTTTGCTTTAATTATTTAAATTAAGTATCAATGTTTAAAAATTTGGAAAACTTCACTGCTTCAGTTCTTTCTAAATACAATTTTATTTGGCAAATAGAGCCTGAATGAACTGAACAATTTCAATAATTTTAATTTCATTTTCTACAAAGTTACGGACATTTCAAATTTTTGAGTCCTCCGAGCAAGTTTCCCACGATAATCCTCAAGTTTAAATCTATTTGATCAGATTAAAATTTGTTTCGATTATGGGGTTACTTGCAGTTGGGGGCATGAAAAAATATACCTTTTTAGAAATTCTTTTTGAACTGTTGTTTATTTAATGCATAACACAAAATTTTTAAACTATTTAAAAAGCTTTTACGAATATTTTAAAAAGATAATATTTATTTTGGACCAAGTTATGAACTCGATTGTAGACCCCTTTGGGTTCGTCCATTAATTACGTGAGGTATTTGTTTTTAATTTGGACCCCTTCCCCATTGGTGAGATTGCTTAATATGTGCGGGACCCGCTCATGTGAGATTTACTCTGTAATTTTTATAAATTAAATTTATTTGATATGTTTAATTTAAAATTTACTTTTACAAAATGGTAAAAAATTTAGTTATTTTTGAAAATAGCGAATATTTTATCTCTTTGTCTAATCTAAAAATAAATAAAAATTACGTATTACACAGGAAACCCACACCACTTCTTGCAAACTTAAAGATTTGAATTTTGCACGTGGTTGCCAAAGAAATTCAAGCAAAGTTCAAAATATCTCCTCCGATACCAGAGACGAATTAAAACAGTAGGCGAAAATTTTCTGTACTATTTTCGTAGCTATTCACCCCATTTTACTGTATACTTTCTCATTTCATTATTGTTATAAAATGTCCTCAATTTATTCTTCTTCCTATATTTAAATAATTATCCCTAATTTAGTATTATTTTTTAGGTAGATACTACTAATATAATAACAATCACGACTGTTTTCTTCAATCAAAACGATCATTTCATTTGGCATCGAGTAGACCAGCACTCAAAGAAATTTGCTTGAGAAGTAAATCAAGAATCCGTTCATTAAATTAAGAAACAGATAAAATTCTTGAATTCATGAACAAATTTCTTATTTTTAGCATGAATATGATTAAATGCAGTGTGCCATTCTTATGATAAACATAACATGATCAATTTAAGAATTTTTATCAAACAAGAATATCGCCTATAATGGCATTCTTATATCAAACAATACTATGCTTAACAGTTTTGTAATATAAGAAGGGTATAGTTAAATGATTCATACATTTAGCTTTACCATCCGTCTTTATTGGAAATGGTAGTCAGCAATTATTTATTTAATACACATCCATTCTTGTTTTAAGAACAAATTAAGCAATGCAGGCTTAAAAGCAACTTAATAATATGTTCTGCATTTGAAAAATTCAGTTTAACTTACAAGTTCATTGTGATAACAGTAGTACTTTATTCTGTACATTATTATTTTATTGTAAGTCGATTTGATTTATAAAAATGACCAATTGGGATAATTCAGCTTCGGATGTGTCTCTTTTAGACGACATTATTACACAAACTAGTTGGTCAACCTAGTGTAAGTTATAATTTTGAATAAATTAATTTGTTGTTGTCTTCTTGGGGATTTTCGCAAGAAGTCATTAGAAAAGTAACAGGTAAACAAAATCATATTATAACTATGGTTTTTTATGTGTAATAAAAATCTAACACTAAATTTATAATTTTAGACTTAAAATTAAATGTTTGGCATCTACAAATAATCGAAGATTCCGATATTGATGTTTTATTCCCCCCAACTGAACTTGGTGATCGAATTAAGTTTAAATTATGTGTAAAAGAGTGCGATCAAGAAATAATCAGGGCAGGGTATTTAAACAATAAAAGTGATAAATATTTTGTTTTATAATTATAATTTTTTTTCAGTTCACAAAACAAAACTGTGACTTTGAAAATAATTGATGAGCTTTCGATCGAGATTACAAAATTATTGTTTCCTTCAGAAAGTAAAGTAAGTTATTGCTGCCTACATACTTAAAATTTAGTTTCCGCATAAGAAAAATTAAAGCTCTTTGAAATAAATATATTCAAAATTTCAATTAATTATGTTTGTTTATAGGAAACCTATTATACATATTACTCGAAAATTAGGTGGACACCCGAAAGGAAAATTATACGATCGCATTAAAAACTTAAAATATACTTTAGTAAGAAAAGGATTGTTTAAAACTACCAAAAAGCATCAGTTGCAACTCCAACAACATGTAATAAATTATTGCAATTAATTTATCTAAAAAGTTTTTTAATGTATTTTAATTATTATTTTAGCTAACGATTTAAGTTCCCTATATTTATCAGACAGTGATTTGCCCTCTACTTCCGATGATGAAAATTTAAGTAATCTTCAAGTCTGGCTGAAATACAATGTTGATGACAATAACTGGACGGAAGTATTAGAAAAAAATGGAAAACAACAGTTACATTGCGAAATCGCCAATATTTTCAAATGAACTTTATAAAATTAATTGAGTCCATTAGTGGTGACGTCACAACGCCTAGAAATTGGCAAACCGTCTAACGCGAATTGACTAAGTGGTTTGCGTCCATTTGAAAAAGAACATAACACGAACAGGTGCAAACACGACGATCGCATCAAGGAAAGTGTCAAGAGTTTCAACATAACCCTATTTAATTCATTTAATTGTTATAAACTTATATTAATTATGTAAATAATTCACTATTCTACTATTATTGTCTACTATTTTATGGTAGAAAGTTCCTTAAGTATTTAAAGCAAACCTTTTTTAAAATTTAATTGGTTGCTCTCCTTCTGGTGAAAAACCATTAGAATGCATGACATTATAATTAATAGTTTAAATAATATAAAGACCTTTTAAAACCTTTTTAAGGTATAGATTTAAATTTCAGGAAACATACTGCGGTTTTCACCGCTATGGTGCCTTTTTCTTCGAATTATATTTTATTTAAAAATGTGTTAAAAATAATTGTCAAACGTAGGTTTCTCGCTACTGTGATTATACAATGCAATCACAATTGAATTTTTCTCATTAACTAAACTTTCACATACCGTAAAATGGGGTGAATCACAACAGGCAGGTGAATCACAACAAAAGTTTGGGAGGGCACAAATAATTTTTCTGTGCATCAAGGATTAATCAAATAATTTTATTCAATGTTGCAGTACAGAAAAATTATTTGTGCCTTCTTTTGTTGTGATTCACCTGCCTTTTGTGATTCACCCCATTTTACGGTATGTGAAAGTTTAGTTATAATGAGAAAAATTTAGTGAAGTGCACAATTGTACAATTGTGATTGAATTGTATAATCACAGTAGCAAGAAACCTTCTACGTTTGACAATTATTTTAACACATTTTTAAATAAAATATAATTCGAAGAAAAAGGCACCATAGCGGTGAAAACCGCAGTATGTTTCCTGAAATTTAAATCTATACGTTAAAAAGGTTTTAAATGGTCTTTATATACTTTAAACTATTAATTATAATGTCATGCATTATATAATGGTTTTTCTCCAGAGTGAGAGAAATCAATTAAAGTTAAAAAATGGTTTGCTTTAAATACTTAAGGAACTTTCTACCATAAAATAGTAGACTACAACAGTAGAATAGTGAATTATTTACATAATTAATATAAGTTTATAACAATTAAATGAATTAAATAGGGTTATGTTGAAACTCTTGACACTTTCCTTGATGCGATCGTCGTGTTTGCATATGTTCGTGTTATGTTCTTTTTCAAATGGACGCAAACCACTTAGTCAATTCGCGTTAGACGGTTTGCCAATTTCTAGGCGTTGTGACGTCACACTAATGGACTCAATTGAGGAGTGGCCATTATTTAAACACCCTAGAAGTTCGGTTTTAGTAAGTATCTTAATTATTATCTAACTTATTATGAAAAAATCAAGAAAAATACTTTCTGAAATGCTTTAGTGATTTCTGTTCTTATCAATTCCATATACATTTTCTTCCAAGTAATAAATTAGCGTTTAAGTTTAAAAAGCTTTGTTAATTAATAATTATTTATATAATTTCGTTACCAGTTATTATTAAGCATTACTTATAATTTTTTATTTTATTTCTTATATTTTATATTTTGTGTACGTTTTTTAGATTGTATTAAACCATCATACTCACTGAAAATTAAGAATGAGCGTACTTTAGATCTAGTAGGTATTCAGAATGGAAGTTCTTAAAACAAGATTGTTACAAACTATTTTTAAGAATGGTCATTCTAAAATTAAGAACTCTTAAGTCTTGGAAATAAGAATTTTTCGCTTAGAAATAAACCTCGATGTGTTTTAATTTACAATTGAGAATTGGCATTCTTAAACAGAGAAAGGCATACTTGAAATTGATATCTCACATTCCTAAACGATAATCAAGTACGACATTCTTAAGTTTTTCTTGATTTTAAGAACGTCCAATGCTTGGGCCAATTTCCAGTACGTTTATTCTTCATTTAAAGTTTATTTTTCTAGCTGGTAAGAACGGATTTGTTTGAGTGAGCGGATGTTTCATGTGGATACGTTTCAGAGAATTATGTAGAGCATATCATATACCTAATCAAAATTTAATTTAAAAAAAAATGAACAAGATCTTATATTTTATATACATATTTAAAGAGGTATATTAGAAACAAAACAGAAGAACTTAATTTCCTGGTTCTAGAAGAGCTAGTATTAAAAATTTAAGCAATTTTATGCATTATCCAAGTAATATACCAAACCAAATAACTTTGAGAGATTAAAAAAATCTTGTATATTTATCAATGCTAGGCAGTGTTAGAAGGACTCCCAATTATTTATCGCTTGGCTATCAGAATTACAATGTTACCAAATGAAGAAGGTGAAATATGGCATAATGCGGTTTATAATGATATAAGTTCAAATAATATTGAGAATCTAGATAAGTTCATTGATAAATGGCCCCATAATTTAGAAGAATTGGATGAAGTGCTTGCGAAAGCTTATGGAGAATTAAAGTTGAAGAATGTACGGTTGGAAAATGAAACAGAGATCTTTATTGAAAATAAGTTAATAAACCTTCGTTTCTTCTCTGATACTTCTAGACATGAACAAATTATCAGTGATGTTGATGGGCAGTTAATTATTACAGAAGCTTTACAGGTTATCGATCAACATTTAAAAAGTACCTTGGAGTTTTCCAAGCTACTAAATAATATCAGAGAACGGATTGAATTAACAGTTGAAAGCATTAGATTACTAAAGACTGATTACTCAAACACGGAAAAAGTGGATGGAAAATTTATATTTCTAGCTAAATTTATTGCAAAAAATATACATGTATTAAAGCAACAGTTGAACTCAACACACGATAGATTACCTTGGGAACAAATGGAGTTCTGTTTAGTTATTTTTATTGCTTCTTACACAAAGAGGCAAGAAATGAATCTTTATTATCGTGCTACATTGAATAAAAGAAAAATACTAAGTCATATAGAAAATTTTGCAGTTGAACTTGAAGCCCAAACCGGTGAACTCCTCAGCTCAAAACATGACCCGGAGGTTAGGAAGATTATTAATGGTTATCCTGGATTTGAAGAGTTGTATAAAGATAATCAACAAATTAGGGAAGTTCAATCTTTAGTAAAAATAAGTGAACATATTAACAGCAAGGTATTGAAATGTAATCCTAAAAAAAAGAATGGACAGTTAATTATTGCAAAGGCTTTAAATCTTATCGGTGAATATTTAGAAAGTACCTGGGAGTTCTCAAAGTTATTTAATAATATTACTACGAGTGAACAAAACAACACAAGTAAAATAATTGAAGAGTTGCGTAATTCACTATCACTGCTTGCTACTTCACCTCCTGAGAGAATAGGGACAGAGGAAAAGAGAGATTTTAATTTTTCTCTTAATGTTCAAGAAGATGTTAGAAAAGTTGGTGATGTGATTACTCTTATCCTAAATGAAGTAAATACAAATGAAGAGGGTATATTTGTTAATAATGAGTTAATAAGCCTCAGTTCCTTTTTCAAAGATCCGACCTATAAGAGCGATAACGATAAAAATACGTTGATTGAACTGATACTTCAAAATATTTCATTGCTAAAAAGGAATTACTCAAATATGGAAGAAGTAGATGAAAATTTCATTTTTAAGACAAAATGTATTGAACAAAGTATTAGTAAAATAGAACGACAGTTGAAATTAAACTGTGAAAGATTACCTTGGAAAGAAATGAAGTTTTGTTTGAGCAGTTTTGTTACTTCTTATACCATAAATCAAGAAATGAATCCCTGTTATCGTGCTATATTGAATAAATTTAGAATACTAAGCCACTTAGAAAATTTTGCAAAGAAGCTTGAAAACAAAAACATAGAAAATAAGCAAGTTGTTACGAAGAAGAGTATCCCTGAATTCGAAGATTTGTATAAAGATTATCAACAAATTAGAGATGTTCATTCTTTAAAGAAAATAAGTGATCATATAAATTTGGCATTATTCAGTAATCCTAATGATAAGGATGGTCAGTTAATAATTACAAGGGTTTTACAAGTTATCGGTGAACATTTAAAAAACACTCCGGACTTACCAAAATTATCTGATACCAGAAGTGAGCTTCTGCTACTATCATTGCAAAACACAGCAACAAAAATTATTAGAGAGTTACGTGATAAACTATCACATGACGATAATGATTCACTTTCGAAGAGAATAGAAATAGAAAAAAAATTAGATGATAATTTTTTTTTAAATGTTAAAAATGATATGAAAAAATTTGGTGATGTGATTACTGATATTCTTTATAACAACCAAATGGAAACAATCAGAATACTTCTGAAAAAAATTGCTGATAGTAAAAATTCAGATGAAATAAAAAAGGTTGCCGAATTGCTTACCACTGTTCAAATCGATGAAATAATGGTTTCCAACAATTTTAAAATGTTGGAACATGAAAAACTTGAAGAGCTCGTGAACGAATTAAGCGATAATATATCCGACAAGACGGATCTTGAAAAATATATATTTAGTCAAATCGCTAATGAATTTAAATGTGCAGAAAGTCGATCGGAAAATTTAAGATCAGCTTATCTTAATGGAGTTACAAGATTAAAGAGATTAAGTGATAGCTTAGCTCTCATTAATCTTGACAACAAACGTGTCAAACTTATTAAATTACTCGCCAATGATGCTTTAGTGAATATTAATTTAAAAATAGAACCTCGTAGATGGAAAAAACTTTCCGATCTCTCTATGAACATTTACAACATTGCATGGTCAAAACCAAGGAGCAACCATAATAAAATTACAAAATTAATTTTTGAAATATTTTATATTGCCGAATTTGGAACGGGTAACATCAAATGGATTGAAAAATTTAGAGAAAAGTTGAACGAGAAAGTTTCTTGTACTCCTGCAAAAGAAGATGGGAGTAAACAAGATAAGATTGACAGTGTTCCAGAAGAAAAAAACAACCAGTTTGCATTGAAGCGCTCCGAACTCAAAAGAATTTTAAACGAGAATTCATTAAGTGGTTCTCCAACTGAAAAGTTATCCTTCTACAAAAGTGATAGAAAAATTCAAGCATTAGTGGAAATGCTTGTTTTGGATATAATGACAATTTTAGATAGTTCAAAGAATTCCTACCTGGAAAATAATCTACTGTTTTTGGATGACAATGCTCCTTTATTAAATGGAAAATGTTTACGTAATCATTTAGCTCATGATAATGCATTATTTGATGTATTATTATCCGATCCTTCAATGGCAGTTATTTTAAATGCTAAAAAACTTACTGAAGAAAATATTATATTGTGCAAGAAAAAAATTGGCAAGTTCATAACAGATGATCCATTAAAATTGAGAAAGAAATACAATCAGGGTTTACATGTTACCACCAATCAGGATAGAATGTTTGTTGCTTTGGAAGAAGGAAATCTAGAGACTGTAAAGGATTGTATACAAAACGGAGCAGATGTTAATGCTAGAAGTATTAATTCATTGACCACGTTACATTTTGCTGCCAAGGGACCCAGTCTTGAAGTAGTACAATTCATCCAATCCATCCTAAGCTCACTGTACATTTTTAAGGATTTCGACGGTCAAAGCCCACTGCACATAGCTGCTGCATATGGAAGTACAAGTATTGTCGAATTTTTTATAAAAAATTTCCATTTAAATGTTGATCATATAAATACTAGATGCGAAACGCCCCTGCATATTGCTGCTCAAAATGGGCACAAAGATACAGTTGAGGTTTTATTGAAAAGCAACGCTAATACTGTTATTATAGATCTGCGTGGTCGATCACCTGTACACTATGCAATAAGGAATAATCACACAGAGGTTGCTAAAATTCTATTGAGAAAGGATGAAAATATTCATAATAACACTATTGGTAATTATTCGCCGTTACACATAGCTGTCCATTGTGGTAATCTAGATTTGGTTAATTTCTTACTTGAAAGTAACGCTCAAGTTAACGCTAAAACTGATAAAGATACTACACCTTTACATTTAGCTGCAAATGGTCATCGGGAAGTAGTAAACGCATTGATTGTAAAAGGAGCTGATGTTAACGCTACAGATCTAAATAACTGTATGCCATTACATTATGCAATAGAACACGGTCACGGAGAGATAGCTACTATTCTTTTAAAACATACAGATAATGTTAACGCATTTGACATAATGAATGGAAATTCATTTTTGCACTGTGCTAGTAGTTATGGATTCCTGGGAATTGTTAAAAGTTTACTCCAAAATGGAGACGAAGCTAATTTTGCCAATTTTAAAAGCCAAACTCCACTACATTTTGCAGCATTAGCTGGCCACCTAGAAATATGCAATGCTTTGCTCAAATGTGGTGTTACAATAATTGACGCTAGAGATAAAAATAATTATACACCATTACATTATGCAGCAGAACAAGGTCGTACAGAAGTTGCTGAACTTTTAATAAAAAATAAAGCAGATTTAAATGCCAAAGCCAGTGATGGAAGAACACCACTATTTATAGCTGCACTGCACGGCCAAAAAGATGTTATTGATCTCCTTTTAAGAGAAAAAGCAGATGTTAACGCTGAAGCTACCGACGGTGAAACCCCATTACATGCAGCTGCTACAAATGGCAACAAAGATGTCCTTGATATTCTAATCCAAAATAAAGCTAAAGTCGATGCTAAAATGATTGATGGTTCGACACCATTACATATAGCTGCTCGACTTGGTCATAGGGATGCTATCGATTTACTGGTAGTAAAATATAAAGCGAAAGTTAATGTTAATATGCGGGGATACTACAAAGATGTAGCAAAACCAAAACCCAAAAAAAAAGCTCAAGTCAATGAAATGGGTATGCTCCAAGAAACACCATTGCAAATAGCTTCAACAAAAGGCTACAAAGAAATCGTTGAGATTTTGGCAGAAAACGGAGCCGAAGTTAATGGCACCAAAAACACAGGCATTCCGCTAATCCCTGCTATTAGATATAATCACAAAGAAACGGTTGAAATTCTTTTAAAATATAGCGCTAAAGTTACAGTACATATTTTGACTGAAGCAGTTTGTAGTGGACACACAGATATTTTAAAAATTTTGCTCGGAAGCGAATGTACTATTATTAATATGCCAGTCAATATTGAGAATGATACCCTCCTACATCTGGCTGCTGATGAAGGTCATAAAGAAATCGTGAAAGTTCTTTTAGCGAAAGGAGCTAAACCTAATGCCAAAACTAATTCTAAAGGAACACCTTTATATATTGCAGCAAGCAAGGGTTATGAAGATGTTGTTGAAATGTTAATAGCAGGTGGAGCTGATGTTAATTTTCAATCATTAAATATTAGGACACCATTACATGTGGCAGCATCAATGGGTCATAGTGCTGTTGTAAAAGTATTACTAGATAAAAATCAAGCAGATATTAACGTTACAGATATGAATGGTATAACACCTCTAGCATTTGCAGTGGTAACCGGTAATTTACAAGTAGTTAAGATATTATTACAGGAGCCATTATTAGATAGGGAAGCTAAAGATACAAATGGTGATTCGTTATTACATATCGCATCTAAAGAAAGTAGTTTATTACATATAGTAGAATATCTGGTAGATGAAGGCTTTGATATAAATGCCAGAAATGCATATGGTGCAAAGCCGATACATATTGCCGCAAGAGAGGGTCATAAAGATACGGTAGACTTTTTTCTTAAAACTAAGGGGTTTAACATTAATGATCCTGATGAAACCAATATGACGTTACTGCGCTATGCTGCATGGAAAGGTCATTTAGAAGTTGTGAACTATTTAATAGTGCACGGTGCTGATGTTAATGCAAAAGACGATAATGGTTTGACAACTCTACACATTGCTGTAAAATTTGGTCATAAAGAAGTTATTAAAGTTTTATTAAAAAATGGTGCAATTTATAACGCTGTTGTCCACTTGAACACAAAACCGTTAGGAATGACCAACGACCAAGAAGTTATCAGATTATTAAAATTAATTAATAAATTGTTTTTGGCCGTAAAACGTAATAACACTTCAGAAGTTGAGAATTGTATTAAAGATGGAGCTTTTGTCAATGCCAAAAATATTGAAAATGTAACACCATTACATTATGCTGCTTGGAAAGGCTATGAAGGAGTTGTCAATATTCTATTGCAAAATAGAACTAATCCCAATGTAGTTGGTAACAACGGACTTACTCCTTTGCATTACGCTGCTAAGTTCTCTCACCTAAAAATTGTAAAGGCCTTATTGTCTAATTATGCAATATATAATCCTCTTTCTGATGGTAGTCAAACACCATCAGATTTGACCAAAGATGAAAGAATAACTAACTTATTTAAATTAGTGGATGATTCCTTTAAAAGTATTAAAACGGGTGATCCGCAAATTGTTGAAAAGCTCAAAAAGATAGAGGATCAGGATACAATAAAAGCAATAATGAGTGCCCGTAATAGAGAAAATGAAACGCTAGTAGTTGTTGCAATGCATAATAACTTTTCTGAACTTGAGCAATTGAAAGCTATATCACAAGGTGACATATCTGCCAAGATTAAGGAAGCTTTGGAACTCTTCAACAAAGGTAATTACAAAAAGGCTTTGTTTACATTTAATGAAGCTTTTATAAAACGAAAAAGCATATTAGGATCAGATAACCCTGGCACTCTGGACATTCAGACATACATAGCTCAAGTATTATTTGCAAAAGGAGATTACCAAGAAGCTTTAAACACATATGAAGAAATTTTTCAGAAACAGAAAGAAATACTGGGTTTCGGTTCCAAGGATACTTTAACAATAAGACGTTCAATCGCTGTAGTGCTGCATAGACTGGGAAAATGTGAAGAAGCTTTCAATATTCATCAAGAAGTTTACCAGAAACAAGAAGAATTGCTAGGGTCAACTCATTTAGATACTTTAGTTACCCAGTTGTACATAGTGCTAGTATTGCGAATGCAAGGAAAATATGAAGAAGCCCTAAATATTGTGAGGACAGTTTTTGAAAAACGAAATGAAATACTATCAGGCGCAACCCTATCAACTGCTGCACTTTCTCAAAGTAATATAGAAGTACTGAAAAATTATAAAGATTACATTTTAGAGACGGAGAAAGTGACTTTAGGTATTGATTCATTTGAGATTGCTGAAGAACACTGTCGGCTGAAGAAATATCCTGAAGCCTTGAAAACTTACAAAAAAGTTTTAAATATCCAGAAATGCGTTTTGGGACCAAATCACCGTGAAACCTTGAATGTTCAATACAACATAGCGAACTTACTTTTCATACAAGGTAAATGGACTGACGCATCTAAAGCCTACACAGAAGCATTAGATCCAATAAAAGATGTTTATGGACGATATCATCCCACTGTTATGGATATTTTGGAAAAGTTAAAAATACTTAATTTGAGGTCTGCCCGTACAGTTAAATAAGGAAAATTTGCCCGCTTATAATATTAAGCTAAATTTTTTATAATATCAGAATTTAAGTTTTGTAATTTTTTAATACAATGTAGTTAGATATTAAAGTCATTGGTGTGGCCGGAGTAGTGCTAAGGGTCTCAGCATACCTTAGATCTTGGAAATAAAAACGTGATTTAAGAATGTGATGAAATTTTATTACGTTTAAATAAGTCGTCGGCTGAGTATTGGTTTGTTCCAAGTCCATAGGATTTCCTATGGACATGGAACAAACCAATACTCGACCGACGAAGTGGTTACGCTATGTGACGACAAAGATAGAATGATCCAAGATTGTAAGTGGGATTAGAACGACGATGAAACGCAGATTCCTCAACTGAATTGTAACAGATAGCTTTCACACACAGAGACATTATTTTCATTAGATCTGACTTTAGTGCGATGTGACGATCCATGGACCCAAAAAGAAACAGCTAATAGCAGACCATGGTCATTCCATTTGCTAGCAAAACATCAATCCTCTCTACTAATGTGGCAGAGATTTTCTTGGATAATATTAGGTAAAATGAAATGAGCTGGACCAAAGTGTTCATAAAAATCTTGTGGAATCCTCAACTCTCACAAACTTAATTTGCGCAGTGCGTTATTAAACCAAACGCTCGGAGCACCATACCGCCAGGGCCATGATAAGATAAATAAACATCCTTCGAATCGGAATATAATACTTAGAATCAAACATTAGAATGTAACTTTAGAATGGACCCTTAGAACCAGGTGCTCGGTTCTAGACTTGATTTCCAAAATAAATTCACTAAAACAAAGCAAGCCCAAAAAGTAGGTGTGAATTCTTTAAACTGACGGTAGGTACTAAATTCTGTGTTCCGCTCGACGCCAAAAATCACAGATTAGCGCCTGTGTAGTACAAAATTTTTCGCAAACGCTCTCCCAACCGTTGAAACTACGGAGCGAGTAAGTCCATTGAAAAAAATGAACGTTACAAAGTAAGTACCCAAGTAAGTCTCTTCTTCTCAGCCTTTTTTCTGCCCACTGCTAGACATAAGGCTCTCCCATGGGAGGTTTTTGACCATAACTTACCATGCTGGTCCACGCCGGCTTAACGTGCTCTCCGAAGTACGGAGGCTTGGTCATAAGAAAGTTTACTCGTCGTTTCAGTTACCTTATCTAAAAAGGCTAAAACCTTATCTAAATTCATCAGAATTAATTATTTTATATTGTTATTAAGATAACTCGTTAATTATCGTGTCTCCTGCGACGATATGCTCACGTTAAACTTAAGTAATGCTTCAAATATTAGAAATCAATGTTGAACCAATATTGGATAATATCGATTTTCAATATTGCTTCAATATTTATGATACATGGGTAATTCTTTTGAGTTGGAATCGTTACATTGTCGTCGGTTTTCGATACCCCTTTGTTGGAACATGTTACCGATTGTACACACGTATTCAGGTCAGAAAAATAAAAAAAAGTTAATTTTGTAAAATTATCCTATGAATCCTACTATGAACAAAATCATGAATTCAATTAACTTTTTCATTGATGCCACGAAATGCCATTTACTCGACCATAGAAGATTGACATGGCAAATTAATTTTATTAAATTTTCTGCTTCCTATTGTAACGGATAAGAAAGAAATTGGTATCGATCGAAAAAGAGTTTCTTCCACGTTTCAAGATACCTCAAATTAAAAATTATAAAATAAAAAGATAAATCGATAAATCACATATCCAAAGCAGGTCTGATAATAATATGTTAAACATCCACTATACATTTTTAACACTGATTCTTCTTCTTCCTTTTCTGGAAGCAATTCTTTAGAGAATTTTCTTCCAGTAGGCATTAAGCCTGTTGTTTCCCAACATCTGCGTCGTTTCCTTGGCAGTATTAGAAACTATGAGCATATTCCTTTAGATAGCTTGCTAGACTGGCCTTCAGATGTGCCTGTATCCTGTTTCTTTTATATTAATGATGGCAATTCATTAACCCAAGAGGACCACCAGCTTAACGTACCTTCTGAAGCACAGAGACTCAGTCAGAAGAAAGTTTGACCCTTCCACGGATTTAAAAGCGCTACCTCGCATTCGCAGTTGATCGCGTAATCATTTGTCGCCGATGGTTCACCTTTAAATAAAAATTTTTTTAATATTATGATCTTTATTGGATGCACTTTACAGAAGTGAAAAAATGTATAGGTTAAGTATAATAAGTTGTACAGTTGATGTAATTAGATTTAAATTTCTCATTTATCAATTTCGTCCTACTGCATGGTAAAATTATTTTAATGGATTAACCATTACTGGTGAACGCTTCTTTCTTCTTCCTGTTGACGTAATAACAAACTTGTTAGTATTTTTTACTAACTTTTATAATAAATCAGTAACTTACCAAGTTTTTTAAATTCATTTGCAACGGTGTCATATCCTTTTTTAATGCCATCTAAAAGAATAAAATGGTATTTATTTGTTTTTAACTTAATAGCATTCAAATTGAGAGTGCGTAACGTTAGTTAATGTTAGCATCCTCATGTAGCACACAACATTGCTGTAATATAGACTAAATAAATTTAAAATATTTGTACAATATGATATCCAATTGATATTCAATATTGTACACCATAAGATTACTGATTTATTGTTACCGCTTTTGTATGACCTGTTTATTTCCTCTTACAGCTTACTTGTTTTTGTTTTGCGTATCCAATATCCCGATAAGTTTTCGTATACTAATTGTACACCATATTGGTGCAATAGAGAACACAATATTGGTGAAATATTCATATCCAATATTGCACCAAAATTATAACTGCATTGTACTAATATTGGCTAGTGCTTGCCAATATAGCGCCATTAATTATTATTATTACAAATTTGGCTTAAGATATCCCCATTATTACACCAGTATTATGTGCACCTGGGTCGAATTTCTTTACTCTTTGATATATTATTTGCTTTCATTCTAGTTGAATTAGTAGTCCTATTCAATAAAATACCACCTTTTTAAACAATAAATTTAAAACATCTTAATCATGAATGCGTCGGAAGAATGACTAGGTTATTTTAATAATAAATTGTGTTCATCACACCAACGAACATGGTTATATTATCGATGAACACATTCATTGAATAAGTAGTTGGCGCAAAAATTATGACTTTTTTATAATTTGATGAACCTTTTCATTATAATAATTTATGTACCTTTGTTATTCATTACTAGTTTAATGGCATCTGGTGCTACTTTTGCTATTTGTTTAGCTAGTTTCATTATACCACCAAAGCCGAATCGGCTGCCACTCACGACTGAGCGTTGTAATATTTCTAAAATTAAATAAATTAAATAATTCTAAATTAATCTTATTTTTTGGTGATTTGTAGCTTACCCTGCAGTCCTTTGAGTTGTTTGATTATGGATTGTAAGATTACTGATAATTTAGAAGCAAGGGCTGTAATAAGAAACAAATATTAGAAAGATAAAATATAAAAAAGAAAGAAAGAAATATATTTTTGGTTATTAACTTGTTAGTAATATGTAACAATTATTTTTTTCAAGTTATAAAGAATTGGAAACTATAAAAAATGCTAAACTATAAACCGTGAAAAATTTGTTTCACTTGATTCACTTGGTTTACTAAATATTTTAAATTCTTTTAAATTAAGTGTTAAAAAATTAGTTATTATCTTCAAACATAGAAACTAAAATTCTGGTTTATCGCCTTTCGTAAATATCTAAAAAACAAAATGGGTTAAAAAGGAATTAAGCGAGGTACAAAAAGGCAAGAAATTTTTTGTAAATTCACAATGGAGTGAGCGTATGGACATACCCGAATTCCAACGTAAATGAGTATAAATAAAACTATTATTACAATGACCTATCAAAGCATTTCTCAAAAATTTAGTTATAAACAAACAAACTATCAATAATGTATTTTATTGGGTAAATTTGGAATAATAATAAATATCTACTGATTCATTTTTGGTTGCATTTGTACAGTAGAAGGGAAAATAATATATCATGTCGCACAAATATTTTCATTTCCATAAATATTTTCTTGTTTATCCATCATCACAATCCCTGCTCATCGCGTTACAAAAACCATTTCTTCCTTTTATACGGCAGTTCCAATCGATGTGCTAAAAAATTGTAATTTAAAGAAAACCCAAATCACATAACAGCGAAAAAAATTATTAAAATGATCAATAAAGCTTTGGGCGCTGTTTGTGGAAAAAAATCAAACGTCCGTTTCATTGTAAATTTTCACTAGTTATAGTAGTAAATTTTTTCTATTAACTTTATTGGATACACTTTTACAGAAGTGTAAGAAATGTACTATAGGTTAAGTATAATATAATAAGTTGGATAGTTGACGTAATTGGATTTAAATTTTCTCATTTATCAATTTTATGCTACGGCATGGTAAATTCTTGTAATGGATTAACCATTACTGGTGAACGCCTCTTTCTTCTTCCTGTTGACAGTAATAACAAACTTGTTAGTAATTTTTACTAATTTTTATAATAAATTAGTAGCTTACCAAGTTTTTTAAATTCATTTGCAACGGCTTTATATCCTTTTTTAATATAATCTAAAAGAATAAAATGGTATTTATTTTTTTAACTTAATAATATACTACCAATAATAATAATAATAGCCAATGTAGGTAAAATAATAACTTTTTAAACTATAAATTCTAAAGATTATAAGTCATGAATGCGTTTGAAGAATGAGTAGGTTATTTTAATAATTTTGATTATTTATCACATTAACGAACATGATTATATTATTGATGAACAAATTCATAGAGTAGTTGGCACAAAAATTATAACCTTTGTATAATTTGATGTACTTTTTCATAATAATGATCTATGTACCTTTGTTATCAAATCCCGTTTTAGCTAATGATGTGGCTAGCGTAATTAGACTACCAATTCCAAATCGGCTGCCATCAGTCACGATGGAGCCTTTTAATTTTTCTAAAATTAAATAAATGAAATAAAGCTGAATTAATCTTATTTTTTGGTGATTTGTAGCTTACCTTGTAATGCTGTGAGTTTTTCATTAATAGAGCGTATGAGAAGTGTTAATTTCTCAGCAAGAGCTGTAATAACAAACAAATATTGTATATTTTTGCATAACTGTTTATTAAAATTTTAAAAATATTTTAAAATACATACAGCTCGATTCGCAATTTACGAAAATCTCAGTGACATGTAATAATATAACTAAGTCTAAAACATTTTCTCTTGCCAATTTTAATAAACAGTTAATGCTTTTAAAAATTGTTGTATAAAGAGTTGTATAATTGTACAAGAAATTCAAACAATGCTTTGATTACATACATCAGTATGAGATATACAAACCTGATGGGAGTACCAGAAACGCGCCCTATGAATTAGAACATATTATCAAAAAGCATTAAATTGGAAAAATTGTAGTGAATTCATAGAGACAGAGGTGACTCCCCTAACCCCGCAACCCTCTAATTTGTCGCTTGTTGCATTCTATTGCTTACAATTCTATTTCAAATATATTGCTTTAATTAATAGTATCAATGTAATTCATAAAAGCAATTAAAATATTGTCGAGTTAACTTTAACACAATAGCTTCAATTGGAAAATTATTTAAGCTGTGTATTATAGTAGGTATTATTTATTTATTATTTACGTAGATTTTTATATACAAATATAAATATGTATTTATTATTAATACATTTTGATGAAAGTTTCAGCCGCATCTGAGAGCTCAAATAATATTTCATCAAATTGGTCTAATTGTATTTATATTACATTAACTTGACAACATTTTAAAAGTTTTATTTTTTATTAATTGCTACTACATAGTATGTAATATTATAATATTGATTGAACTTCACTGATTTTTTAAAGTTTTTATAAATAATATGAACAAAGTCATAAATACCGAGTATTTTTGTTCATTGGTTTAAATTCATTAATTTAATGAATATTGTCATTACATTTTCCATATAAATTTTGCCGCAGTGCTTGTCGCCAGCTAATCTACTATTTATTCAAAACAATCTACTTCTTTTATTTTCACTTGATTCATTGGATTTCCTAAATATTTCAGAAGTGTTTTTAATTACGTGTTAAAATATTATTTATTCGCTTCTAACGTAGAAACTAACATTATTGTTCACAACCGTCGTTCGTAAATATTTAGAAAACAAAATGGGTTAAAACGAAAATAAGCGAGGTACAATTTTCGAAAATTCAAAATGGGGTGATATATGGACCTACACAAATTGCAAGTGGACTACCGTTAAAATCGAGATTTTACCATAAAAGTTATTTTCAAAAATTTAGTTATAAATAAACAAACTATCAATAATATATTTATTGCATAAATGTAAATTAATAATAAATATCTACTGATTCATTTTTGGTTGTATTTTTACAGGAGTAGGGAAAATAATATATTACGTCGAACAAATCTTTTCATTTCCATAAATATTTTCTTGTTTATCCATCATCTACAACAATCCTTGCTCATCGTGATACCAAAATCGTTTCTTCCTTTTATTAGGCAGTTCCAATCGATGTGCTAAAACAAATTGGTACTTACGTAGTACATATTCGAGGGGTAAATCACTACAAAAATCTGTTATACACCAAGGCAAAATCCAGATTATAATCTATAAAATCTTCACTAAAAATCACATAGATTTTACAATCCAGTAGAAATCTTACCAATCCTTGTTTCAATCTATAAAATCTCTAAATCTTTATAAAAGCTGGAAAATCCCGAACAACCTTCATAATCTTAATAAAAATCTGTAAAATCTAAGAAAATTTTTTAAAATCTTCGAAACAATCCCAAAAATCTTAGCATTGTTGTCAGGCAAAATCCAGATTATAATTTATAAAATCTTCACTAAAAATCGCATAGATTTTACAATTCAGTAGAAATCTTACCAATCCTTGTTTCAATCTATATAATTTCTACAATCTTTATAAAAGCAATAAAATCCCGCACAATCTTCATAATCTTAATAAAAATCTCAGAAAAATTTTTAAAATCTTCGAAGCAATCCCAAAACTCTTAGCATTGTTATCAGGCCAAATCCAGATTATAATCTATAAAATCTTTTGACAATCTCAAAAATCTTTTAAATTCTCTGTGCAATCTTTAGGGACTGCAATCCATTGTACGGTTTAAACCTTAGTGAATTACCCCTCGTATGTACATATTATTATAGTATATCAATAACATTTAACAATATTCATAACAATAAATAATTAATATTACAAAAACAAATCGCAAATAGTATAATATAACACCAACAGGAAATTCTTGAAAACATCAATAAAGTTTTGGGCGCTCTTTGTGGATGAAATTATTAACCTCACGCTTTTTAATCATTTTTTCAAGGATTCCTGGTTGCTGTTATGTGATTATTGAAATTAGTTCAAATAAAATGCTTTTTTTGGTACAATTTGTATACACATTTGGACAGAGCAAGTTAAATAACAGTTAAGCACGAGTACGAAAACCCGACATCGGATTTTAATAAAATTATTAAACTAATTTATATTTGCCTTTTATCCTTACCTTAAACCAGTGATTCTTAACATGTGAGCCGGCCTCCCCTAAGCACTAAATGGGGGGCGCTAGTGTTGCCAAATATAAAAAAATTTAACTATTCTTGATCATTTTTAAAGTTGATACTTAAGGTCATAGTGTAGCTTTAGCATAAAAATACATTATATATGTTACCGTGAAAGTGGACAATGCAGTGAAAGTCTACAATCACTAGGGACTGTAGACATTCACTAGACTGTTTAGGAATAGTAGACAATTTACTTTTGATTCGCCAGAAAAATCTACTTTTACGAGTGAGAGTCTACACTACCTAGTGAATGTATACTTTTCCTAAAGCGGGTCAGGAAAAGTAGATTGACAATAAATATTTATTCTCGTTTTCACACAAAAATATTTTTAATGTACCTATTTATGTAAATCTATAAAACTAAAGAAAGTTTCTGCTTATGGGTTTAATAATTACTTTATTTGTTTAAAACATTAACCTTAAAAACTTAAAAATTAAATTAAAAAATATAACAATAATATATATTTTTTGATTTATTGCAGCACAACAGAGCATTGATGCATTTAGAATTGCACAAAACTGTCCTTTTAACCTAATAACTTAACATATAAACTTAAAAATTAAGTTAAAAAATATATTTTTTATTTATTGCAGCACGACAGAGCACTGTGGCAGTTAGAATTGCACAAAACTGCCTTTTTCTTACAAATGCACTTCAAATGTCAGACATAAATTTCAAATTTTAAAATAAAATAAACAAAATATTACATTATGGAGGTTAGGTTAAATTTTATTCCACATTTCCTGGACGGTATCAGTGACTGTAGACATTCACTAGTGAAAGTATATTTTTTATCTTATTGTAAACTTTCACTGCCCATATCAGTGAAAGTATACAATCACTAGGAATTGTATACCTTTCCTAATAATCCACTTTCACGGTAATATATACATTGTTATTGCAGTAGAGAGCGGGGGGGGGGCATGAAAATTATGTTTGAAAATTGGGTCGCAAATGCTGAAAGGTTGCCTTAAACGATTTCTTTTGAAGCTATCTCTCAGCTTCCTTTCAAATTTTTCTAAATAACTACAATAAATTCGATGTCGGTTTTTCTTACTCAAATCATTTGAAAGTACGCTTAGTTATATTAAAAATAATATGAACATATTTAAAAAAAAATTTTTACAAATGTTTAAAGAACACTCATTTGGGTAAGCAAGTAAATTATTGATGCTCTTCATAACATAAGCCTGTTATTCTAAAATAATTTTCTAACCTCCTTTACGACCATGTCAAATCTTGGTGCTATTAAATTCAATGTTTGATGGAGGCATTATTCTATCAATGAGGATTTGTGGTATCGTTCACTATTAGAGGTATAGAAGCCACACATATTATACTTACGGAACTAGGAAAGTACATTGTACACTATTTTTTCAATTACCTGCGAATAATAACAAGAAATACGGAAAAAGTTAATAAAGTAAACTTGATATAATTATGACTAGCTAGGGAAGATCTACTATGAAACGAACAATTTATAGTCAGAAACTAACAAGTGATACCAAATAGATTTTAATGATATTTAGTATTATTTTTCATTTTGTGTGCGCTTTTCAATGCAACGATGTTATGAAACGGACACAATTGTGTTTTATTTTAAAATTGAAGAATTTTAAATGTACTTTAATAACAAAATTTCAATATAAGTACATATTTGTAAGGTCTTAGTATATTAGTTACTCTAGTAATTCATCTAAATCTGTTTTCATTAAACAATTATGATAGTAATTACAGTTATTCAAAGTCAAACGTCCGTTTCATAGTAAATTTTCCCTAGTAATTAAATATTTATTATTGTGCTATAATTGTATGGTAAAGTTCTTAATTTCAAATTATACATGATGTGATAAATATTATAATAACTCATAAAGTAGTTATAGTGCTACCAAAATTATGACAACAATAATAAACGGTTGATCTACTTACATTTCGAGTCTTTTGTCGCTGATGATTCACTTTTGATTTAAAAAAGATTTTTCTATGAGCTTTATAGTTCGCAGTAAAGAAATTTTAACATTAAAATGACAGTTTATTATTATAGGCATATCAGAATGTAATTATCTACTCATAAATATAAACTATAAAGTAGAAGTTAATTTCATGCAAATCAACCCACGCTTTTTGTCAAATATTTTTTAGTGTAATTTACTATTATGTAAAATTTGAAAAATTATTTACTTTTTAGTTAGTCCATTTGCTTTTGTTTTCAATAAAAGTGTCTTTTAATTTTGTTAAAAGTTTTATATAAATAAAAGGAAATTTTATTCAAAAGGAAACACTTTAAACATATATTTTATTTATTTCATTTTGTAACAGGGTAGAAATAGAATTAAAAGATAGTTGCAAAATATAGTAAAATAATAAATTGGAAACACGGTCGTAATAATGCGTTATAGCATTGTTTCACGCTTGATTGCAGTCGTCAGTCGCACATAATCATCATATAATCAGCAGTAAATTTATATTGACAGTCCATTTACACTTAAAATTTTAATATTTTAGAGCTCATCAGTTTGAATCGAGTTTGAATAATTTTTTTAAAGAGCTTGACATTTTCTATAATTTTGTTCTACTTACTTTGTAGTAAACATCGGCTCTATAGAAAAGTATTAAATGATTAATAGCAAAAAACCAATAGATTGATCCTATGACTTTTTATAAAGACATAAATAAGGAAAATTGGAGTTTTTGGAGAAAATACTTCAGGAGTGAATTTTCATCCCCTGTTCTAACGCACAGTTACCAGACGGATAATTTTAACTTTAAGAAATCAGGTTTTATTATATTATTTGCATTTGCATTTATATACCTTACAGTTTGAAAATATTTTAGCAGACTACAATGATTAAAAATTTTTAATTTTTGTGCTGCAAAATAAAGTTTCATGAGTTGCTAAAGTTGTATAAATAAATGCATGCATGTCATAGAGTAGAACATTTCGTAGAACGAAATAATCTAATCATTCAAATATTAGCTATAGATTACAGCAAATTATAAATAATATGTATAGTCATAATAGAGATTTTTAAGGGAGTTGTTCGAAGTTTTACAACGAATCTATAAAATAAACTGTGATACAACTACAATCCTTTTGCTTGTTGAAAATTCGAACGAAGTTTCTCAACATAAATTTTCTAAGGTTTGTATAAAACTAGAGTGTTAACAAATAGTTGATGCAAATAAAAAATAATTTTATTTAATGTATTTTGTAGACGAAAGTGAGCTGAAGCTTCCCGATAAGTACATCAGTTATATAGTAGGTAATACATTTTTTAATAAAATTATGGGATACCTTGTATTATTATTATATTATTATTATTATTATATAAGGTCATTGAAGAATGCCTTTTTACATAGTGTGCTCAATAGCTCTGCTCCAACTTAATTTATTTTAAACATAATAGAATAATAGCAACATAATATAGAGAACTGTTGTCCACTAAAATTTCAGAATTTTATCTGGTCCCCCACCAGAGATATTTGGTATTAAAATCTGCCGTTTTTTTAGTGTTATTCTCAGTTTCTCAGGATGGTGTGCAAACACAATTGGTTCTCATTTCCTTCTAATCAAAAAGAATTGACCTCAAAAATATTTTCCTTCCTGCAAAAAGCTTTATCTTGAAGATACAATTTTTGGGAAAAAGCGAGCGAAGAAATAATAATAAAATTTCACCATTTAAAATTTGATTTACATGATAATATCAAAAAAACTGTTTTAATTGAATAAATTTCTTTTCTACCCATGTTGGTAGGATAAAAAAATAAGGAACTACATAATTATTTAAGTTTGCAAAAATCCTTTAAATTGTATAAAAGAGAAATTTGGCTGCTATTAAAAAACAAAAATTAATAAAAATTATATAATAACCATTTTGAAGTATACTGTACAGGGGAAAATAATGTTACATTCTGGATTCACTTGAATATTCCCTCAAATTGTACGTTAGGGTGGCGGATTTCCCAACAGGCGCTTAGGGCCTCGTAAATCAAGGGGCCTCAAAATAAGGAAAATTTAATTTTTATTAATTAAATTCATGTTGTAATAAACACAGGAAAAATAACAAAAAAATTCTAAGCCCTAAGTGCAATTTTTGATTTAAATTTTTTGATAAAAATTAAATATTGTTCAAATATTTTGAAACTTTATGAAAATATTGCCTATGTTGTAATTAACATAGGAATAATAACTAAAAAATTCTAAGCCTTAAGATGCCTTGGATTTGCAGTTATCTTGATTTCAGTGCAATTCTTGTTCAAATATTCTGAAACTTCTTAAAAAATATTAACTCTGTTGTAATAAACACAGGAAAAATATCGAAAAAATTCTAAGCCCTAAGGTGCCTTAGTTTTTCAGTTATTTTTATTTCAGTGCAATTTTTGATTTAAATTTTTTGTTAAATAAAAATTTAATTTTGTTCAAATATTCTGAAACGTTATGAAAATATTAATACCCTTGTAATAAATACAGGAAAAATAATGATTAGATTTGCAGTTATTTTGCCTAATTTCAGTGCAATTCTTGATTTAAATTTTTTGATAAAAATTTAATTTTGTTCAAATGTTCTGAAACTTCATGAAAATATTAACTCTGTTGTAATAAACACAGGAAAAATAACAACAAAAATTTAAACCTTAAGATGCCTTAGATTTGCAGTCATTTTGATTTCAGTGCAATTTTTGATTTAAATTTTTTGATAAAAATTTAATTTTGTTCAAATATTCTGAAATTTTATGAAAATATCGATTCTGTAGTAGTAAACTCAGGAAAAATACAAAAAAATTCTAAGCCCTAAGATACCTTGGATTTGCAGTTATTTTGATTTCAGTGCAATTTTTAGTAAAAAAAAAAAAGTATTAAAAAAATAAATCGTCTGCGGTGCTGGTGAATGGGCACCAGAGGTTCAAATCAATTTTTTTAAGGAGTGTAGGATTAGTGAAAATATTTAGAGGGGGGCCTCAAAATTGAATTGCGCCTGGGGCCTCATAAGTTCTAAAGCCGCCACTGGGTGCCTGGTTAACATAAAAATGTTTTTTTTAAATCGGTTAAAATTTCAGGGCGCGCCAAGCACAGTGAGCAAAACTGCAATTTTAGTTATTATTATTATTATCATGGGAACTAATTAAGGGGGTATTCCACTTCTACTATTCTATAGGTTTTTAAAAATAGATTTTATTTCTTTGCATTTTCTTAATCTTTGTATACTATTTTGTGGTCTATAACTTTGTGGTTCTAAAAGGGTTTCCGTTTTTGTAAAACATTTAATAGTAACACCTGTACGTAAAAATTCCTGAATAACTGAATGATCATTAAATGCTTCGTTATACCAAAAATGTAAGTGAACTGATTTAAATCTTCTTAACCCATAATTATGCCATCTAATCCAGGTGTTTCCAATTAGAAGCAAAGATTTGACCAAAAGTGTAGCATATTACCTTATTGCGGATAATATTGAGTTTTGGGAGTATAAATGAAGTCCAAATGTTAATTTCGCCTAAATTTTTATTTCCACTGCCACTTTCAAATTGAACTTCCAATTAGCACATCTGCGTCTGTCTGTCAGAGAATGAATCTTCAACGTTGCAAGGCGTTGTTCATATGGCAAATATTTTAAACCCGCAATCAGCTTGGTAGCCCCACGTTGCACCCTCTCCAGGTAGTCTATGTCATTAACAAAGTATGGGTTCCAGACGGGCGCTCCAAATTCCAATATGGGTCTAACGTACGCTTTACAGATTTTCAAAAATACACTAAGCTTCTCAGATCTTTAAAGGCTATCTTTATCAAGTAAAGCAAAAAAATGTGCTAGGTCCACTTGAGGTCACCACTCATTAAACCACCAAGGTCGGTGTGATCAGTAACCCCAATGAGCAGCCCGTCATTCGGTCCATAGTCACAGCAAGGGTTGTTGGCACCAATATGGAGAACGGTCACCTTATCAGTGTTTAACGTGAGCATCCATTTTTCCGACCAGACACCTGTTTTATCTAAATCGGACATGAAACTAGATGAAACACATGAAACTAGATCTTCTCGTAAGATCGCGCTTTCGAAAATAAAAACTACTACGGGTGGTGGGAGCCCTGGCAGCTCTGCTGCCACCCACCAAAAGAGGTTGGTCCATCGTAGTGGCATATGGTTTCCGTGAGAGTAGGTATCTGTTTTAAAAAGTGTCCCTCGAAGGACTTCATGGCGGCCTGTCTGTCGCAGATCCTCCTCACCTAGGGCCATCTACCTGAACTTGCCACTCGGGTTTATGGAATAGGTACCCGCAAGGGGACTCTCAGGATGCAGGATAAATATTAAGTTCACATCTAGCATCTAAAACTAAAATACTACTAACTGCAAGGCTTATCTGTTGTAGAAAATTCTACCGTAGTCTTCGTATAGGGACCCGGTCAATTGCTTACTCAAAATCTTGGTAGATGACATCGATTGGGGTCCGCGAATCCCATGACATATTCCAAACGTCCAGATTCATCAGCAAATTTGAAAGCACTGATCTTCCCGGAAAGAAACCATGCTAGCAGTTTGGAATTACACTGCTTCTCAGTGATCCTGACTTCCCAACGCACAATTTGAGAAGGTATTCAATGTATGTCACTTTTTATAGTGTACCACTACTGCCGATCTATTAGAACAAACGCAAAAATAATTTAGTATTATGTTTCAAATAGTCGAATGACCAAATTGGACCACTTTGCTTGAATTTACCTTTAAAAAAGAAAGAAAGAAATAAAGAATTGATTGTTTTTTCTCATATATAGCGAGAAGCCATAATAGGTACCATTGAAACTTATTGACGATTTTGTAGCTGATCAGGAAAAGTGACCCAGTGTCTTGGTGTAAACGTTTCCTTAATTTATTCT
Organism: Rhagonycha lutea; assembly: GCA_958510855.1. Taxonomy (NCBI): domain Eukaryota; kingdom Metazoa; phylum Arthropoda; class Insecta; order Coleoptera; family Cantharidae; genus Rhagonycha; species Rhagonycha lutea. Next base: position 11,084,904 of record OY294037.1, read on the forward strand.
TCTTTCCTTATATTTTAATAATTAATACTAATTTAGTATTATTATAGGTACCATTAATAATAATCCAAGGATTACGACTACGCATTTTCATCAACCAAAACCTTCCTTTGTTTTGGTTTTAGATTGTGATATAGCAACCCCAATAACCATGGAAGATTTAAAAAGTTTTGTGTATCTATCATTATTTGACAGTGGTAAAAGGGTTTTAAATTATTTATCTTTTGGTAACAAAATTCCAATGCTACCAAATAAAAAGGAAGAAATACGGCGTAATGAGTTCTATAATGCAATACGATCAAATAATATTGAGAATCTAGATAAGCTCATTAATGAATGGCCCCATAGTTTAGAAGAATTGGATGAAGTGCTTTCAAGTGCTTATGAAGAATTAAAGTTGAAGAATGTATGGTTGGAAGATGAGACAGAAATCTTTATTGAAAATAAGTTAATAAACCTTCGTTTCTTCTCTAATACTTCTAGAGATGATCAAAGTATTGGTCATGTTGATCTTAATAATACCAAGGAACGGATTGATTTAACACTTGAAAGCATTAGATTGCTAAAGACTGATTACTCAAACATAGAAAAAGTTGATGGAAAGTTTATATTTCTAACTAGATGTATTGCAAAAAATATACATATATTAAAGCAACAGTTGAAATCAACACACGATGGATTACCCTGGGAACAAATGGAGTTTTGTTTGGTCATTTTTATTTCTTCCTACACAAAGATACAAGAAATTAATCTATTTTATCGTACAACATTAAATAAAAACAGAATACTAAATCATCTAGAAAATTTTGCAAATAAGCTAGAAGTCCAGAAAGGTAAACTACAGAGCTCAGAACAAGAGCAAGTGATTACCAAAAGCATGAACTGTTATCCTCAATTTGAAGAGCTCCAGAAAGATAATCAACAAATTAGGGAAGTTCAATCTTTACTAAAATTAAATGATCATATTAAAAACAAAGTATTGATAAGTAATCCTAAAAAAAAGGATGGGCAGTTAGTTATTACAAAGGCATTGCAACTTATCGGTGAACATTTAAAAAGCAGTTTGGAGTTTTCTAAGTTATCTAATGTTACTGCTACTACGAGGGAGCAAGAGAACACAGTAGATATAATTGTAGATTTACGTAATTCACTATCACTACTTGCTAATTCATTTTCCGAAAGAATCGAGACAGAGGAAAATAAAGATTTAAATTTTTTTTCCAATGCTCACGAAGATATTAGAAAAGTTGGGGATGTGATTACTTGTATTTTGAATGAATTAAATGCAAACAAAAATGAAGTATTTCTTACTACTAAGTTAATAAGCCTCCGTTCCTTCTTTATTGCTTCCGCAAAGGATCCAAACCTTATTAAGGGCGATAATGATAAAAATGCACTGATTCAACAGATTCTTCAAAGCATTTCATTGTTAAAAAAGAATTACTCAAATATGGAAGAAGTGGATGAAAAGTTTATATTTGTGACAAAATCTATTGAACAAAATATTAGTAAAATAAAACGAAATATGAAATTAACCAACGATAGATTACCTTGGGAAGAAATGGAGTTTTGTTTGGCCAGCTTTGTTAATTCTTACACCAAAAAGCAAGAAATGAATCTCTTTTATCGTGGTCTATTTAATAAATTTCGAGTTCTAAGCCACTTAGAAAGTTTTGGAAAGAAACTTGAAGATGGAAACTTAGAAAGTGAGCAAGTGGTTACGACGAAGAGTTGCCCTGGATTTGAAGACCTGTATAAAGATTATCAACAAATTAGAGATGTGCATTCTTTAAAGAGAATTAGTGATCATATAGAATTGGCATTATCCGCTAACCCTAAAGAAAGGGATGGACAGTTAATAATCACAAGAGTTTTACAAGTTATCGGGGAACATTTAAAAAACACTCAGGGGTCTCCAAAATTATCTGATGCTATAAGTGAACTTTTGCTACTATCATTGCAAAAATCAGCAAGAAAAATTATAATCGAGTTACGTGATTTATTATCACATGACGATAATGATTCACTTTCGAAGAGAATAGAAATTGAAAAAAATCTAGATGATAATTTTTTCTTTAATGTTAAAAATGATATGAAAAAAGTTGGTGATGTGATTATTGATATTCTTTATAACAACGAAATCGACACAATCAGAATACTTCTGAAAAAAATTGTTGCTAGTAAAAATTCAGAAGAAATAAAAGGGGTTGCTGAATTACTTATCACTTTTCAATTCGATAAAATAATGGTTTCCAAAAACTTTAAAATGACTGAACTGGAGAAACTTCAAAAACTGGTGAACGAATTAAACGATAATATATCCGACAAGACGGATTCTGAAAAAGATATGTTTACTCAAATCTTTAACGAATTAAAGTGTGCAGGAAGTCCATCGGAAAATTTAAGATCAGATTATATTAATGGAATTGCAATAATAAGGAATTTAAGTGATACCATAGCTCTCCGTAAACTTGACAAAAAATGTATAGAAGGTATGAAATTTCTCGTCAATAAGGTTTTATCGAATATTACTTCAAAAATAAATTCTCGTCGATACAAAAAAATTTGGGAACTCTCACTGCAAATTTATGTAAGCGCAAGAGAACGTTGCAACCTTGATGAAGTAACCAGATTAGTATTCGAAATATTTCATATTACTAAATTTGAAACGGGCAACATCAAATGGATTGAAAAATTCAGAGAAATGTTAAACGAAAAAAATTCTTCTACTCCTGCAAAGGAAGAAAGGCATGAACAAGAGAAAATTGACAAAGTAACAAAAGAAAAGTGTGACGACCAGCTTGCAGTGAAACTCACCGAACTCAAAGGAATTTTAATCAAAAATTCATTAAGTGATTCTGCAACTGAAAAGTTAGCAGTCTATAAGAATGATAAGAAAATTCAAGCAGTAGTGGAAATGCTTATATTGGAAATAATGGCAATCTTAGATAGCTCAAAGAATTACTTGGAAAATAATCTACTCTTTTTGGATGACAATGCTCCTTTATTAAATGGAAAATGTTTACGTAACCATTTAGCTCATGATAATGCATTATTTGATGTATTATTATCTGATCCTTCAATGGCAGTTATTTTAAATGCTATAAAACTTACTGAGGAAAATATACTGGCGAGCAAGAAAAAAATTGGCAAATTAGTAAAAGATGACCCTATCAAATTGAGAGAGAATTACAATCGGGGTCTATCTATCATCAGCAATCAGGAAAGAATGTTTGTAGCTTTAGAAGAAGGAAATATAGAGACTTTAGCAGATTGTCTAGGAAAAGGAGTAGATGTTAATGCTAGAAATATTAATTCGTGGACCACGCTACATTTTGCTGCTAAAGGACCCAGTCTGGAAGTTGCAAAATTTATTTTTCATATATTATTTCTAAATTTCGGTTGCATTACTTTTATCGATTTCAACGGTCAAAGCCCACTACACATAGCTGCTGCACATGGAAGGAAAAGTATTGTTGAATTTTTTGTAAAAAAGACCCATTTAAAAGTTGATGCTATAAATAATAGAGGCGAAACGCCACTGCAGCTTGCTGCTCAAAATGGACAAATGGATACCGTCGAAATTCTACTAAAAAGTAAAGCTATTACGGTTATCCAAGATGTACGTGGACGTTCACCTGTACACTATGCAATATATAACAATCACACCGATGTTGCTAAAATTCTATTGAAAGAAGATGAAAACGTTGAAAATAAAACTATTGAAAATTATACTCCGTTACACATAGCTGCAGATTGTGGCAATCTAGATTTGGTTAATTTTTTACTAGAAAATAACGCTCAGGTTAACGCTAAAACTGATCTAGATAGGACACCGTTACATTTAGCAGCGTCCAGTGACCATGTGGAAGTAGTAAACGCTTTGATTATAAATGGAGCTGATGTTAACGCTACAGATCTAAATAACAGTACACCATTACATTATGCAATAGAAGATGGTCATGAAGTGATAGCTAATATTTTATTAAAGCATACAGATAATCTTAACGCCTTTGAAAAAATCTTTGGCAATTCACTTTTACACTATGCAGCTAGATTTGGACGCCTGGAAGTTGTTAAAAATTTACTCGAGTGTGGAGCCGATGCTAATTTTCTCAATTTTGAAAACAAAACTCCACTACATTTTGCAGCATTAATTGGTCACTCAAAAATATGCAAAGTTTTCCTACAACATGGTCTTACAATTATTGACACTAGAGATAAAAATAATAATACACCATTACATTGTGCAGCAGACAGAGGTCATACAGAAGCTGCTGCGCTTTTAATAGAAAATGGAGCAGATTTTAATGCCAAAGGCAATGCCAATATAACACCACTGTATACTGCTGTTCAGAAAGGCCACAAAGGTGTAATTGATCTCTTAATAAGAAGAAAGGCTGAAGTTAACAGTAAAAATACTAACGGTTGCACCACATTATATGTAGCTGCCATAAACGGCATCAAAGATGTCCTTGATATTCTAATCGAAAATAAAGCAGAAGTCAATGCTGCAGCCAATGATGGTATGACCCCATTACATGTAGCTGCTCTAAGGGGCCATGGGGATGCTGTTGATTTACTAGTAAGAAGTAATGCTGAAGTCAATGCTAGAGCCGATGATGGACTTACACCGTTACACGCAGCTGTTTTAGGAGGCCACAGAGATGTAGTATACTTTTTAATTGAAAATAATGCTCAAGTCAATGAAATAGGCATGTCCCAAAAAGTTGTGACAGAAAATGAAGCTGATGGTTATATCACCATGAGCATAGTAACTCCGCTTGCCTCTGCAATTAGAAGTAATCACAAAGAAATCGTTGAAGTTCTCGTAAAATTTGGAGCTAATGTTACAGTAGATGCTTTGAAAATAGCAATTAGTACCGGATTCCCAGATATTGTAAAAATATTGCTTGACAGCGCAGATATTGTTAATATGCTAGTTAATACAGAAATTACTAGCCTCCTACATTTGGCTGTTAACAAAGGTAATAAAGAAATAGTAAATGTTCTTATAACGAAAGGAGCTGATCCTAATGACATAGCTGTTACTAATAAAATACCTATGACACCTTTGTGCTTAGCAGCACGAAACGGTGATGAAGAAGTTATTAAAATTTTAATAGCAGGTGGAGCTAACGTTAACTTGAAATTAAATATTACACCATTACATGTTACAGCAGCAATGGGTCACAGTATTGTTGTAAATGTATTACTACAAAATCAAGCTGATGTTAATGTTAAAAGTAGGGATAATATCACACCTGTCGAATTAGCAGTGATATGCGGTCATTTACAAGTGGTTAAAATGTTTTTGCGGGACAAGAAATTATTAGATAAGGAAATTAAACGTATCAATTGTAGTACATTATTGCACATCGCATCTCAAGAAAGTAACTTACAGATGGTAGAATATCTAGTAGATGAAGGATTTGATATAAATTCCAGAAATGCATCTGGTGCAAAACCGATGCATATTGCAGCAGGACAGGGTCATAAAGATACTGTAGATTATTTTCTAAGAACAAAGGGGTTAAGTATTAATGATCCTGGTGAAACCAATTTGACATTACTACACTATGCTGTTGTGAGAGATAATTTAGAATTTGTGAAATATTTAATAATGCATGGTGCTGACGTTAATGCTAAAGATGGTAGAGGTATAACAGCTCTGCACCTTACTGCTTGTTTAGGTTATAAAGAAATTATTCAAGTTTTATTAAAAAATGGAGCAATATATAACGCTGTGGACCACAGGAACACAAAACCGTTAGAAACGACCAAGGACCAGGATGTTATCAAATTATTAGCAGCAACTGATAAATTGTTTTTGTCTGTAGAACGTAACAGCTCTTCACAAGTTAAGAGTTCCATTAAAGCTGGAGCTTACGTTAACGCTAAAAATAATGAAAATTTGACACCATTACATTATGCTGCTTGGAAAGGCTATGAAGGAGTTGTCAAAATTCTATTGCAAAATAGAGCTAATCCCAATGTAGTTGGTAACAACGGACTTACTCCTTTGCATTACGCTGCTAAGTTTTCTCGCCTAAAAATTATGAAGGCCTTATTGTCTAATTATGCAATATATAATCCTGTTTCTGATGATGGTAAAACACCATCAGATCTAACCAAAGATAAAAGTATAACTAACTTATTTAAATTGGTGGACGATTCCTTTAATAGTATTAAAAGGGGTGATCCTCAAGTTGTTGATAAGCTCCACAAGATAAAGAACAAAGATACAATAAAAGCAATAATGGGTGCCCGTAGTAGAGAAAATAAAACGCTGGTAGTTACTGCAATGCAGAGCAACTTTTCCAAATTTGAACAATTGAAAGAGATATCACAAGGTGACATATCCTCCAAGATTAAGACAGCTTTGGAACTCTTCAACAAAGGTAATTACCAAAAGGCTTTATTTAGATTTAATAAAGCTTTTATAAAACGAAAAAGCATATTAGGATCAGATAACCCTGGCACTCTGGACATTCAGACATACATAGCTCAAGTATTATTCGCACAAGGAGATTACCAAGAAGCTTTAAACACATATGAAGAAATTTTTCAGAAACAGAAAGAAATACTGGGTTTCGGTTCCAAGGATACTTTAACAATAAGACGTTCAATCGCTGTAGTGCTACATAGACTGGGAAAATGTGAAGAAGCTTTTAAGATTCATCAAGAAGTTTACCAGAAACAAGAAGAATTGCTAGGGTCAAATCATTTAGAAACTTTAGTTACCCAGTTACACATAGTGCTATTATTGCGAATGCAAGGAAAATATGAAGAAGCTTTAAATATTGTAAGGACAGTTTTTGAAAAACGAAATGAAATATTAGAATTATTAACAGGTGCAACCCTCTCAACTGCTGCACTTTTTCAAAGTGATTTAGAACTATTTAAAAATTATAAATATTATATTTTGGAGGTGCCGGAGACAGTTAGTTATGGTATTGATCATACTGATGCCTGTCCTGCGTTATTTCACCTTGATGAAGAATACATCCAGTTAAAGAAATATTCTGAAGCATCGAAAGTTCATGAAAAGATTTTAAATTTACAAAAATACGTTTTGGGACCTAATCACCCTAAAACCTTGAAAACTCAATACATCATAGCAAATTTACTCTTTACTCAAGGTAAATGGATTGATGCGTTTAAAGCGTACAAAGAAGGATTAGATCCAATAAAAGCTGTGTGTGGACCATATCATCCCATTGTTGTGCATATTTTAGAAAAGTTAGAAATACTTCATTTGAGGATTAGCGATGTATCGTTAAAGGAAAAGTTGCCTCTGCCTCACAAAAGCACTGCCCCTGGTATGGGTGATATTTAATCTATGCAGCATCTGTTAACGGATTGAATTGATGTTAATTATAAAAGCCAGTTAACATTTAAATGAATTAGAAGATATATTGTTATGATTGCTACACAAAACCATACTACCCCTAATCGAACCTTATCGAGCTCCACGTTGGGTTAGTCAATTTAGTTGTTATGATGTTTGGCTATCAAAAACTATTTGAAAGGCCGCCGTACTAGTTTCACGCCGGTAGCTGAGTTCTTCTCTTGGTCAAAGGTCAGTGGATTCAAACAGATGAAATAACAAGGCAGCAATTCGACATCAACATTATTTATTAAATAAAAATACCCAATTGCGAAAGTTTGCATCAATTTGTAATTGGCAACAAATCTGCCTCGAACCAAATGTGTTAAATAATGTAATAATCAAAAATCTAAGCGACATTTAATTTCTCAAAAACAGAAGCTGAACTTGGATATTCAATTATTCGTGTAAAATAATGTGTAAAATTCAAATCAATTAATTGTACACAAGCTTTCTAATAAATTCATTTACAACACAACTCGCCGTTTTATTCAGAATTTATTAGAATAAAATAAATCTTTTACCTAATAAATTTTTAAACTGGCAAATTTTTACTCGATTCAGTACGCCACTGGAGACCATGTGTTGATTTTCGTAGTCGCCACCTTTCCCAGTACCTTGGAAGCTGCAAAAGTGTTCCAAACTGCTACCGGTGTTCTTGTGTTAATAATTGTGTAAAAGAGCCGATCAAACCCATTTACTTGGTTAATTAACTTTTTAAATTGTTAATTGAACAATTTTTGTCCTAGACAACACTCAGGTAAGTAATCTTCTGATTATCGATTTCGCTTCGATCACAAAATGTGTACCTAACCTCTAATTTTCAGAGCACATGTACAATTTTCTTTAACCAATTTTCTTGCAGATATTTGATTGACAAATACCATGTTGCATTCGCGATACACAATTTGCACTAATTACGCGTCGTACGTAGTTGATTACCACGTAATTACAAGACTCTGGCTATTTGTTCACTTGTGTGAACTCGCAAATTTTACTCTCTGAGTATTTGGATCAAGGGGCCTCGTACGAGCTCCCAATTTGATCTCCACCAGAAAACTTACGAGTTCCCAGTTTGATCTCCACCAAAGAACTGACTTCTTTTCCTCTTTGTCTTGCTGGCTTTGTTCCCCCCGTATTCCAATTTTGCTTTTTTGAGTGGGAATTTCATTTCTATCAGCGAAATCGACTCTTCTTTCCAGGTAACATAAAGTTTTTATTCGCATACGCACCGAAATATTATGAACACTTTGTTTTTAGGAATTTGGCGTTACCAATCCGGCACAAAATTATACACAGGATGCGGCACAAATTTTGCATTTTACAAACAAATTGAAATGTGTTAGTTTTATGTGTGGATTTGTTACAAATTGATGGTTTTTGTAAAACTGATGCAAATCTCGCTTTTTCATACCAGTCGAATTTACTGGCCACTTACTTTAATGCAAATGAAGTCAAATTACCACCTCATTAATCTGCCTGGACCCCTAAATTAAGAAATATCACAACAATATTTTATTGATTTTTAATTGTTAACTCGACAAAATTTTTAAATATTTTAATTTATTAAATTTAAATATGAAAACATTAATGGGAGGACGGTAGTAGTTCGATATCCGGGACTCCAAGATATTATATTATCTATAAACAATTAAAAATATTTAATTATACCTTTTGAAATATTAAATGTGAATAAAAATACTTTTAAACTAAAAGAATGTTTTATTTTTAATTTATAATGGTTGCGTTGGAATATACCTAACCGGGTTCACCAGGTTTTTATAGTTCGTGGTGTCCTCTAATGGATTTTTGTTGAAATCGATTGAAACCCAATATAACGTCCACATTGTACTGCATAAGGCATAATCATATGAAGGGTACACTGCAAGAGTGATGAATGTCCAAAATTACACATTAGTAGCTGAGTATGGCATTTGATAGCTTTATTCATGTAGCAACTTTCTACCTTTTTAAACTTGACAAAATCGATGGGTGTCCCGAGAAAATCGAGTTTTTCTAAAACGGTTGCACGACTAAAATGCTGAATGTCATCAATGTTTTTTGTTATTTGGGACTTGTTTACATTTTTTTTTTTTCATATTTTAGTTTTAAGTTCTATATCAAATCTTATTAATGACATTCTTTAATATAAGTAATATAGGAAATACAAAGTTGAACGTTTTTATACCGGAGTTTTTAATTAACCGTTTAAAACCTTTACAGGCAAATATCTCAAAACTTCAATTTGCGACATTCAACACTCTTGCAGTGTACCCTTCATATATAAAATAAAAAATTAATGTAAATTTATGTTTAAAAAAATCAAATGAAGAATTTCAGTATTCGAATGCGACAAATAAAAAACAAATAAATTTAAAAATTTGAAACAAATTCCCAAATAATAAAATTTATTTAGGAAAAGCGCCAAGCAAAAACTATAACATTTGAAGAAGAATTAGGACTAGAAAGGTCGCTTTAAAAGATAGATCAAGTAAGCGAAAAAAACATTCTTATTTAAGTGTTTATATATTTTTTATTTTTGCCTTATCAATAATATTATCATACCTATTCTTGAAAACTGTAAGTTAATTTTTAAATAATCTAATCGCTCAAGTGTTGTGTATAGATTAAAAGAATATATTATACATTATGTACCTAACGCATATAATTTATGTGTTATAGTCATAACAGAACTTATAAGAGAGTTGTTAGAAGTAATTACAAAAAATTTCAAAACGTAAACGGTGAGAAAATTCTAACAAAGCCCTCCAATACAAATTGTATGAGGTTTGTACAGTCTTAATATTATAATAAATAAAATTTTAAAATATGATATAGTTAGACCAATAATAATAATTGTAAGATTATTTTGAGCTCTTAAGTTGTGTTTGTAAGTGTAAAAAAATAGGAAAAACTAAACTCCAATACATTTATCTTAAGGTGGCGATCTATCCCATATTGATGCAATGTTAATTGTGGCTTTTTTAGTGTCAAACGGCAGCGCTTAAGCAGCAAAAACTATTGCACTTACAAAAAAATGATGTATATATAAAATAAGTCTTCTAGTAGCTAGGATTAGAAGAAATATGTCGGAATTTAAATTTTTACATACAAAAACGGGAGCACTTGAGTAGACGTTAATATGTAATTAAATTTTGAAATTGAAGTTTTAAAATAAAGGTAACTGTCCATAGAACATTTTGTATATCTCAGAATTTAGATTTTTTCTCGAAATATATAGAAAAATCGTGTGTATAAAAGTGATTTCAAAATTGTAATTTTTAACATGCCGTATTTCAGTTAATTTAAATAATTGAGCATTTAAATTTAGCTTACAATGTAGATCAATCTTTCTACTTTATTTTATATATACATCATTTTTTTGTAAGTGCAATAGTTTTTGCTGCTTAAGCGCTGCCGTTTGACACTAAAAACGCCACAATTAACATTGCATCAATATGGGCTAGATCGCCACCTTAAGGCCCTTAAGAATTCTTGCCTTTCCACTAGGGAAATTTTTAGCGACAGCGGTTTTTTCTTGTTTGTAATTTGTTGTATCTTTGTTACTTAAATAAATTGGTGTGATTGCGTTAATATTTTAAAATGTAAAATGAAATTCGTAGCTATATTCACCCTATATACTGTATACTTTCAATTTCATTTTTGGTATTTTTCCTTAATTTATTCTTCTTCCTAAACTTCAATAATTAACACTAATTTAGTACGTATTCTTCATAGGTGCTCCAAATCCAATAATCCAAGAATACTTTGCTATCCTAATACCTAGGTGGATCAGTTTCCGAGAGTTATGTAGAACCTAATGTAGAAATCTAATCAAAAACGTAACTTTTAATAAGAAAATAAAAAAAAAACAAAATAAGCACTTTCATACATATTTAAAGAGGTGTTTTAGTAACAAAATGCAATAAAAGGTTCTGTTGACGATCACAAAAAATATAACTTAATTTCTTGGTTTTAGAAGCAAACCCATTAACTACTAAAAAGAATTCCAAATCATTTATCTTCTGGTATCAGAACTACAATGTTACCAAATGAAGAAGGTGAAATATGGCATAATGCATTTTATAATGCTATAAGTTCAAATAATATTGAGAATCTAGATAAGCTCATTAATCAATGGACTAATTTAGATGAATTGGATGAAGTGCTATCAAAAGCTTATGGAGAATTAAAGTTGAAGAATGTATGGTTGAAAAATGAAACAGAGATCTTTATTGAAAATAAGTTAATAAACCTGCGTTTCTTCTCTGATACTTCTAGACATGATCAAATGATCAGGGATGTTGATGGGCAGTTAATTATTACAAAAGCTTTACAGATTATAGATCAACATTTAAAAACTACCTTGGAGTTCTCTAAGCTATTGAATAATACCAGAGAACGGATTGAATTAACAGTTCAAAGCATGAGATTGCTACAGACTGATTACTCAAACACGGAAAAAGTGGATGGAAAATTTATATTTCTAGCTAAATTTATTGCAAAAAATATACATGTATTAAAGCAACAGTTGAAATCAACACACGATAGATTACCTTGGGAACAAATGGAGTTTTGTTTAGTTATTTTTATTGCTTCTTACACAAGGAGACAAGAAATGAATCTTTATTATCGTGCTACATTGAATAAAAGAAGAATACTACGTCATATAGAAAATTTTGCAGTTGAACTTGAAGCCCAAAAAGGTAAACTCCTAAGCTCAAAACATGAACCGGAGTTTACGAAGATTATTAATGGTTATCCTGGATTTGAAGAGTTGTATAAAGATAATCAACAAATTAGGGAAGTTCAATCTTTAGTAAAAATAAGTGATCATATTAAAAGCAAGGTATTGAGATGTAATCCTGAAAAAAAAGATGGACAGTTAATTATTGCAAAGGCTTTAAATCTTATCGGTGAATATTTAGAAAGTACTTGGGAGTTCTCTAAGTTATTTTATAATACTACTACGAGTGAGAAAAAGAACACAAGTAAAATAATTGTAGAGTTACGTAATCCACTATCATTGCTTGCTACTTCACCTCCTGAGAGAATCAGGACAGAGCAAAATAGAGATTTAAATGTTCTAGAGGATGTTAAAAAAGTTGGCGATGTGATTACTGGTATCTTGAATGAATTAAATACAAATGCAACGGAAATATTTGTTAAAAATAAGTTAATAAGCCTCCGTTCCTTTTTTATTACTGACGGAAAGGATTCAAGCTTGAAGGTCGATGATGATAAAAATACGTTGATTCAACTGATACTTCAAAACATTTCATTGCTAAAAGGGAATTACTCAAATATGGAAGAAGTAGATGAAAAGTTCATATTTACGACAAAATCTATTGAACAAAGTATTAGTAAAATAGAACGACAGTTGAAATTAAACTGCGATAGATTACCGTGGAAAGAAGTGGAGTTTTGTTTGACCAGTTTTGTTACTTCTCATACCAAAAAACAAGAAATGAATCCCTTTTATCGTGCTCTATTGAATAAATTTAGAATACTAAGCCACTTAGAAAATTTTTCAAAGAAGCTTGAAGACGAAAATACAGAAAATGAGCAAGTTATTACGAACAATAATATCCCTGGATTTGAATATTTGTATAAAGATTTTCAACAAATCAGAGATGTTCATTCTTTAAGGAAAATAAGTGATCATATAAAATTGGCATTATCAACTAATCATAACGAAAAGGATGAACTGTTAATAATCACAAGAGTTTTACAAGTGATCGGTGAACATTTAAAAAACACTCAGAGCTCTCCAAAACTATCTGATACTATCAGTGAACATCTACTGCTATCATTGCAAAATAAAGCAAGAAGTATTTTGAGAGAGTTACGTGATTTGCTATCACATGACGATGATGATTCACTCTCGAAGAGAATAGAACTTGAAAAAAAACTAGATGGTAATTTTTTTTTAAATCTTAAAAATGACATGAAAAAAGTTGGTAATGCGATTACTGATACTCTTCATTACAACGAAATCGAAATAATTAGAAGAATTCTAATTCAAATTGTTGCTTGTGAAAATTCTGATGACATAAATGAGTTTGCCGAATTGTTTACCACTGTTCAATTTGACAATGTAATGGTTTTAGAAAATTTTAAAATAATAGAACACGAAAAATTGGAAAAACTCTTGAAAGAATTAAACGATAGTATATCCGCCAAGACGGATTCTGAAAAGGATATGTTTAATCAAATCGATAATGAATTAAAGGATGCACGTAATCGATCGGAAAATTTAAGTTCAAGTTATGTTAATAGAGTTAATAAATTAAAGAACCTAATTGATATTTTAGCTTTCATTAAGCATGACACGGATCATATCGTACTAATTAAATATCTCGCCAATGAAGCTTGTTTGAATATTACTTCAGATTTGGAATCTAAAAGATGGAAAAAAATTTCCAAACTGTTAAAGATAATTTTTGTATCTGTTTTGACAAGAGAACAGGACAATCTTGAAAAATTATACGAATTAATGTGGCATATATCGAATATTACCGAATTTGGAACGGGTGACATCAAATGGATTGAAAAATTGAGAGAAGAGTTGAAAGAGAATAGTTGTTTTACTTCTGCAAAGGAAGAAAAGAATAACCAAAGGAAGATTTATAAAGTAACAAAAGAAAACTATAATAATCAGCTTGCAGTAAAGCTCTCCAAACTGAAAGGGATTTTAACAACAAATTCATTAAGTGGTTCATCACCTGAAAAGCTATTTTTATATAAGAGTGATCAAAAAACTCAAGCAGTAGTGGAAATGCATCTTTTAGATATAATGGCAATTTTAGATAACTCAAAGAATTACTTGGAAAATAATCTACTGTTTTTGGATAACAATGCTCCTTTATTAAATGGAAAATGTTTACGTAATCATTTAGCTCATGATAATGCCTTATTTGATATATTATTATCCGATCCTTCAATGGCAGTTGTTTTAAATGCTATAAAGCTTACTGAAGAAAATATAAGTGAGGGCAAGAAAAAAATTGGTAAGTTAGTAAAAGACGATCCTTTCAAATTGAGAGAAAAGTATAATCGGGATATCTTTATCATCACCAATCAGGAAAAAATGTTTGTTGCTTTGGAAGAAGGAAATATAGAAAATTTAAAGGATTGTATAGTAATTGGAGCAGATGTTAAAGGTAGAAGTATGAATTCATGGACTACGTTACATTTAGCTGCTAAGGGACCGAGTCTTGAAGTTGTAGAATTTATTTCTTCATTGTTACTTCTTAATTCAAGGTGCACTAGCATTCCTGATGATTTCAACGGTCAAAGCCCACTGCACATCGCTGCTGCATATGGAAGGACAAGTATTGTCGAATGTTTTATAAACAAGTACTTCTTCGAAGTTGATAATCTAAATAAAAGATTGGAAACGCCACTGCATCTTGCTGCTCGTAATGGACACAAGGATACCGTTGAAGTTCTATTGAAAAACAAAGCTAATACAATTTCCCAAGAAGAAGGTGGTCGTACACCGGCAGACTATGCAATATTTAGTCATCAAACCAAAGTTGCTAAAATTCTATTAAAAACAGATAAAGACGTTAATAATAAGTCGAGTTATAATTATACACCGTTATACAATGCTTTACAATGTGGTAATCTAGAACTGGTTGATTTCTTACTTGAAAATAACGTTGAGGTTAACACTAAAACTGAAAGAGGTTCGACACCGTTACATTTGGCGGCGTTCCATGGCTATCAGGAGGTTGTGAACACTTTGATTGTAAAAGGAGCCGATGTTAACGCTACAAACATATTTAACAGTACACCATTATACGATGCAATGGAGATGGGTCATGAAGAGATCGTTAATATTTTATTGAAACTTACAGATAATGTTAGCACAATCAATGGAAATTCACATTTGCACTGTGCAGTTAAATTTGGACACTTGGGTATTGTTAAAATTTTACTAAAAAATGACGCCGATGTTAATTTTCCAAATATTGAAAGCAAAACTCCACTACATTTAGCAGCATATTTTGGTCACATCGAAATATGCAATGCTTTGCTCAAATATGGTGTTACAATTGACGCTAGAGATGAAAATAATTATACACCATTACATTGCGCAGCAGAAGGAGGTCGTACAGAAGTTGCTGAACTTTTAATGAATAATGGAGCAGATTTAAATGGCAAAAACAGTGATGGGAAAACACCACTATATATAGCTGCACTGCACGGCCAAAAAGATGTTATTGATCTCCTTGTAAGAAAAAAAGCAGAAGTTAACGCCAAAGATACTTATGGTACAACCATCTTACATGCAGCTGCCATAAACGGCAAAAAAGATGTCCTTAATATTCTAATCCAAAATGAAGCTGAAGTCAATGCTGCAAGGATTGATGGTGCGACACCATTACACATAGCTGCTCAACTTGGTCATAGGGATGCTACCGATTTACTGGTAAAAAATAACGCGGGAGTTAATGTTAAAACTAAGTATGGTCTTACGCCGTTAGTTGCAGCTGTTCAAGAAGGCCACAAGGATGTGGTAAAACTTTTAACTAACGACAATGTTCGAGCCTTTACTGTTATTAATAATCAGAAATTTCCCGATAACATTAAATTAGAAGCTTTAAAAATTGCAATTCATAGAGGACACACAGATATTGTGAAAATTTTGCTCGAAAATGAAGATAATATTAATATGTCAATTAATAAAGAAAATATGAGCCTCCTACATTTGGCTGTTATTGGCGGTCATAAAGAAATTGTACACATTCTTATAGAGAAAGGAGCTGCGCCTAATGCCATAGGTGTTATTGGTGAAATCCGAAATACACCTTTGAACTATGCATCACTAAGGGGTTACGAGGAAGTTGTTCAGATTTTAATAACAGGAGGAGCTAATGTTAATTTGAAATTAGATACTACACCATTACATTGCGCAGCACAAGGGGATCACATAGAAATTGCTGCACTTTTAATAAATAATGGAGCAGATTTAAATGCCAAAAGTAGTAATGGGAAAACACCACTGCATATAGCTGCTCTGCTAGACCACATGAATTTTATCGATCTCCTTGTAAGAAAAAAAGCAGAAGTTAACGCTAAAGATACTTACGGTGGAACCGCATTACATGCAAGTGCCAGAAGTGGCAACAATGATGTTCTTGATTTTTTAATCAAAAATGATGCTGAAGTTAATGCTACAAAGAATGACGGTACTACAGCATTACATGAAGCTGCTCTCAAGGGCCATGTGGATGCTGTACGTATACTAATAAGAAATAGCGCTGATGTCAATGCTAGCACAAATAATAATATTACACCATTAATTGCAGCTGTTCTAGAAGGCCACAAGGATGTTGTAAAAATTTTAACTGAAGACAATGTTCGACCCTTTACTGTTATTAATAATAAGAAATTTCCCGTTAATATTAAATTAGAAGCTTTGACACTTGCAGTTTGTAAAGGACACACAGATATTGTGAAAATTTTGCTCGATGAAGATAATGTTAATATGTCAATTATGAAAGAAAATATGAGCCTCCTACATTTGGCTGTTATTGTAAGTCAGAAAGAAATTGTACACATTCTTATAGAGAAAGGAGCTGATCCTAATGCCATAGGTGTTATTGATGAAATCAGACATACACCTTTGAGCTGTGCATCACAAAAGGGTTATGAAGAAATTGTTGAAATTTTAATAGCAGGTGGAGCTGATGTTAATTTGAAATTAACGGATGGAGGAGCACCTTTGGAATTAGCAGTGAAATTCGATCATTTACAGATAGTTAAAATGTTATTACAGGACAAAAATTCATTACATAAAGAAGCTACAGATATCAATGGTATTACGGTATTGCACGTTGCATCTGGACGAGGCAACTTACAGATGGTAGAATATCTGGTAGATGAAGGTTTTGATATAAATGCGAGAAGTGCATCTGGTGCAAAGCCTATTCATATTGCAGCAGGGCATGGTCATAAAGAAATTGTAGATTATTTTCTAATAACTAAGGGGTTAAATATTAATGATCCTGATGCAAGCAATATGACATTACTACATTATGCTGCATTAAGAGGTCATTTAGAAGTTATACATTATTTAATAGTGCATGGTGCTTATGTTAATGCTAAAAATGATATAGGTATATCACCTCTGCACCTTGCTGTTCATAGTGGTTATAAAGAAGTTATTAAAGTTTTATTAAAAAATGGCGCAATTTATAACACTGTAAACCAATCGAGCAGATGGCTGTTAGAAACGATCAAGGACCAAGAGGTTATCAATTTATTAACATCAGTAGCGGTTGGGCCCACCAGGCAACCGGGAAATTTCCCGATGAGTCGTCGGTCCTTAGGATCGTGGGCCATCGGTTGTGTGACCGTGGTCCGTCGGTTGTGGGGCCTTCTTGGTCGACGCACTATTAGTGCAATTTTTTTTATATTCACTATTGTTTGTTATTAATAATAATATAATTTTTGGTTTTTCGCAAAGGGGAGGAGGGCTTCCCAAGGAAAGGAATTCCCCCCTTCCTTTGTTTGGCTGTAAAGCGTAATAGCTATTTTTAAAGTGTTGACTATTTCATTAAAGCTGGAGGTTTTATCAACGTCAGAAATGCTGAAAATGTGATACCATTATTGAGACGAACATAAATCACTTCATAATTTAAATTCAAAAAATGTACCAACATCTAAGAGTTCACCGATTTAAAATAATTTTACTATTTGGTGAAAATTGTATTTAACTGATACTTACTTGATGGTGCGTTAGTGAAGAGGCTTCCTAAAACAAAAACCTTGAATATGGGCTTCTTAGTAAGAAGAAAAATTTACTCACCTGCAAACTTTCTTTTTGGTTTATCTTATTGGTAGGCCTTGATTTTTCCTTAGTGACTAGGAGGAAAATGCTGCGTAGTAGATGTGGAGGGAGGACACCCGTGACTCCCAATTCCACCAATTGACACAAACATAGAACCGAAATTACGAATATTCATTTCTGAACATTAGCCACTCCCAACCGCTAAGGAAAAATACAACTATACCATATTTGTTATAAAGTTATAATAAATTGTGGTCCATCTCCACTATACCATTTAGGAGAGATGGGCCGACGCATGTATTTTCTTTTTTTGACATTTTGTTTAAGTTTAGGGTTCTTTTGTACTACGTTTATGGATAATTAAATAATATTATAATTATGATTAGTTATTGTTTTGATAAATTTTATTTGGTTTATAATATCAAAAAATAAAAGTTATGCCCTTTATTTAGAAATGTGGTCCATCTTTACTAAACTTACCCTATAATAAATAATTACAATTTTAAAAAAATAAAGTTAATGTGTTAAATAGAACTAAATTAGACCAATAATTCTAAAATTAGTTTTGAGAACCAGTTTTTATCTCGTTGTATAAACCCGCATTGGCATTAGTCACTATCGCTTAGCCACTATCCAATATCTCTCATTGCTAATCTCGTTCTATAAACCCACCATTGCGTTTGTAAGTTTCATGAGAAATGTATCTATTAATATTATTACAGTAATTATTATGTATTGTCATTTGAACGATCTATTTAGATCAATAGTAAAAAATCTTGTGACTTGATCTTGGTTTGTGATAAACGAAGTAGTGGGTGTTGGTCTTCAGTCTTGAAAAGTTATCGTGAGTATGCAGTTATATGAGTAATTCACTGTAGATATTAAGCCGGAATTCCACTGAGGCAACACTGAACGAAATGAGGCATGCTACATTAATTTAATTATCTTAATTATTTAATTTCTATTATTTATTCGATTATCTTTATAAATACTTATTCTATTGTTCCATAATGCGGGTAAATTATGGTATTCTTCTATAAATGAAACTGTTACCTCATTATTTCACCCCATTGACAACTAACACTAGAAAACAAGTAGCATGCCTCATGTCGGTCAGTGTTGCCTCAGTGGAATTGCGCCTTTACTCAAACCGTTGCATTGTGTTCATTGGAGTCGACCTTTATAATTTTTGACCTACTGATGATTTTCGCATTGATGAAGCCTGCAACATGTCCATTACAACGATTTGCCTTTCCACCGTCGATATGTTTAGCGATAGCGATTATTTTTTGTTTATAATTTGTTGGATTTAGTGGATTAAAAAAATGTATCCACTCATTATTTTTCTTAGCAATTGATTACTTTGGCAAAGTGGTCTAGTTGTGTTCTGGTTAACTCGATAATATTTGAAATTTTTAAATATTATTTAAATTATGTCATATATCTGATATTTAATGTATTTTGTAGATTAAAGTGACCCGGAGTTTCCTGATAAATAGTTTATCATCAGTCATCACTTCATAATAGGTAAAACATTTTTAAAATAATTTTACCTTATATTATTATATAGCAGGTATTTGATACAATATGTACAATCTTATTTAAATTTCAAAAATTTACCGCCTAGTCCATGAACATTAATAAATTATTTGATGATCGCTAAAAATACAAAATAACCAAAATTCAATGAATTATGTTGGCAGAAAGTCAATGAATCAACTAGAACGCCTTAAAATATTTCAAATTAATAATATAGTAACATTTCTGTGAAATTTCAAATAATAAATTAGTATAACTTTGCGAAAACCGAAAAAGCAATGCTGGGAGTGGGCATAGGGAAATTAAGAATTGTAACTAGAATTTCATTCTTAGAATTAGATTTTTGACTGTTTTTTATGAACAAATTTCTTTTTTCCTCACTTTTATAAGAAGTAGGGACCAACATATTTAAGTTTCTAAAAATCCCTTCAGTTACAGAAACAAGAATTGGCTACCATACGAAAACATAAAATGGTAGAAATTAAATAATAATAATCATTGTGGACTACCAAGAGTAGTACACTATTAAGCGGCGTTCACAATGAAGTGGGATCTTGCCTTGCTTCGGTAGAAAGCTGATAAGCGCCAATTAGATTAAAATATTTTCTTCTATCCTTTTTTTTTCTTTAAAAAATGATCCATTTTGATTGGCTCTTGCTAGCTTTCTACCGAAGCAAGGCAAGACCCTACTTCATTGTGAACGCCGGCGCCGCTTTACTATTATACAGGTGCAACATAATGTCATGATTCACTTGAACATCTCATCAATTTGTTCGTTAGGGTGTTAGGATTACATAAAAGTAATGGGTTTTTATTTTAATAAAACTACAGTTCTACAGGTCTGGGAACTAACTGAAGTAGGGTGGTGATTTTGATTTCTTACCTAGGTGTTGAGGATTTACTAATACTGGAACACGCAAATTGAAAACATTATCATACTATTTTAGAATAACTAAAAATATTTGTAAAAAAATAAAAATTAGGTAGTTATTCTAAAATAATACGAATAATACTAATGTGCTTAACATTTAAAAAAAATAGTGTGTTGAAAATGAAAATCGTAGCTATTCACCCCATTTTACTATTACTATATTCATTATTGTTATAAAAATTTTTCTTCTTCCTATATTTAAATAATTACCACTAATTTAGTATTATTTTTAGGTACTGCTAATATAACAACAATCACGACTGTTCTTCAATCAAAAAACGATCATTCGTTTTGGCATCGAATAGACCAGCGGATGTAAATTTTTTTAAATATTTTAATTTGCTATCATAATGCCAACGTCGACACTAATGCAAAATTATGTAGAGCATATATTATGTACATCAAAATATAATGATGTTCTGCTAGCGATCAGCAAAAACACAATAACTTAATTTCCTGGTTCTAGAAGAGCTAGTATTAAAAATTTAGCAATTTTATGCATTATCCAAGTAATATAGCAAACCCAATAAGTTTGCGAGATTAAAACTTCTTGTGTATATCTATTATTATTAGGCAGTGATAGAAGGACTCCCAATTATTTATCGTTTGGTTATCTGAATTACAATGTTGTCAAATAAAGAAGGTGAAATATGGCATAATGCGTTTTATAATGATATAAGTTCAAATAATATTGAGAATCTAGATAAGCTCATTAATGAATGGCCCCATAATTTAGAAGAATTGGATGAATTGCTATCAAAAGCTTATGGAGAATTAAAGTTGAAGAATGTATGGTTGAAAAATGAAACAGAGATCTTTATTGAAAATAAGTTAATAAACCTGCGTTTTTTCTCTGATACTTCTAGACATGATCAAATTATCAGGGATGTTGATGGGCAGTTAATTATTGCAAAAGCTTTACAGCTTATAGATCAACATTTAAAAACTACCTTGGAGTTCTCTAAGCTATTGAATAATACCAGAGAACGGATTGAATTAACACTTCAAAGCATTAGATTGCTACAGACTGATTACTCAAACACGGAAAAAGTGGATGGAAAATTTATATTTCTAGCTAAATTTATTGCAAAAAATATACATGTATTAAAGCAACAGTTGAAATCAACACACGATAGATTACCTTGGGAACAAATGGAGTTTTGTTTAGTTATTTTTATTGCTTCTTACACAAAGAAACAAGAAATGAATCTTTATTATCGTGCTACATTGAATAAAAGAAGAATATTACTTCATATAGAAAATTTTGCAGTTGAACTTGAAGCCCAAAAAGGTAAACTCCTAAGTTCAAAACATGAACCTGAGTTTAAGAAGATTATTAATGGTTATCCTGGATTTGAAGAGTTGTATAAAGATAATCAACAAATTAGGGAAGTTCAATCTTTAGTAAAAATAAGTGATCATATTAAAAGCAAGGTATTGAAAAGTAATCCTGCAAAAACGAATGCACAGTTAATTATTGCAAAGGCTTTAAATCTTATCGGTGAATATTTAGAAAGTACTTGGGAGTTCTCTAAGTTATTTTTTAATACTACTACGAGTGAGCAAAAGAACACAAGTAAAATAATTGTAGAGTTACGTAATTCACTATCATTACTTGCTACTGCACCTCCTGAGAGAATCGGGACAGAGGAAAATAGAGATTTAAATGTTCTAGAGGATGTTAAAAAAGTTGGCGATGTGATTACTGGTATCTTGAATGAATTAAATACAAATGCAACGGAAATATTTGTTAAAAATAAGTTAATAAGCCTCCGTTCCTTTTTTGTTACTGACGGAAAGGATCCAAGCTTGAAGGTCGATGATGATAAAAATACGTTGATTCAACTGATACTTCAGAACATTTCATTGCTAAGAGGGAAATACTCAAATATGGAAGAAGTAGATGAAAACTTCATATTTACGACAAAATCTATTGAACAAAATATTAGTAAAATAAAACGAAAGTTGAAATTAACCAACGATAGATTACCTTGGGAAGAAATGGAGTTTTGTTTGGGCAGCTTTGTTAACTCTTACACCAAAAAGCAAGAAATGAATCCCTTTTATCGTGGTCTATTGAATAAATTTAGAATACTAAACCACTTAGAAAATTTTGCAAAGAAGCTTGAAGACGAAAACACAGAAAATGAGCAAGTTATTACGAACAATAATATCCCTGGATTTGAATATTTGTATAAAGATTTTCAACAAATCAGAGATGTTCATTCTTTAAGGAAAATAAGTGATCATATAAAATTGGCATTATCAACTAATCTTAATGAAAAGGGTGGACTGTTAATAATCACAAGGGTTTTACAAGTGATCGGTGAACATTTAAAAAACACTCAGGGCTCTCCAAAATTATCTAATACTATCAGTGAGCATCTACTACTATCATTGCAAAAGAAAGCAAGAAGTATTTTGAAAGAGTTACGTGATTTGCTATCACATGACGATAACGATTCGCTCTCGAAGAGAATAGAAATTGAAAAAAAACTAGATGATAATTTTTTTTTTAATCTTAAAAATGATATGAAAAAAGTTGGTAACGCGATTACTAATATTCTTTATAACAACGAAATCGAAATAATTAGAATAATTCTAATGCAAATTAAAGCTTGTAAAAAGTCTAATGATTTAAATGAGATTGCCGAATTGTTTACCACTGTTCAATTTAATGAAATTGTGGTACTAAAAAATTTTAAAATAATAGAACATGAAAAACTTGAAAAACTCTTGAAGGAATTGAATGAGAGAATATCCGAACAGACGGATTCTGAAAAGAATATGTTTAATGAAATCGATGATGAATTAAAGTGTGAACGAAATCGATCGGAAAATTTAAGATCAGGTTATGATAATAGAGTTGATAAATTAAGGAAAGTAATTGAGAGCTTATCTCTTATTAAACATGACACTGATGATCATATCGAACTAATTAAAAATGTCGCCAAAGAAGCTCTATTGAATATTACTTCAGATATAGAATCTAAAAAAAATTTCCATAGATGGAAAAAAATTTCCGACCTCTCAAAGACAATTTTTGTAACTGCTTGGAGAAGAAACCATTGCTATCTTGAAAACTTAAGCGGATTAATGTGGGATATATTGTATATTGCCGAATTTGGAACAGGAGACATCAAATGGATTGAAAAATTCAGAGAAACGTTAAATGAAAAATGTTCTTTTACTTCTGCAAAGCAAGAAAAGAATAACCAAAAGAAGACTTACAAAGAGACAAAAGAAAAGTATGAAAACCAGCTTGGAGTGAAGCTCTCCGAACTGAAAAGGATTTTAAGCGAAAATTCATTAAGTAGTTCAACACTTGAGAAGCTATTCTTCTATAAGAGTGATAAAAAAACGCAAGCAGTAGTGGAAATGCATCTTTTGGATATAATGGCAATTTTAGATAACTCAAAGAATTACTTGGAAAATAATCTACTGTTTTTGGATGACAATGCTCCTTTAGTAAATGGAAAATGTTTACGTAATCATTTAGCCCATGATAATGCATTATTTGATATATTATTATCCGATCCTTCAATAGCAGTTATTTTAAATGCTATAAAACTTACTGAAGAAAATCTACCGAGGAGCAAGAAAAAAATTGGCAAATTAGTAATAGATGATCCTATCAAATTGAGAGAGAAATATAATCGAGATCTTTTTATCATCACCAATCAGGAAAGGATGTTTGTTGCTGTAGAAGAAGGAAATATGGAAACTTTAAAGGATTGTATAGAAAATGGAGCAGATGTTAGAGCAAGAAGTATAAATTCATGGAATACGTTGCATTTTGCTGCTAAGGGACCCAGTCTTGAAGTTGTAGAATTTATTACTTCTTTGTTACTTCTTAATTCAAGGTGCACTAGCATTCCTGATGATTTCAACGGTCAAAGCCCACTGCACATCGCTGCTGCATATGGAAGGACAAGTATTGTCGAATGCTTTATAAACAAGTACTTCTTCGAAGTTGATAATTTAAATAAAAGATTCGAGACGCCACTACATCTTGCCGCTCAAAATGGACACAAGGATACTGTTGAACTTCTATTGAAAAACAAAGCTAATACAATTTCCCAAGAAGAAAGTGGTCTTACACCTGTAGAGTATGCAATATTTTATAATCACACCGATGCTGCTAAAAGTCTATTAGAAACAGATAAAGACGTTAATAATAAGTCGATTTACAATTGTACACCGTTACACAATGCTGCATACTCTGGTAATCTAGAATTGGTTAATTTCTTACTTGAAAGTAACGTTCATGTTAACGCTCGAGCTCAAGAAGGTTCGACACCGTTACATTTGGCGGCGCTCCGTGGCCATATGGAAGTAGTGAACACTTTGATTGTAAAAGGGGCTGTAGTTAACGCTACAAACAAAAATAACTATACACCATTACAATTTGCAATAGACGGGCGTCATGAAGAGATCGTTAATATTCTATTAAAGCATACAGATAATGTGAACGCTATTAACACAATCTATGGAATGTCATATTTAAACTGTGCAGCTGTATTTGGACACTTGGGAATTGTTAAAACTTTACTCAAAAATGACGCCGATGTTAATCTTCCCAATATTGAAGGCAAAACTCCACTACATTGTGCAGCATATTTTGGTCATTTCGAAATATGCAAAGTTTTCCTGCAACATGATGCTACAATTGATGCTAGAGATATAAGTAATTATACACCATTATATTGCGCAGCACACGAGGGTCATATAAAAGTTGTTGAACTTTTAATAAATAATGGAGCGGATTTAAATGCCAAAACCAGTGATGGAAAAACACCACTATATATAGCTGCACTGCAAGACCACAAAGATGTTATTGATCTCCTTTTAAGAAAAAAAGCAGATGTTAACGCTAAAGATACTTACGGTGGAACCACATTACATGCAGTTGCCAGAAATGGCAACAAGGATGTTATTGATTTTTTAATCAAAAATGATGCTAAAGTCAATGCTGCAAGGAATGACGGTACTACAGCATTACATGAAGCTGCTCTAATGGGCCATGTGGGTGCTGTTGATATACTAATAAGAAATGGTGCTGAAGTCAATGCTAACACTAATACTGATATGACACCGTTACTTGCAGGTGTTTTTTTAGGCCATAAGGATGTGGTAAAACTTTTAATTGACGACAATGTTCGAGCCTTTACTCTTGTGAATAATCAGAAATTTCCCGTTAATATTAAATTAGATGCTTTGAAACTTGCAGTTTATAAAGGACACACAGATATTGTGAAAATGTTGCTCGAAAATGAAGATAACATTAATATGTCAATTAATAAAGAAAATATAAACCTCTTAGTTTTGGCTGTTTATGAAGGTCATAAAGAAATTGTACACGTTCTTCTAGAAAAAGGAGCAGATCCTAATGCCATAGATGTTATTAAAGAAATCCAAAATACACCTTTGAGCTTTGCATCAATAAAGGGTTATGAAGAAATTGTTGAAATTTTAATAGCAGGTGGAGCTGATGTTAATTTGAAATTAACGGATGGAGGATCACCTGTGGAAATAGCAGTGGAATTCGATCATTTACCGGTAGTTAAAATGTTATTAAAGGACAAAAAATCATTACATAAAGAAGCTACAGGTATCCTTAGTTATCCGTTATTGCACATCGCATCTCGAAAAGGAAACTTACAGATGGTAGAATATCTGGTAGATGAAGGTTTTGATATATATAGTACGAGAAATGTATATGGTGCAAAGCCTATTCATTTTGCAGCAAAACATGGTCATAAAGATATTGTGGATTATTTTCTAAGAACTAAGGGGTTAAGTATTAATGACACTGATGCAACCAATATGACATTACTACACTATGCTGCATTAAATGGTCATTTAGAAGTTATACATTATTTAATAGTACATGGTGCTGACGTTAATGCTAAACATGATATAGGTATAACACCTCTGCACATTGCTGTTCATCGTGGTTTTAAAGAAGTTATTAAAGTTCTATTAAAAAATGGCGCAATTTTCAACGCTGCAGATCAATTTGCCAAACAGCTGTTAGAAATGACCAAGGACCAAGAAGTTATTAATTTATTAACATCTACCGTTGATTGAAGAGTTGATTGAGATTGGCTCTTGAATTAACGCATCAACTGATAAATTTGTGATATCATTACAATATCGTCCCCTTAGTACTATAACTATAGTCCAGTCAATAGAGAAATGAACTTTGCAAAAATTCTGCACAGCATTGATATTTTTAGGATCGTTAAGTAGGCTTATAAAAAGCTTAAATTCAAATTTGAGAATTATGAAACATCGAGCGCTAGCCGCCATCTTGGAAAACGCGTTTCGTATCATATCTCGGAAACGGCTTACTTTAGGATGAAAAACATGGAGACCTTTTTTGTAGATAAATGAATTTCCCACCTTTTTTGTTCGAAACTTTTTTTGATTCAACTTACCGTTTTTCAATTACAGCTCGTTCAATGTCGCAAATACAGGACGTTTCATCGTTAAATCGACTTTCCAGGGAGTTGCAGCGGATAACAGCGGATAACAGGAGATTTGCGACATTGAACGAGCTGTAATTGAAAAACGGTAAGTTGAATCAAAAAAAAGTGTCGAACAAAAAAGGTGGGAAATTTAATTATCTACAAAAACGGTCTCCATGTTTTTCATCCTAAAGTAAGCCGTTTCCGAGATATGATACGAAACGCGTTTTCCAAGATGGCGGCTAGCGCTCGATGTTTCATAATTCTCAAATTTGAATTTAAGCTTTTTATAAGCCTACTTAACGATCCTAAAAATATCAATGCTGTGCAGAATTTTTGCAAAGTCACACCTATAACGAATGTCTCTATTGACTGGACTACTAGGTAAATCGAATTTTGGCTGTTTTGAGTTAGCTACATGTAACCACCTAATGTTAACCACTTCATTTAGTGCTACAACTAAATATGTTATATTATGTTTCTAAATATTAAATATCCACTTGCAAAATGTAGATAAGTCTATGTTGCCAATAGAAATTCTAAACTTTAAACCTGATTTTCTCAGTATGAGTAATTTCAAGTTACCTAGTTATAGTACTAAGGGGACGATATGCTGTCGATATATTCTATTGGAAAATAAAGAATCCCAATGTAGTTCATAACCATGGACTTACTTCTCTGCGTGACACTATTATGTTCTTTCAACTAAAAATTGTCAAAGCCTTAGTCTATAAGTATGCAATATAATAATATTATATCCTGTTCCTGATAGTGGTAGTTTATTTTATAAATTGAAAATATATAAATATATTTTGGGATTTAATATTAAAATTGTTTTATTAAAATAACTTTACAAAATTCATTTTACTCAATAACAGGCATTTTGTATTTACACCGACTAGTCAACTGTAAAAGATCATCTAACAGACTTTGTGAAACAATTTCATCATTTTCCAATAAATTTCTATAAAACTTTACTGCAGATTCACAGTCATTATTTTTACTATGCAATTTTATTATGCTATTATAAATAATCTTTGTGTCAATTACAGTCAAAGGTAATTGAAAAGCGGCTGCAGCTAAAGTTTCCAATGGTTGAAGTTTATTTTCTTCTATCCATCGGTCACACCTAATTTTTACCAAATGATTTAAATTTGATTTGCATTCCTGATATAAAAAAATATGTCTATGTTAAAATTTTCTTTAGAGTCAAATTTACTCACCAATAACGCCTTTCTTAACGATTTGGTAAACCCATTTTGTGCTAAGGCGGCTATTAACGATTCAGAGGCACTTTTGGATCCATGAACTTTGACTAAACAATTGTAAACTTCCTCTGTGAGTTCTTTGTTTTTCACTTTCACAACTTGGCAAAGTAATTCCAACTGCTGAGGTGTACAATTGTATTTATTTACACAATCTTTGAAAATCTCCACTGCTTTAATTAAATCATCTCTGTTAATATAAAATTTAACCAACGGCCCTAATACAACATTAGAGACCTGGCAATAACCATTTGTTGTCAAAAACTGAAATAGTTTTTGCATCTCAAATTCATCATTCGCCGATTCAATAAGTCGCCAACAATTTCTCACCAATGGTTCCCCGCCCTTTACCTTTCTAAAAACAAAATTTAAGAAACTAGTACAAACATTGGAAGCATAAAAACCTTTTTCTCGTTTCATCTTCAAGAATTTTTAGAGCCGTATCAAACTGATTATTTTTAACCAGCAAAGCGGCCAAATCGATTATCTTAAATTCATCTAACATAAAATTCGAACTACAGTTTTGCATGTCTTTGTAGGTATTCAAGGCGTCTACATAATTTTCTTTCAGAATGTAAAGGTACATCAAAGAAGATTTCATTCCTGGGGTTTCCTTGTAACTTGAGTTTTGAAACTCTTGTCTCAATTCTTTAACCCTTTCTTCGTTACCTAAATTACAATGGTGTGGTATAAGTCGGCGTAAAACTCCCCTTGTTTCCATGTTTTTATGTCGCAACTCTATTAAATGTGATTCCAATTCTTGCAGATTCATGTCACGCTAAAAGTTGTGGTTTAAATTTTTTTCTTTACATTAAAAATTATGAAACTAACTGGTTTTGGAATGGGGGTGTGAACTTCGTCCATCGATGCATGTGTTATCTGGTCAATTGCTTTTTTGATGTCTTCAGATAACGGATATTGATGTTTTGCGTTTTTCAATATGTTCAACAAAGACTCTGCACTTATAGAAGATACGAACATGTTTTTGCTTTTCATGTCCTAAAATATTTGAAGTTATAAAATAAAATTGGGTGCCATTTGAAATAAGGGAATATTTTTTGAGATATCAAATTATTATCGAATTATCGATACCATTTTCAATATCCCCGGTCCCTATTTGTTACTAACCTTAAGTAAATATAAAAAATGTTGATGATTTAATAAATTTTGACATGATCGCAAAGTTTTGCAAAGAAATATTCCGGAATAATCCAATTGTTTATTGGACATTTTACTGATGTGTTGTAAAATCTCCGCAATATTTGGATTATTTTTAGTGTAAATCCAAGTTCTAACTAGAGGTTGTAAAAATTGTTCTACCGACACACCACCAACTTCGTTATTTTTACACATTTCCAAGCAGGCAGAAACATCGTTTTGTTTAAGGAAAAACCTAAAAAATGGTGGAAAAAGCTCGCGATTAGTAAAACCTAAACTTTGCATGCGACTGTACAAATCTTGGTAATTATTTGAACCACAAAATGGAATACAGTAAACCTCCAAGGTTTCACGTTCTGGTCTCACTCCCCATTCAATCATTTTTTTTAGGGTCGAAAAAATTCCTAAAATAATATTACTACAAACGTCGCAACAAAGTATACGCAAAATTACCAATTTCTCCTTGTTTCTGTCCAAATTCAACAAGTATCGGCCAAAAGTAATGCGGTCTTAGTACGGTAAATCTTTCCAACAGCTTCCAAGCCACTTCAATGTTATTCTTTAGCGCCACGTAAGTTAACTTTTCTAAAGCCAAAATATTCAAATTAGAAGTCTTCAAATCATCTATTAACATGATAATCTTCTCTACAGGCTAAAGAAAGGTAAGCGAGTTATATGTTGATGAGCGCAATTTAGAAAAATACAAGAAACTTACAGTTTTACTAAAAACCATATCTTCCAGTAAAGTAAACGCGTATTCTCCATCGTCCTGTTCGAGTGGCTTTACAAACAGTTTATAATAAAATATTGCGGAATCAGATTGATTTAAATAAATGAGTTGCTTGCATAGCAAAGTTAATTGTTGAATATCTTGATTTGACATGTTCAACGGTCCGAAAACATTTAGAACCTGAATGAAAAGAATTAATTTTGGTTACGACTTTTTGTGACCCTTTTTACCCTGGTTATCCACGTATGATTTCCTTTGGTTCCCAGCGTCAGAAGTAAATCAAAATAGTTGTGCTCTTGTAATTTTATATTAAACTCCTTAAGAGAGCTGAAAAACTCTTCTTCGTTGTTATACAAAGCCAAACCTCTCAACAATTTGAAGTGAGCTTCAGATGTAATTTCCATATGGGTCCCCCTCATTGTTTCGAGAACTTCTTTGGCTTTAATTAAACCTCTAAAATTTATTGATAATGTAACCTTTTGAATTGTTAAATTTTAATTAATATTAAGTATGCAGACAGTTATATTTCCCATAATACTTTCTTTAAACGGAATAAAAAAATAAGCTTAATAGTAAGTTCTAGGAATTTTTTTACGTTTAAAAAACATTTAAAAAAGTCCTTATTTTAAGGAGTTTATTTCTACAAGTTTAATTTGTAAAATTTATTAGTACTACCTTTCATCATTATATCAAATTATCACGGGTTGTTCGTGCCGAATCAATCACCCTTGCCCGCGACAAAGATGTTGCTGACCAGCTCAATGTCGAGAAGGGATGGATTTAGTTAATTTTCAAGGGTAACGTTAATTAATTTTTTTATAATATAATTTTTAATTTTTTTAGCATACATAAAGTACAAGAAATAAATTAATTAAAAAAAAAATCTCACCCATTTGCAGCATATCCCAACAGTAATGTGTTAAAAAGGTTACTATCGGCTGTATAGTTTCTACATTTCATTTCTTGTAAAATTTCAGCCGCTTGTCCGGCGTCACCATTTTCACACGAACATTCTAACAAAAGTCTTAAAGTATCTTGATCTGGTTTGCACTTCATGCTGCCCAAAAATGTACGAAAATTAATCTGCTTTCTATTATCGATACAATTTTGCAGGTAAATATTGTAATGGTTAATACTGAAATTAATTTTACACTCTTCCAATTTTTTCCAGACTTTATCACACAACTCGGAGCGTGCAGAAAAACTTTGATCCGCAAGCACTCGCCCGCAACTTTGCAAAAGTAACAGATCATTTTCATTTTTTATGGTTTCTAAACGTTTAAGTAATTAAATCAGAACCCACAAATAAAACAGTTTCGTACCTGAATTGAAATTATTCAAAATATTCAAAATCTTTTCCGATGTGTGTTGATGATTCCCGGAGAGTCGTTTCAATGGTGTTAAATCATCGTTGGGTACCCCAAGAGTCGATTCTAAACAACTAACCCGTAAATTGAAGCAATAATTGTAATAAATTCAAGATTATTACCTTAAAGTGCTTGGTAGATTGTTTGGAAACCATATTTTGTTCTTCGGCGGATTTCGATTAAAAATTGAAATATTTTTAAAGTTATTCACAAGAATTGGATACCGACACTTCTGATTAACGGTAATTCCTATTTTAATAAATCTAAACATCTCAAACGATGTTTCAAATATCACCGGAAAGAACTTGCAGGTATTGCAATTTTGAGGTTATATTTTGTTTTGTAACCTCAAAATTGATTTTTAAAAATGTCAAAATATTGGAGCTTGCAGGAATTAAATTTACGGGGGATACTCAAATACAAACAATTATATTAAATTACTTTGACTAATGCTACTATCTGGAATCTTAAAACTTCTTATTCTTTGTGTCCACCACGGACGCTTACTCATGGATTAACGAAATTCCCGCTACCGACCGCTCACTCACCGATCACAAAGGATCTAGCCTAGCCGGATAATTATGTTAAATAAGGAAAAAATGGTTTTTTTCATATTTCTTCAGTTTTTTTGTACTAAAAGATGTCCGAAAAATCTCAAAAATGAAAACGCAGAATTTTCACGTTTTTTACTAGAACTTCATATAAAAATCGCTTTGATTATAAATTAATATGCTAAAATTTTGCACACGCCTGTCTGAAATCCATATAAAGCAAATTAATACAAATCCATTTCGTACTCTCCTACTTTTCTCTGTTATCTGCTTCAGAACGTGTATTGCTCCAACCGCTGACCTCATCTTCTAAAACCAAATTGATAATCTCCATTAATTAATAATATCATGATCTCCAACTATCTGTTCTATTATTTTATTAGTCTATTGTATATTATCATTGATAATATCTTGTACGCCACGTTCAGGAGTGTTATGCCTCTGTATTTATTGCACATTTCCACATCTCCCTTCTTCCTCAGTGGTATTATAATTCCTTCGCTCCATGTATTTGGCATCTTTTCTTGGCTCCAGATTCATTTAACTAGTCGATTTATTTCATCATGCAGTGCTTCACCGCCGTACTTAATCATTTCTGCCATTATCCCGTCACTACCTGGTGTCTTCCCATTTTTAAACCTTTTTTTTGTTTACACGATCTCTTCCTTATCCGGTTTCATTAATTCTTCTTCTCCTTCCGATAGCTTTAATTCAGTTTGTTCTCTTCATCTCTTTCTGTCTTCAGTAGCTTCTGGAAATGTTCTGTCCAAATTTTCTTCACTTTCTCTGGTTCACTTTTCATTCTCCCCTCATTTGTTCCTTATTACTCTTATTTTAACTGCATTTGCTCTACTTTTGTTCTTAAGGCTGGAATTCGCCAAGCAGGAGTTCGTTTTGACTCGTGATAAACTTTTTTTAGTTCAACTTTTCATAAAAGTATGTCGCCGCACAAATAAAGAAATCTATTTTTAAACTTAAGTCTACATTGTTTAATAAAGACGCCTTTGAATTTACAATTATTCAAACAAGACTCCAATAATTTTTTGGCTTTTAATTTTAATTCTTCTTTTATATTTTTATTTATTCATTCGAAGGACTTTTATTACTTCTTAATAATAAAAAGACACTTTAATTTAATTTTTTATAAAAGATATTGTTTATTGATAACATACAATAAATTATTGCTATTTATATTATTGTATATTAATTATTGATTTGAAAATATACAATCAACGAAGTTTTTCGTGACACATGTGATGTGAAGCATCAAACATATAAAAGATCAGCACGCTCCGCCGCCGCCTCCAGCGCAGCGTGTCAATTTTTTAGGACACACAACGCATTCTGATTGGTCGTTGGTAGTACCAACTTAAAAGTAAAAATCACCTCCCCCTGGGATCGAGTAGCACACCAATCGAGTTTTCAACCTAGGCGAACTGCCCGTCCGTGGATGGGCCTTCCAGCTAGTTATGAATATAATTTAAAATAAAATGATTCGGCAAAGTAATTGCTTACACTAATTAAAATAAAACAATTTATTTATTTACGACAAATGGAGGAAGAGAGGGACATTTCTTGGACGTTAGGTTATCTAGGAACGTGGATTTCTCATTAGAATGCAATATCTATAGAAAGCCGACAACGACGGACATTGTTATCATTTGTTCAATGTTCATCTAATCAATCGAGAAAAATAAAGACGTCTGTTTCCATTCATTCATAGACTCTTTAACCCTCTCCCGAGGTCACGGTATATCTGACAGATACACGCAAAACGTTTTCTTAACCTTCATACGCTCGCGTACGCGGCAAATTGGCCGCATTTTTTAATTTTCTCTCCCATTTTCTTCCAGAGCGTCATGGGAGGGGTGGGAAGGGCTTGTATTCTCTAATTACTATCTCCTCCAATAGACCATGCCCGTGTTCTGATAAGAAAGCTCCACCAGCCGGTTCAGTACAGCCACAAACTACCCTAGGTGTCTTAACCCTCCATTCAACGGGTGAGCTGGTTCTACATAAACACACGGGTGGGGTCTGTGAGGAACAATATTAAATATCTGATACACGCCGCAGGTTTTTGATTTTTTCAAAATAATAAAAATGAACAGTTTTTGTGGTATTTTGTTGTAGTCTTTAACACACTTGTAAGTAATTTGCAATTTTTTTCATTGAATTATATACAAATAAAAAAGAAGCTGCTTTTTTTCCTTTATTTTTTTATTATTATTATTATTTATAGCTTTACATTTCATAGAAATATAGCTGTTCCTAGGGAACTTACAAGATCCATTTTTTGAGGTGGATTAGTCCTCGTATCTACATTATATACAAATGGTACACTGTGTTCACAGGCCTCTGTGTTTCTTTGCAGCATTAATTACGTTCCTCC
This sequence comes from Rhagonycha lutea, assembly GCA_958510855.1. Lineage (NCBI taxonomy): Eukaryota > Metazoa > Arthropoda > Insecta > Coleoptera > Cantharidae > Rhagonycha > Rhagonycha lutea. The sequence goes on from OY294037.1 coordinate 11,119,492, forward strand.
ATTCTCTTCTGTCCGTAGCTACCTGTTTCCATCCTCTCACTCCCATAGTCTCCAAATCACTCGTCACTTCATCCCACCATCGCATCCTTGGTCTGCCTCTGGCTCGTCTCTCATTGGGTTTCCACAACATTATCATTCTCGTCACTTCTTCCTTGTTACCTCTCCATACGTGCCCCAGCCATTTTATTCTTTGTGCCTTAATATATTTAACGACATCTTCACCTCCCATCTCTTCAAGAAGTTCAAAATTCATTCTTGCCCTAATTTCGCCGTTTACATGCTTGGGGCCCAGTATAATTCTCAGCACTTTCCTCTCGAAAACCCTCAGCTGTTCTTCCTCTTTTTGCGTAATGCACATGACCTCGGCTGCATATGTGATGACCGGTCTTATCAGTGACTTATAGATTTTAATCTTTGTTTTCTTGGATATTCTTCTGTCTCTTAGTATATTTTTATTTGAGAAATAAGCCCTATTACCCGCTTGTATATTTTCTTTGATTTCGTTGTGTCTTTCATTTCTGCTGTTTATCTGTATTCCCAAATAGGTAAACTCTTCGACTTGTTCAAATCTGCAGTCCTCTATTATCAAGTCATTTTTTGTTCTACTTTCTCTTCTCTGGCATTTCATATATTTAGTCTTCTTTTCATTTACGTTCAATCCCACCTTCTCAGCCTCTCCTTTAATGTCTCGAAATATCTCGATCATCCCCTTCTTTGTTCTTGAAATGATTGCCACATCGTCTACATATGCCAACAGCTGACTCTCCTTATTTATCACCGTATCCTTGCATTTGGTCTTTCTCATTATTTTTTCCAGGACGACATTAAACAGGGTCGCCGACAGAGCGTCCCCTTGCCTCACTCCGCTATTCACCCCAAAACTGTCAGTATCACCTTCCAGTGTTCTTACAGTGGCTGTTGTTTCTGCTAATGTTACTAAAATAAGCCTGATCAATTTATCTGGAACTCGAAGTTCTTTCATCGCTATTTCTAGTTGCTTCCTATTTACATTATCAAAAGCTTGTTTAAAATCAATAAATAGCATGTGCATATCTATGTCATATTCATGTCCTTTTTCCATGATTTGCTTAATTATATGCACTGCGTCCACTGTTGATTTTCCCCGCCTAAAACTACATTGGTAATTACCTATCGTTTTGTTTGTGTGTTCTTCAAGACGGCTATGTATTATCGATGACAAGATTTTATATGCAGTGTTCAGTAATGTGATACCACGATAATTATTACAGTCCTCTGCGTTTCCTTTCTTTTTTAGTGGCACTATTACTCATTCCCTCCACTTCCGCGGCATTCTTTCTTTTTTCCAGACCTGTTTTATTATTTCGCATATTTCAGAGTGTAACACGTCTCCTCCATTTTTAATCATTTCTGCCGCTATCTCATCTCCACCCGGCGATTTTCCATTTTTTAACTTTTTTATTATTCTCAATATTTCTTCACTTGTCGGTTCCAGTACCTCCTCACTATTTTCTGGGCTGTCTTCCGTGTTTAATTCCACTTCATCATCTTGTCGAGTGTTCAACAATTTCTGAAAGTGATTCACCCACATTTTCTTGATCTTATCTGCCCCACTCTCTAATTTTCCTTTTTCATTTTTTAGTGCTCTTATTTTTATGTTGTTTACTCTTCTGTTGTTCTTTAACTGCATGTAGAATTTCCTTACATTATTAGTACTATTATCTTCCATTTCTTTCATTCTTTGCTCAATCCATTCATTTTTCTTTTTCTGGTATAATTTGTTCGTTTCTTTTCTTTTTTCCTTATAATTATCAATATCCTCTTGACTATTTGTTGCCAACTGCTTTAGTCTTGCTTCCTTTTTTGCTCTATTACTTTCTTCACATTCGTTATCAAACCATCCTTTCCCCTTTCTTCTGTTTTTATATCCTAATACATGTTTTGCGCTTGATTTAATATTTTCTGCTATGCTATTCCATTTTATATCTATATCTTCATCTTTTTCCTTTTCATCAATTTGACACTTTATCATTTCTTCGTATTGCTTGCTATACGTCTCATCACCAAATTTTTCCAATGCTATCCGCTTTCTTGTGTCATATCTTCCATTATCTATTACCGTTTTCTGTTTAATTTCCGTCACTACTAGAAAATGATCAGTGTCAGCATTGGCTCCCCTATAAGACCTTACATTTCTTATTGAAGTAGCCCTCCTTTTTATTTTTTTATTGGTCTTATAAATTTTATCAAAATTCTAACTTTATAATTTTAAATTATAATTTTAATATTATAAAAAACCTAAATTCTTAATTAATTAATTCTATTGTCCCTATTTCAATGACTTTTAAAGCCTATAAAATTGTGCCCTTTTTAATATTTTTTACATCCTAAAATCCGTACTTTAGTGTGCTCTTGCCTTTTAATAACCTTTAAAACCCTTAATTCTCGAGTTATTTCCTTGGTTATTAGATTTTCGTCCAAAAACAATTTTATCCAAGTAAAATTCAACCTTTTGTGGATTAACCCCCGAGAAACTTGTGGTTTGTTACTGTTTTTCGTTAAAAAAATAAATAGTAGCTACCTACTACAACATTTTAATCTTGAAATATAAGCAGTTTTTTCAAGCAAACATTTTATTAAAAAACTTACAATAATATTGTTATTTTTGGTAGGTAATTAAAAACATAATTAAAGACAAAATAGTAAAGTTAATCATAATTAAAATTCTATATCAGTAATCCAATGTAAAAATATTGGGAGCAAATTTTTGTTATCCTTATTATCACTATCGTCAAATTCACTTGATTCATCCTATCGCTACTATTTTTGTCAATATTATCAATAATCGTCTTTTTAGGGCATTAAATATATTAAAATTGTTTTATTAAAATAACTTGACAAAATTCATTTTAATCAATAACCGGCATTTCATATTTACACCGAATAGTCAATTGTAAAAGATCATATAACAGACTTTGTGAAAGAATTTCATCATTTTCCTTTAAATTTCTATAAAACTTTACTGCAGATTCACAGTCATTATTTTTACTATGCAATTTTAATATGCTTTGATAAATAATAATCCTACAATTAGTGTCGATTACAGTCAAAGGTAATTCACAAGCGACTTCAGCTAAAGTTTCCAATTCTTGAAGTTTATTATTGATGGGTGCTATCCGTCGTTCGCATGTAATTTTTACCAAATGCTTTAAATTTGATTCATATTTCTGAAGTAAAAGAAAACATTAATATTTAAAATTTTCTTTAGTCAAATTTACTCACAAATAACTCATTTCTTAACAATTCCGTAGACCCATTGCGTGCTAAAGCGGATATGTACAATTCCAAGGCAATTTTGGATCCATGAACTTTAACTAAACAATTGTAAACTTCCTCTATGAGTTCTTTGTTTTGCTCTTTCACAACTAGGCAAAGTAATTGCAACCGCTGAGGTGTACATTTGTATTTATTTGCACAATCTTTGAATATTTCTACTGCTTTAATTAAATTATCTCCATCATATCTGTTAATATAAAATTTAACCAGCGGTCTTAAAACAATGTTAGAGACTTCGCAATATCCATTTTCTAACAAGAACTGAAATAATATTTGCATCTTCTTCAAATCATCGTTTGCCGATTCAAGAAGTCGCAAACAATTTTCCTCCAATGGTTTGCCGCCCTTTACCTTTCTAAAATCAAAACTTAAGAAACTAGTACAAACATTGGAAAGATAAAAACCTTTTCCTTGTTTCATCTTTAAGAATTTTTATAGCTGCATCAAACTGATTATTTTTAACCAGCAAAGCGGCCAAATCGATTATCTTAAATTCATCGAACATAAAATTCGCACTAAATTCTTTCAAATCTTTGTAGGTATTGAAGGCGTCTACAAAATTTTTTTTCCGAATGTAAAAGCACATCAAAGAAGACTTCATTTCAGCGGTTTCTGTGTAACTGGAGTTTTGAAACTGTTGTCTCAATTCTTTAACCCTTTCTTCGTTATCTAAGGTACAATAGTATTGTATAAGTTGGCTCAAAACTCCCCCAGTTTCCAATTTTTTACGTTGCAACTGTATTAAACATAATTCCAATTCTAGGTGGCTCATGTCAGGCTAAAAGTTGAGGTTTAAATTTTTTTAAAATGCAAAATTATTAGGCTAACTGGATGAGGAAGGGGGATGTGAACTTCGTCAATTATTGATGCATGTGTTATCTGGCCAATAACTTTTTTGATATCTTCAGTTAATGGATACTGATGTTTTGAGTTTTTCAATATGTGCAAAAAAGGCTGTAAACTTATAAAGGATACGGACATGTTTTTGCTTTCCATAACCTAAAATATTTGAAGTCAAAAATAAAATTGGATGCCATTTGAAACAAGGGAATATTTTTGTCGATATCAAATTATTCACGAATTATCGAGATTCGATATCGATTCAAGAGACTGCCCATCCCCATTTGTTACCAACCTTAAGTAAAGATAAAAGATGTTGATGATTAAATAACGTTAGGCATTCTTGCAATGCTTTGAAAAGAAACTTTCCATAATAATAATCCAATTTTTTGGTTGCCATTTTACCAATGTATTGTAAAATCTCCGCAATATTTTCATTATTTTCAGTGCAAGTCCAAGTTGTAACGAGAGGTTGTAAAAATTGATCCACCATCACACCACCAACTTTGTTATTTCTGCACATTTCTAAGCAAGCAGAAACATCGTTTTGTTGAAGGAAAACCCTCAAAAATGGAGCAAAGAGCTCGTGATTAAGAAAACCAAAACTTATTTGCATGCGACTGTACAGATCTGGGTAATTATTTGTACTACAAAATGGAATACAATACTCCAAGGTTTCACAATCTGGCCTCACTTCCCATTCAAGCATTTTCTTTAGAGTCGAAAAAATTCCTAAAATAATGTTAATATAATATACAAAGGTCGCAACGAAGTCTACGTAAAATTACCAATTTCTTCTTGTTTTTGTCCAAATTCACGAAGAATCGGGCAAAAGTTTTGCGGTCTTAATACGGTAAAGTTTGCTTTCATTAGTTTCCAAGCCATTTCATCAGTGTTAACATTCATTAGCGCCACGCTAGTTAACTTTTCTAAAGTAAATAAGGTACTCAAATTATAAGTCTTCAAATCATCTATAAACATGATAATCTTCTCTACATGCTACACAGAAAGGTAAGCGAGTTACATGCTGATGAGCGCAATTAGAAAAACACAAGAAACTTACGGTTTTAGTAAAAACCATATCTTCCAGTAAGGTAAACGCGTATTCTCCATTCGAGTCGTCGAGTGGCTTTACAAACAGTTTATAATAAAAAGTTGCGGAATCGGATTGATCTAAATAAATGAGTTGCTTGCACAGCCAAATTAATTTTTGAATATCAAGATCTGGCATGTTCCGCGGTTCAGAAACTTCTAGAACCTAAATAAAATGAAATAATTTTGATTACGTTTTTTGATGACCCTTTTTACCCTGGTTAACCACGACTGATTTCCTTTGGATCCCAACGTCAGAAGTAAATCAAAATAGTTGTGAACTTCTAATTTTATATATAACTTCTCAAGAGAGCTGAAAAACTCTTCTTCTTTATTATACAAAGCCAAACCTCTCAACAAATTGAAGTGAGTTTCATATGTAATTTCTATGTGGAAATTTGCATCCCTCATTTCATCGAGAAATTCTTTGGCTTTAATTAATCCTCTAAAAGTTATTGATAATAATGTAGCCTTTTGATTTGTCAAATTTTAATTAATATGAAATATGTAAGCAGATTTATTTATATTCCCTATATTATATACTTTCCTTGAAGGGAATAAAAAAATTAGCTTAATAGTAATGTTCTAGCGATGATATAAGAGCTGTAAAGATGGATAACGCTAGGTATACAAATTTATAGATATGCTTTTTTCCCTGTAAATATTGATATTTTTTAAGTATTTGTTAGTTTTAAAACATAGTAACCCAAATCAGTAGCGCCATCTGAAAATGGGGATAGAAAATTAGTAACGCCATCTATTTACAAAGAAAAAAAGCATACCTGTTCCCTTGAGCCAAAATAATTACGATAAAAATAAAATAAAACTAATTTTCAACTTTTAATAATTATTCAGGTTCTTCCCAGGGGAGGTCTGTCTGTTTTACTATTCTTTATCTACCCAACATATGCACCTAGGCTCCTCCCCAAAATGTATTTAAGACAATTTATTGTAAACGAGAGTTTCTTAATTCAAGCAATAGAAAATTTCTATTCTATTTTTTGGGAAAAAAGGGTAGGTATAGTAGATTTTAGGTCAATTAATGCGAAATAAAAATCATTTTTGAAAATGCCCTTAAGCCAAATGCTACGCCCAAAATGTCTGAGAACAAACATTTTCGTAATAAAATGACAAACTCTATGTACATTTTTAATATCAGACGTATTGTGATAATACCATCGATAATACCAAAACGAGGGCGTAGACTCTCGTACTAACATAAAGTACTACATAAAATAAATTAATTAAAAAAAAACTCTTACCCATTTGCAGCATATCCCAACAGTAACGTGTTATAAGGTTCATTATCGACAATATAGCTTTTAGATTGCATTTCTTTAAAAATGTCATACGCCTGTTTGACGTCACCATTTTCACATGAACATTCTAACAAACGTCTTAAAGTATCTTGATTTGGATTGCACCCCATGCTGTCCAAAAATGTACGAAAATTAATCTGCTTTCTATTATCGATACAATTTTCCAGGTAAATATTGTAATGGTTAACACTGAAATTAATTTTACATTCTTCCAATTTTTTCCAGACTTTATCACACAACTCTGAGCGTTTTAAAAAACTTTCATCCAAAAGCACTCGCCCGCAACTGTGCAAAAGTAACAAATCACTTCCATTTTTTATGGTTTCTAAAACGTTATAGTAATAAAATCAGAACCCAAAATAAAAATTTCCTACCTGAATTGAATTTATTCAAAATATTCAAAATTCTTTCCGAGCTGCGTAGTTCATTCCCAGAGAGTCGTTTCAGTGGTATTAAATCATCGATGGATACCCCAAAAGTACTTTCTAAATTACTAACCCGTAAATTGGAGCAGTAATTGTAATAAATTCAAGATTTTACCTTAAAGCGCCTGGAAGATTGTTGGGATCCCACCATGTAGACCACATTTTGTTTTTCAGCGGATTTCGATTAAATATTGAAATTCTATTCAAATTACTTACAAGAACTGGATAACAGCACTTCTGATTAATGGTAATCCTCAGTTTAAACAAATCTAAGAGCCAATTTCATAATAAAAGTAATGAAGTAGGAGCTACAAAGCTATAAAGCTACCTAAAGCTCTAATATCATTGATAACAGTTAATATGGCATTAACATTTAAAAGGGAGACTTAAGGCAAATATGACCGAGATGCCGAGCGATAAACATCGGCCGATTAGTTTGAGGGCTCATTAGCTTGCTTTAATCATGGTAGAGTGCTTCTAAAGAAAGAAGAAAAGGTGGAGCTAATGCGCAGAAACCAAAACTCGTACAATCGTGTTTATGTTGGTGTCAATTGGTGGAATTGGGTGTCACACAATCTCTACTGCGCCGGATTTGCGCTACGCCTTTTCTTCTTTCTTGGAACCACACTAAATAGGTGTTAGGACAGTCTTTTCTGAGAAGAACTGAATTTGTATTAAGAAAGCTGTAAGGAAATCTTTGTAACGTTGCAACTAACTTTCAAATTTCGCGCTCAGATGTCCCAAAATGATTAAACTAAATTCCCACTTTACCTAAACCGAAAACAACATTGTCAGTCAAGTTAACCTGTTTTTCTTTTCATGTTATATTTAGTTAGACCTTATATTACCCCAGTTCGTGGAAATTTGTCGTGTAGAGGGAAAAAACAGAAGAATATTACTGACGAATCGAATTAAAGAACGAAATAATAATATAACCCAATTAAAAAATAAAAATAATGGATCATAATGATATATAATCTCGACCTATATAATTAATCAAAGTTTATTACCGATAAACGCATAACCATGAAATTCGTCTAAATAATAAAACAGTAGCCGGATAGGTAAACAAGTTCATCACCCCAAAAATGCATTTCTATAAACTCTTTTAACCTGATTAATCGAGACTCGTAAAATTCTCCTGCTAATTTTCAATATCCAGAAATTGTTACGAAAGATTGCTCAATTTTTTCATCGCGCATAAAATTATCGAAAATTATCGTTTTTACGAAAAATATACGTTCGAAACGTGGACGCAAATAAATCAGGAATTGACATCAAACGACTTACCAGTTTCTTAACACAAATCGGGAACTTAAACGGAATAATCAAAATTGGACACATTCAGGACAATCACACACACACGGTCTCCTATATCTCGATGACCTCTTGCCACCCGTCGAATTCAAAATTTTCCAAAACTTTTCAACTCAAAAATTCCTATAATTTTCAGTCGTTGGTGGTACGTAGCTTAATTTTTACTGTTTACCGGCACAATTAGCTAAAGAAAATCTGTGGATCTCTCACAATTACCGCAAAGGAGCAGAAAATTAAAATATAATGAGAAATATATAGGTACAAACCTTCATGCATAAAAGTTGCATGCAAATATAATGATCGGAATAAAAACAACTGCATCGAAATTTTTGTTTGTTTTTCTGAAACCAAAATCAAGAAAAATAATTTTTAATGGAAGACTTGACTTCGCTTTAAAACAAAAACCTTACGGTGGTACAGAATATCAGTGGTTACCAGTAATAACAGATGCGGAAGAAAGAAAAAAATCATAACCCATGGTTCACCAAGGCACAAATTCAAGCGTTGAATCGATATCACTGTTACCTCATCATAGAAATGTAGCTAGACCGGAAAAAGATGTGACCGCATGGGATACCCTGGTAAATTGTTTTATTGTTTTATTTAATTGCTGTATTGAACGTTTATTTAAAAGAAATTGTGTAAATATTTAGCTATTATAAAATTAATATTGTTATCTAACCACTTCTCGTCATTATCCGCAAACGCTGAACTTTTGTTTGCGATGGATCAGAGGGACAAAATCTTGGTGGTTCCTTTTGAGGTTTCGGCATATTGCAGAAGCCGATTATTTGATTGTGGTCGGAGAGTTAAAACTAAAGTAGGTAAGTGAACAGTACAATTTAAGTAGAGAAAACTGACTATAAATAGGTAATATGCGGTGTTATGGTAAAGACATTAAGGCTGGAATTCGCCAAGCAGGAGTTCGTTTTGGCTCGTGTGGTGGCGCATAGGATTGTGAATTTATAATTAAATAGATAGGCAACACAATAAACATGCATTTTTTAGTTCAACTTTTCATTAAAGTATGTCGCCGCTCAAATAAAGAAATCTATTTTTAAACAGAATTTATGTTGTTTTTACTTTTTACGAATAATATATCTATTTCACAAAAGTCTCTCCCTCTCTTTTTGTATCAGATTTTTCAGGACATTGAAATAAATTTCTAAGAAGCGATAAAATTACTAAACGTAGTGATAATGTAGGTATTTGCCTTTGAATTTACAATTCAAACAAGACTCCAATAATTTTTTGGCTTTAATTTTAATTCTTCTTTTATATTTTTATTTATTCATGTTTATTGATAACATACAATAAATAATTATTGCTATTTATATTATTGTATATTAATTATTGATTTGAAAATATACAATCAACGAAGTTTTTCGTGATTCATTTTTTGATGTGAAGCATTATGAATATAATTTAAAATAAAATGATACGGCAAAGTAATTGCTTACACAGGCCCGTAGCCATGGGGTGGCAAGGTCGGGCAACGGCCGACCTTTTAAGGATGTTTGCCCGACCTTTTAAAATAAAAATATGTAACTATAGATTAACAGAAAATTTTCCCATTCTACATTGGTCCTTTTTGTACAAGAATTTTTTTATTTATATGCTTTCAAATACAATTCGCAGAATTGAATATTCATCACAGTACCCCTGCGTTCGGGGAGAAGCTACTTTCGCTCCTAAAAATTTCTTTTTTTCCTTCTTTCAAGCTTCCAGTCGTTTCCAAACGCTTTGGCTCCCCATCAAAATGTTTGTAGCGACTGAAAAAGGCGGAGCCAAAGCGTTTGGAAGCGTCTCGAAGCTTGAAAGAAGGAAGAAAAGAAATGTTTGGTAGCGAAAGTAGCTTCTCCTCGAACGCAGGGTACATGTAATAAATTTTTTTCAAAGGGGGAGAGGGGTCCCCAAATAAAGGCATTTTTCCCCTGTGACATTGCATTTTTGGCCCACCGACCGAGCACCGACCATAAATTTTAATAGCCCATTTGGCCCTGGCGTGTGGCTGTGCGATAATACCATTATAATACGATAATATAACTTTTCTTAAATCGCGTTGACCTTGAAATTTAAAATATTTTCGCCTGCGGCGCTTTAAAAAATTCCCACGAACCCATCTCGCATCCGCAACACTAAAATTTGCCCGGCCATACAAACCGTTTGCCCTACCTTTATTTTCGATCTGGCTACGGGCCTGGCTTATTATTATTATTGCTGAACGGGTGTGTTTCTTTCGAACCACTTGCACTGAAGCTCCTGGCTTATTGTACCCCGAATTACGTTTAGTGCCCAAGAAGAACTAAAAAAAAACTCAAACTCGAGTTTTTTCAAACGTTTATTGTATTGAAAATGCAACGATTTTAGCTGCTTGACAATACAATGTGAACTCAGTGTGAACTACATGTGAACTGCATGTGAACTGCTTTAACTTTTACGTTACATAAAGTTTTATTTCTAACAAATGCTTATTAACTAGTTTACAATAATTTGAAATTAGATCAGTTTGTTTGTGCAGTCCCAGGCTCATAACCTTTATGGGAAAGCCATCCTCGTAAGATTGTTGCATTTTCGTTATGGTGGGAACATAACACCCGCGTTCCGTGTTTTACTCCAATAGTTCTGTATCCTCTATAAAATTGAGGATTCGACCTATGGGAACCTGATTTATCTCACCGAGAGTCGGATATAGACAATCAAGATGTTGTAGCCTTTTAGGGGCTAGAATTGTGCATACACATAGTATGTGGTGCGGAGTTTCCTCCTCCATCCCGCATAATCTACATGTAGGATCTTCCACAACACCTATTGCGTTAAGGTGTTTGTTAAGACAGCAGTGTCCGGTAAACAGTCCTACTATCTTTCTCAGCCGCACTCTGCTCAGCTGGCCTGCTCAACGGGCCTGGCTTACACTGTTACACTAATTAAAATAAAACAATTTATTTATTTACGACAAATGGAGGAAGAAAGGGACATTTCTTGGACGTTAGCTTATCTAGGAACGTGGATTTCTCATTAGAATTCAATATCTATAGAAAGCCGACAACGACGGACATTGTTATCAGTTATCACTTGTTCAATGTTCATCTAATCAATCGAGAAAAATAAAGACGTCTGTTTCCATTCATTCATAGACTCTTTAGCCCTCTCCCGAGGTCACGGTATATCTGACAGATACATGCAAAATGTTTTCTTAACCTTCATCCGCTCGCGTACGCGGCAAATTGGCCGCATTTTTAAATTTTCTCTCCCATTTTCTTCCAGAGCGTCATGGGAGGGGTGGGAAGGGCTTGTATTCTATAATTACTATCTCCTCCAATAGACCATGCTCGTGTTCTGATAAGAAAGCTCCATCAGCCGGTTCAGTACAGCCACAAACTACCCTAGGTGTCTTAATGCGACCAATTTGCCGTATAGCGCAATCGATAACGTAACTTTTTATCAATACTCGAATGTTGGTTTTACTAAATTATGTACTAAATATAAAATAATAAATTAGAGACATATTTTGAGAAATAAAATATTATTACAAATTGAGTGTAGTAAACGATTACAGTACATTTTGAATTTTTAAGTTAAGTTTCCTGTAATTTTTTTAAATTTTAAATATAACTTTGATTTTAAATTTTAATATAGATTTTTTTGTCCAAACATGTACTTGTAATGTTATGTCAGAGTTCATAAGTCCTAAACAATTTAAATCATGCACTTTGAATGAAGAAAAACTCATGAAAAGGATAAAAATCATATGCGGCCATCAAATTGCCGCATACGCGATCGGAAGTGTAACTTTTATAGGCGCGAGCGGATGAAGGTTAAATATTTTCGAAATTATTTAGCGCATAGCACAAGGCTTTGACTAGCTGTGCATACATATCTTAGAAATGATAAGCCGTATCGTTTACGATATAGTTTTGATTACAATCTGTTTAACTTTTACTTATGTGGCTTTGATACTTGAAAAAAAAAGTGGTTAATCCCTTCGAAACAATTTTCGTAAATAAATTGTTTTATTTTATTTTAGTGTAAGCAATTACTTTGCAGACTCATTTTATTTTAAATTATGAAAATATACACTTACCTACTGCCAAGGTAGCAAAAATTACAAAAGCTTATTTAGCGTAACCCTAATTAAATAAAATATTAGAAAAAAAATACGGTTTATCAAAATGATTACATTCGAATGTATAGCATTCCTCGACCGAAATAAATTCCTAGACATCCGTCGAGAAATCCCCGCAACTGTTGGTTTTAGTTCTCTAATATGCTTAGTAGGAAAGAGACAAACACAAGATCGTAAGTGCGAACTGCCGTAGGTTGATGACTACTTGTATTACACATAAGAACAATCTTATCAACTTGCATTTAACCTTCAAGCGCACGCGCCAAGTAAAATGTGCTGGTAAAACAGATAACTCTTAGGCAAAATTTTTTAAAATTAGTTTCGCCTGCATATTACTAGCTGAACTAAATATTTGAATTTGATCTTGGTGGGAGTATCCAGTACATTATTATTATAATTACATTTTTAGTACGTTTTAGGTAAAATAAACTTTCAAAAATTTACATATGAATTCATTTTCGCTTATATATTATTTCAATTAAAGAAATTTAATTAATTGATAAATTATTTACTATATTAAAATTATTATTATTGTTATAAATAAAATTATTATGTTTAAAAATAGGAGGTGCTCTTCGTATTGGTATTATAAATATTACCTCAAAATTTCAAAGTGATCCATTTATTCGTTTTCGAGATGACTACGTATTAGTGTCCGATTTAAGTCTGGCAAATTTTTATTTCCATTTTCAATTTTAATTGTTTATAAGTAATTAATTCCACCAACTTGATTTTCTCAAAAAAATTTACAAACGGGCTATTTTGAAAAAATTAATTAAAAAAAATTTAATTAAAAAAAAAGAAATAGGAGCGGATGTTCCTTAAGGTATCATACACCTAATCTAAAAATTTGATCGCAATCCATCAAATCGTTTTCAAGTTAACTACGTATTACCACGAGTACACTGTAATATCCTAGCCTTAACACCGCATTAGAGATGTTTAAATCAAATTTTCAATAGTATTCTTTGTCGACTTTAGAAAGAAATAACAGTTTTTTCAATTTCTTCAGTTTTTCTGTACTAAAAGATGTCCGAAAAATCTCAAAAAATTCAGAAAATAAAAAATGTCTCAAAAAACATTAACACAATTTTTTGGACGTTTTCGCATTTAAATTCCACGAAAAAAAGGTGATCAACTTTTCAAAATATGATTTAAGCATGTTAAAATGTTTCCAGCGCTCTCAGAAAGTTTGATGTGATTCTGCTTTGGAATCCCTACAAGTTATAAAAAAAAAGTCTCAAAATTCCACCTGCGACTCATCAAAAATATATTAGAAACACAGAATTTTAACAATTTTCTAATTTTTTATTTTTAATAATAATAAAAAGGTATGATTGACAGTCTTATTAATTATTACATAACAAACTTTGTAAAAAAATTGATCTCTTTTCCAAAATACAACATTTCTCAAAAGTTTTTCTTTTTTATCAAAGACTTAAATGTAAATAGGTAACGGCCTTCGGCTTCTATTTTTCGATTTATTTTAAAATCAATTGGAAAAACAATTTCAATATTTTGTTGTTTTACCCCAAAATAAAATAATTCTTAAAAATATTGCATTTTATCAAAGAATTAAATGTAAAAGTTTGAATATATCTGTAACGGCCTTTAGTTTCAAATTTTCGTTTTAGTTTAAAAACAATTTGAAAAATGATCTCAAAATTTCATTGTTTAGCCCCAAGTATCTCTACAATTAAATGCGAAAGTTAATAATATGTTATTTATTTCGTATATTTTTGCTATTTCTTCGGCATTTTTGATATTTAGATCTGTTGTTTGCATAATAATAGTACGGGAGCCCGCGACCAAAATTTATGACTCATAGCAATTCGGCGAAAATCGATAGATTCGATGTGGATGTGTAACGTCCGGGTGTATATTTTTAAAAATTATTATTTTATATATTTTACTGCAACAAATGTATCAATCAGCTTAAATGGATAAATTCGAAATACTTTTTAATTTCCACTTCAAATCACACAATCATAATTTACTTCATTGAACTCTCTTGACCCTCAAGAGTTTGAAGTCGTACCTTGAATCGTTCCCTAAACACTTTTATTAGTTCCCCAAAAATTTCACAGTTTTGAGTTTACTTTTGGGTACGTATCGGCGAGTTTATATGAGGCAAATGATCGTCTGTTTGATTTTTATTTTGCACTGCCACCCTCAGATCACTCCGTTGTAATCTCCTGACTTCGCTCGATACCTACGGAAACTTGGAGTTTTCCTGGTAGCTACTGGTTGAATTGCCAACCCGGCTTAAGCTTAGGATATTTTGTGTCCAATGCGGGTACTTTTAGGATAGCAATACGTAATTTATTGTCTAACGTACCCAAATTCTTAATTATTTTCTCTATTTCAATGACTTTTATCTATAGCCTAAAATGATGCATTTTTTAACATTTTTTTTGTCCTAATTGTCCTACAATTTTTAAACCATAATTCTCGAGTAGTTATTTCCTTGGTTATCAGATTTTCGTCCAAAAAATCTTGAAATATGAGCCGGTTTTTCAAACAAATAATTTATTAAAAAACTTACAATAATAATTATTGTTATTTTTGGTATTTAAAAATATTATTAAAGACAAAATAGTAAAGTTAATCGTAATTAAAATTCTATATCAGTAATCCAATGTAAAAATATTGGGAACAAATTTTTGTTATCCTTATCACTATATCGTCAAATTCACTTGATTCATCCTATCGCTACTATTTTTGTCAATATTATCAATTATCTTCTTTTTAGCGCATTAATTATATTAAAATTGCTTTATTACAATAACTTTACAAAATTCATTTTATTCAATAACCGGCATTTCATATTGACACCGAATAGTCAATTGTAAAAGATCATATAACAGACTTTGTGAAACAATTTTGTCCTTTTCCTCTAACTTTCTATATAACTTTACTGCAGATTCACAGTCATTATTTTTACTATGCAATTTTATAATGTTTTGATAAATAATAATCTTACAATTAGTGTCGATTACAGTCAAAGGTAATTGACAAGCGACTTCAGCTAAAGTTTCCAATTGTGGAAGTTTATTACTGTCTTGCATCCATCGGCAGCATATAAATTTTACCAAGTATTTTAAATTTGATTTGTATTCCTGAAATAAAAGAAAACATAACTATTTAAAATTTTCTTTAGTCAAATCTACTCACCGATAATTCCTTGCTTAACAATTCGGTAGACCCATTGCGTGCTAAAGCGGATATGTACAATTCAAAGGCAATTTTGGATCCATGAACTTTGACTAAACAGTTGTAAACTTGCTCTGTGAGTTCTTTGTTTTGCTCTTTCAGAACTAGGCAAAGTAATTCTATCTCGTAAGGTGTACATTTGTATTTATTTGCACAATTTTTGAACATTTCCACTGCTTTAATTAAATTATTTCTCTTAATATAAAATTTAACCAACGATCTTAATACAATGGATTTGGCTTGGTAATATCCATTTCTTTTCAAGAACTGAAATAATCTTTGCATCTTCAAATCATCGTTTGCCGATTCAAGAAGTCGCAAACAATTTCCCTCCAATGGTTTGCCGCCCTTTACCTTTCTAAAATCAAAACTTAAGAAACTAGTACAAACATTGGAAATATAAAAACCTTTTCCTTGCTTCATCTTCAAGAATTTTAAGAGCCGCATCAAACTCATTATTTTTAACCAGCAAAGCGGCCAAATCGATTATCTTAAATTCATCTAACATAAAATTCGCACTAAAGTCTTTCAAGTCTTTGTAAGTATTCCAGGCGTCTACAAAATTTTGTTTCAGAATGTAAAGGCACATCAAAGAAGACTTCATTTCTGCGGTTTCTGTGTAACCAGAATCTTGAAACTCTTGTCTCAATTCGTGAACCGTTTCTTCGTTACCTAATTTACAATGGTATACTATCAGTTTGTGCAAAACTCCCCTTGTTTCCGAGTTTTCATGTCGCAACTTTATTAAATGTGATTCCAATTTTTTCAGTTTCGTGTCAGGCTAAAAGTTGTGGTTTAAACTTTTTGTAAAATGCAAAATTATTAGGCTAACTGGATGAGGAAGGGGGGTGTAAACTTCGTCAATTGATGCATGTGTTATCTGGCCAATAACTTTCTTGATGTCTTCAGTTACTGGATACTGATGATGTTTTGAGTTTTTCAATATGTACAATAAAGGCTGTACACTTATAATGGATGCGAACATGTTTTTGCTTTCCATAACCTAAAATATTTGAAGTTAAAAAATAAAATTGGATGCCATTCGAAGCAAGGGAATATTTTTTGATAATATAGGGTGTTTTTTTAGCTGCATGAGAACTTTCAATAGGGATAACAATTGAATCAAGATTGCTATGAAAACAGTTTTTTGACATTTGTGTTTAGCAAGGTTTGGCATTTGATAATGCATAGATTGACCATTGAACAACGCTACCAAATTATAGAAATATATTTTAAAAATCAAAGCTCTGTTCGCCAAACATATAGAGCCCTTCGCCCATTTTATGTTAGACATTTTCGACCTTCTGAGCAAGCTATTCGTGCGGTGGTAGACAAATTTCGTACCACTTCTTCGTTGCGTGATATAAAAACACCAGCAAGACGAAATTATGTGCGTACCGAAGAAGATATCAGTTCTGTGAGTGAAAGTGTGCAACAGGACCCAAACATTTCAATTCGCCATCGTGCTCAACAACTTGGGCTTTGTCCGTCCACTACATGGAAAATTTTACGGAAAGATCTTCATTTACTACCTTATAAAATCCAGTTGGTTCAAGAACTGAAGCCTGGTGATCATCGATTGCGTCGTGAGTTCGCAGATTGGGCTCAGAACCAATCGGAAGTGGATCTATTTTTTTACCGTAAAATTTTGTTCAGTGACGAGGCACATTTCTGGTTAAATGGGTATGTGAACAAACAAAATTGCCGTATATGGAGTGAGACCAATCCGGGACATTATCTTGACACTCCATTGCATCCATTAAAATTGACTGTTTGGTGTGGAATACACGCCAACAGCATCATTGGTCCAAATGTCTTTCAAAATGAGGAAGGAGCTACCGTTACGGTGAATGGTGTGAGATATCGACACATGCTCAATACATTTTTGTTTCCAAAACTTCAAGAGCTAAACATTGACAACTTATGGTTCCAACAGGATGGTGCTACGTGCCACACAGCCAACGAAACCATCAATTTATTGAAAGGACAATTTGGTGACAACATTATTTCAAAACGTGGTCCTATCAATTGGCCGCCAAGATCGTGTGATTTGACACCTCCAGATTATTTTCTGTGGGGGTATGTTAAATCCATGGTTTATGCTAACAAACCAACAACTCTAGAAGCATTGGAGGCTAATATTCAGCAAGCCATTTATGAAATAAAGCCAGAAATATTGGAAAAGTGGTCAAAAATTGGACTGAACGGATGCGCTTCGTAACCATTAGTCGTGGTGGTCACATGCCGGAAGTCATGTTCAAATCATAAATGCCTTTAACTGTACTTTCATAAAAAAATTATAACCAAAACATTCCGTCAGGTTTTTAATGTTTTATTTCATTTTGAAGTTCTCATGCTTCTAAAAAAACACCCTATATATCAAATTAACGAATTATCGAGATTCAATATCGATATCAAGAGACTACCCGTCCCCATTTGTTACCAACCTTAACTAAATCTAAAAGATGTTGATGATTTAATAACGTTTGGCATGATTGCAATGCTTTGAAAAGAAACTTTCCATAATAATAATTCAATTTTTTTGTGGACATTTTACCGATGTATTGTAAAATCTCCGCAATATTTTCATTATTTTCGGTGCAAGTCCAAGTTCTAACGAGAGGTTGTAAAAATTGATCCACCGCCACACCACCAACTTTGTTATTTCTGCACATTTCTAAGCAAGCAGAAACGTCGTCTTTTTCAAGGAAAAACCTCAAAAATGGAGGAAAAAGCTCTTGATTAGGAAAACCTAAACTTAGCATGCGCCTGTACAAATCTTGGTAATTATTTGTACTACAAAATGGAATACAATACTCCAAGGTATCACAATCTGGCCTCGCTCCCCATTCAATCATTTTCTTTAGAATCGAAAAAATTCCTAAAATAATGTTACTACAAAATTCGCAACGAATTCTACGTAAAATTACCAATTTCTCCTTGTTTTTGTCCAAATTCACGAAGAATCGGGCAAAAGTGATGCGATAATAATATGATAAATTTTGTTTTCATCAGTTTCCGAGCCATTTCAGTGTTACTATTCATTAGCGCCACGCTAGTTAACTTTTCTAAAGTAAAGTTACTCAAATTATAAGTCTTCAAATCATCTATGAACATGGAAATCTTCTCTACATGCTACACAGAAAGGTAAGCGAGTTACATCATGATGAGCGCAATTAGAAAATCACAAGAAACTTACGGTTTTAGTAAAAACCATATCTTCCAGTAAGGTAAACGCGTATTCTCCATTCAAGACCTGGTCGCGTGGCTTTACAAACAGTTTATAATAAAAAGTTGCGGAATCGGATTGATCTAAATAAATGAGTTGCTTGCACATAAAAATTAATTTTTGAATATCTTCATCTGGCATGTTCAGCGGTCCAGAAACTTCTAGAACCTGAATAAAAAAAATTAATTTTGATGATTACGTTTTTTGGTGACCCTTTTTACCCTGGTTAACCAAGAGTGATTTCCTTTGGATCCCAACGTCAGAAGTAAATTAAAATAGTCGTGATCTTCTAATTTTATATATAACTTCTCAAGAGAGCTGAAAAACTCTTCTTCTTTATTATACAGAGCCAAACCTCTCAACAATTTGAAATGAGTTTCAGATGTAATTTCTATGTGGTCCCTCGTCATTATATCGAGAACTGTTTTGGCTTTAATTAAACCTCTAAAAGTTATTGATAATGTAGCCTTCAATTAATGTGAAATATGCAAGCAGATTTATATTCCCTATATTATATACTCGCAGTGCGATGAATTAGTAGTTCGCTAATTAATGCGTAAGTCATGATTGGGATTGACGAGAACTTTTCCATCATACTTCCGCACCAAACGATATCAAGAAAGCTTAACTACGGCGGACATAGCCTACTTTTTAATTTGCTTCAATAAGAGACGTTGAAATACCTCTTTGCACTCCAACAAGTCAGTAAAAGTCGAGAGCTAACGCCCGACTTTTTCTGCACCAAAAATGCCTCTCATTTTTGGCAGATGGTCATAGTTGGAGCATTATTTTTGTAACTAAAACTTAATGTGCCAGCACCGACCTAAACCAGCCCCTGGTGGGAGCATGCAACATGGGGAGCAGAACTTTTTCTTGTTCTGTGAACCGGACAACACGCACTAATTAGCACTACTAGCATACAAGTACCAAGACGTTAGCAAATTTTTGCAGAAAAGGAAATATTTTTATTTTCGCCCAAGACGAAAATAAAACATTTTTACCCCGAATGCTGGTTAAATGCCACTCGCGTTTTTCAGCAAAATATCGAGCGCGTTCAGGCCTTGCGCTCGATCACCACTTGACTAGCTAATTGTAATTAGTTGGTCAGTTAGTTATCACCGCGATGGTCCTCAAATGTTGAAAGAGATGATGGAGGCTTCGCCTCCAAGAAACTCTGAATCAATGAGAAGCTGTGCTGTGCTGTGTGCTGTATATTATATCGTACTTTCTTTGAAGGGAATAAAAAAATAAGCTTAATAATGTTCTAGCAATGATATAAGAACTGTCAAGATGGATAATGAAGATGGTTTTTAAGTTGCCCGAGAGCATAAAAATCGAATAATGCCCGTGGTGCATACAACGTTTTATATTTCACTTCATCATTATTTGTGAAAATTTAAAAAATTTCATAATTTTGCTAAATTTTTTAGTTTGCGGTGGCTTGTATCTATGACGATTTGTTTGACTTATTGTTTCTGACAGTGACAGTTGTATTGAGAGGGCATAATAAGCGGGCATTATGCTTTATAACGCCCTATACGCTTTATAACGCCCTAGGGCAGGACTTCCCAACCGGGGCGGCGTGCCCCCCTGGGGGGGCGTAGAAAGATCTTAGGGGGGGCATGAAGTGTTCGGATATTTTAATCTAATTATATCTAAGCTTCAACTTTGGTCTCAAAGGGTAATTGTCGGAAATGTGCTATCTTTTTCTCGACTACAAGAAATAATTAAAAATTAAGAACTGGACAAAGATATGAAAACTGATATATCAGCTCATTTGGAAGCGTTGCAAACAGAATTTCACCGATATTACAGAGACGTTCATTCAGAATCACCAATATGGCACATGACCAGAAATCCATTTTTGGTCAAGTTCTGCAATTACCAGAAGATGTCCAAGAAGAATTTCTGGAAATGAAGGCAGATTCGACAATGAAAGATGACTTTCACCTCTTGACTTTGGAGAAATTTTGGATAAAATGCTTTCTCCTTAATCCAAAAGTTGCCACTCTTGCCTTGCGAATATTTCTGCCATTTTCTTCGACTTACTTATGTGAAACCAGATTTTCAGCATTAGTGCAAATTAAGACTAAGCAACGAAATCGTCTTGCAGTCGATAATGATTTGATGATAGCTCTGTCAAAAACAGAACCTGATATCGACCAACTGGTTCAAAAAATGCAGGCGCAAACATCCCATTAATAAATAATAAATCGTGTGAAATAAATATCGTAAAAATAATTTGTGTTTTTTATTGAAGCAATGAAGAAAAATATAAGGGGGCATGAAAATTTTTTTTATAATCCGGGGGGCACCATGCAAGAAAGGTTGGGAAACCCTGCCCTAGGGCATTATAGCCTACTTAATATATCTCGTTGTCAAGGTATAAAAAACAAATAATGATGCAGTTTAATATAATAGCTATTATTACAACTAGGGAAATATATTCATATTTCCCGTGTTGTATTCAATAGTTTTCTACTGAAACAATCATTTTCTGAAAATTGATAAATTGAATTGTAAAAATTTGAATTAATTGGATTGGCAGCGTTGCTAAGGGCCGTGTTTGTAAAAATAATGGTTGGCTGATGAAATGTCAACTTGTAAATTACGTGCTAACTCAGGCAGCAAAAGCCCATGAATATTTGGTTTCGGCGAAATCTAAAGCTGCTTACACTAAAGCTTATGAAGACTGTCAGGAATGGAAAAGAAAGAAAAAATTTTGGTGAACGTTGTCGAAGAAAATATTTTGCTAACGATTTTTGAAGATTTGATGGTATGTTTGATTCTTCTTTTTTTTTTCGACGTATGACTAATGTATTCTATCCGTGGTCGCAGAAATATTCACCAAACACGTTGTGGCCAAAATTATCGATGCTAAGGTCAATGTTACATTTATAGTGACATATGACGTTTCATATTTCCCTTGGGATAATATGATATGACGTTCCATATTTCCCTATATGGATGTGTTATGATTATGACATATAGTAACTAAGGCGATATTGCTCAATATTGTTTCAATCGGAAGAAAAATTAATTAAAAAAAAAATCTTACCCATTTGCAGCATATCCCAACAGTAACGTGTTATAAAGTTTACTATCGGTAGTTGTATGGCGGTTTTTCATTTTTATAAAAATGGCATACGCCTGTTTGGCGTCACCATTTTCACATGAACATTCTAACAAAAGTCTTAAAGTATTTTGATCTGGATTGCACCCTATACTTTCCAAAAATGTACGAAAATTAATCTGCTTTCTATTATCGATACAATTTTCCAGGTAAATATAGTAATGGTTAACACTGAAATTAATTTTACACTCTTCCAATTTTTTCCAGACTTTATCACACAACTTTGAGCGTTTTAAAAAACTTTGATCCGCAAGCACTCGCCCGCAACTTTGCAAAAGTAACAAATCACTTCCATCTTTTATGGTTTCTAAAACGTTATAGTAATTAAATCAGAACCCAAAATAAAAATTTCCTACCTGAATTGAAGTTATTCAAAATATTCAAAATTCTTTCCGAGCTGCGTAGTTCATTCCCAGAGAGTCGTTTCAGTGGTATTAAATCATCGATGGATACCCCAAAAGTACTTTCTAAATTACTAACCCGTAAATTGGAGCAGTAATTGTAATAAATTCAAGATTTTACCTTAAAGTGTCTGGTAGATAATTAGGATCCCACCATGTAGCCATTATTTGTTTTTCGGCAGATTTCGATTAAATATTGAAATTCTTTTCAAATTACTTACAAGAATTGGATAACGGCACTTCTGATTAATGGTAATCCTCAGTTTAAACAAATCTAAGAGCCAATTTCATAATAAAAGTAATGAAGTAGGAGCTACAAAGCTATAAAGCTACCTAAAGCTCTTATATCATTGATAACAGTTAACATGGCATTAACATTTATAAAAGGGAGACTTAAGGCAAATATGACCGAGATGCCGAGCGATAAACATCGGCCGATTAGTTTGAGGGCTCATTAGCTTGCTTTAATCATGGTAGAGTGCTTCTAAAGAAAGAAGAAAAGGTGGAGCTAATGCGCAGAAACCAAAACTCGTACAATCGTGTTTATGTTAGTGTCAATTGGTGGAATTGGGTGTCACGCGATCTCTACTGCGCCGGATTTGTACTACGCCTTTTCTTCTTTCTTGGAACCACACTAAATAGGTGTTAGGACAGTCTTTTCTGAGAAGAACTGAATTTGTATTAAGAAAGCTGTAAGGAAATCTTTGTAACGTTGCAACTAACTTTCAAATTTCGCTGATGTCCCAAAATGATTAAACTAAATTCCCACTTTACCTAAACCGAAAACAACATTGTCAGTCAAGTTAACCTGTTTTTCTTTTCATGTTATATTTAGTTAGACCTTATATTACCCCAGTTCGTGGAAATTTGTCGTGTAGAGGGAAAAAACAGAAGAATATTACTGACGAATCGAATTAAAGAACGAAATAATAATATAACCCAATTTAAAAATAAAAATAATGGATCATAATAATATATAATCTCGACCGATATAATCAAAGTTTATTGCCGATAAACGCGTAACCATCAAATTCGTCCAAAGATTCAAAATTAATTTCTATAAGCTCTTCTAACCTGATTAATAGAGATTCATAAAATTCTCCTACTAATTTCGTTGGATAAAACCAAATTATACTAATTTTCAATATCCAAAAATTGTTGCAAAAGATTGCGCAACTTTTTCAACGCAGATAAAATTATCAAAAATTAAATAAACATTCGGAACATGGACGCAAATAAATCAGGAATCGTCATCCAACGACTTACCAGTTTTTTAACACTAATCGGACACTCAAAAGGAAAAATTAAAATTGGACACATTCGGGACAGTAACATACTCGGCTCTTCTTATCTCGAGGACCTCTTGCCACCCGTCGAATTCAAAATTTTCCAAAACTTTCCAACTCAAAAATTACTATGATTTTCAATCGCTGGTGGTACGTAGCTTAATTTTTACTGTTTACCGGCACAGTTAGTTAAAGAAATTCTGTGGATCTCTCAAAATAACTGCAAAGGAACAGAAAAATAATATAAAATGAGAAATAATAAAATGAACGGAATAAAAACACTAGATCGAAATTTTTGTTTGTTTTTCATATTTTGAAATGGAAACCAAAATCAAGAAAAATAATTTTTAATGGAAGACTGACTTTCGCTTTAAAATTGTTGATTCAAAATATCGATATAATATGCGTGAAAAATGCAAATTACAGTTTATGAGAAACTCCTCAATTGCCTGTGTAACTGAATTTTATATGATTAATTTATTGTTCATATTTAACTTGAAAAAGTGATTAAACCAAGTACAAATTCAATCACCATTTAGACATACACAAAGAAAATAGTTATTTTCCAGAATATTGACCCCCGTGAAATTTTACCTCCAGGTACATCATTGATTTGATTAATTCGTTATTTATTTCGTATATTTTTGCTATATCTATTTCTATTGCCTTATTGATATTTAGATAATTATGTTGTTTGCATAATAGTACGGGATCCCGCGACCTAAATTTTTTACTCATAGCAATTCCTGTGATTACCTTAAAAAAAGAATGCTAATTTCAGAAATGCAATTGCAATTTTTAAAAACATAATTCTCGAGTTATTTCCTTAGTTATCAGATTTTCGTCCAAAATCAATTTTATCCAAGTAAAACTCAATCTCTTGTCGATTAACCCAGAGAAAGTAGTTTGTTTTTCGCCAAAAAAATAAAACAACATTTTAATCTTGAAATATGAGCCGGTTTTTCAAGCAAACAATTTATTAAAAAATTTCCAATAACATGGTGATTTTTGATATTTAAAAACATAATTAAAGACAAAATAGTAATCCATAATACAATGTAAAAATATTGGGAACAAATTTTTGTTAAAAAAGTAATAGGCCGCATAAAATTTCAATATCACAACATAATTACTGATATTTTCACTACCAATAATTCAATTAAAATAATCCGATCCTGATCACCATCGCAAATTTCACTTGATTCTTCCTATCGCTACAATTTTTGTTAATAGTTTTAATAATCTTCGTTTTAGCGCATTTAAATTGTTTTATTAAAATAACTTGACAAAATTCATTTTAGTTAACATTCGGCATTTTGTATCTACACCGATTAATCAATTGTACAAAATCACCAAACAAACTTAGTGAAGCACTTTCATTATTTTCCACTAAATATCTATAAAACTTTTCTGCAGATTCGCAGTCATTATTTTTACTATGCAATTTTATTATGCTACTATAAATAATCTTTGAGTCGATTACAGTCAAAGGTAATTGAAAAGCGGCATCAGCTAAAATTTCCAATGGTAGAATTTTATTTTCTTTTATCCATCGTTCGCACCTAGCTTTTATCAAGTGGTTTAAATTGCATTTGTATTCCTGAAATAAAAGAAAACATAACAATTTAAAATTTTCTTTAGACTCACATTTACTCACCAGTAACAACTCTCTTAACGGTTTGGTAAACCCATTTTCTGCTAAAGCGGCTATGTACAATTCAAAGGCAATTTTGGGTCCATTAAGTTCGAATATGCAATTGTAAACTTCTTCTATGAGTTCTGTGTTTTCCACTTTTACTAGTTCGCAAAGTAATTCCAAATCTTGAGGTGTATAACCGTATGCGTTTACGCAATATTTGAACATTAGCACTGCTGTTCTTAAACACTTTCGGTTAATATAAAATTCAACAAACGGCTCTAATAAAAAATTAGACACCTGGCAATAACCATTTTGATTCAAATAATGAAATAATGTGATTATCTCCAATCCATTATTCGCCGATTCAATAAGTCGTCTACAATTTTGCACCAATGGTTCCCCGCCGTTTACTTGTCTAAAAACAAAATTTAAGAAACTGGTACAAAAATTGGAAACATAAAAACCTTTTCTCTGTTTCATCCATAAGAATTTTTAAAGCCATATCATAGTTATTATTTCTAACCAGAAAAGCGGCTAATTCGGTAATCTTAAATTCAGTTAATTTAAATGTCGGTCCAAAGTGTTGAAAGTCATTGTAGGTATTCAAGACACGTTCAACATCATTTTTCTGCATGTAAAGGTACATTAAAGAAATCTGTAGTCCTGGCGATTCCTTGTAACCAGAATCTTGAAACTGTTGTCTCAATTCTTGAACCTTTTCTTCGTTACCTAATTTACAATGGTATACCATCAGTTCGTGCAAAACTTTCCTAGTTCCCAAGTTGTTTTTTCGCAACTCTATTAAATTTGATTCCAATTCTTGCAGATGCTTGTTACTCTAAAAGTTGTGGCTTACACTTTTTGTAAAATGAAAAATTATTAAACTAACTGAATGTGGAATAGGGTTATGAACTGTGTCCATCGGTGCATGTGTTATTTGGTCAATAGCTTTTTTGATATCTTCATTTTGTTTTGATTTCTTATCCAATAGCTTCAACAAAGACTCTGCACTTATAGAAGATATAAACATGCGTCTGCTTTTCATGACCTAAAATATTAGAAGCTATATAATAAAATTGGGTGCCATTTGATACAAGGGAATAGTTTTCAATATATCAAATTATTATCAAATTATCGAGATTCGATATCGAGAGATCTCCCATAATACTTATTTGTTACTAACCATAAGCAAATCTAAAAAAAAGTTATGATAATAAAAGAACTTTCGACATGCAACCACAGTTCTGTAAAGGAAAATTCCAGAATAATCCAATTGTTTGTTAGACATTTTACTGATGTATCGTAAAAGTTCCGCAATATTTGCATTATCTTTAGTGATTCTCCAAGTTATAACAAGAGGTTGTAAAAATTGTTCTACCGACACACCAACAATTTCGTTATTTTTGCACATTTCTAAGCAGGCAGAAACATCGTCTTTTTTAAGGAAAAACCTCAAAAATGGAGGAAAAAGCTCGCGATTAGTAAAACCTAAACTTTGCATGCGACTGAACAAATTTTGGTAATTATTTGAACCACAAAACGGAATACAATACTCCAAGGTTTCACAATCAGGCCTCACTCCCAATTCAACCATTTTCTTTAGACTCGAAAAAATTCCTAAAATAATGTTACTACAAAGGTCGCAACGAAGTCCACGTAAAATTACCAATTTTTCCTAGGTTTTTTCCAGATTCCTCAAGAATCGGCCAAAAGTAACGCGGTGTTGGTTCGGTAAATTTTTCCAACAGCTCCCAAGCCACTTCAGTGTTCTGGTTCATTAGAGCCACATTAGTTAACTTTTCTAATGCCAAGTTATTCAAATTTTTAGCCTTCAAGTTATTTATTAACGTGATAATCTTCTCGACAGACTAAAGAAACGTAAGTGAGTTATATAATAATGAATGCAATAAAAAAAAAATAAGAAACTTACGGTTTTACTAAAAAGCATATCTTCCAGTAAGGTAAACGCGTATTCTGCATTGCCCAGTTCGGGTGGCTTTACAAACAGTGTATAATAAAAAATTGCGGGTTCGGGTCGATTTAAATAAATGAGTTGCTTGCATAGTAAACTTAATTGTTGAATATCCTGATTTGACATGTTCAACGGTCCAAAAGCGTCTAGAATCTGAATAAAAGGAATTAATTTTGATTACGATTTT
The DNA here is from genome assembly GCA_958510855.1 of Rhagonycha lutea. Lineage (NCBI taxonomy): Eukaryota > Metazoa > Arthropoda > Insecta > Coleoptera > Cantharidae > Rhagonycha > Rhagonycha lutea. The sequence continues at coordinate 11,146,986 of OY294037.1, forward strand.
TGGTGACCCATTTTACCCTTTTCAACCACGAGTAATTTCTTTTGAATCCCAGCGTCAGGAGTAAATCAAAATAGTTGTGATCTTGTAATCTTATAGAAAACTCATTAAGAAAGCTAATAAATTCTTCTTTGCTATTATACAAGACCAAACCTCGCAACAATTGGAAGTGAGTTTCAGATGTAGTTTGTATAAAGACCCTCTTGCTTATTTCGTAGTAAAATTTTTTGGCTTCAATTAAACCTCTAAAATTTATTCATGATGTAACCTTTTGAATTATCAAAACTTATTTAATGTGGAGTATGCAGGAAGAGTTATATTCCCCATCTACTTTATTACAATTAAATTACCATTTTTTAACCCTATTTCATAATTATTGAACTTATTGAATCTATCCCATACATTTTTGCTCCGAGCAACATGCGTCGAGCGGTCGATCGCCCTTAAAGATGTCTGACGCGGCGCCTATTTAGTACCGGCGCCGGTACCATTCTCAATAAGCAAATTAATGACCCACGCATACGCACTGCGTGTACACGTCAATTGAGTCTTCTTATTTTCTTACTCTGTAAGACTAACCTTGCGTTCGGAGAGAAGCTACTTTCGCTACCAAACATTTCTTTTTTTTTTGCTTGTTTGTAGCGACTGAAAGGGGCGAAGCCAAAGCATTTGGAAGCGACTGGCAGCTCGAAAGAAGGAAAAAAGAAATGTTTGGTAGCGTTTGGTAGCAAAAGTAGCTTCTCCCCGAACGCAGGGTAATATGTAGACTATAAAATATGATTGGTAATCTAGGGTTAAGTATGATACCAATTTTACATTTAATTGTATCAGTTAATTTGGTAAAATATCAGAAATAAGTTACACACATACATAAAGTACAAGAAATAAATTAATTTAAAAAAATCTCACCCTTTTGCAGCATATCCCATCAGTAATGTGTTAAAATGTGTACTCTCGAAAGTAAAGCCTCTCCGTTTCATTTCTTCTAAAATTTCAGTCGCCTGTCCCATGTCACCATTTTCACATGCACATTCCAACAAAAGTTTAAAAGTATTACTATTTGGATTGCACCTCATGTTATCCAAAAATGTACGAAACTTAATCTGCTTTCTATTATCGATACAATTTTGCAGGTAAATATTGTAATGATTATTACCGAAATTAATTTTACACTCTTCCAATTTTTTCCAGACTTTATCACACAACTCGGAGCGTGCTGAAAAACTTTGATCCACAAGCACTCGCCCGCAACTTCGCAAAAGTAACAAATCATTTTCATTTATATGTATTTCTAAAACGTTATAATTATTAAATCAGAACTCAAAATAAAAATTTCCAACCTGAATTCAAATTATTCAAAATATTCAAAATTCTTTCTGAGGCCTGTAGTTCAATTCCAGAGTGTCGTTTCAGTGGTGTTAAATGATCGGTGGGTACCCCAAAAGTCGATTCTAAATTACTAATCCGTAAATTGGAGCAATAATTGTAATAAATTGAAAATATTTACCTTAAACTGCGTGGTAAGTTGTTGCGAACCCACATGTTGTTCTTCGGCGGATTTCGATTGAATAGTAAAAATCTTTAAAATTACTCACAAGAATTTGTTAACGGCACTTTTGATTAATGGTAATCCCCAGTTTAACAAATCTAAGGACCAATTTTATAATAAAAGTTAACATGGCATTAAAATTTAAAAGGAGACTTAGGCAAAAGTGAATTTCATAAACAATTTTAACGACCTGTTAATATTTAACGGGCTGTTAAGTTAAGTCTTCGATTGTTGGGGATTATATAACTTAAAAGTTCTGTTAAACCAACATAACCTGGAAGTAATCATAGGAAAATAGTTATTAGTAAGTGATATTGGATATTAATTATTATTATTAAAACCTTAATTCTACAGACCTAATTCCAAAAATGGAATTTTTTTAAACAAAAAAAATATTTGAAAATTTGAAAAAAACTTCCAATTTTCGATTTACTTTCAAAACAATAATAAATTATTCTCAAAAATTTTTCTTTCCATGAAAGAATTAAATGCGAAAGTATCTTCGGTTTTCAATTTTTGATTTACTTTAAAATCAATTTTCAAAAGTCTGTGGCGGTTTTAGAACTTTTGAAGCCCCAGGCGCAATTCTATTTTGAGGCCCCCCTCTAAGTATTTTCACTAATCCTACACTCCCTAAAGCAATTAATTTGAACCCTTGGTGCCCGGGGAGCCCATTTATTTTTTTAATACCTATTTTTTTTTTACTAAAAATTCACTGAAATCAAAATAACTGCAAAACTACAAGGCACCTTAGGGCTTAGAATTTTTTTGTTATTTTTCCTGAGTTTACTACTACAGAATTGATATTTTTATAAAATTTCAGAATATTTGAACAAAATTAGATTTTTATCAAAAAATGTAAATCAAAAATAGCACTGAAATCAAAATTACTGCAAATCTTAGGCAACTTAGGGCTTAGAATTTTTTTGTTATTTTTCCTGTGTTAATTACAAAAGAGTTAATATTTTCATAAAGTTTCAGAATATTTGAACAAAATTAAATTTTTTTCAAAAAATTTAAATCAAAAATTGCACTGAAATCAAAATAACAGCAAATCTAAGGCATCTTAAGGCTTAGAATTTTTTCGTTATTCTTCCTGTGTTTATTACAAGGGTATTAATATTTTCATAAAATTTCAGAATATTTTAACAATATTAAATTTTTTCAAAAAATTTAAATCAAAAATTGCATTGAAATCAAAATAACTGCAAATCTAAGGCATCTTAGGGCTTAGAATTTTTTTCGCTATTTTTCCTGTGTTAATTACAAAAGATTACAAATTGTCATAAAGTTTCAGAATATTTGAACAAAATTAAATTTTTATCAAAAAAAGTAAATCAAAAATTGCACTGAAATCAAAATATCTGCAAATCCAAGGCATCTTAGGGCTTAGAATTTTTTCGTTATTTTTCCTGTGTTTATTACAACAGGAATTTAATTAATAAAAATTAAATTTTCCTTATTTTGAGCTCCCTTGATTTACGATGCGCTAAGCGCGCGCCTGTTGGAAAATCCGCCACTGGTAAAAGTAATGACAAAGTTTCGATACTTGACCTAAAATATCTATAATTCGTAAAATTAAAAAGTTCCTAAAAATTTTGTTTATTATTTGAAAAAATCGGTAACGACCTTCGGTTTTCAGTTTTTGATTTATCTACTTTATAATAAAAATTCGAAAATAAGTCAATTATGGTTAAGTTGGTTAATAAGCAACTGGTTAAGTTGCGCCATTTTGACCTCGCGAAGGGTCTTGATTGAAGGTTTATCCTCAACATATTTAGTACTGTCGTAATGACATGTCTTCACGACCTCTCGGAAAAGTGCTTCCACATCACATCCGTGTGTTTATTTTATTACTTTATAATAATTAAATTGAAAAAATTATCTCAAAATTTTGTTACTTGGCCTAAAAGATCTCTAATTCCATCAAACAGAATATTTAAATATATAAATTTTATATAATTTTTATGTAATAATAGTTAGTTGCAATTTTTTTAACAAAGTTTGTTCTGTAATAAGAATAAGACAGTCGCAGTCGTGTGCAAAATGTCAGCATTTTAATTTTATTTCGGTAACGGCAATCTCGTTATCCATTCGTGTGAGTCAGTTGGGTGCTGAACACATAGCGGATAACAAAGTCATTTCAATGATTTTTCTAAATACCAGACCTCTAAAAAAGTAGTAAATAAAAATAAGTAACCATCTATTGACTTTCATTGACTAAACAGCGCCACAGGAGACTTTTGAAAATTTTAAAGTTTGTCTCGGTTTGTCTGTAGAGACGTCAGTGGTGTTCTAAAGTCATTTATTGACTTTTCGAGTATAAAGCTGTATTACATCCAGTAAGTAGCTTGCTGGATGCTGGGCTTACAATTTAACAACACAGGGAGACCGACAGCTTTACGTGTCCTCCGAAGCACGGAAACTATCATAAGAAATTTTAACTCTTTTCGAATTTAAATTACTATGGCCAAATAGTATACAAAAGCTGAACATCGCCTTAGTCAAGAAAAAAGGTTGATACCGAAGATATCATCAATAAATTAGCTTCGGTACCCGGCTAAAAATGCAATTTTTATAATCGATAGAACAATATTATTTACTGTAAGTTCTTAGATACTGATCAGCACACAAATTACCAGGAGGCGCTGTAGTTCCAACACAATTCATGTAATAATATGCATCGATTTTCAATGTAGCCTTTATCTTTACATACTCTACCAGCAGGGGGCGCTACAGTATCAATAAAAGTTATTATGTTCAAATATAATATAGATATTTTAATTTAATTTTATATGTTAAAACAAGTTTATACAATTATATTTAAAAAGTGTTAATTAATTTAAAAAAAATTAATTCCCCCCTCCCCCGTAATAAAATACTTAAGGCTTTTCTCTCTTAACAAGGCAGTGTTGTGAAGAAGTCAAAACTGCACTGTTAATAATAAATATTTTACATGATTCAAAAAGAATATAAAACATAAAACTACATAGGTAATGGCTTAAAATTTATAAATTAAAATTAATTTCGAAGCAATGCAAACGTAAGCGGTGAGAGTTGGTCACAATTGAAGACATTATTGCTTCGATATTAATTTCATAATTTTAAGCCATTATCAAAATAGTTCTAGTTATATGTTTTACCTAAATAATTCTTTTTGAATCGTCAGCATAGCCTTAACTTGTTCAAGGCACTGTAATTTAAGTTACGAGAGAGGCGCCTTAATTATAAATAAAACTTGATTGGGCTTGATTGGAACTCCATTGGTGTGCAACCAATCAGAAGTGCGTAAACTTTTTTGGTTTAATAATAGTAAAGGAACTAATCAGAAGTTCTAAGTAGCGTTACGAACAGATAGAGTTTTCTAGGACATTCTTCTGTTTATTCTATTCAATTGATGGGTTTAGAATCAGATTATGTCATTTTTTAGTGATTCGATAATAAAATACCTACTTATTTAAAAGATAAATAATATATAATATTTCAATTTGGAACTACCCTCGTATTGTATTTGTAATTTTTTTTTAAAGATATTTAAAATTCATAACATTTACAAATCCACTTTTAGTTTATTAATAGACAAAAAGTGGCACATTGTTTCTTTTACAGATAAATTTTTAATGAATTTAATATTTTAATATCTAATATTCGTGAGACGTGAAATATACCAAAATTTCCCATGCGGCACATTTACCTGTCTTAAAATCATTAGAGCTCCGTTTAATACGTTACAACACGATCAATTTATTTTCAGTTTGGTTCAGGAGGCGCAAGCTTAGAAACATACCGCCAATTTCAGTAGAAGTAGATCGATGTGTTTCTTTCATTAGTTCGTGCAAGCCTTTATAACCAAAAAGTGGAAATGTAGCGGGTAAACGAGACGATTTAAAAACAATGCCTCATTTCTGGGAACAATTTGGAAGAAGTCCTCCGCAACAACGCAACCTCAAAGATGGCTTATTTCAAATCGCATCTCATACTTGCAATTTATTAGTTCAAGTTAATAATACAAATAATATTAGTTTCGGTAATAATTCCACAAATATCCATTGCAATACTTTGGAGCAAACGCAGCCTTCTTGTAGTGTCGTCCAACAAGAACAAGAACAGCTCTTGGTGCTACTTCCACCTGCTGCGGGAAAAATTACCAAATACAAAACAGGAGCTTTAAGGAAACCAAGACTTTCGGTAATTTTGATTAAAATTTGTTTAGCTTGTTTTATTTTTTTTTGCGTTTTCATAATTTAATTTTTTTACTTTTGTTGATGTAAAGCATACAAGTGAGTCCTAATTGGACAACAATTGAGTAAACAGTTGAATAGCAACCTGTCGTTGCGGCTAAAGATGCTCGAATCAAGAGTCCTTTACCAGGGTTACTCATGTTATTTTTAAAATATCGCAAAAATTAAAATAATCATTCTTTAGAGACAAAAGTTACGCCGTCGGTTCACCTGATATCAAAAAAAATTAGGATTTACTCATAAGATCATCACGTAAAACAAAAAATGAGAAAATTGTTTGTTTGGAGATTCCCAAAATCCTAGTTTGCTTTTTACGCAATAATCCAAATTTTTTCACATTTGGATAAACAAAACCTTGAAGAATAGCGCTAAAAATCGATTATTTTAATTTTTGTAATATTCTTAAAATAAAACGTAGATAAATTGGTAGATATATCATTCAAATGAAACCTTAAAAAATTGCCGTCAGTTCTTATTAATAATAAAATAAATTTAACGATTATTTTGGACACTCTGTAGATAAGATAAACTGAAATGAATAATTAAATAATCGATGAAGTATTTTCCCTTATGAAAATTCATAACACACGACAACGATAAAGCTTTTTTACGCCTAGGTACACACGAAGAAATAATTAACAACCTTTTTTTTGTGGGTTTTCTAAATTTCTACACGCGAGTCCAGAACTCCACCGTTCAAATCAGCATGTTTTATGATAAAAGTTATAAATAATTTTTGAATATAATTATTGCGACCTTCATGTATCTATTTTTTGCCTTGTCCTGTTTACCTAGTTCTCATTGTAAATTGTAATTGAACTTCACCTCAAGTTGCATGATGAATTATACTGCATGTTCTTCCTGCCCGAGAGGTTCGTGGAACGTGCATTATGCAAAATGTTGTAATATCACGAAATATTTAATAATACATCCCCAATTTGTAATTCCCAAAAATAGGAATACATATTTTCAGAACAGGTAATCGTTTCAATTTATTCGATATCTTTCCATTCAATGGAAAAGTAATGATACGGAGAAACGCAAGATAATGGGGAAAATGCTTTCAATATTATGTGGGTCTTAAATTTTAACACAAAGAAATTTTAACAGAAAAGCACTACGGAAATCTTTGTAACGTTGCAACTAACTTTCAAATTTCGATGTCCCAAAATGATTAAACTAAATTCCCATTTTAATTAACCTAATAATTTATCAGCATAGATTAGATGGCCAACTAAACCGAAAACCGCATTATCAGTCAAATTATTCGTGTTTCATTTAATTAGACCTTATATTACCCCAGTTAGTGGAAATTGGTCGTGTGGAGGGAAGAAAAAGAAGAATATTACTGACGAATCAAATTAAAGAACGAAATAATAATATACTCTAATTAAAAAATAAAAATAATGGATCATAATAATATATAATTTTGACCGATATAATCACAGTTTATTACCGATAAACGCATAACCATCAAATTCGTCCAAATATTTATTCAAAATTAATTTCTATTAGCTCTTCTAACCTGATTAATGGAGATTCATAAAATTCTCCTACTAATTTCGTTGGATAAAACCAAATTATACTAATTTTCAATATCCAAAAATTGTTGCGAAGGATTGCACAATTTTTTCATCGCACATAAAATTATCAAAAATTATATAAACATTCGGAACATGGACGCAAATAAACCAGGAATCGTCATCCAACGACTTACCAGTTTTTTAACACAAATTGCACACTCAAAAGGAAAAATTAAAATTGGACACATTCAAAACAGTAACACACTCGGCTCTTTTTATCTTGACGACCTCCTGCCACCCGTCGAATTTAAAATTTTCCAAAACTTTCCAACTCAAAAATTACTATAATTTTCAGTCGCTGGTGGTACGTAAAATAGCTGCAAAGGAGCAAAAAGTAAAGTAAAATAAAATTAGAAATATTCATGAAGGCATGTAAATAAAATTAACGGAATAAAACAAATGGATCGAAATTTTTGTTTACTTTTCATATTTTAAAATTGAAACCAAAATCAAGAAAAAATAATGTTTAATGGAAGACTTTACCTCGTTTTAAAATTGTTGATTCAAAATATCAATATTATATGCGTGACAAATGCAAATTACAGTTTTATGAGAAACGCCTCAATTAATCTCGCTTAATGGTGCCTGTGTAACTGAATTTATATTATGATTAATTTATTATTCATTTAACTTGAAAAAATTATTAAACCATGTACAAATTCAATCACCACCTACACGTACACAAAGAAAATAGTTATTTTCCGTTGTTTATCTCCGAGCAGTACCTGTGCCACATAATGCTCTTGCCCCCCCCCTGTAAATTTATAAAGCGCCCCTATACGTCGCGTCGTTTGCCTGTTTATTTTCCTGTTCAGTTTTCTGAGGTTGCCTTCTCATCTTTCCATAACATACCTCGGCATCCGGCATCGAATTTCTTTTCCCATGTATCATAGCTCGGCCTACGGCCTTCGAATTATGTCTAACTCGGCCTACGTTTTAAAATTAAATATTCTACATCTTTATCTTTATTATATGTATACCATAATTTATACGTATGTATCTTGAGCAGAAGTACGAAGCCGGAGGCCGAACTATGTTTTGTGATGATGAATAGCGTCCTCAGCCACAGACCTCAGCAGTGCCCACGTTTACCAACAAAAAGTCACCCTGGCTACTATTTTGTTGGTGAAATTAGCAATGGCTAGGTACTCGTATTGCTTTTAGTTTTCTGAGGGCGGCTTCTACTCTCGCGTAACATATCTCGGCCTCCGGCCTCGCACTGATCGTTTGCAATTTTAATCCTAAATTTTTTTTGCAATAATTGAAACAATTCCGATTATTATGAATGTATCAAACAGTAAGAACATTTTAATCTTGGGGAGAAATGCAAAGCCGGAGGCCGAACTGTGTTTCTTGATACAGGTAGTGCTAAAGCCGCAGGTCGAGCTAGGATAGAGCTCGTTAGACCAAAACAAAAGATATTACAATTATTAATAAAAACTCAACGGAATTTGATAGGTAATATTGAAATGAAGACCACGGTGTGGAGTAATGTGATTGCTGGTTGAGATACGGAGCGGAAATTCTGGGTTCAAGTCGCGGACTTCGCAGAATTTCTTAGCCCGGCCTTCCGGTGGACATCCACACGCTGTGGTGAAAAGTTGTAGTAAAAATAGTAGCAAAAGAGGATTAATCCACCTCGTGAAATGGATTGTAAAAACTTCAATAGAAGTGGCAATATTCCGACAGGAATGGAAAAGCCCTTGATTGATTGATTGATATTGAAATGAAACGTTTAAGGTGAGGATAAATGTTAAATATTGATTATATTAACCAAAAATTGATTTTAAAGTTTACGGTGAAATTGAGGACAAGGTCATTGTCCCATATCTCCTTCATCTGGTTGGCTTGCAGCGGAACTGCAACGTACGTGGTGTTTATTGAGGAGTTACCTCGAAAGATAGCGCAAAAGGGTAACAAATCGCAACTGATGCGACCCGCAAGGGTTTTGTCAGGGAAAAAGGAAAGGGCTAGATAAGGGAAACGATAGCTCGTAGTTCCGTGTGGTCATCTTCTTCGACGGGATATGTCCTCTTTGTGGTTTAAATTCCGCTGTGTTAATGTATTCGCGATTGGAATCGTTTGTGTTTAATCTTCATGTTGCGTGCGCTTCTTTGGCGGAGGTCGCGGATTCAGGATGGCTTTGGGTATCTTGTGCTTTGGATAGTGGTTCGACTCGTATTGGCCGAGTTGTGAGATAAACGGGTTTGAACTGGTTTTGCACTTGTCGTAGAACTTAATGGTTTGCTCTTTGTTGAAATTGTCAATCAAGTCGATTTTTGAGTTGGAGGACAAATCTAGGGGCGTTTCATGCGATACGAAGAATGACGTGGAGCTTGTTGATGTGGGTTTGGACTGTGTAACCTCATGCGGTGGCAGCGTATGTTATTGATGGGCGAATTTCTGTACCGATTTAGCATTCAAGCAAAGAACAGAAATGTGAGGCCGAATGCCGAGTTATGTTTGGTGATGATGAAGGGAGGAGTTTCTTTTCCTTCAGAAAATTAGATAATAAGAGTGATCGTTTTTCAGTGCGCACGTTTACCAAAAAAATTACTACCCTTTAATTTGTTTTCATTATGTGATGACCAAAATAGTTGGATAACGAAAACAGAGATTTGAAGCAGAAATTGATTTTATAAAAGTATGATATAACTCGGTGAAGTCTCGGGAGAGTCTTAGCAGCAAGCAGAACCTTAAATTTTTAAACAGAATTTTTATTCAATATTTGAGGATTTAGAAATTTAATCTCAGAGTTTATCGGCTTTGCCTCAGTTGGAAATCTCTCGCCTCGAATGGAAATAAATTACACTTGTCGTACCTCGTTACGCAAGATAATTTTAAATACACACTCGAAACATTGCAAAATTATTATAATAGACAATTTTTTAAAGTTACATTTTCTAGAAAAATAGTTCACGACAGCAAATATTTATCGCCAAATATTTAGGAGTGTACAGCGAAGTTCACAATGAAGTGAGGTCTTTGCCTTACTTCGGTAGAGTATTTTTTTCTATCCTTTTCTATTTTTAAAAAGTTGTTCATTTTGATTGGCTCTTACTAACTTTCTACCGAAGCAAGACAAGACCGCACTTCATTGTGAACGCCGCTTAAGACATCTAAAGTCGCGGATAACAACTAATAATGTCCCGCGTCTATCTTATAAAAATAAACATTATTATGCTGTTAGGGACCTTTTTGTAAGAAATTCAATTCCCTAAAAATGTAATGCCAATTTTTCGTATTTTGTGTTTGTAAAAAAAAAATAGCTTCTGAGTAACATTGGACAACCAATTCATCTACAGCTATGTGGTGTAATATTTAAAATAAATTGCCTTCCTTGTAACACGGTAAACTTGACCTTATCGTAAAATTCGATTTTCATAGAAAGTGATTTCGTACCTGTCTATACATTCTTATTATTGATATTGATTCTTCCACGAAATTATGATAGTAAAACAAATTATGTCGTCGTGACTATTCAACTTTGATATAGCGCGGAGCTTTAATAATTTATTAGGAAACCATTAGTGATAGCAAAGGTGGTTGTTCGTTTATAAATGTACAGCGAGGAAGTTTGATAGATAATTTCAAAACGCTATAATAATATTCTTTATAATGTTAGTATGACATTGTTGTCTCTATCCTTGAACTAATAGTAGGTACCTAATAGTAGTATCGATTTTATTATAAAAGGCTTGAAGAGTCATAAATTGTATCGTCTACTTTATTTTCATTAAAGTAAAAAATATCTAATTAGTATAAATGTATAGAAAAATGTGGAAAAATTTAAGCTAAATTAATCGATAGTCAAAATATTATTTTTTAAAGTTTGAAGAAAAACGGTAGGTTTTTACCCATACAAAATAATAATAGGTATACCTATTCTATTTTTTATGAAAAAAATTATAAAACCAGATTGTCGAGTAAAATATCAATAAAGTGCAGACATAATTCTATAAATAATAAAATAATGCAGGCTAGATTATTGCGTCAACAGAACGTAAAAGTTTGAGAATCACTGTGAAATCTTTTTAACTATATTGTAAATTATTTAACATTGTATTATCCAGAATATTTTATAAAATTACTCTCAACAAAGCTCACAATCAACTTAAATTAATTTTCAATTTTCGCCAATACGGCCCTGTACTAATTTTGAAAAGTTACTGAACCACAATACCACGCTCGTGTATGGAAAAGGTACACAACACAAAATAACTGTAAGTAGGAAAGAGATAAAAGTTTTGCAGATAACCGGTCATACAAAGGTGAAGTTTATTTTCACACACAATATTATTTGAAAACAATGAAAATTAAGTTGCTTCCGCAAAATAAAATGACGAAAACCCCTGTAAGTTATTTTTAATTTTATTTTTTTATTTTGAGCATTTTTCTTTCAACTATTTTTGGCTTATTTAATATTGCCAACGAAAACCCATTGCAACCATGTGCTTGTATTTTTTAAATAAATTTTTCAAATTTTAGACTGTTTTGGAATCGCCAAGTCCAGGACATGACGATGAAAATGATATTTGGAGTCAAACCTACATGTTACAGGGAGAAGGAGATCCAAATGCACTTCAAAGGTAAATTAAATTACTAATTCTATTCTATTCGTTAGCCCAGGGGTGGACTAAAGTGGCGAAAGCGCCCTATAATTTTTTTTCGTAAAAAAATCATGATTCAGCATCATGTACAATAGACCAATAAATGAGCTTCAGTTTGTTGAGATTCGGGGGTGCAATAATATAAAACCAAAAGTTCCTAACTTATCAAAAAATTGTTGGATTTACAACACATTTGTAACACTCCAGGGGCACTCCAGGGTGAGGACCAGTGGCGGTGATATAAGTAAGCTACTGTAAGCAATGCTTAGGGGCCCGGGACCATAAGGGGCCCTACACCACCCCACCTTTTATGCAAGCAAAAAACTTACGACCTTTTTTTTAGGGGCCCGTTTTGTATATTTGCTTACGGGCCCTAGCTATTCTTGCACCGCCGCTGGTGAGGACGTTAACTGGGCTCATAATTTCAAGTATTTTCTATTGAAGTGTGGTAGTTGAGGGTGTAAGTTACAAATATAAACTAAAAATTTTATGAATCATTCGAAAATTTGGGCAAAATTGGGTAAATGCAATCAAATTTTTCCTAGTCGGTTTCAATATGTTTATGCTAAATTGCACATGTTTAAATTATTATTTTTCCTCAGACCACACCACTAACTTAACTACCATTTAACAATTTAACTCCATAAGGAAAAGTCTCCGCTTCGCTACGACATATTAATATTAGATTTAAAATAATTTTAGATGGGGCCAAAAACAGAAATGGTGCAAACCTTCGTGTATTCCAATCAGCGTTATTCTTATTTTGATCTTCCTGGTTGTTCTCTTACCATTATTGGACCATGCAATGGAAAAAACAGAAAACAACCCCAAATTGCTACTACCAAACTTATGTCAAAATTCATGCAGGTAAAACAGCAACAATTATGTTAAGAACGAAAATTGACAATTTTTTTCTAGCATATCATTAGTAGAAAGCATTCCAATTGGCTTAGTTTATCCAAGCAACGCAATTCAGAATCCTTCCACGTACCAAACTTGGTTAAATCTGATAAACATGTCTCAGCACACAATAGAAATTGGTTCCTTTTATTGGACACTGAGGCAATCCGAAGTTTATCCAGATCCCTCCTCACAAAAAGTATAATTCAAACATTTTTACGTTCCAAAAACTGATCAGTTAATTATTAGGGCGAAGAAATTTTCCAGGCACTTTTGGATGCCGGTATCAACAGAAATATAAAAATCAAAATAGCTCAAAATGCACCAACGCAATATCAACCTAATGTGGATACAGAATTTTTAGTGAAAAGGAAAGCAGCCGAAGTTAGAAGTCTGAATTTTGCCAAATTGTTAGGTGGAGGAGTTTTGCATACAAAACTTTGGATTATAGATAGAACTCACTTTTATGTGGGCAGCGCAAATATGGATTGGCGGGCGTTGACTCAGGTAACATTTTAACTTTACACACACCTAAATCACACGGCACTTTGGTACAAATTTTTGGTTAGGTTTCCGCAAACTAATCGGGGGGAATCCCAAAATGTAAAATGACAACTGTTTTTTAGGTTAAAGAGATGGGCGTGGTTGTCTACAACTGCAGTTGCCTCACCAAAGATATAGCAAAAATTTTCGATGTAAGTTGACCCAAAAGTTGCCGAAATACGAAATAAACTCCAATTTTTTTTAAGGTTTACTGGAATTTAGGTGAAAAAGATGCAAAAATACCCGACGTGTGGCCTTCAAACTTGGACACGAAATTTAACATCGAAACCCCCATGAACCTCAGCCTCCACAACGACACGTTTCAAGTTTACTTATCGGTAAGTTTGTTCTCCCTTCGCCTTATAACACTTGATACATTTTTGTAAAATTTAGAGCTCACCACCTCCCTTTTCTCCGATTGGAAGATCAGATGATATAAAAGCAATCATCAATGTAATTAACCAGGCGGAAAGATTCATCTACATTGCCGTTATGGATTACTTTCCTCTTACAATTTACACGCCAAAGATGAAATTTTGGCCTGAAATTGACGACGCTTTAAGGGCGGCGACATTGGAACACAAGATTCAAGTGCGAATGCTGATAAGTAAATGGAATCACAGTCGTGCTTCCGAAGATCACTTTTTGAAGTCGCTTGCAGACATCACAAATTCGTACCCAAAAGCCTCAATTCAAGTGGTATGTAAGGAATACAGTTAGCATAATTTTTGTTCTAATTTAAATTTTAGCGTCGTTTTGTGGTGCCTGCAAATGCAAATCAATCAAAAATTCCATTTGCAAGAGTTAACCATAACAAATACATGGTTACAGATAATACTGCATACATTGGAACCTCAAACTGGTCTGGCGATTATTTTATCGATACTGCTGGTATTGGATTGGTAATTCATGACCCGATTTTTGACAGAAACGGTTCCCATGTGACCATACGAAGTCAATTACAAGCTGTGTTTGAAAGAGACTGGAATTCAAAATACTCGCATCCGTTAAATTAAAGAATTTGTATTTTATTTTGTATATATTGACCTTTAAAAAAAATTTAATTCGTGAAAAGATTTTTCATTTATTATCCATGTCTCCCAGGCTCCATGTCTGTCTATACAAACACCCCAAATTATTCTAATATACCAATATATGCCAATAATTATATAGTTTGCCTTTACTATAGTTCGATTCATTAATTACATCAAAACAACTGGGGTCTTCCAAGTTCCAACTTGTTTAAATTAAAAAAATTGTAATTTAAATAGAAAAATTTATTTAGAAACAAAACAATAAAGGTTATCCATCCAGAACAACTTATGACAAAAATTCATCGTTGACAAAATTCACGGCGCTGTCAAAACTTAAAATACGATCCTTCATGGCTTGCAATTCCTTTAGAGTGTTGTGATGAATTCTTGTCTTTGAGTATTTATAGTGAAGGAGATGAATTATTTTATCCAAAATGTAGTGCAGCCACAGAACGTTAGTGTAAGGCTCAAAGTGCTGCCATTCATTACTAAAACAAAAAATCGATGGTTAGAAACAAAATAATTTAAACCTTTATTTTTCAACTTACCCATTTTGTTTCTTCATCAACTTATAAACTTCAAACTGGTAATCTCCGCTTGCAGTGAACAAATCAGGATCCAAACTAAGATCGTTAAATATGCAGACACCATCAAATGTGATTCTGGATAAGGTGAAATCAATTATCGACACCTCAATTCCACAAGCAGGAATCAGAAAGTCTGTTCCATTTAGACGGTAAGTTAGAGTTTTATCCTTTTCTGTTTGAGTGATTAGAAGGTTTCCCCAATGTAGATCTCTGTGCTCAAATTGTAATGAAGCTTCTGCGATTGCTAAGGCACAGGCGGTCTGAAACAAAAAATAATTTATGTAAAAAAAATAAAGAAATAAAAATGCAGATAGTGATAAAAATTTGCCACAGATTCGAACCTACAATTTTTTGATTGTAATGCATAACTTTGTTGTGGGGGAAGAATAACACAACAAATTTGATATAGTTTTTGGTAAAAATAAAGCAGTCTCAAATTTAATAAAATTGCGAATTAAACGCCTCTCTTAAATTAGTCCGTTAATGTTACAATAAGGAAGCATCTTGAATAACATTGTGATATAGTTAAACTAATGACAATTACCAGAAGCAGAGGTTAAGCAATGAAATTTTAAACAATGTAACCTTTCACCTTGCTTTTCTTCACACTAAATAAAATCAAATTACTTCCTACACGACTTAAATTATGTAAAGTAACAAATTCTACAGAACATGGTTTTAATTTGGAAACTTGAGCCTTTAAGGTCGACAATATAACTCGGAAACGGTTTCAAGGGTGCGATTTTAAGGACTGTTTCAAAATTTCATTTACAGCTCAAAATTGGTTACGGATACAAAGAGAATTTGTTGAAGGTCATGATATAATTTTTAAACGGTTTTGATAACGGATTAATATTTTCATTATGTTAATTAGCGATTTTATATCAAAAACGTAATCATTTATATAAAATAGCAATCTTTAATATTCTGTATTAAAATTGTTAAATTTCAAGTATTGTAAGTGCTGTAAATGAAGTTTTGTTTCGACCATAATTTGAATGATTTCAAAAGACGCGCCATTTATACATAGGACAACAAACCGTAAAAATAATACGCGAGTATTATTCTATTGTATTGGCTGTTGCCCAGTGGTCGAAGTGAGGGGGTATGGCATACCACCACTTTTTTCAAATTGGAGAAACGTACCCTAACTTATTTAGCATCACGAAACGCGTACTTTTACGTACCTCAACTTATTTTTATGCTACGGAATGATTAATTTAATTATTATGCTGTTTATTACATCAGGAAGACGAGATGCGGATTACACCAGATGTCTAAAAAGGCAATAAATACAACATATGAAGCGATTTGGAAACACATTTAACCCGTAACTACTACTATCAGGTCCTCAGGACCCAAATTACCATTAGCGGCTTTTGCCAACTTGACCAAATTTTTAGTGATTTTGCCAACTTTTTTCCAATATCCTAAATTATTGGGGGAGGAGGCTCCCCCGTAGGTACGTCCCTGAATACCCATACCCACAGTAATTATTTTCCACTTCGACCACTGCTGTTGCCATAAGTGCAACACTACCACTACCGCCAGGGTGATTCACATTCTGTGATTCGGATTTTGTGTGTTAAGAACACTACGGCCATAGAAATTTATCGACAGTTATGTAAAGTGTATAGACAACAATATGTGGACATCAAAAACGTACGGAAATGGTGCAGAAAGTTTAAAGACGGACGTACATACGTCCATGATAAACAGCGTGCAAGTTTCTTGGTGCATTAATCAAGAAAACATTTGCCTAGTCTCTTAAAAAATAAAAAATAATAAACAATAATTAACGTGGAAAATAGCAACATAATCCTATTAAAAATAAACATTACTAATCAAATTAACATTTCAAAAACTCTTATAAAGAATTTCTAAGATTGCTTGCGTGTGATCTCACATATTACTAATCAAACTCACATGATTGGACATTCTCAATAGCTCAAAAGGTGCCAATCATAAAATCACACCATGATCAAGTGATGAACAAAGTTCAATCATGTTAGCCTGAAGCAATGCAATGTAACATTTTCAAAATTTAATAAATAAAAATAATTATAATTAAGCTCCATGAACCCCAGTTTATCCCAATGGGGTAATTGAACTCCGCCAAAAGTGTGAACTCCGCCAAATGCAAAAAGGTCGACAGTAATCCAAAATGTGAACTCCGCCAACAGCCATTTAACAATATGTTAACTATTTATATCGTAAGCCGGATTATGGTTATTGGAGTTTAAGGACGGCTTAATCATACCAATAGAAATGCGTGAATTTTTCGTAAATGTTTAAAAAAAAATTATCGCGACACTACTGTATCGATTTTCGTTAAATCTTTCTGATTTTTTAGTTGGTCGGTGGTATATATCGAGATCGTTCGAAATGACTGAAATTACATTCACAACAAGTCAAAGAGGAAAACAGATTCTAATTTATAACCGAAACAAATTTTATATGCAGCGTTTGATGGCGACAGGCGAACAAAAATGGAGGTGCTGTAATAACAAATGTTCGGCATTTTTAAAAGTATTAGGGGAACGCCCTGATTTGCAAATTACATTCGTTCAAGAACAACACATGTATGCTTCATACGAACCGCACGTTTTGCAAAGACAAGAGTTAACAAATCTAATGAAAGATAAAATTGTAGGCCAATCTTCAGAAAGACCAGATCAATTGCTAAAAGCGTGTTTGGATGAACAACCTTCTTTAACTGCGCATTTACAAAAACAGGATTTAAAATATTCCAAACGAAATGCTTACTACGAAAAGAGGAAACATATTGGTACTATTCCAAAAAACATTGGAGAAGTGCACAAGAAGATTGCAGATATTGAAATTAAAACTAGTCGCGATGAAAATTTGTTGACTGTGAACGATTCTAATTCTAATCTGATGTTTTCATGTACGACAAATTTAAGTGCTTTGGCGGCAGCAGAAGCAATCTACATGGACGGTACATTTGACTACTGTACCAAATATTTCACACAGTTCTTTACCATACACGGACTATTTAATGGACATTACATACCACTCGTTTTCTGTTTATTGCCGGATAAAAAACAAGTTACTTATGAAAACTGTTTCAGAGAAATGTGCACTCTCGGTTGTAACTTCTTGATTGATAACAGTTTTTTCGAAATTTTTCAACTTTTTAAATTTAATAGAATAATTAGTTATCGATTTTGAAATAGCGATGAGAAATGCGTGTACAACGCAATGGCCAGAAGCATCGCTGGAAGGTTGCAGGTTTCATCTTGGTCAAGCGTGGTATCGTGCTCTCCAAAGGAACAGATTGGCTTCAGATTATATAGACGTACATTTTGAAGTCGGTAAATGGTTGCGATACTGTTTTGGATTGAAATTTTTGAAAGCGGAAGGCGTTATAGAAACATATACTGATTTAATTAAAATCAAACCGGTTAATGACAATCTTGATAAATTTTGTAGTTAATTATTAACTTATTATGTAGGTGATCGAGCTATGTTTCCTCCAAGAGTATGGGCTAAGGCATATGCAGACTTAATATCAACTACTAACGCCTGTGAATCATTCCATGCAGCTTTTAAACGCAATTTTAATTCTCCTCGTCCGAATATCTACCAATTCGTAGATGCTCTTCAACAAGAGCAGAACAAAACATACGTTGCTCTAAATAGTACTGCAAAACCACCTATACAAAACAGTTACTCCAAAAACAAAGAAAAAGTTATTGAGCAACAATTGTTAAAGTTAATAACAAAGAAATTTCGCGGTTATAGATTTCGTAAAAGCAGTTTCCTTTTACGGTACCCCTATTATAAGTAAATAAATTTTTGTTATTTTTAAAAGTAAAATTATTGGTAAAAACAGGGATGCGTCGGTAGGTTACTGTTACAAACGATTACTTTTTTAATTAAATATAAATTTACTAATAAATCCCTCCCTAAATAAATCCCTTAAGCCCGTATGTTAACTCCACCCAAAATTGGCGTGGATTACATTTCAGATTACTGTCGACCTTTTTGGTTTTGGCGTAGTTCACACTTTTTTGTTTTTTTCTACCTGCCGAATTGGCGGAATTCACACTAACCCTTCCCAATTTATCTGACTCCTCCTCACCTTTGTAAGAGCTTTTTGTGCAGCCTTATAAAATGACAATTCAAACAGTTTTCAAAAAAAATTTACTACCTACTAAGAGGAAGGTGCAATGTTTACCCCCCCCCTGGATTTCATCTATTATCGGAATATCACTATTATGCATACAACTTCAACAGTGGGATGATTCTATAAGCAAGTGATTGCTCCAGGTGCACTCATTGAATCGCGTTTGGAAAGATCCTCTCAAACATTTTTATAGACAGGTAGAAATTCCCATAAAATAACAAATTAATGTCAATAAGTACTAATAATTTAAAAAGCAAACTTGAATAAACAATAACATTTACGAGAAAACTTAAAATTCAAGGCTGTGAAAACTGAAATAAAAAATGAAATGTTAAAAAATTAAACACATTTCAAGTAAATTTCAACAAACCCTTATCTTATTATAAAAATAATTTTTTTTAATTTTCTACCCCTCCCCTCCTAGAACAGTTTGTAACATTTTGGAGAATCTTCTAATGAATTTCTTAATTTTTACTTGACTAAGAAGAAAAGCCTCTCTGGTGGTTCCCATCTATTTTATTCAGCCAATTTTGAGAAGCGATTTTAATGATGATGAGATTTTCGTTGATCATTGGGTGGGAAGAACGCTTATGATAGGATGAAAGAATTCCCAACATTCCATGACCAATGGATAGTTGAAATTAAAATCCCTTTTCTTAGAATTCCAAAACAAATTGTTTGGCCATAACAATAAATTAATAAATTGGAGGGAAGGTCTTTAAAAGAGGCTGTTATTGATCTTCAAGGGTGCGTTCCACTTAAAGCCCATGACGACCACGGTCAATCGTCAGTCCAATCAAATAACCGCTATCGATCTTTAGTCCAATCAAAGAACTACGGGACCACGCCGCGGTCGTGGTGGCCTTTAAGTGGAATGCACCCCAAGAGTATTCAAAATTTAGGGGAGAAAATTGACTTCAGAGTTTGTATTATTTCAATGTTCACTGTGAAATATTGAGAACAAATCAACATCTCACAATATGATATTATAATAATCAGATAGAAATGTAAGGTCAACTAATTAATAAGTAATAACTATAATCAAAAGTTAATTATTTTGTTGTTTTAATCTTTTTATATTTTCATAAATTTTCGCCCCCCGCCTTTGGATGCCGATGCTCAAACCTACATGACTTATACCTTCATTTTCATATACATAAAACACTTTGAATAGAAAATTTAAATTTTGATCAGTTAATTCTCTTATACCATTATCAAACTATAAGTGATAAAGTAATCAAAAAGCAGGTTCAGGATGTGCCATGCAAATTAGCACAAGTAAATCTATATTATCTTAAAATAAATAAAGAAAAAAGTACTAACCTGTTTGAACAATGATAAGGCTTGTACGGCATTAGTGAACACAAAAGCTTCCATGTCTTTACCGCCATTAGCCAATTCTAGAATTATATAAAGCTGCTCGTCCTTAAACATGTCAGGTGAATCGTTTTCGGAGCCACGCGCATCATCGTACATTTCCCACAACTCCAAAAGACGTTTCGGATAGCACCCACGAACACATCGTATATTTTGAACTTCAGAGAACGAGCTGGTATGGTTATTAGCGTCGCCTCGCAAATTGCTTAATTCACTGTCAAATAAAAAGGTATCATAACATTGCGCAATATTAAAAAATAAATAAAATAGTAAACAAGTAAAATTGTGTGATGTACATACCCAGCGATGATGATTTCGGACAGTATTTCTTCAAACTTTTTCTGCCGTTCACCGTTAACCATTTGGTTTCCTTCGATAGGAATTACCTTCATGACGGATCCCGATTTGCTGGCATTTCTGAAGAGGAAAACCTCTCCATAGACGCCCTCTCCTATCTTGAAGCAATTTTGAAGCGTCCTGAAATTGACCTTTCTAATTAGTACCTACGCCACAACACAAACAAATAACAAAACTTACGAATCTGTGTAACATTCTGAAAAGGATTTGGGTTCGATTTGACCACAACGGCGTAATACAATTTCGCGGGCGGTTACAGGTGGAGGACTGCGATAGTGAAGCGAATCATGTATAAGTGCGTTGTTGGCTTTTACGTTTATTAAAGATTCTCCAATGTCCTCTCGATAATCCAAACTTTGAGCAACCTTCGACGTACAATCTAGTAATGCAGAATTCGTTAAACTCAGGCATTTAAAATCGTAAATACACTCTTGCAAAATACCACACATAAACTTTCTTTTTTTACGTTCAGCAAACACCGACCGCAATACGAACAATGAGATCACTACTTTGCCGTCACCGTTATTTATAACCTCGAATTTTCGTGCAACGACCTTGTAATTTTCCCCACTATAACCAGGAAGTGCTGACGTTTTCAAATTGATAATCGTGATACACAATTCATTAGAAATTTGTAATTTTATAAAGAAATTTTATTAAATCGATTTGTATTTTTCTCGCGATGACTAATTTATCTTTTCACACAAAAAAAAACGAATCAAATAATTTAAAATGGCTGATTTTTGTTTACAATTTTGAATTTTTACAAAAATTACAGACGGCCATGAAGTGGCGCATCTAAAATTTCAAAATGAATATTTTAACTTTCTAGAAAAATCGATTCATAAACGATGGGAACTGTAATTCCTAGAATTCGATAAAAATCAAATGAAAATTTACAGTGAATACGGGGCCCATAAGCGCTTAGGACCAGGGGGGAAATTGCCCCCCCCCATCATTAGATCCTGCAGACGCAGGGCCGTCGCGCCCTATTGTGCACCATGTGCAAAAACACGGGCGGCCAAAATCAATTTAAGGGACAGCGCCAAGGAAAAAGTAATAGAACTTTAGGAAACTGTATTTAAAAAAATCGAAAAAGCGGACTAGAGGAGCGACCAAATTAAACTTTGTATTTGGGCGGAAGTACCCTTAGAGACAGTCCTGTGCAGACGAAATTCATTATTAGAATTCCTAATTGCTAGTTGCATTACACTAATAAATACAGTGTAGAAGGTTTCCGAATTTTTGACTCACTCAAAATTGGTCTTTTCCTTCCCGATTAACACAGATCGGCCTGCGGCCTTCGCACGTCTCTACCTTGATCTTTTGTAATTTTAATTCTCAATTTTCTTGCAATTATAGCAATCCCGAGTTTTTATTAATGTGCAGGTTAGTAAGAACCCTTTGTTGACTAATGCTTTTGCCCGTAGCTGGAGCAGGACAAAAATTTGTACTGCTCCAAATGATTTTTTGTTGTTTTGGATCTTTTTCTTAGTTAGTCGTATGCTTCTTGACAGAAGCGTCGTAACCCTTTTTAACAAAGGCTTTCATGGCAGATTGGCATATTAGCCTCGGTGATTTGCCATTGCCTTCTATGGGGAGAGACCATCAGAATAAAGTTCTTACTTCACCCGGATTCAAACCGGGTATTTAGCGTTCATAGTCAACTTGAGTGACCACTATGCTCCGACCATCTCGTTTTAGATCTACAATTAAATTTTCTACATGTTTATCATGTATTCTGTGAAGTACGAGGCCGAAGGCCGAGCTGTTTTAAGCGATATAATAAGTGCAAAGGCCGAGCTATGTTTTGTGATGATAGAGAACGGCCTCAAAAAACTAGATAAAAATAGTGATCGCTTTTCAGCGTGCACGTTGACCAACCAAATAGCTGCCCTTGCTTCGGACCCCCCCCCCAAATAACGTCCGAATTTACCCTTATTGTTATTATTTTTATTATTATTTATTATATTATTCTCTTTTATTTCTTTAACCTTTAAGTAGTGAAGCGAATCTTACCTACATGCATTTCAAATGGGAAAAAAATATTCATCAATTTAAATTTTAATCGCCAATTAAAATAATTGGAATTAAACACTCAAGAATTTAAAATTTAGAATTTAAAAAAAGACTTTAAAAGAACGAATAAATTGCAATAACTACCAAATAAATTTTCTTTACTGGAAAAAGGATCATCGTTCTCTTGACAACGTTGATTATTCGAGATTTACATTACCGTTGGTGGCGCCACCATAACTAACAAATTACGTTCAATTTGTAGTTTGACATTATTCCGTGTGGTAGCGTTTTCTTTAGGTTTTGTTAATGTAAATCGCGATTTGATTATGGACTGGTAGTTCAGTTTCAGTACCACTTACTATTAGTAAAAGAAAATGTAGCCTTCCACCGACAGACGACCCCCCCCCCCATCTCTTTGAGCTCATAAACGAAATGTTCTTATGGCTTTACTTGTTTCAAATAGAACGGAAATTCCAATGGAATGGGAAAAAATAACGCATTTTATCTATTGTGCATGATTTTTATCTATTGTGCACGAGTATTATTACAACTACTCCCCCTATGGACACCCAAGCCTCAACTCCCAAGTTCTTGGGGTTCGTTTATGAGAGGAACAATTTCATTTTGGGTGGTATACTCTGTCTCATCTGATTCACTCAGAATATCCTTCAACCTGGCTCTGATTGTATCGATGAAGGAATACTCATAACCACGAGAGCTTTATAAGGGGGGGGATTAATAAGTTATAATCTCGGAAGCTCAAATATAATTTTTTTCACAGTTTTTCTCTCATAACTCTTAAATGGTGCAAAGCTGAATTACCCCTTCGTATGCCCCTAAGTAAAGATTTTGAGGTACCTTTCCTCAACCCAAGCTTCCCTGATATGGTTTTGTCCTATTTATTTAATTTACATTAAAAACAAGTTAATGGTAAACGCAAGGAGATAAAACTATAAAGTTTTGTACTTTAAAATTATTAAATTTCAAAACTCACGCATTTGAAAGCAGCTAAAGTATACATTTAAATTAATCTTAACGAGTGACCGCGATTTCGGTATTATCTACAAATATTTATAATACCCCATACAAATAATTTAAATCATGATCAGTAGAGCACGGATTCTAGGCAATTTGCCTTTTTGTCCTTTATTTAGGCAATTCAAAATTATAAATACAGAAATTCCGTTCAAACGATTTTGAAAATTTTGAACCCTACTTTAATTTGCCTAAATGCCTATTTTAGATGTTACTGACCTAAAACATATTTTTAATGCCTAAAAAGCCTAAACCAATCATTTATCCCATTTATGTTACTAAAAGTTAAAAAAAATTTGTTTTTATGTTTTTAAATATTTGTATCTGAGTCAGTGGAGGATTTAGCACTTCAGAGGCCCCAAGCGTAATTCGATTTTGAGGCCTTCTTCTAAATATTTTCACTACCCCTACACCCTACAGTGTGCATTTTATGCGCAGCGTTGATACCAGTGATCTAAAAAAGCTGAATTTTGAGGCCCCCTTGATTTATGATGGCCTAGGCGTTTGGAAATCCGCCACTGCTCAAATTAATTTGAGTTATGAGTTCTTCTATTTATTTATCTCGGAGATGTCAGCATAGATAGCGAACTGGCAGTGGCCGTTGGGTCAGCGCTTCGTACCCACGCGTATTAATAAAACTGTGGAAATTACTTTAGCCACGGATTTAATATATTCTGAAATTTTATGGCTTAAAAAAAACGTAAATGGCAGAGGTTCTTCCGGTCGAATAAGAGGGGGGGAGGTAAAGAAGGTGAATTTTCCAAAATCTCACGATTTTTTTTCAAAAAAATCCTAAAATATGTTTATTAAAAAAAATAGTAACCCCCAAATCAATAGCGCCATTTGCAAATAGTGGAGAAAATTAATAACACCATCTATTTGTGAGGGAAAAAGGCATGCATAAAAATTTGTATAGTATTTTCCATCCTTTATAGCTCTTTAAAATTTTTTTAACTAATTTTTTTAAATATTTGTTTGTAAGTTTCTGTAATAAAAATATATTTATATTGCCTAAAAACCCCTAAATTCTTAATTATTGTGCCTATTTCAATGATTTTTGTAGCCTAAAATTGTGCCTTTTTTAACATTTTTTACGTCCTAAAATCCGTGCTCTAATGATCAGCATTCAGCATTCATGCCTAGCAACACAGATGCCTTTTATGGAAATACTCGCCCATAATATCTAATTCATCATTACAAAATCATATTATGTGGAGATCTGGACATGGTAATTGAAAATTCTTGCTTATTGTTTTCTTTGTGATGATACATTGTCGATTCCTCAATGATACATGCATAATACGCATTTCAATACTTCCTATTTAAAAATATTGTATAATAATTTTAGCCCAAGATCTTTAGTCTAAAATTCTACAAGTGATTTTCAACCTCCTCGACTTTTTCGTTCTGATCAACCGATTTTTCAAGTTTTTTATGTCAACTTAAACTACTCAAGGTCTAGAACCGTGAGAAATGACTCATGACCATGGCATAGGTAATAAAAGTTATTAGTTATTAGACCATGATCAGAGCGTAAAGGGTAAAAAGCGCCTGTGGAATGCGGTTTAATTTGCTCTACCCCCATCCGACCCTGTTCAAACCAAAGATTTTTTTAAATGTTAAATATTCAATTATACGATTAAAACCATCGTTAAAGCAAAACAAATTTCACATTTGTTATTCCACAAAGAGCAATAATTAATGAAGCAAAAGTATTCTATTGTAAGGAGTAGTGACCTTTGACCTGTTGTGTTTTTAACCCCATCGACGCGATGGGGGGATATTGAAAATTAAACATTATGTTTCGTGAAACTAAATAATGGTGGTCTTATAACCTTTTTGTCTCACACCACACATTTTTTCTCCTTGCCCAACAATGAATGACTTTCCATACCTCCCGGTTTTGCGATTCTTTACTTTGAAAGGTACCTCCAGGTCAGGGGAAGATTTTTTACTACACAATATACTTAATTTTATCTAATTTTTCAAGTATTTTTTCTATTTTCTGGAGTAGCTTATTTTGTGCCTCAAATCTCAGCGCCCGTGGCCTATACCACCTTTGGCACACCCTAGTTACGACTTTGACCATGATAATATAATATAACAGTTATTATAATATTATAATCTAGAACTAAAATTTGGAGTATTACAATCCATCTTATGTTGCCACTTTTAAGCCATATTATAAAAAGTTATCAAGTTCTTCGAAGGGAAAAAATATTTAATTCCATAAAATATTAGATAAATAATAAAATAATTATTAGAAAAACCACTACATAAAAAATACTCACATATACCAACATAGATTAGATAAGCGCAGATTACTTAAGCATATAATATACATTTTTAAGCAAAATATTATAGAATAGACGGTGTTCCCTAAATTATGCATTAATTGTGATTTTATTGCAAGAAAATGTGTAAAAAGTAAACAAAGAAACGAACAAGAATTATTATATAAAAAATCAACCCTTAATTAGAATAATTTTTAAGTTGCAAGAATTAGATAATTATACCATTTTGCAAACTGAGAAGAAAAAATTTGTCGTATCATGCATTATTTTATAATTAAAAATTCGCACAATTTAAATTTATAAAATTCCTTCAATAAATTATAGACAAGGAATCAAAATCGATGGGAAATTTTAAGTTATAAACCGGGCGAACCCGGGTACCGATCTAGTTAAATTATAGATAAAATTTTATAAACAAAATTTTAAAGTGGAATTATTCAAAATTTGTATTACAATTATTTCCAAGGGTTGAAATTTGAAACAATACTACGTTCATTTTTACTTTTGAAAACCTTCCAATAAAAATTTCTCAACTAATTTTATTGTCATAAACGGGAAGTACCGGCACTAAAAGATGTAATTGGTTTAACTGCTTAGGCCACGTCAGCATTGGTGTTCCAGCCGGCATTTTAAGGTTTTTAAATTTTGTGTTTGCCCACCCCCCCCTGCAAAATTTCCAATAAAAACTACACCTATGGTGGCATCTAGTAGAGATCTCATAGTCATAGTCCATTTTAAATAAACGCTTCACCTAATCCAGGGTCATAAAATAAAACAATTCGGTACTTACCCAGATGATCTATAGTCTTATTTGAAGCATAACTTTCCAAAACCGTTAAATTGTTCTTGCCACGTATTTTATAAATTGGTGATTCGGGTATAACTCGCACTGACAATCGCCTGTTATAGATTGACATGTGCGATGAGTGACAATCTTTGCTTTGACACTTCGCACAAGCACATATGGTACCTGAAAAATTAACCAAAAAATAAGATCAACCAAATATTTACCTTTCATTAAATTTGTTCAAAGTAATTTACCCATTTGAATGTGAATAGGAAAGCCATGATTAAACTCGTGAGAGGAAATAATGCAACACATTAAACATTAATACAGAAATTTAGATTAAAATAACTGGCCATGTAAACGTTTGACAAGAATTTTGACACAAGATGACTGCGTAACTAAGATAACTCACTTACTATTATTGGGAGTTGAAGGGCAGGAGTCAACTAACAGCGATCGTCTGTGGTTACTGAGTGTTCTTCGCCAAGATTTTCCAGATTTTAAAACTAAACTATTGTTCTGTAAATTTGTAGGAGCTTTCAATATTGAAGACACCAAATCGGAAATTTCGTCAATTGATTCTTCAATACTTGCTTCGATTGTTTTATCTGTACTTGAAAGAGCCGTCGGTTCTTCTTCATCAGAAGAAAGCACTTCAATAACATCTGGAAGGACATAAATGTTAAGATTTCAAGTTTCTGAAAAAATTCTTTTTTACCTTCATGGACTGAATTTATTCTCGAAATATTTTCAGAATCTCTAGAACCTTCATTATTAGAAGAGGGAGTATCAAAACAACTAGGTTGGCTATCTGTAGTATCGAAAACATTTGGTTCATCACTAGATTCATCACTTGATCCCTCATATTCACTCCCACTACTGATATAAATCACACTAGAAATCATAATATTGTCTTCATCGAGCGTTTTCTGAATTTTATTAGGATCTATTTCGTCAGTGACCACTATTTCATCTTCGTCGGAGTCAGAAAAAAGACTTTCAGAGACGTTATTATCATTAAGTTCGCAATCACATGTTGTAGTATCACTTGTGAGGTTTTGTTCGTCAGAAATTGTTTCCTTATTACTTTCATCGGATTCGCTAATATTGCCATGTCTAGATGCCAAAGAAAAGTTAAGGTTGCTGTGGGTGCTGCAAGAATCGGCTTTTTTTGATGTGGCAAAAATACTTTCATGTATGATTTCCTTAAACATATTCACATTGTCGGTACTCAAAACTGCATGATTCTCAAGAGTGGTTAAATTGCTACTACAATCAATTGCAGAAATTTCATTTTCTGTTTCTTCAGATTCATCTATATTGTTAGAACTTAAAACCGCAGGACCCTCAATAGTGGTGGAAACGCTACTAATATCTAAATCACTATCAGAAACCTGAATACTTTCATTTATAATTTCCTCAGATTTGTCAAGATCCTTAGTACTCGAACATATAGAAGATTGCAGTGTGACAATACTTTCATTTAAGAGTTGTTCAGATTTATCAACATTTGTATCGATCAAAACAGCAGAAGCCCCAAAAGTGGTGGAATCGCTACCAAGATCTGAATCTCTACTAAGATCTAAATCACTTTCTAAAACCTGAACAATATCATTCACAATTTCTTCAGACTTATCAACATCCTTAATACTCAAAACTGAATCAAATACAGAAGTTTGCAGTTCAGACTTATCAACATTTCTAGCACTCAAAACTGTAGGAGTCTCAGAAGTACTGGAATCACTATCAGATTCCGCATCACTTTCAATAGTTTGCTGTGTGAAAATACTTTCATTCATATTTTGTTTTAATTTACTTATATTTTCTTCACACAAAATTAACGATGTCTCGAATGAAATCACGTCGTTACTTTTCGTGTAAACACCTACGTTCATATTTTCTTTATATTTTTTTATATTTTTGCTACATAAAGCTATGGAAGTCTCAAGACAACTTAAATCGTTGGATGCGTTAACAACTTGAGCATCGTCTTCATTATCAACGGTCTAAAAAAAAAAGTCTACGTAATTATCATGCCACAAAGTTCACCTTTTCTAAATTTTTAAGGCGCCTCTCTGGAGACAATGCAGTGTCTTGAACAACTCAAGATTGTGCTGTTAATAATAAACATTTTTAGATGATCCAAAAAGAATTAATTAGATAAAACCATTTTAATCCTTTAGTTTTAACTAATTATTTCTTTTTGAATCATTTAAAAATATTTATTATTAAACGCAGTCTTGAGTTGTTCGAAACCCTGCACTTTAAGCTACGAGTGAGGCGCCTTAATTTAATTTAAATCAATGTCAATACTGGACAATTATTTAAAGAATTTTTTTTAAATAAACATTTTTCGGAAGGACTTGGGGGGTTAAAACCAAAAATGATCAACTGGTCACTGATCATATTATACATTAATTAGTTATTACATTAATTAATTAGAGAACCATTATTACAAACAATGACACCGTTTGAGGTTGTTATTCAGCAGACCGCAACACGGCTAGAAGTCAAACAATACAAGTGGATACAAAATCCTCCAACTTGTACACAGATGGATCAAAAACTGAACAAAGTATGAGACATCTATAAGCCTTAGAAACCTAGCCCTCAATTATGGAAGCTGAAATACAGAAAATGAAATACAATGAAGCAATAAATTGCAATTGCACTGTGTGCCCATGAATGCCTACAAAAGAATTTAAAAGGCAAACAAGTCAATAAATCAATATGCAAAAACTATAAGGTACCGAAGGAATGGAAAACATCATACGTCGTCTCAATCTTTAAGAAAGGGGACAAGAGAGACCCGAAAAATTATCACCTTGATCAGATTGTTTAGTAAAATCCTACAGAGTACGTCAAGAGAAGATATAAAAGGAAAAATTGGAGAAGATCAAAGTGGATTTATTCCGGGAATATCATATTATGTAGATAATATTTTTACTCTCCAGCAACTAATGGAAAAAAGAATTGCAATGGGACAGGAAAAGAAACTGTGAGGGCATGGGTATTCCAATCAGGGATGAACATCTGTTTACAAATAAGTTTTGCATACGATCAGGTGGTGATAGCACAGGACCCATTTGACCTCGAGTTCATGAGTATAAAGGGTGGGGACTTAGTGTTAGTCTGAAAAAGACAGAATACCTTGCAGTTAACACTGAAGCTAAGTTTGAGATTCTGATTAATGACGGGGTGCGGGTCGAGCAGGTGGAGAGCTTTAAGTATCTGGGAGTCGTTATCAATAGGGAGGATCTGGGGACTGAGGAAATTCGAAATCGTATTCAACAAACCAGAAAGATCAGTGCTGAACTCATTGTGGTGGGACAAAAATATCTCCGAAAAAAAATTTAAAAAAAGAGTTGGAATGGTTATGATCGAGTCGGTTATTTGCTATGGGTGTGAAGTGTGGAGTCCAAATGCGAACATGCAAAGACGACTAAAGGCAGTTGAAATGGACTACATGCGTAGAAGTACCAGGGTGTCTCGCCTGCAATACATAAGAAATGAACAAATAAAAACAAAAATGAACGCAAGTGAAGAAGTAACTCAAAGAATTGAGAAACGGGGCCTACGGTGGTTTGGATATCTGCTAAAGATGGAAGACAACAGATGGCCAAGGAGGTTGCTTAAGTGGATACTCCCAGGAAGAAGGAAGCGTGGAAGACCCAGAAGATCATGGAACGATGGGATAAAGAGGGCTATGGCAGTGAGGAACTTAAAGGAAGAAGACGCAGCCAATAGAGAGGTGGAGATTGGGGATCGAGTAAACAATTTTAATTGTAAGGTGCAGTATTCATGTGTATTATGCAGGTTTAATATACTAAATAGCCCGAAATATATTGTCATGTATCATTTTGGATGCAGAAGTGTGGATTTAGATTTTATTATTTTGCGAGGTCGCTACGGGAGAAGATCCGATGCAAAGAAAATTAGTGGAGCTTACGTGCGGCGTCCAAGTCGTCTTTGATTTTTGTATAGAATTTTATTGAAAAGTTAATTTGATTTTGTAAAATAAAATAAATGAAACAGTAGACAGTGTTTTTTTTTTGGAATAAATTTGAAGAGACAATCCGATTAATTATAAAGTTGCAAACTGGAAAATTTTGCTATTGAATTTATTTAGTATTGAAAGTATCGAAGGTCAATTGATAAGGCCGGCTTTGATCAAAATTGATAACCGACTTGAGCTAGCGGGAAAAAGTAAAGGAAAGAGTTGAATTGAATTTACCCTGGGAAACGAAGGAGTTTTTCTTGGGTGGTTTAAAGGTGGAAAATTATACTTCAACGTGGGGCTTTTAGGTGACTATTTTGCAAGAAGCAAAAGTTCACCGCAGAACTCGCCGTCACCCTGAGATTTGTAAAATTAGTAATCGTTGTCATAGAATACAAAATGGTAGCAACCCATGAAGATACGGAAGCAGAGTTTAGGAGGTTTCTGCAAGGATGATGGAGAAAATAGACGAGATTTCCGAAGAAAGGAATAGGAAAATAGACAAACATTTTGCAGAATTGGAACAGGACCGTAAAAGACATCTTGAAGAACTTAAGAGAATAAGTATGGGCGATAAAAAGGAAAATAATACGGAAGAAATAGTTAACGAAGAGAGTGTCACAGGCGGCATTGTTAAAAACGTCCTGGTATTTTCCAGAAGGCAAATGAGAAGAAGCAGATGGAAAAAATTGCAAAGAAAAAGAATATTAAGAGGAATCCTTAAAGTTGTAAAATACACTTTCGCAATTCAATGATATCTTGCTTATTACTCAAGAAAATTGCACAAACGTATATATTTTTTAAAAGAGGACACTTGGACGCACGTCACTGTGTTTTTATTTTTTTTAAATTCAAATTTTTTGAAAAAAAAATGTTGAAAAAAATTTGAATTAAAAAAAAATAAAAACACAGTGATGTGCGTCCAAATGTCCTCTTTTAAAAAATATATACTTTTGTGCAATTTTCTTGAGTAATAAGCAAGATATCATTGAATTGCGAAAGTGTATTTTACAACTTTAAGGCTTCCTCTTAAGGTTCAAATCAAATCTAAAAGCTATGAGATAAAGAAAACCAAAGAGAATGGTAAAGATACTGAATCTGGTAAAGAAGACGTTGACAAAGCAGATGGGTGTGGTCGACGTTGCAGGAAGAGTCAAGATATCAAAATGGGCATTTCGACGAGCGAGATGGAAAACCAATGAAGTCACCAAACCCTAATAGTCAATGGAGAAGGATGGGAGAATTGGATAATCATGAGAACAACTGTGATGAAAATGGAAATAGATTGAAACATAAAGAGGTAAAACTTTAATAATTAAAAATTGAAAGTGTAAAATGTGATTGACTATCAATTTTAATTTTGAACTATGTAATTGAAGATTAAAAACAGCGAATAATTTAAGTATAGTGTTAATTCAAATTTGGATGACGAAAGAATTGCAAAAGTACGAAGAAGAGACGTGAGGTCATATAGAGGTGCTAACGCTGATACGGATCGTCTCATGGTAGTAGCGGAAATCAAACAGAAAATGATGATAGAAAATATAAAACATTAAAATAAAAAACAACTGTCAATTGAAAAACTTAACAATGAAGATTACAAAAGAAAATACGATGATAGAGTGAGAAAGGAATTAGAAAGTAAGGAAGATAATAATAACATAGATGTGACATGGAACAGTATTACAGAAAGCCTCCAAACAAACGCAAAAGAAATACTAGGCTTAAAAAAAAAGTAATATGGAAAGCATGGTTTGACGAGGAATGTGAAGTAATGAACAAAACCAAAAAGGAAACAAGAATTAAATGGCTAAGAACCAACAAACAGGAACACAAAGATGAATACAAAAGAAAACGACAGGAAGCTTATAGACTTTACAAACATAAGAAGAATGAATGGATTGAAGAGAGAATGAGAGAATTAGAGATAAGTAGTGTAATTAACAACACAAGGAATTTTTATAAACAAATTAAGAATACGAAAAAGACATACATGATAAAAAACAGAGGAATGAAGAATGAGGAAGGAGTACTCGAGAACAAAGTTGAAGAGGTTAAGAAAATATGGGAGAATCACTTCAGAAAACTATTGAATACTATACAAACAGAAAGCGGTGAACAAGAACAGACAGAAGATACACGGACTGAAGATGAAATAGATGAACCAACGAGCGAAGAAATCATTCAAGCAATCAAAAAGTTAAAAAACCGAAAAGCACCTGGCTCAGATAACATAGTGGCTGAAATGATCAAGAATTGAGGAGAAAAGGTGCAGACTGAAATATGCAAACTTATAAGACAGATATGGAGAAAAGAAAACATGCCAGATAAATGGAAGGAGGGAATAATTGTGACGATAAAAAAGAAAGGAAGCGCAGAAGAATGCAACAATTATCGAGGCATAACACTTCTAAATACTGCGTACAAGGTCCTGTCAACAATTATACACAATCATCAGTTTGGGTTCAAGAGAGGAAAGTCAACAGTAGATGCATTGCACTTAATAAAACAGATACAAGAGAAAACTCACGAATACGGAATAAACATGCATATGCTGTTCGTGGACTTTAGACAAGCGTTTGACAAAGTAAACAGAAACCGTCTGAAAAGTATCTTGAAGGAATTTAGAATACCACCCAAATTGATAAGGATGATTATGATGACAATGGAGAAATTGAGAGCCACGGTGAGAACGACTGCTGGAGAAACAAACAGCTTCGAGGTGAATGGAGGAGTAAGGCAAGGGGACGCCATGTCGGCAACTCTGTTTAACATTGTACTAGAGAAAATAATCAGAAGCACTGGATGTACAGGTACAATAATGAATAGAGAAAGTCAAGTTATTGCTTATGCGGACGATGTAGTTATAGTGTCAAGAACAATGAATGGATTAATGAATATATTAAGAATCATAAAGAGAGAGAGGCAAACAGTGTAGGGTTAAGCATTAACCAAACTAAAACAAAATACATGAAATGCACAAGAGAAAAGAACGATATCAGACCTGATTTAAAAATTGACGACGACGTATTTCAACAAGTACAAGACTTTAACTATCTTGGAGTGCCAATTAATTGCAAGAATAATAGAAGCGTGGAAGTAAAAGCAAAAATACAAGCAGGCAACAGAGCGTATTATGCAAATAAACACTTGTTAAAGGATAGACAAATTTCAAAAAGATCCAAAATAAAGATATATAAGACATTGATAAGACCTGTGATTACCTACGCGGCTGAAGTTATGTGTATGACAAGAAGAGAAGAAAGGGTCATTCCATGTGAAATCAACACACTTTTCTTGGTCATCATCTCAGATTTCGATAAAATTTGGTATATCGATAGAGTGTACTGAGACTAGCAAAAATACAAATTTTTATTTAAATATCTCAAACGGTTTCCAAAATATCGCTATGTAAAATTTCCAAAAATTGGCTGCCGGAATATTTTCTAATTATTATAGCAGCTCTCCTAATTAAGCTACAGAGGTGGGCGTGATGTCATTTTACTCAGTTTTTAATGCCCTTTCCGATGATATATAACACAATATGCCTGTTTGTAAAAATACTTTTCAAAACTCAAAATCAAAATTTTGAATTTGATTTTCTCAAAAAGTAAATCTTCAAAAAATTTTAAAAAATTCCTGAGAATAGTCTGTACTTATGGTAAGTGACTGCCAAAATTTAAAAGTGGGACGGTTATGGCTTCATAGTTAAAATAATTTTTAAGTACAAATGGTTTTGAAAGAACGATAGACTTTATATTATAGTAAGTGAAGTACCGCAAAAATTGTTTGTGAAAAATGAAATTTACAATATTTTATAACAAATATAAGTCAGTGTGACGGAAATGAGTCTTGCCAAATAATTTGGTGCATTAATGGGTTGGGGGGGGGGGGGCACATCTTGCCGGCAAAATTGAAAAGTCCTACTTTGGTAATTTTTTCTGAGAAAATGAAATTATTTAGATCAATTTGGGTTTTGACACATTATTATACAAGTCTTGAAAAACATTTAAAAAAATTTTCCAAATTATTATTTGGCAAGACTCATTTCCGTAACACTAACTTATATTTGTTATAATATATTGTAAATTTCATTTTTGACAAAACAATTTCTGCTGTTCGTCGCTTACTATAATATAAAGTCTAGCGTTCTTTCAAAACCATTTGTACTTAAAAATTATTTTAACTACGAAGCCATAACCGTCCCACTTTTAAATTTTGGCAGTTACTTACCATAAGTACAGACTATTCTCAGGAATTTTTTAAAAATTTTTGAAGATTTACTTTTTGAGAAAATCAAATTCAAAATTTTGATTTTGAGTTTTGAAAAGTATTTTTACAAAAAGGCATATTGTGTTATATATCATCGGAAAGGGCATTAAAAACTGAGTAAAATGACATCACGCCCACCTCTGTAGCTTAATTAGGAGAGCTGCTATAATAATTAGAAAACATTCCGGCAGCCAATTTTTGGAAATTTTACATAGCGATATTTTGGAAACCGTTTGAGATATTTAAATAAAAATTTGTATTTTTGCTAGTCTCAGTACACTCTATCGATATACCAAATTTTATCGAAATCTGAGATGGTGACCAAGAAAAGTGTGTTGATTTCACATGGAATGACCCGAAAGTGAATTCCGGGTGTTTGAGAGAAAAGTGATGAGAGCGATTCTAGGCTTCAAACGAGTTGGCGGAGAATACCGAATTAGAAATAACAATGAAATCCTCGAAGAAATGAGCGGTGAAGACATCGTGAGGTTTATGAAGTCTCAAAGATTAAGATGGTGGGGACACGTGATGAGAACCAGTAGCGAAGAAGTAATAAGAACCATAATGGCATGGAAGCCTGATGGGGAACGACATCGGGGAAGACCAAAACTAAGATGGAGCGATAGTGTAATGGAAGACCTAGAGAGGATGGGGGAAGGAGGATGGAGACAGAAAGTTCTGGAACGCGCAACCTGGAGAAGAATTGTTAATGATGCTAAAACACACCAGGAACTGTAAATAAGTAAATGTAAATAAGAGAACTAATCCACCTCAAAAAATGGATTTTGTAAGTCCGAAAGGACAGCTAAATTCTGCAAAGAATGTAATGCTAATAAATAATAAATAAAATTGAAATTTTGTTAATTGGAAAATCGAAAGATGAAAGAAAATTTTGGTATGAAGGAGTTCTTAGATTAACTTTGGTAATTGCATTCTTGATTGTAAATATGTTACAAATTGTTGTAACATTGTAAAAATTTAATTTTTCTGTAAAATTTGAAATTTGCTCTGCACCCAAAACATATGACGGGAGTTATCTTTCTCCAATTCCGGGAGGAATTGAATAAAGAGAGTGAGGATGCTGTCATGTATCATTTTGGATGCAGAAGTGTAGATTTAGATTTTATTATTTTGAAAATTGAATATCGCGGCTGTGCAAGGTCGCTGCGGAGGAGGATTTCGGCGCAGAGAAGATTAGAGGTGGCTTCCGTGCCAAATCACACTTCAATATAGATAGACAAGTCAATATAATGTCTGACAGTCAAGCTGTGATAAAAACACTCAAAGCCAATAGCTTTGAATCTTTATTCATATAGGAATGCAGATAATATTTCAAGAAATTGGCTAAAATTTCCCTTCACTGGGTGCCAGATCATGAAGGTATTGAAAGCTGACAAACTAAGTAGCTCAGGCTCAAAAACGCCCCCAATTAAACCCGAACTATTCTGAGGGCTATCCAAAATACACAGAAGGGTAGTTAGTAATACAATAGAACAAAGACAGGAGAAGAAATTTATAGAGTACTCGACTGCGGATGGTAAAAAGCTTCTATTATCGAAGACTGAAATCAGAATCATTACGGGGTTGCTTATTGGACATTCTTCAGTGAGATATCACTGTGGGATTGGAAGACAATGACAGCAGTGCAGACTCTGTGAATCGGAGGTCAAATCTGCCAAACATAACATAATCTGCAGCTGCAACGCTTTAGCTCGACTTAAGCTAAAAAATACTTGGCAACTGACACCCAAGGAGGTGAAAAGGAAACCTCTCAGGAGCACTCCTGAAAATGTAAAATTCCATAATTCAGCCAATTTGGAGAAAATCGATTTTGAAGAACGAAAGCTTTAAAAAAAATTTCGTTAAAAAATACTCATCAGTATAAAAGTCACAATAAAATAGAAAACCAAAAAACACGTTTTTTCTTATAATTTAGTAAATCTTTGGGTTGGAAACACGGACCTGTTAAAATAAAATGGACTGCTAATGCTTATGGCTGTGAATCGAAAAAAAAGTGAGGCATATAATTTCTAGGAAATTTCAAATATTTACTGGTTTATGTTGATACTAAAATTAATCTAAGTATTTCACATTTCACATTGTAAATTAAAATTTCCCTCCAAAGTCCTAAATTACTATTGGCCATATAAAAGTTACACCACAAATTGCGGCCTCCTTGTTTTTTCGATTAGAAATCGATCAGCCATGTGAATTTCTAAAAATTGCTGGGGGGTACTTTTGAAATAAACGGCCAGTATGACTTTATAATTTGTGGGACTTTATTATATTTTCAAATATTTCAAAAATATATCAAAAACTTGATTTATTCTTTTGATATGTTTCATTAGAACATCCCACAGATCATAAAATTTCGATTTTATTTTTGGAAAAAATGAGATTTTTAAAATATAAAAATTACCTGAAAGTTTTGCGAAACAAAACCTTCCTCATCGTAAGTTGTTTCTATAATATCCTCCCCCATATCTTCGTGACTAGAATATTGTAAAACAGGACAATTAGATTTGTCAATATAAATTTTTTCGACATAGCTATGATCCTCGTACACTGAACTCTGTGCACAATCGATCAGTTCATTCTCAACTTCTCTTCTTTCTTTATGGTATAATGAGGGTTCAAAACTTTCGTGCTCACTGTCTGAGCTTTCAATCCAACTTTCATCATTAATTTTTTTGCTTTGTACAGCTTCTTCAATTTTTCTGCCTTCAACGTTGTAAGAAAAATCTTCTCCATTCAAACTATCATCAAGCAGAATCTTTCTGACTTCACTGTGTTCAGTTTGGTAATCTTCTTCTTCACTCGAACTATGTTCCAATTCTTCATTAAATTTAGGACTATCACTGCAGCTTTTCTCAAAATCTGAATCTTTATTTATACTACTTTGATCAGCATTATCAAGATCCGAATTTACCTTAAGTGCATTTTCTGGTAACGAATAATTGTGATCTTGAAACATGTAACTGTAGCCTTCTACGTTTGTAGTATTGTTATGATCCCTTTTAGCCTCCAATTGATTGTCCAGAACTAGACTTGTCCCTTGCAAATCACTCTCGGGTAATACGTTATCAATTCTTTTCCTAACCTGACCTTCATCTATACTACTTTCACTACTTAATCTACTAACGTTACTATACGATTTCGCTACTATCCTTTTCAAAGTCTTAATTCTCAAACTATTCCTCTTCTGATTCCTACCGTGATACCGAATCGAAGAAGTAAACCCATTCTTAATTTTATTTAACATTTGAACACGTTGGTGAGAAAAGTTTTGGTCCTCCTTAGAGAACCCTTTACACTTATGTGGACACGACACTGTGTTGGAAATACCGATTACGTCCATCATATCACATAAAATTACCTTAGGTTTGGCTTTTAGTTTATAATCACTTTTTGGGTCATTTGAACACAGCAATTGAACGGTTGCATTTAGGTTATTTTTAAGTGAACACTTGGATGGTGTTGTATTTGTACTATTAAGTCTACTCTTCGTTAGCTTACGCGAAGGAGTGATCTCGAAATCCTTCGGGGTTATATTGGGGCACAAGTTCCAAGAACAAATTTCCTGATAAGTTTCCACCACCAGATCGGCTGCTCTAATGGGTGTACTGGAGATGATGGTAGGAGGTGTACTTGCCACCAATAATTTATTTACACTGTTGTCGTTAGGAGCTTTATTAAAAATTTGATTATAACTTATATCCACTGTGCTGGTAGATAAACTACTTAGAGATGAGTAATAGGAAATTTGGGGTCGATAATTGACCTTTTTGATATGCAAACCGGAGGCATCGGTGGAATCCATTAACTTCGAAGTGTCACTTAAGTTTTTATTCGAATCCATTTTACTTCTTCGCGTTCTTTTCGTTTCCTTCTCCAAGTAGTCACACGAACTTGACAAACGTTTTGACACCGACAAACTATCGCTAGATTTACCTGGCACTTTCTCAACATTAGGAACGACACTGTTATCAGATAAACGACAAACCAAATCAAAAGGATCGTCAGTCTTCAGATGAGGCTCGAAAGAATCGTCCAATAAATGATGGTG
Source organism: Rhagonycha lutea (assembly GCA_958510855.1). NCBI lineage: Eukaryota > Metazoa > Arthropoda > Insecta > Coleoptera > Cantharidae > Rhagonycha > Rhagonycha lutea. The sequence continues at coordinate 11,186,384 of OY294037.1, forward strand.
CTCATCAGGTAATGGTAAAGCCTTAATCTGCAGACCTTTTCGAATTTTACCTCTCTGTGATTGCTTCCTTTTTACTAAATTTGTCATCAACAGTGAATTGAGTGCGTTTGACGAAGTATTTCTTTTTGAGTATGTTTTAATTGCCGATCCTGGAGGGGCCATTTCAAACTTAACTAAAATAACTTAGAACTCGACGACTAGGAACAGGGAAGAACGATTTCTCTTTAAATTTTAAACTTAATCCGAATTAAACTTTTGTACTAAAACTTAGCGTAAAGTGGCAGGTTTACATTTCGCTGGTTAATTTTATAAAAAAATTCCTTTTAAACTTATTTTAAGTCGAAAATACGCATAAAAACGTTAAGTACTATTTTAAAAAGATAAACATGAAATCGCACTACCAACTTAAATGGAACTGTCAAGATTTGGTAACTTTCAGTAGTGTGACTCATAAAATGACTACTATCTTGTAATTTTTTCATTATAGAGGTCCGTGGTTTTATTATTCACTTTGTATTAAATGCGTATTAATTCAATATACAAATTTTACTAACGAATTTATTAATATAGTTAAATCTGTTGTGGAATTTCCCCGGGTCCCGATCTGCAGTCCGAGTATAGTTGGCAACACTAATTAGAATCATATTTCAAGAAAAAATCTTTTTATGAAAATCGCACAAAATCGAAAATTTCAACTGCATACGTGGATTCCTAACCACGGCACCAGTAATTTTTAAGCATAAACGGCGTCCGTTGGTGGATTGAAAAGGGTAACAGTTGCTCCTCTCTGCTCTCTGACTACATGATATTTATGGCCGGTTTCAGCAACCTTAACTTAAATTTAATCTCAGATTAAATTAACCCATGTTAAATATGAACCAATAGAAATCGGTTTTATGACTTTTAGTCGTTTTCCATTGGTTCATATTTAACCTGGGTTAATTTAATCTGAGATTAAATTTAAGTTAAGGTTGCTGAAACCGGCCATTAATTTTTAAAAAATTGTTAAAACAAATAACTTTTGTGAATGAAAATTGAGTATTTTGAGATTTCAATGTTGAATATTTTCAACAACAAAATAACACAAACATGTAAATATGCAACAATTAGATCAAAAAATAACAGATTCTTATCGAAAATATGTAATTTTCATGTGCATAGCTTCAGCCTACCCCGCCCATTTCGAATTTTGAATCCAAAATAGTCTAAATCTTTTGTGCAAAAATTATTTTCGTTTGAAATTTTTAAAGTTTCGCTTTGAAAGCTTCACATATTGACAGAAAAATTCCAAAACACTTTTGATAATAACTCGAGAACTGTTAGACCAATTTTAATTATCTTTGCACCAAATATTTGGTCAATTTTAATGCTTTCCTATTATATAACCTATTATATCGTCGCTGTTTTGTAGTAAGGGCGAATAAACCAAATGAAAAATTTAACAGACAAGACGTTTACGGCTATTGTGTGAGTTATCTATTAACGATTTTAAATTTGTTAAGTGTTCATATTAAAGTCTAAGGATATTACTTACTATAAAATATAAAAATAATGCTTCAAATTATTTGTGCAAAGAGAAAGAATTGATAGAAATATGTAATTCGCATTTTCGTAAAATGGCTTATTCGCCCTTACTACAAACCAGCGACGATATAATATAATGAATAAATTTCATTTATTCCTATCGTATTTATCGGTCACCCCCCCCCCTATAGCATAACGATGGATAAAATGAGGTCTAATTTTTTTCCGACCCCCCCCCACAAGCATTTTTTCGGAATGCTCCCCCCCAAATAACCAATGGTTAGCTACGGCCCTGCTAATATTAAAATTTTAATGGACGGTTTCCATACGGAACGGAATATAAAATAATCGGATGATATTCCGATTATTTAAATATTCCGGATACCAACATTCCGATTATTGAAATCATCCGATTATGCCCATCACTACTTCAAACCCATGGGCACATCATCGAATTGCCCAGTGAGTGCCCAGTGATGCGTCCGCGCTTGAGCTGAGTAGCGGCTTAGCACTGAGTAGTACCCGATGGGTGACACGGACAACTCGGCACCGGCATAACTCGGCACCGGAAAAAAAGCGAGATTCACCCACTTCCCAGTAGCACAATTTGCCGAGTTGGAAGGCCCTTGGGCAGTGATGGCGAACCTATGGCACGCGTGCCATTGATGGCACGCGACACAATATTTTGGGCACGCCACCGATAAAAAAATACACTATTAAATATTATATTTAATTATCTGATGGCACGTCTATGGCCTCATTAAACATTTCTTTAGAAAAAATGGCACGTTGATACATAAAGGTTCGCCACCCCTGCCCTAGGGGGATGTTTTTCCGCGCCTCCGTTCCGCTCCCGACGCTCCAGAGCCATTTTGACAATGCATCCACCCTCCATAAAGAAAAAGAGAGATCCATCCCCTTCCCAGTAGAACTTAGCCAAACAAAGTCAAAGTGCACTCAATGATTCTCCTTCAAGAATTCCACGATTAATGGAATTTTAATTGATTCCAGTCTAGTGCCATTATTTAAGATAAATGTGTTTCACATCGACATCACAAGGACATCACTACAGATAATAATTTTATAATTTTGGGGTCAATTTTGTAAATTATTAATATATCGATAAGCCAATCGTGAGGAACAGAGTTAATTATATATTGCCCCTCTGGAGAAAATTATATGGACGCCTATGCCATTTTACCCCGAAAATGCACATAAAAGAATGCTTATTGATTGTAATAGATTATAGAATAAAGATTATTATAGATGCATATTAATAATGCAAATATTTTTGATAAGAAATAAATAATAAAATAAATTTAAATTTTAAAATAGACGCATGCGCCTGCATATCATTTGACAACACGAAAACAAACAAATAAATCGTGTACATAAACGTCAATAATCTTAAATTGACATTTGTATCAAATTTAGTTTGGGTTATCTTGACGCGATATAATAGTAATACGCAATGGGTCTGACATCATAAGATCGGAGATTTGATAGTTACATATAAGGAGAATATGAATCCGAATAAATCAAAGGAGGGTAAATATGCTCGACGACGAGGTGTTGTAATAATGGATAAAAGTTACAAAAGTTTGTTAATTACAGCTTGTCGACCGTGCAGTTATAATTCCGTGGGTCGAGCACACTCCACTTTAAGTGTTTCAGGCATAGATTATTACATGAACTTGCCTGTTAATGGACCTTCGCCTGCTCTATCGACAATTACTCTTACACCCGGACGAATAAGAAATATAGATCAAGATATGGAAGCGTTGCGTATGTCGCGACAAGATAATCCATTTATTCAAGTGAGCAATTTTAATCTTAAAACGACGATTTTCTTATTATCATTAAATAATTATAATGTATTTTAGCAAGTTATTGCCAGCCGTGAAAGTCTTGTAGAATCTCTCGAAGATACAGAATCGGATCATATGAATTTAATGACCCACGTGAGTCTTTTTGCTTTACTACTTGTGCTTTATTAACAAACTAAAAATGCTTTTTTATATTAAATTGTATTGGTGTTTGTGATAACCTCGGTGGTGGAATTGCTTTTAGGAATTTCCAACTGACGCGGATGTAGATCCATTTACTTTACCAGAAATGCACGAGCACATGATTCGTAGTCCTCCACCTACGACGTGGCCCAACTCTCCCAACTTTAGAGTATTTCAATTTCCTAACGGAGAAGATAACCCTTTGCATGTTGACGTATGTACAGACTTACTAATAATCGCTTCCGTTTTACTCTTGGGCCGATCAAATTAGAATTCTAAATGGAGCAAAGTCCAGATTTAATTTAGAAGTTAATTCTATGTAGTACTACTAAAAAGAGAAAGGAATAGATACTCTTTTATAAACGAAAGTCTCGAATAGCTCAGATTTAATTAGTTTGACTGGCCTATGTAATATTTTGAGGTAAATATCTAATAATTTATTTTGTGATTGTTCAGGGTAAACTAAAGTCGCCTAGATCGGAGATGAAATCCCATCAAGGAAGTTGGGATGGATCTGAGTGCACATCACCGTTAAAATCGCTGCCCAGGCCGCATGTCTTACATTCAGATAGGTTTTCTTTATTAACATCAAACGTGATAAGATCGTCCGACGAAGATAACGTGAGGCTAATGTCTTCTGAAGATTAAGTTAATTTTTGCTAGGTAATGATTTTATTAGATAGGATTATGGAACATCGACACTTCATTTTTACAAAATGTTGAACATTCCAATCGTTGTGATAGATGTTTTCTAGTCAATATAATATTGTGTGTGGTCATTTTTATTGTTACATTAACAAACATTTACTTCTATCAGTTAACGTAATTATAGTATTTTTTCTGAACGTTACAAAGTGATATAATTGAGTGACGATGACGTGTCTTGTTCTTGTTCTCAGTGTGCCATTTTTAAAACTCTGATTTACAAATCTACATAATTTTATTGTCGTAATGTCTAAAATATAAATATTTCACTTAAGGTTGTATAGAGAAAGTATATAATTATTGCACTTATGAAATTAAAAAATTTATGCCGTCGAATGTGCGCCAAAGTATATTTAGGAATGTTAGTTTATATAACTTGAAAAATTTGCTTAGACGCTTTTTTAAGAAATTGTACAAAATATGGGGATTTGATAATAGGTTTTACTAACATTTAAATTAAATGAAACTTGAAAAAGCACTTTTCAACGTCCACAACCTCTAAAGGAAGAAAAACTAAAATTTTAATGCTTTGAAAAGCATTTGTGACAATTTTGTATGCTTCCTCTTTTTTGTAAGGGGCCGGGTTTTTGTGCAGCCATCCTTTGTGCAATAAAGTGTACTTTTTACTCCTTCAAAGTTAGCAAAATTAGGCATAAGTAAAAATAATTTATGCTATGACTAATGCAGTGGTTTCCAAACTTTATGTTACTACGCCCCCTTTGAATTCATAAAATAATACTCACATTTTTAAGGTGGCCGATTTCTATGGGGATTATCTACTTAACTAAACTTTATGTAACCCCCACTGCATTTCAATAATACTATCGCCAAAGCTACGAAAATTTTACAGGTTGTTGCTCAAGGCTTCCTGTGTAACATATTGAAATATGAGGCGTATAAGATAATTATTACATTGATAATTCAATATATAAGGCGATGACGCGTATTGCGCATGCGTATGCGAAATCTCATGATTACGCGAAAAATAATACACATAATTGTCTCATATTTCAATATGTTACACGGGAAGCTTTGAGGAACAACCTGTAAAATTTTCGTAGCTTTGTCGATAATATTATTGAAATGCAGTGGGGGTTACATAAATTCTGGTTAAGTAGATAATCCCCATAGAAATCGGCCACCTTAAACGGTTTTATTACAATTAATAAAATAAAAACTTTTTTCAACAACAAAATTTCGCGCCTAATCTCTGCCTTAGCAAATAATATTTTTTCATTACTTTTGCAGTGTTTGCGGGTGTAATGGTTATATATTTACATAGTTTTAAAATTGTAAAACCAAAATTTTTACTATTTTACCCCTCAAAAACTATACCCCCTTTTCTTTTTGAATTTTTTCACTAATTTATCAATGTTCAAATATTTAACGCTAATATAATATTTACTAAGTTTTAGGGTGAGTTGTACCAATGTCCCTTAAATATTTTAAAGAAAACTTTTATTGCTAACAACCCCTCAAAAAACACCCCTTTCCATTTAGAATTTTTTCACTATTTTTGCAATATTAAGGACCAGTTTATCAATCTCTGGTTAGTGTCCCAAATAAATTTATCTGACAAGTAAATTTAAAAGACCCTAAATAAGCCTTTTAAAAGGACCTTTTGGGCCTTTAAAATTTACTTGGGACACTAACTAGAGATTGATAAACTGGGCCTTACAGATTTAACATTAATAAATTTAAATAGTTTCAAAAATGTTCGACAAAATGTTACAATTTAACCCCCTTTTTGTTTAAAATGTTTTCACTATTTTTACAGTGTACACAAATTTTACGCTAATGCAGTTAAAACTCTCTAAATCGAATTCTCATAATGTATTAAAATTTGTTCGAATTAGGGAGTAAGAATTGCATTGTAAGTTAGTTAGACGTGCCAATAAATAATTCGATTTAGAGAGTTTTGGCTGTATAATATTTACCAACTTTCAAAACATTTAAACAATTTTTGGTGTTTTAATCCTTCCTATTCAAAAATCACCACTTAGCACAGTAAGTTCCAAATTTTACGGAACTATGCTCTCGTCAGTTCCGGATTAGCTATATAGCAGAAGTAGCAAATGCTTATAGGCGCCACGCCTAGCAAGAAGTGTTTTTATTTACCAAAGGTTAAAAAAGGTCGTTCCTGAGAGGGCTTCTTGATAATATTTGCTATGGATCTCGCACTGCCTTAATCCGGAACTGATTCCCATTGGAAAAAATCTAATCTTAGCGCCTCCCCCTTTATCTCATAAAGTAATACACACATATTTAAAAAAGTTTTTTCGCCTCCCAGTTTGGAAATCGCTGCACTAATGCACACACAACAGCTCACCAATTAAGCAACCAACTACAGCTGTCCCAAAGTGCAACTGTTGGTTGCAATTTACTACATTCTAATTTTGCCCAAACTTAAATGTGAGAAAAGAAGCTTATGTTAGGGTGCAACCTGAAGTCGTTTTTAGAAATAAATTGTTACAATTTTGAGAACCTCAAATTTTTAAACAAAATAGCACAATTTTGGGCTCTGCATTACAAATGCTGTTGATTTGCGTCATATTGATTTGTAGACATATAATCTACATGTAGATTATTTACGATCTAGTCCCCAATTATAATCGTTACTATTAATTTAGGTTTGTGGGGGAGGGGAGAGTTATCAAATGGGTAAAAGACTGCTGATGCAAGAAAAAATTTAATGGGGTCTAAAGCTTTCTTCATTTTTATTTAAGACTGTGTCCTGTTATTGCCAACTGTGTCAGGTGGCAATTCATCAACCCAGGAAGACCAACGGCTTTGCGCGCTCTCATAACATCGTTTAGGTTTAGATTATCCGAAATATTGTGTATATCATAGGAGACCACGGTTGTCTGTTGATTAGTGAGAGTCTGATGAGTTGTATCCAAAAACTTAGATTAACGTATTTTGAAAAATGACCGTCCACCAATATATTTTTAAAGAAAAAGTAAAAGTGTATCCTAAATGTTGCTTATATTTTCAAAATTGTCCGTGTGTGTTAAAGGCCTTTTATCAAATCCTTGTATGGGAAGAGGTAGGCAATGGGCCTCAATTATTTAAATGGACGATTGCATGTGTTCTGCTTAAGGGGTTAAAGAGGCCCACTTAGAACATCGAAAAAAAAGAAATGTTTTGCAATTTTTGTGTGGAGAAGTGTATGCATATTTTTTTACAACAGTTTTTTAAGTATTTAAACGAGATTTTTTGTTACAAAATATTAATAGGTAAATAACAAAGTTAAAGTGTTCCAAAAAAGATATTTCCAAAGCCTGTATACCAATCTATCTCAAATTTGGTGTGCCTTTTTTAAACATTCAAAACTAGTCTTTAATCGAAAGATTTTCTAAAACACTTAAATTTGACAATATGGCAGCCATTCAAAGTCAAAATTTCAATTTCCGTTAAAAAAAAGCCATTTTGGTTCTTAACCCTCCAGTAGGCGCGTGATTTTTCTTTCAGAACTAATAAAACCAATAATTTACCACTTTAAAAGTTCAAAAACTACTGGATCCGAAAGATTGACTAATTTTTGTCAGCTACTCAAAAATGCAACCGATATAATTCGAACTGTTCCGAGCTATGGCGGTTTAAAGAAGGCTTAAAAAAGCATGGTCTACGGTGGTAGACCACGTGACCACTGAAGGGTTAAAATAGAAAATACTGATTGAAAAACCAATAGCTTCCATTAAAGACTAGTTTTGAATGTTTAAAAAAAGCACACAAAATTTGAGATAGATTGGTGCACAGGTTGCGATTTGAAAACGCAGTTTTTAGATAAACTCTTTAACTTTGTTATTTTTTATTAATATTTTGTAACAAAAAAAATTACCAATCCCTCTCTAAATAAAGCTCTTACAAAGATTATGCATACACTTATCCACAAAAAATTTGTAAACATTTGTTTTCTTATTAGACGTCCTAGGTGGGACTAACCCCTTAACTAGGTTCAAGTGAATTAAAATTCATTTCATCCCTGGAAACAACACTCAGTGCTTAGAATTTTTTCACCATATTACCTTCAAATATTTGAAATTGAGTGAGAGATTCATAGATTTTTGAAAATATCACACGGTGTGCTATTTTTGTTGATAATGATTATTTGTTTGTCAAAACACCCATCAAGTTTGCATGTCTATAAATATTGATAAAAATTTGTTAATCAATTATATTATAAATATCACTTTATGTATAATGTAAGTACCTTTATTGATTAACCCCCCCCCCCCCGCCGGATTAATCTTGACTGCGCCTTTTTTGACCTCATAAGGTCAAAACAAATGGCAAACTTCGAATAGCACATTTTTATCAGTTTGTAGAACTGGAAGCAACAAAAAACTGCAAGTTGATATTAATTTGATTTTTATGGCTGTGGCCTCCTCTCTGAATGTAATATAGGTTATCCTTATCAAGTTGAACCTTCAGTCATCTATTAATCTCCAGGGAAATTTAACACACCAAATCAAGATTTGTTATTTTTCTTTCAATCTCGTTCCTAAAAATTATACCAAAGTTTTATGATTGTACCTATAATAATTATTAAAAAAACAAAATCAAAACCCCAAATTTTGTGTGTAGTAGAAACAATGAAACTTATCCATTTGTTATTTATAAAATTTAAAGTGCTTCTACATTGTTATCGATGTTACCAATTTTTATTTATAAGAAAATGAGTACAATTTTAGTTTTTATGTGGTGGCTGTGACAGATAACATTTATCTGTTCGTCTTTAGTTGTTGAAGTAATCAGGGTATAAGTCTTGTGATTTATTTTTATATAATTAATTGATTAATTTATGAAACTGTTTTTACTTAAATGTATAATGTCGTTGATGCAATGAAAAGACAAAATTGTTAAAATACGAAGAAATTTAGAAAAAGAAATTTAATTGTCTCCAATTATTTATAAAATTGATTATATTTATTATTATAGATAGACTGATTGTTAATTCGGTCAATTGTAGAGAAAGTAAATGATTAAATAATAATGTGTTACATGTATGCTCTTTTTTGCCCATAGTTTAGAAGGAAACGTTTTTGTGCTTCAATATTTATTTATTTTACAATTTAATTTTTACAGACCTAATAAAAAAAAAGAGACAAAATGTTAGTGTCAACGGGATCACAGCTTTTTGCTTATGTATTTACATATTTACTGAACGTATTAATCTTAACTATTAACATCATACAATTACACATTAGCATCTACATGAGTTGCATTTTAATAAATAACTTCATATACAGTGGCTTTCTTGTCTCCTGAACCTGTCACAATATATTTGTCATCGGCTGAAATGTCACAGCTGAGTACACTCGAGGATTCTTTCGACTGCAAAAACATTAAATCAACATTTCAAATCAACACAACAAAATAAAAGATTCTTACCTGGAATATGCTTGCTCCGTACGGCGTTCTCCACGCATTCAATAAATTATCCTTTCCAGTGGAAACAAACCATTTACCACAAGCAGCAAACCGTAAACTCAACACGCAACTTTCGTGTAGGTGCAATTGATACTTGTCCGGTTTTGATGCATGGAGGACTTCCACATTCGAGTTTTCCATTCCAACGGCAAGCCACTCCCCAGTGGGACAATACCCCAATGAGAAGATCTGAGAGGTGAAGTCGTGTTGCTGTAACTGCCTGCCTTCTCGTAAATCCCAACTTCTTACAGTATTATCTAAACCACCTGTCCATAACTTCGTTCCTTCTGCCGAAATATCGATACAAGATGCGCCATCTGTATGACCTTGGAACTGCCGAACAAGAGTTTGATTGTGCAGGTCCCACACTGCTATGTTTCCATCAGAACAACAGCTAAAACAAACTTTGGAATCCGGACTTATCGCTAATGCATAACAAGCAGGAGCACTAGAAGTAAGTTCTGCTTTGATTCTAGGGGTTGGACTAGCTAAATCCCAAATGGATAAATTGCTGGCTTCACCTCCAACTATTAAGGTTCTGCCATCAGGGAGCAACTTAACCGATCTAATGTAATTGTCTCTTTGCTAAAATAAGAACAGAAATATTAGTTTGGTGAAAAGGGCGTAGTTGAAAATATTTACCAAGCAATCCAATTGTGATACTGGACTTTTTGATCCTGGTTGACTGATGTCCCAAACTTTTACGCATCCTTTACCTCCTGTATATACATATTTTGTAGGGTTAGAGATTGTAACAGCGCAGACTACTTCGCCATGGCTTAAGGTATTGATTTGGCGCGCATGCCTTGGAATACCTGGTCCAATAAGTGCATCGGCAGGAAAGGGCACCGGATTCATGTGTCCATCAGGAGTTACATGAAATGAATAGGCCCTGAAAGTTATAAATTATTTTTTATATTGATAAAGAGTTGTCTTTGGGTCGAGAAGTAAAGATTTTGTGATACTGGAAGAAAAAGTAACAGTTATCATCACTTTGTCAGTCTATTGGGGCAATTGAATCATATGGGGTAAAGTTGAAAACTTTTCTTGGAGATTTTGAAAAAATGATGTAAATTAATATGATGGTGAAAATGTTATTTCTTTTTACTTTAATTCGCAGATTTTCAAAATTTTGTACTTACGGTTTTCCGCCTGGGATGCCTGCAATACTGGGTACAACGGGAGCACGCATTTGCGAATGAGGATCGTATCGTACTTCGAGAGGTGGTCTGGGTCCATAATTGTTAAGTGTTGGTGGCATATTATTATGTAGACCACCGTACCCTGCAGCTGCCGCCGCAACGTGAAGATCGTGTGGTCCGCCTAAAAATACCCAAAAGCATAAAACAGACGATCCAAAATCGAAACCGAATTATTTACCATTTGCCATTCCTAAGTATGGTGGATATTGCGCTAAGGGGGGTTGTTTAACTGGTTTCATTGCACTGTTACTACTTCCACTACCGGACGATCCGGAAGCATGAACCGACGTGGGTGTGACTGATTTTGAGATGGGAGTTGTAGGTTTTTCGATTTCGATTTTTTTGGCTGAAGGTGTCGACGCATTGCTTGATGTGCCCGAACGAGGGCTGTGCGCACCTTGGTGGTCCTTTTTTGACGCGGAGAGTTTATCGATGCCGTTTTCTCTCGGAGATGTGGTTCCGTTTGGAGGCGAGATGGGATCTTCAGACGCGTCGTCGACTACTAAATCTTGATCGCTTTTTTCGCCGTCACTATGCTGAAAAACCATCGGAAGTCTTTTACTCTGAAAATATTTAAGTGGTAGTGTCTCCGTAAAACACTAGCCGTAATGACTACTTACATGTCCCATATCTTTTTCTTCCTTTTTCACTTTTTTTAGTTCGGGTTCTGGGGAAGGTCGTGATGGTCTGTATTTCTCTCTCTCTACGGGTGATATCGAACTTCTCTGTAAGGGAAAAGCAAACAAATCGTTATTTACTATTTGATCGTTTGAGGGGTGCAAAAATAACATCTGCTTAGCCAGCATAATATTAAAAAGAGGAGTTTTTCAAACGAGGTAATAAAGTTATTGTGATGGTTTTATTTTGTAAAGGCCGGGTAATTACGAACGCTATAAAATTTTATATCACGTGAAGGATCAAAATTATGATTTTTTTTATTACGCGATAACAAAATTCGAAAGAATATAAAACGTAGATTAAAACTCTAATTTTTTTCGTCAGTTTGGTCAAGTCGACATATTAAATTTCTATCGAAATAAACTAAGCTGCTGAAACAAATAGCATTCAGGGTGGGTCACCCACAAAGTTCGTTTAGTGGTTTCGTCGTCCGTAATAGAGCTAAGTGTAATTTAGTTGGACGTGTTTCCCGCTTACAAAATTATATTACGAGAGATTCTACCGGAATACAAAGGCGTCTGTGTATTTAAGGGAAGTCGCATACAATGAACAAGTTCCACCATATTAACGTCATTTCAAGTCGACTTAAAAAATGCATTTTCCATTTCCTATTGTTGGGAAGTTTTGAATACAAATTATTAAAAAGGATGTTCCCTGTTTTAATGGAACCACATTTTTAAGAATTTCCATTTATCATACCTTTAGAGAAGGTATCTGTTCGTAACGCACTTTTAACTGGTTAGAATTAAAAGCATGATCAAAAATTCTGAATGAGCCGAAGACGAGTTCAGTAAAACGACCTTCTTTTATTCTTTTTCGAACCAAAAATATAATTCGAAAAAATAATAATATATTTTTGAACATCCTAAAATAATTATTATTGTATATCTTTCAAAAATGTATAATCAATGATTTTGGAGGAAAATTAATTTAGGTAAAATGTAAATACGTAATTAAAAACATTAGTGTTTTTAATTACGGTAAACAAAATGTTTAAATTACATAAATTGTTAACATAGAAAACAAATTAATTCAATTGTGTATTTCCATCGGAAAACAAATCTTGTGAAATTATTCATCTGTTATTTATCCAAGCCCAATAAATTTCGCGATTATTTTGTGTATCCAAAAACCACTCAATTGATAATTTTGAGTTTCTATAAACAATTAAAAAAATAACAACCCCGGAGGTATCAATTTAACTCGTTTATCGTTTGAAAAACAATTACAAAATGAATGTTGAAGGTTTCAAGTCATAAATTATTAATTTATGATTAATTCGGTGGGAAATTGTTAAATATTTGTGTATAATAAATAAATTCATGGTAGATAAGTTAATTCCATTTCTTTAATAAATTTTATGGATTTAAGTATTAACGTATTTATTTCTTTGGGGTTACAACAACGCATTACATTATACATCCCTTCTATCATAAACACCAAACGACTGTTATTCTTCCACAATCCTGGATAAAATATTGTAGAGGATTTACGATGTCAAGGGGATAATAGTCGTGCAACGTATATAAAAGCTGCTCTGTTGTGGGCATACATAAACTTGTTGGAAGTGTAAAACCGCTAGGGGGTGGTTGCAAATTCGCACACGTTACGAGGGTGTAAACCGAGTCTCCTGACATTATATTGTCGCTCTCTACCGTCAAATATAGACGACGAGATGATATTTTACTTTTGCAAGGGTTGAATAATTTTGAATAACATCATTTCCACACTGTTGGATTTTGACGATGAAATTTGAGATCAGGGACGCATTTAATGATTATGTATACTAAATAGATAATATAAGGTTTATCGACTTAAATTATACGCATGGTTTACAAGAATTTAATTATTGTAATAACTGAGACAAAATTTAGTTACATAACGGAAAGGAAAAATGTTATAACTTATAACGAATCGATTTACCTAACCAGTTTATCAAGATGATGTCAAAATTTCACACAAGGCAGTAAAGTTAATAACATTAGGAGGTAAATCGTACCTTAGGTAATTTACCATATCATAAATTGTATACGACGGGAAACAGTGATCGAGTACAAAAGCTGTAATCAATTTGTCCATTTGAACTTGGTATTCCATTTCAAACATGTAAATTAGTGTTATTTTCCTCGCTACATAATGCAATTTATTTTTTTATTGAAAACAAGTTTTAGGGGCATTCTAAACACAAATTAATTAATGAATCAACAATTTTACTACTTGTACAACATTTTTAACGGTGCTACTTTATGAAAATATATTACAAGTACCAACCAGTGCTTGATAAACGATCATCTCAAAATTAAATTATGTAGTCTCTCACAGTCGCATGGTTCACATTGCTTCGTGATTTCCATTAATTTTATTTTAATCTCTACTTTTATGCAAAATTAAGTATCACGTTTCCTTGCAACATGTTTTTTACCTTGCTCACATATTTCAAAATATCTTAACACGGTTTCCAAAATGCCCGAGATACATCTCCACTTCAATTAATGCCTCTCCATGGGAGCACACGTTTAATCTTGACTAATCATTTTAAATGTGTTAAGGGATGATTAATTGTTTGGTCGACAAAAGAGTACTTTACATGGGGTTTAATTTCTGCTTCTATCCAACAACTTCTAAATTGCGGTAAAAGACTGCATTGTCGTCGTGGGATTACTTTTCAACGGTTTTGTGAACATTTGTTTGTAACCGAGCAACGCAACGTCTGCATTGCCAATATTTCGATGGATAGTAAAAACGATGCTAGATGCTGTTTTGCTTCATTAGATTTGAGTCTCATCCCTCTTAAGCAGTTCATTACATCACATAATGTGAAACGAAATTCCCGAGTAGACTCCACAATGCGACGAACGTTTAATTTCGCACATTACCAGCGGTGGAATTATGAATGACAAATTGGTTTGTCTTCAAACTAATTAAATTAACGTTGCAGTTTCTCTTGTAATTTCAAAATATGAGCTGTGTGTTTTTGAAAACAAGACAATTATTAGTTTCAAACATCCAAGTATGCTAATTTATATGTTCATCGTTGTGCAGATTTGGAAGGAATGAAATATTTTTAACAATGGGAGGTAAAAATTATGATGGAACAACATTCGTATAGAACTTTCAGAACAAAAAATTCATTGGTGTTGAAAGAACCTCATATACTTGAAAGCTTGTAGAAATTTCGCCACTGCATGAAGATCAGTGATCTATACGGCCTTTGGATTACGAAGCAAAAAGTCACTTGTGTATTTTCCTCTTTTCATATTCATTCTTTCTGTTTGGCTCTCCTCTCTCTCCGAAGTCACAATGACTTACTAATAGAGAAATGGAATGTTGTGTAGTTTCTCGATGCCAGAGTTATGAGAATTGTCGAATTTCTGCAATTTTCACTATAATTTTATACCTATCTGCAATTTTAAAACAATTTAACCACGCTGTTTTCTTGATATCATCTAAATAAACCAACTGCGCTACCGAAACAATCCAGAAGGTAAGATCAAATATATCCAAACTAGATTGCCCAGGTTGTGCGGCCTGAAGGCCGCACAGGTACTGCAATTCTGATTCCTCCCTTCTCGGTCCTTTTACCCTAAAGAGGGTTTGGTGAACCTTATAATTTGGGGACGATTTATGTCTTTTATATTACACCCCGGTGGTTTGCCATTACCTGCCGAGAGAGAGACGGCCAGAATAAAGTTCTTACTTTACTCGGATTCGAACCGGGTATTTAGTGTTCATAGTCAACTCGCGTGACCGCTAAGCTCCGACCGCCTCATAAATTCTGATTAATCAATAGTAATTGTATCATAGTTTGGCCTATATAGTTCGGCCTACGGCCTCGCACTGATCTTTACCGTTGATTAATCAATGTCTTTACCATTAATAAAAAAACGAATTAAAATACAATAAAAAGTCGTGTGTCTTAAATCGCGAAGCTTTCGCTGGTCACTTCTGCATGTCATAATGTTTCCATGGTTTTATTGGAATTAATTTTGACATATTTAATTTTTTTGCAAAGGATATTTTTTATTTTTGAAATTATATTTAATTTTTGTTTTCCGATAAAATAGTATACTCACCTCTACTCGAAAAATGATTAGTTACTGGGCTTACAGCTTTAAAAAGCTCGCTTACGCTCGCTTTTCAATATAGCTGTGCGTCCATTAACGTATCATTTTCGAGGCTCGGCCAGTAATATAGGGGAAGGTCGTACAAAACCGGATAGCTAACGTATGGGACGCTCTGGAACAGTTATGAAAGTAGTTAGCTCTCCAGAGATCGGTGGAATCTATTCCAAATTTAGTTCTAAATTCAATGGAGAAACTTAAAACTCAATATTTCATCAAAAACCCCTGGAGGCATTTAAAAATACAAAAAAGTCAAACTATCCGGTTTTGAAGAACTGGTACGATCAAACCGGATACCAATATAAATAATAAAAATATTTTTTAATTATGTAAAAAATCTTGCTTTTAAATGGAACAAATTATTAAATTTGTATTTTAACATTTTAGCATTAGTTATTCAATATTTTTATGACTGCCAGAAGCACCCCTACATTGCCTACTTGTAATCTGATGAATCTGATACTTTCGAGCTTTTTCTTACCCCACTATATTCATTTTTACCTACTAAACGTTAATTTTAAGTTACAAGTTTTTAAAGTTAACTACAGTTAAAATATAGTCCACTTATTATCAAAATATACCATTATAAAAAATTAAATACCCAAAACAACATATCCGATTTTAGAAGACAAATTTATATCCGGTTTTGTAAGACTCGAAGAAAAAATGTTTAAATGTAAATTTCACAATTAAATTATGAAAAAAAATTGAAAGCAATCACATGCGAATGAACCTCTTTTCATGTACTTTAACATAGTGTACTTCACCTAATAACCACCTTTTCCACCAAAAAGTTTTGATTCAAAATCCACTTGCAAATAATCACAATTCTAGAACGCACTTTTTTCAAACCTATCTTGACCGAAAATAACACATATATGCGGTTCTTTGTCTACAATAAGTTTACTTTCTTATCAAGTAAAATATGCTTCCGCATGAATTCGAGCGATAGCGTCAGCGTTTCTAAGCGAACATACGCTATCCGGTATTACCAGACTATCCGGTTTTGTAGAACTTACCCCTACTATTACCGCACTTACCATTAAAATAATTTCAATTTTTTATGAATTGTCAGTAATTTGATGCTGATATTATAATGTGCGGTCTACCATAAAATTTCAATAGCTGAATCAAATTTTTTTCTAAAAAGATCCATCCCCTTCCCACTAGCATACTTTGTTTAGTAGGACCGGTCCAGCTTCATTGGTCTAGCTAGGGAATATATTTAGTTAGTGTGGATTTTGACAACGAAACCACGGCAAATCTCGGATCCATCATTGTTACATCAATAAGTACAGAGCTTAAATTTTTGGGAAAATCTTGCTTCAACTATTGCAATTTTATGGTAAACCGCACACTATAGCAGAAATTTGATGGCACACTATGGCGGCACTGGTTTGATTTAATTCTAAAATTAAATTTTCTAGGACATCTTTATATTTATTATATCTTGGAGGAAGTGCGAGGCTCGGACCGAGCTATGTTAAACAGAGTGCAGAAATGCGAGGCCGGAGGCCGAGCTATGTTTTATGATGATGAAGAGCGGCCTTACACCTCATCAGTGCACATGTTTACCAAACAAAATGGCCACCCTTTAATTTGTTTTCATTAGCAGACCAAAATACATAGTTGGTTAACGAAAACAACTTGGGGCAGGGATTGATTTGATAGAAATATGACCCTCGGTGAAGAAATGTACTTTTTATCTGACAGCAAACAGAACCTTACATTTTTATACAGAATTTTCCTTCAATATTTCCAAGGATTTGAAAATTTAAATAGGGCCGATGCCAGTAGTTGTTCTTACATCCACTTGAAAATTTTTAATATGCTACCCCAAATCACAGTTGTAATGGAACACGTAACAATTGTTCATTGGTCATACATAATGCAAGGCCGTATATAAGGAGGGTTTCAACTCCCCCACGGCATCTTCTTCTTCTTTTTTTTGAGTTACCTATTCGATTCCGGATGTTGCAGATCCTCCTTGCTAAGCCAAAAAGGCTATACCAGTTAAATGTTAATGGGGTGGTTTCCCCTTGCCTTCCCCATAGTCCACAGGTCAATTTTGAACTTTTTAGATCATTAACATTTAAGGATTCTCTTGGCATACTACCCTCAGTGGTTTGCCATTGCATTCAGAGGAGATAAGGTCAGAATAAAGTTCTGACTTCACTCGGATTCGAATCGGGTATTTAGCGTCCATAGTCAACTCACGTGACCACTATGCTCCGACCGCCTCCCTCATGTATAAGTAATTCTACAGAATTATTAAATATTAAAAAAATATATTATTATTATCATTATTATTGTGTTCTCCCATGGCAAATGTCTGTTCAATATCTACGGGCCTGCCATACTGCAAATAATGTAGATCATATTATTCTGAAGCACTCCCTGACATTTTTCGACCCTATGCGTCAAAATAAAATATCACAGATGGTTGCAGGAACTTAATTTGTCCGAGGCTGACCATCGGCGACGACTGTTTCACTGGTGCCCTCCCTAGTTATTTTTAGTTCAATCTAATTTATAATGCAGACAAGTCCCAAATTTTATAGTTACTCTAGGAAACTTCTAGGATCGACTCCCGGCTGCTCCCCCAAGTACTCGTGCCATGGTTTGGATTCCACGTTAAACAATCCAACTATCCAACAAATATACAGAGAGATAGAACCTTGCATCCACATCTTTGTCTCAAGAGAACTACCACGATGTCCGGACACGAAGGTCAGTTTAAACTGCGGCTTCGTTTAACGTGAGAGTGTTTACAGCATAACAACCGGTAAGCCAGGACACGAAAAAGGATTCGATTTTAGAGCCCTTAATAAATAAATTTTAATAACTTGAACCTTTGTAGTAGGTAGGTTGGTAATTCATTAAAAACCTAATAAATTTATGCAAATGTTAATCTTGCAATTCAATATTAAGCAACCTTTACATGTGTGCGTTGTAAGGTCATTTGATACACAGGGCATATTTTTTTTATTAATTTCGATTTTCGACGATAATATACCGACGCTGCATTTAATGGTTAGTCGCCCTGAGACTGATCTGCAAAAGCCAAGAACCAAAACGATAGAAATAAAATGAAAGAAGAAATTGGAAGTGCATAATAAAGGTTTCGTCTACAGGAAAACGATTCCGAATTCAAAAATTTCCGTCTTCCGCAGGAAGACCAAATAGCAAAATTATGAAATAAAAATTGAGATCGAATAATAAATCACCGATAGGAAACAGACGCAGACGTCCTGAATTTAAATTTCTTGAAAGTTGAATCAAATATTGTTGAAGCAAACATACGATATTACACTTTTTGATTGCAATTTCAAATGTTTGTGTTCCAAACACCTAGGAAAGCTCAAAGACAAGTTTGCTGCTTGTAAATCTTCCATCACTAGAAAAATTTAAATAACACTAATTTTTAACATAAAATGCGACATTAAAAATTTATTCACGTTTTTTGTGTTGACTGCCATTCCGCAAATTGCTTAGGCGTCGTTAAAACTTTTAACTCCCTAAATTCATATACTAAATTAGCAAATTAACCCGAGTTTCCAACGGGGAAACACAATTTAAACTTGTGACAATGCTAAGTAAACCAGATTAAATTTCACCCGCTTCTTCTACTTGCCTCATAACTAAGCTTTAATTAAATACAGAAAACTGCGCGTCTGTGGGGATTACGAAAGCAGAAATTTTCTTGCCATTGACAGCACTTTTTATGATCGTGCAAATGGAAAATTATTTTGGAATAACAAGTCACGTAAAATGTGTAAATGTTTCATTACCCATTTTTGTTTCAGGAATCGGTTGGAAGAAGAGGAATTAGATATGCACGAGAAAGTATTCACTCTACATGTTGTATTTCTTGCACATGGAAGAGATAATTAAAAAGCATTGCTTTAGTTACTTAGTTCATTTCTTTTTAATTAGTAATGTACAGGGTGTCGATGCCTACCGGAGGGTCGAGTTTTAGGTACGGACATGCCGAAGAGGTTATTAATTCCGTGAAATGGAATCGATCGTTGGTCGATTTTATCGCTAGAAGAGTCAAAATAAAATTTTGCAGTGGTGAATTTTTAGCAAACAACCCCTACTGATAACATTTAATAAGATATAGCTTGCAAGTAATTACACAAACGTTGTCAAGGGCGACTTGTATAATATGTTAATTTAGATAATTCAACAAGTGACCCTAATACGCCAAAGCTGCTGTACCATTAAAGTAATTAACACGTTAATTAGTTTGTTGTAACTCCCGGGTGTGAAACCAACCCGTAACTCGACGCTTACGTACTAAACACGAAAAAGCTTTACAAATTTATTTATTTTGGTTAAAAATAAATTAAATTTAAAATTATTACACATCATTAAATCGTTCGATATCAATAAATAAAATCGGTGCCTGAAAATTTCCTTTTTGGGACGAACGAGTGGGTAAAGTGCGGAAGAAAAAATTGAAGCGGAAAAGGTGTGTCGGTTTTATAGACGAACGATTTGAAAATTAACGGATAGAAAAAATATTCGATTTCTGACGATTCGTTTAAAATGAAATCTTTTTTAATATTCAGAAAATGGTAGGAAAATGTTATTTCGTTTTTAAATGTGCGCATATATTTACACGAGACCAAATAAGGTTTTATATGCAGTACTGAAAAGCAAATTCACCCAAACCACAGGATACAAACACAACACTGGCTGCGGTTTTCATGTAAACTCATGAAGCCGTGTGGTTTTGGTTGTGGTTCTCTTGCAAAGCAAGACACTAACGATTGAGCTCGAGTAAATCCACCCTAACAGTAGAAATTGTTAATAAAGCAATTCGTAAACAACCCCGTCGGCTGTTCTACCCTCGAACCATAACGTACACAAGAAGTAGCATGCAAATGAAGGCGCAATTACCAAAATGCCGCGATTTCTACGAGCAAAGCAGCTTGTCGACTCCAAATTATTTTGTTTAGACACAGAGGTGTACGTAATATGTGCATGTTCTGTGGATATATTTAGGGTAGCATTTGCATGCAAGAGAACAGAAACACGATCCAGTTTCAAGTTAACGATTTTGCAAGGCAAATTTATAACGCTTACTGCAATAATTTAAGCAGTACTACTTACAATTTTTCCTTTTATTTTGCAATAAATAACTCAATTAGCGTGGATTTTTATTTACTAGAGGTAACCGTGCACCGCCACTCCATTTCTCACTAAACTCCTATAATACTGAGGGATCATTCCCAGTGGCGTCTCATAATATTTTTACAAGTCGGGGTAAAATGTGAATTGGTTGAAATTGATTTAGTGTTTTTTAAGCAATCCAAGTATTAGAACGATTAGGTACATTGTTTGCATGCGTTGTAGAGTGCTCTGGAAATTCTTGGGAAATGGCCAAGACCTTTGCAATGTATTACGAACTGCAATGACTTAACATACAATGGTGCCAATAACTCCTCATGTTGAAACAAAACTGTCCTCATTCGCCCCACGTTGAAGCAAGAAAAGACACGTAAATGAACAAGTTTACAGTTTCCCATTCCAATAAAACACACTAATCGACTAATCGTTTAAATTCTACCATCTTTCTTGAGCTCTATGGTCCAACTTTGGGAATGCCTCCTCCATTTGTTGAAGGATATTTTTGATGTTAGACGAACATCTGGGACTTTTCGCTTTGATCTAGCAATCCCTTATTCTTTTATATTATATCATACCATATGGTAATCCTGGTCTAATTTTTGTGTTAGCCCTCTTATTTGCTGCGACAGCTTTGTGTGATTCTCGACTCCTAACAGCTCCTCAGAGCAACAAAAGACTGTAATCATGATTGCCAGGTATCCAGATTTAAAAACTCAGAAAGAGCATCTGATATATTAATTATATTAGTAAATGTTAAATAATTTTTCTGTTACTTAATTTTTACCAGACTACCAAAAATGTACGCTTCTTTGTTTGTGCCTCCTCTTTAGAGCCTAAAATACTAAACCACATTTGACGGAATTTTCACTGATTCAGAACTTATTTATCTAAGCTTTATAACATCCTAACGTGACGCGCGTGAATGGACTAGCAAGTTTACTACTGAATCACTGAACCAGTTTTCACAAACTTGAAAATTAAATTAAAAAAAATAAGTACAAAAATACCTGCCTGTAAGCAATAGGCATTTTTATTTGTGTATTTTGTCGAAGTTTATTATTACATAATATTAATCAGCCTTTAAAATGCTCCCAGGAAGGGAGGGTATCCGGGTGTCCTGAAAGACAAACCGCGGTTGATCGAACCCTTCTTTGAGATATTAAAAATTTATGTACGATATTATGAAGGTAAATATTAGAAACGCATTAAGCTATCGAGTTAACCCACATGTTCGGTGTGTATTGTTGATATAAAGAACAACCCCAAAAAGTTGAACAATAAAATAGGGAAGTTACATCTGACTATTATTATTATAATGGAACATAATAAAACGTTAGGGTAAAATGCTACTGTAACAAGCGGGTGCTTAACAGCTGTTGTGAAGTAAGTGAAAGTTACTGAAACAACCCTTAGATGGTAGTCAATGTAATAATAATTGGAAAACGGTGGTATTTATAACGTGATGTGGGGTTGTAAATTAAAAAAAAAAAAAGAAACTATTAGAGAAAGCTAAGCCACGCTGAGCTCTTTGGTAGAAAATGGAAAATCAAATAGTGAATGTTAGTTTCTTCACGTAATTTTACTTGAACCCTTATTTTGGAAACCGATAGCAAAAGCCAATGTGGGTACATTTGCTTTGATAGGATTCGAGGAATCTAATCTTAGAGAAGCATTCCCTTGTGAATCCGACGCTACAGCCGTGATTTGTCACCCCTTATTAAGGAAACATCCCCTGTTTTGCACCCTCGGGATATGTATGTCGACTGACGTGAACCGTTTCAACTGAACTGCAGACGTTGCTCGAGGGTTAGACTTAATTGAATAAAGATATTGGATTTTTAGACTTAACATAAATTGGACACCATTTTGATGCACTATTACATCCCCGACAATCGAAAATGATTTCTATTAAAACTTTAACATATTATAAATTGAAATCAACACGTCATGAATGTATGCAAATTTTAAATTCCTTAAATGCACGCGATTTGAGCTTTGAAAATATATTTCGTTAAAAGCAGCACGGATGAGAATTTTATGTTTGGTTTAATCACGTAAAAGTTATGACAATAAAATACAAAGTGCTACATGCAACATGCATTTTTATTAGTTTTGCATTGTTGTAACAGATTTATTGTGAGATAATAAAAACGATCCGACCAAAAATACAATCGCATTTAAAATTTTACGATTATACTTGGATGGAGAAAAAAGTTGGACACTTTCTATGTTGCATTGTTTTTAAATGAGCGCCGAATACTTTTCCAAATAATTTTTAAAATATTCCAATATTTAGCACATGCTGCTTAAATTAACAATTTAGTTTTTATGTTTTCTCCTTAATTGTTTTAGAAAATGTATTTATTATAATACAATGGTGATTAGTATGATAAATTATACCCGAAATGTAATAAACACCTTGAAATGTGTAAATTTATAATAAATGGTAAGTACTTACGTGACGTTCCTCGGCTGAATTAATTCACACATTAATAAAGACACGAAAGGTATCCAAAAATGTTGTCGACACAACAAGGAATAACATGAAACAAAAAAAAACAAAATTATACACTTGTTTGTGCAGGACCGGCTTAATAAATCGGTGTAACCACGAGAGAGTTAATAAATATTAGATTTAAACGTGAACCTTATTATGAGAACGTCAAAGCAAAGTAAGCTTACAGAACCGCAATCCCTTAAGCCGGCTCTGTTGAATTGGTGAAATTCGTCTAAAACCGAGCTTTCCGCACTCGTCTTCCAAATGAAAGATGCTAGCTGCTGACAAGCAGAAAATCGATACTTCCTCCATTCTCCAAGTTTGAAAAAATGAAAAACCAACCCAAAATGTTTACGTATTTTACAGAAAGTCGTTACATATGGAGAGCGGTAAGAAGCTCGAAAGCACAAAACGATTGAACGTGACCGAGCAATTGTTGGCCATAAATATAATTTATGCCATTTAAAGTAGGTGGGAAAAATGTTCCCATTTCCTCGTACGACTTGAAATTTTGTGGAACAAAAAAATTCAAAGGATTAGCACGTCCACGCAGAAATATTGCCTAATGACATAAGAAGCTATTCATTCGTTCGTCGTTTCTAATTATCTTAAAAGATTTATTCGACTAACGCAATTAAACGTGAAGAAGCTGCCAAAGAAAAACAAGAAAATATATCCTAAATTCCGACGGGAAATTCTCGGAGAGCATAGGAAAACCACTTAATGGAACTTCGTCATCCTTAATTTGCATTTCGTGCTCTTGTAAGCATCGAAATTTTTAATCGATAAGTGAGGAAGACACGACTGGCGTGATAATAAAAGAAAAAAAAAAGATACTTACCGCTGTTTGATTTGACATCGTCGGGTCGATGTAAATCAGGTTTCCCTGCCAACATAGAAAGCGGGTGTTGACCAGGGGCACCTAAAGCTCCCGAGAGTCCTAAAAGACTTGCCGCCGAACTTGGTGGAGCACCTGCCAAATTGGGGTGTGGCATCATAGGTAACGGAGGTGCAGCAGCGTGAGGTGGAAGCTGTTGAGCATGCATTTGCTGCAATAATCGTGGAAGATCAGGCCTCTGCTGGTTAAAAAATCACAAAAAAATTACAAAAATAACAGTGGTCAATTTGATAAATTGTCTTATTCGAAAATGAGGCAAAAAATTGCGCAAAATATGTTGTAAAGAATGGAGCTTTTGTTTTGATTAATTCCTTCCATTTACGATGTCGCTATTTTAGTATCGCTTTATCTAAAACACTTGAGAAAAACAAACACCCGACATATTTTCTAAAGAACGACAAATAAACTCTTTTGACAACCACAAAACGTTGTATAAGTACATCAATTTTGTAAAGCTTCATTACAGAAGAAGGAAGTTTTTATCGCGAAAAAGCAGTTAATCTGGAGGGAGGTGGTGCTGAGCATAATTAATTAAAATTAATAAAATAATAAGGTACGCTAAAAAGTTGGAACGCTGCTGGAAGCTGGAAGGTACAGTCACCAAATATGAACGCGACCGAGACTTGAGAGTTGCAAATGTAGTGTAAACACAAGTTCAACTTTAAATTGAGCGGAATGGATCTGAGAGGCACGTGACAAGAAGTTATATTTTTATCGGGGTGGAAATGCGTCGGACCAATAATTTTGTCTCAATTTCTCTTTGCTAACATTTCGGCGAGTTAACTGGTTAACTGCAACAGCCATTATTTAAAATGCGCGCTGCTGAGAGCTTGCAAATTGATTTTTTTAGCGTCCCTTGCTTCGCTAGCAGAGGAAGCCTTTCTCGCTGTAGATGATGGATTTCATTATAATTACATTTTTCCAGCTCCGGAGTTGTTTGTTTAATTAATTGAAAAACGCTCTTTTTGGTCAGTTTTAATGGTGTAGTTACGATAATATCGGAGCTACCCAGAGTTTCTTTGCGGAAGTAAGATTAAGACTAATGATGTCGATGTGATGTTAGGTACATACAAAAGGGACGAATGTGTTTTTAGAAAGTAATATTCATCAGCAGTTGTAACGCGGATTATCACAGTATCAAAGGATTTAATTGCATCAAAACGGGAGTTGTTATGGATGGAGTGTGAACCGACAAGCACGGGAAACAAACAATAGGAAAACACGTGCTCGTACATCCCCTGCTTGTTCTCTCCATTACCACGCTACCCCAAACGCTATATACACCCCGCATACGAATTACAAACCCCATCATGACGTGACGCGATACGAATTTCAATTTTCAGCCAATTACGGTTAATGGCTAATACACTTCGTTGCTTGATTAGGCGGGATGGATTGTCACGGTAACATAAGCAACGTGATTATATTATCCGATATATCGACGAAGCATTATCTACATCGAGGGTGGAAATACTTTACTTCACCGTAGTCGCATTTTTAACGGATAGAATACATCAAAATACGCTCTCGCCAACTTTTACGAACACCAAAACAATAAAAGTCTTATTTACCCCAATTATTGAATTAAGTTCCGTCATGGTCACTGACTTTGCCCTCTCCACCGCAGTAGCCACTTGCTGTTGATGTTCTTGACTTAAAAATGGTAATATTTGTGCTATTATCGCACTCAGTCTCTTGGCAATTTCAGTCTGAAACAAAAAAAAAACATTAACGTTTCATTAAAACCAAATTAGTTTAAATTAATACCGGTACGAGAGAGACTTTTTACGAGCACTCGAGAATTAACTCGAATAAAATCTTGCAAAGAATATTTAGGAAAAAATAGCGTCTACAACAAAGATATCAGTTCCGGAAGACGAAAAAAATATAAAATCAACTCCCAAAAGGATGTAGCGAAGTTCGTCAGCAAATCGATAACTTCCAAGACTTTTTACGCCATTCTGCAAAGCCTATTATCATCAAGGCGTTCCTGATTGATATCGTTTCATTTGTTTCCGTTCTTACAAACTCCGGCAACGTAATTACGTATCTTACGTTGTGCGCTGTTAAAACCCTTCGGGTGTTCTCACACCGCTCATTTATTAAAATGACCATTAAATAAATTGATGTTATTTAGAGCTCTTATTACAAAATGAGAATTACACTGGAAGTACATTAAGTAAAATTAAGTAAGAAGAAGAAAAACTATACGCATTATTTATCGGAGACGTCTGCCCAAAATGGAAAATTCCTCGTCGCAAAAATTGCTGATGCACTAATTATTGCAATAGATCAAGCAATTGCATATTGTGCCATGATGAATGTATTGTAATTAGTCATAGCATGTGTCGGCGGTTTTGTGGTTAGCCTCAACAGTAGTGATGCTTTGTAGTGGCTTACCAAATGTATGTAGTTTAGTGACCATTACAACACGGCCGAGGTGGGATAAATTACACATTTATTTTGCCCCAGTTAAAATAATTGTTGAAACTCAATTTTGGTCAAAATCTGGATCGACTCGTTTGAAAACGAAGCCGAAGATCTGATAATGGTAAACATCTTACGATTGTTTTCTTCCCACAGCTAAAATGACTAATTGTCTCGAGAACCATTAGATATGGACAATTTTCCACTTCGGAAGCTGTCATTAATGGGAGCAATATAACTCATGTAACAAAATAGTTTCAAAAATGTGAATTTTTATATTATAACACCGGAGAAAATAAAAAATAAGTGTTAATAATTAGTAAGTTTCGTTTCCGTATCCCTCTGAGCGTAAAAATTTATTTTTGCGTTAAATTTAGAAATTTTTATGTTTTATTGCTACATTTTACTTACTTAAACACGGCATAAAATTTTTAGATGATTTAAATGCATTTCTTATGTAAATTACAATTTTAACTTTATAATTAGTTGCTTAAAAATGCAATTACGAACCAACAATGGGACATTAACATACAAAACAATTTAAATTTAAAAAATATATGTACGGAGTTTTTCGTAATAGCATTTATATTTGATGGGTGTTTTACATAACGAATGGTATGTAGATATATGGAGAACATTTTTAAACTTGATAATATAAAGTGTAAATACTGGGACGTTAGTTTTGTTAGTTCAGCAACTCAAATAATTTACCCAATAATAACTACAGCCGACAGTTTGTTTTAGGTTTTACTACACCCCCCCCCTCGCCCTTCGCGTATTGGGAGTGTGAGGAACGAAACATATTGTGTGCAGACCACGAAGTGTCAATATTTGATGTATAAAGCATTGGATGTACTATGTAGGCAGTAGAGAACTCTCACTCAGACTTTGTTATATTATACTCTAACGATATAACAAACACAAGTTTTTATATTTAATTATAATTAAAATAAAGTGATGAAGGTTTTATTTGAATTCGTTAGGTGGCGCTAACGGCAACTAAAATCGTTATACGGTACACATCCGCGTGATTCAATTGCACGTTAACTACATACCTCTGCACGAGTGGAATTAGGAATTACTAAAATTAATTTGAATGAAATATGATCACAGTTGTGTACAAATAAGTATAACGTAACATGTAACCTGTCAATTAAGACGAAATTTACGCTCACACAATTGTAAAAGTAATGTTAAATTATTAATAAACTTAACTTATTTGTCCTAACGAAAAAAAATAAATGAAACTCAGCACGAGCTTGTTCGTAGTTAACTCCTGCTGGGAATCCTACGATTGATTTTGTATATTTAAATTGGCCAGTGGGCTAATGAACTAATTTTATTTGATCGTAAGTAGGTGTCGGGATACTTTATGGCGCTCGTGAATAATAAAGATGTAAAAAAAAATTAAAAGCAAAAATGTAGAAAATAAAAAATAAACTTCAGTTTTCTAACAATGACCAGCACGTGAACAACAGAAAAGTGCTAATAACAGCGGCAATAAATTCTCCCTTTTGTGTAGCTCAGTGAGTTCAGTCACGCTCTCTGAGCTACCATAACGTAGAGTAAATAGCAATACCGATACACGATTTTCCGTTCTTGAAGGCATGGGAAAAACGAACTCGAAGTAAATAACAAAAGCTCCAACAAAATACTATCGCAAAAAGTAGCATTGTTCACGGTTACTGTAATTTACTTTCAATTTACGTACAAATAACCCACGATCTATTTCTTTCCGAATTTAGAAATATTATATTTACGTATCGGCAATAAAAAGGAAGCATGAACCCTATTGAAATGCGACACCACCTGGCGAGCCAAGCTCCAAATGGAATCAGTTCCGGACACCCTTCAGATCAAATCATTATATAATCAGACATTTATTTCGACCCTTCATAACCGCAACCCCTAAGGATTTAGCGCAATCATTGTATTCATAACGCTTAATCCATGTTATTCATTATGTTATCAAAAACACGGCATATTGCAAAAGAAGGGTGGTTAGTTTTTGTTATCATTCCTATTAGATTAAATAACCAATTCAAATCACGAAGAAGAGAGAAAGCAAAATTATTTGCAGAAAACGAATTTTTGGAAAAAATCGTGCACGAAATAACTTGAAATGGAAGTTTGGGGATGAAAAGCAGATGTTTCCTTTGTCTTTATTCGGTTGAGTGCACAAAATTGCCAAACAAGAAATTCATTTTAATTCTGCCGACGTAATCAGTCAATCTCTACAACTAAACAACTATGTGGTACGGTCGAAGATGCGGTGCTAGAACTTCTTAATCCTTTAAGGGGTGAGCTATTGTCAGCAGATCCGCTGAAATTACTCACTCAAGTTGAGGGGTGAAACGAACATCGATTTGCACGGCTCGTGATCACGTCAGTAGCCACTCGCCCTGAAGCTGAATGCGGCCTTACACAAAGGGTGTATCTTACCCTCAACCCTCCAATTTACCGAAATGCGAACGAGGGTGGCCAGTGGCGTGTAACGAACGAACGTGAACTACAACTGTTGACCAATTATTTTCCTACTCGTGTCGTGTTGTGACCCAAAAGCTTATTATTTGTAAAATTTAAGATCCACAAAGTTAAGAACGCTTTGAGTTGACCACAACTTATAATTAAAGCTTTTAACAGTTAAAATAATGAACCAAATTTGTTCCCCATTCTGTGAGTTAATAATAAACTAACTTGGCAGGAAATTGTATTTAATAACTGAACCAAATTGTACAACGGAACTTTCATTACTAATTTATTGGTTTTCAAAAAATAATTAAAACAAAATGCTATTTAAAGAAAACCGCAATGTGTCAAAATTAATTAACCTCCAAATTTTTTTGTTCTTGTAACATTTTTTCTTGCAGCTGGGGACTGACTAATTCGTCCTTTTTAATATTTAAATAGAAAGCACTTTTAGCCTGTTTTGCGATTGTCACTTTAGTTTCCCCTACTTTACGATCCAAACGCTTCCTTTTTAAAAATTGTGAAAAATTGTCAGAACGAAACGCTTATACGTGATCGCTTTCAACCCCTACGAGTGCTCCATATGTCTCATGATTTTAATTTATGACGTACCAATGTTACCCTATACACCTCAAGTACACGATATAAATTTTAAAATATGAAATGTTGCAATATCTCTTATTTACCTCAATAATGTTTACTTTCCAACAAAATTTTAAAACGTTTTCAAGTTAAATGGAAAAATATATGAAAGGGTAGTTTACATTACTAAAAAAAAAACGTTATTCAAAATTAATCTTGCTTCTCTGTTGAATCGGCGAATGATATGCTTACCAAGGTACAACCGGAACTATTGCATGTTGCCAAACAAAGATGGCGTTACTGATTGTAATATTTAAATTACTCCATAATAATCGTTAAATAAGGAATATTTATGATACGTTGGGTCGTAATCTCGTAATATATCCAATATTTATCAATATATAGCGCAATCTATTATATTGTGATATTTATCAATATATCGAATATCGATCAATGTATTATTATCGAATACTACATTATTAAATATTTTTTAATGCATCAAATAGTAGATATATCGAACACTTATCGATAAATCAACTGATATCAATATGTCGATATATCAAAAAAAGGTTGACAGCCCTTTATTCAAATTTGGATATAATACAGGGTAAATCAACAAAACCTAAATTCCCAACCAACGCAGCAATTGAGCGTTCCAAACAAGCTGATTATAACAATTTACCAAATTGAGTTTCAAATTAATTCGGTAATTCAAAAAAAAACGACATTATAATTTTCTGTCTTGGCAGTTAATTGCTATATTTAAATGAATTATAATAAATCTGATATTAATTGCCCCTACAGTTTTTTTTTGTAAATATTAAGTTATTAATGTTAGACAGAACCGGCGTTAAAATTCTTGGTTCGCAATTAATATACGCCAACACGAACCTTTTTTTAGCGAAAGTAACGAGGGTGAATATTTAAAAAGGCGAGTCAGTAAATTCGTGCTGGCCTCGTTCATTGTACACGCAAAAATTGAGTTAAAAAAGTGCATTTTCGTGTCTCGCGATTGTGTAAATGGAAAAAACTGAGAACAATGTAACAGCTTTAAAATTGTATATATTTTTTGTAAGAAAAATAAATTATAATTAATTTTAAAAATTACGCAATAAACAAAACTTGATTACGTTACATAATCATTTTTAAACTTCCAGGTTCGTGATTTATGTTTATAAAATAAGAGTCTCACATTTTGGGCAAGCGGAAGTTTGGTAAAATAAAACAGAAGTGATTCTGATCACTTTAGTTTTGGAATTATTTTCTGACGAGGCTTTGCTCACAAAGGAAATTATTTACATGAATAATTAATTACCTGCTTATGCATTTCCACGTTCAATCCGTATGCCATTTCGTAATACTGAAACAAAAAAAAGGTTAATTAAAAAATGTATATCCAATTATTATAACAAAATTTAAATATTCAACAATTGAAGTTAGTCAAGTGGATTATCGGTGATCATTAGTGTGTTGAAATATTATTTTAATAATCATGATATGCATCCATTAAATATTATGTATTATTAAGGCTGGCGAGCACTAAATGTTCTCTGGTACCCAGGTATAAAAGGTGGAAGATAATATCAAACCATGTCATGCTTTGTAGGTACTGCTGATACATTAATAATGACCGAATACAACTACATGACGTACATCAGATATGGATCAACGATCGTGATTATGAATTAGAAAATTACATTTATTTTCTGCCCCGAAGATAAATAATTAACGCGCCAATTAAATTTACTTGTTTTTCAAAATTTTGCCCTAATGGAATTAGACCAGAAAATTTAGAACGAAGATGTTGCCTTACCAGAACAAGAGTCAATCGGTTCCCTGTAATTTAATTATAGTGTTATAATTACTTTAGAGGCCATTACACCCATTCATTTCTTCGTGAGATTTAATAAGTGTTCTTTCATCTCGTGCTTCAAAAGGTGCTTGGGATTCCATTGAATAACTCATGCTACGCTGATGGTTCGTAATAACGTCTGGTTTACACGCACGTTTACTAAATTGTCTGTACATCGAATAATTACTTTAATTAGTTTGAGTCAGCGCTATTCTAAGTAAATATCGTTTAATTGATTTGATACAGTTAATATAATATTATTATGTAAATTTGAATTTCTAATTTCAATTATTATGCTAGTTTGATAAGCTCATATAATTTTGTATTTTGTAACCGCTTGTGTGGTCGTTCGGATTAGTTGTTATGTTATTCATATTTACTTGTTTTTGGACGTGTCCGGTGCTATTGAGCGGATTAGCGCTCTCCGAGCAATTCCCGTAACAAATAATTATGGCTTTTCCCAAAGATTTTGATTTTCAACCAACAATTCTCTCGAATGACAAATTTAATTATAAAGTATTTTTTCCACAGTTTGCATCGCACTATTTCGCAGCGAAATGATGTAAAAATGTAAACAATTTATCTTGCCCTTCGATATTGGTTAAACCAAGTGGAAGGTTATTTATATTGAAAATGTATTTCGTTTAATGTAGAGGAAAAGACTAACTGAGATGCTTATATCACATAAAATGCATTTTCAGCAAATGCATTTTCAAAAAATTTTTATTAGGTAACAATAATTAATAATTAGGTAACATATAAATTCAAATGGGTAGGTATAGCTTTCCTTTCCTTTAGAAAAAGAAATCTGATTTCAAATCCATATTTAAAATTTTCTATTAAAAACCATGGAAAATACATTGCTCGAATGAATTTGTGTATTAAAGCCAATAATTTTCTTTAAATTTTTAAATGGCATTGGTGTAATCAGCCCTTACAAAATCTACAAAAGAATTATTTTATTGAAAGACTGAAATGGTGGATTATTATTATCATAGGATGCTTTAATGAAAGTTTGCATAAAAAATAGTCTAGTCAGTGAAGGTCGATGATATGTACTTCCGAAGGTGATTGAATCAAATCAAAAAATGTATCAATAAATGTATTTTCAATATTTATATTATGTATGGTATCTTTCTTATTTGTAATATAAAGGGGTCTGAAATGGGGTAAGCAAAGCGGAAGCGATAGTAAAATATATTTTGATATTTTACTTATTGCAAAAAATCAAATTCCAAGAGCTATATCACTGATGATATTGGCAAGACTATTGGAACAGCCACCTCACGATAAACTGACGTTTAAATCAACAGTTCTCAATTCTCGATGTCAAAAACAGCCCGCACGTGCATTTAAGTGCCCTACAAGATAACAATGTGTGTTAGGAGTGTCAAATCACCCTTTTGATTTTAGCTTTTCACATGAAGAATAAAGATAAAACTTCACCCTCGAGGATTGAATCACTCAATCTTCTAGTTATTGGTTGTATCATGGTCCATCTTCTATCATATTATATTTTGAACTGAACTTGTTAATCAAATGAAAAGACAATCCATTTCTGTTTCAATTCAAGCTCAAACCCCAAAAACGCCATTTTTGTTCAACAATTGCTAAGTTTTGTATGTACTATAGCTAAGAGCATTTTAAAAATTGAGAATACTTAAAAATGAGAAATGGGATGAAATTAAATAAATCCAAAAAGTACTAAAATAAACATAAATTAGTCGTTTAAATAGTGGGTCAATAATGACCCGGTTTTAGTACAGTTTGAAAATTATAGTGGTTATGTGAATGTCAAATGTTAAGAAAATTTCATATGTGCGAGACCATAGGTCAGTTCCAACAACGATTATTTCCAGTAATATTACTACAACGCAAGCGCAATAGATAAAAAGTCATGCGCAGAAGACAAAAAGTGTTGCTTTTTATCTATTGCGCTTGCTTTGTAGTAATATTACTGGAAATTCCTCGTTGTTGGAACTGACCTCATAGGTCGAGCTAAGTGCATCTTCACAGAACTCTAGCTTTTAGGTTTAGGTTTCTGTCTGTCGTTTGCCTGCATAAATTTTTTTGGGATCTATTTTAACCAACTTCCAAATATAATTGAAATTTGGTATCCAATTCAGTAGAGAAAAAACATTCGTAGGCCCTAATTTGCGTATTTTTAGGGACGTAAGACCACACCAAACTGCTCGATGATACGTCCGCACCTGATCCAGCTTCCATTTATGAAAATTATGGAAAAGAACAAAAATTCAAAAAAACAGCTGTAAAATAAAGATAATGGCGTAACAAATACGAAAAAATTACATATTATGGATTATCGTCTAGATTCGTACGTCACGTTCATCAGAAAAATTATGATTGGTTAATTATGAATCAATCAGCGAGTTTTTATTTGTTACTAGCTTAAAATAAGTTAAAGTGCGGCCTTCAGGCCGCACAATCTGTCCAGTCCATTAGTGCAGCATTAAATAAATTTTGGTCGTCATCTTTAAAAGGTTGAAGACTGTTTTATTTAGCCCTGCTGATCGTCCATCCAATCCCGTATAAATTAATGGCTGTGGTATTAAGTTTTATTGGACTCTCGTCACCATATAAAACTTAAGAAATAAAAATTCAGTATCAGTAAAATCCAGTATCATACAAAGTAACTAACCATTCACATTAATATTAAATTTTTAGAAGCACCTCAAGCACAGCCTACGATCCACCTACTCGAAACATAAGTGGCTTCTGTAATGTTTACATATCAAGAGAATTTAATAAAAGATTAATGGTAATGATAAT
Organism: Rhagonycha lutea; assembly: GCA_958510855.1. Taxonomy (NCBI): domain Eukaryota; kingdom Metazoa; phylum Arthropoda; class Insecta; order Coleoptera; family Cantharidae; genus Rhagonycha; species Rhagonycha lutea. The sequence goes on from OY294037.1 coordinate 11,220,707, forward strand.
TTGCTTACATGTATCAGAATTTTGATAAATAATACTCACCATAACATAATGCCTCTGGATTTCTATTTTTTCACTGGCCAATTTTTCGCATTCTATTTTTAAACTGTAACAAAGATAAACAATTACAATTTTGGACATAGAAGCTTTACCCCAACAATGTTGCATCATAATCTCGCTAAATTTGAATCGGCAACAAAGTACTCGTCAATAATGAGGGAAAAAGTTGCCCCGAAGCTAAAATTTAGCTGAAGTGATTCAATTCCCCCACGAATAAAATTTTAAAACTGCACCCCAAAAACGAAAGCTTCACAATCAATTAGGCGAGATGCAAAATACTTTTGTGGGCCTTCCCGTTATGCAAAAATCCAATGCCCCGAAGGTTTTGAAAATAAAAATGTTGTAATGTACTTCCGCGCATCTTCTCATTAGATCGATACCGAAAGCAATAATAGCCTCGGGTAACGATACATTAAATTATAGAGTAATTAATGTGAAAGTATCTATTTATTTTACATAATTGATATGATAATTTGGTGGCTTTTTGCCGTAAGTTACAAAGCGACTAACAAAGTGTTAAATTATTCATATTTTAAATATTGTTTCGTGAGCTAATTATTTAATAATCCGTTATTTAAATATTTACTTCTTTTTTGTTTGCATGCTACTTACGGAAATGACGTATTTTAGAACAATTACATTAATTGTGTCTTTTTAAATTTACTGCTGTTACACTTGGCGTACTTTACTTTCTCTCCGTATGTATAATTTAAATAATAAAAAATTGTATGGTGTACTTACTTGTGGTATTGTGCTTGGAGGAAGTTAAATTCTTCTTTTATTCTGTCACAAGAATCGCCAACGGTAAATTTGAACGGCTGACCAGCTTGTGGCGGACCCTGATGGAAAAAAAATTTTTTGTTAAAGTTTTGTTCCGCATGGAAGTGTAATACAAAAAAAAAGAAGATACGTCAATAATTATCAGCATTATCTAGCACCGTTTGTTCACGATTTTAATAAACAATGGAACAACAAATACAAGATTAATATACAAAAAGCAAGGATTCAAAACAATTAAAATTTAAAACTGGAGGGTTTATTTTATCCATGTCAAAAATGTGCTAATTTGAAGTTCGTTGATAATTCAAAGCTTTCGATAATTTCAAGCTCATGGATAATTCAGGTTTTGGTTTTATCTACATTGTATGCGTGATATACTCACGCAATATTTATAAGGTCGACGTCCTTATATATTATAAATATTTCGCAAAAAAATATGGTAATAAATGTAATCTTATGCAGTTTATACAATTATATAAAAAAAATCATAATTCATAGATAATTAAGTTAATTGTTCAGACAGTTACAATATTTCAAATGTAATTAATAAACAGTAATTACATAAAATGTAAATGGGTTAAATTTGCATTTTATTACTATCGCTATTATTAATTACCAGATGGTTGTATCAATAGTAAAATTATCATAATTGCCGATTCTATGGTTGTAAAGAGGCAATAGAGCTTCTCAAACTTTCCCTAGTTTGAGATGTGGTCACCCATCCAACATACCAAAAACAATAATTAAATTTCACAACGAAGAGTATCAAATCGTTCTTTTGAATAACTCGAAATCTTGCAAACCGCAAGCTGTGAGTGAGTTCCATGGAAGATTAATGCGTACATTTTCTGTTTTTATGGCTGGGACATAATACAGTTTTTGTTATATCAAAATGATACGCTCCATTAGGTTGTACGTTAAACGTTGTGTGGTCTCAACTTGGTGTTTATTTTAAAAAGCAATTTCGAAGCAGTAATTTCCATTATTTACACCGTGGACGATGAATTAAAAATATCGAAAAAAATTATTTAATGCACGCTACCTGACGGTCACTCGCTTTCGATGATAAATGGATAAAACGCTTGGTATTGATAATAGCAGCATTTTGAATAAACAAGTTAATAATGGGGGTCAAATATTTCAATAATAACAAAAATTGTTGAGAATCAATATTTATACAAAAATAACGTAATATTTATTTTATAAGAAAATGATAAGCAGTTTATGCACATTGTACACATCTAAATGAGCAAAAATAAATATTTATTGTTAATAAATATAAGTACAGTGGGTAAAGTAATAATTATTCAGCAAATATGCCCTTTATAATGGATTCGATTTACATTATCAGCAAGAAAACGCGACCATAAATTTTTAATGAAATGCTTAGCTAAAAATAATTAACCACGCCTGCTTTTAATTTAAAGAGAATGATTGCAGAGATCCTTTATTTTGACCAACTTTTGTGCGTTCCACACCCGAATGGTACTTAACAATTTGCTCAATGATCCGAGAAGTAATTTCTCCAATTAACGACCACACTTTGGTTAATCAAATAATTTAAGATAAAATTACAATTCTTTAATTGAAAGCGTACGAGGTTTACTTTGGACAATAGCGACGACGAGGATGAATGAACGAAAATCGACCACAAACCATAACTACTGGCGTATCGATATTATTCAAGTTGAACTATTGGCTGCTTTCGCTAAAATAATATTGCACTAACGAACGAACGCCTTGGTGTATGATGAATTGATTAACTTGGCGCAAATTAACACAGGCAACGAATTAATCTCTTGCAGCTGTTACATCAGGTGCAAACTTAACATTGTTTAATGAGTCGTTTTAATACGACATTGCCAGTAGCTAATACAACATGATGAAGCTGCTATTTCATCCCACTCGAATCGAATTGCACTTGACTTTTTTATCTTCCATCTTAAAATCGCCTCGTCGACAATTAAAAAAAAAGAAGAAGAAATAAAATCGACCACTTGGCACCCCAAAGCCACCACGTGAAAATGTTCGAAACGTCGGCCTAAATTGGAGAGTTGAATAAACATTAACAACCCATACAGTCATCAATTTCAATTTCGATGTTTAACATTGTTCAGCAATTAATCAACATACGAAAAACACTTGACATTTGTTTGATTAGCGTTCCAATCTACATTATCCATATCATCATCGATTAACGTAATTTTTGTAATTCGACCGAAAGTCACGAAATTACCGAGCGTTCTAAAAAATTAAATTTAATGACATCTATCACCGTCCGTACTTTGTGCATTTCGTGAAATGGTAGCATGCGGGGTGCGTTATCACGTTATCTTCCTACTATCAATATTAGCAAGTCGGGCACGTTATCCGCCAACTTCCCTCATTGTTTTCAATCTCAAAACAACGAACAGACACGCATAAATTTCCATTAGCAGTCACGCACTCGTTCAGTACCAAGTCATCATCAGTTCAGCTATTAGTTAATGAAGATTTATTACTTCATTTTAAACGTTTTATGCAGGTTGCCTTTGTTAGAAATTAACAATGCATGCCGCTTTTCATTTTTCAAAAACTCGATGAAATTATTTAAAAGCTGGAAGTTTCATTACCGTTCGTTCATAGAATCTATGTCGCAAGGTCCTGATGAGACTCATAATAGTATATGGAAATCATCAACCTAATTGGCTTGTCAATATTAAACGCAAGTTTATAATAGTAAACGAACAATGAGTAGAGATGACAATCAACAGAAAGCAATTATATACATATAACCCACTGTACTACATCGTGCAAAGCCAATCGACATTTCAGCTGTCATATAGAAACCACATAATCCATTATTTATAGGGTTGTCGATGAACAGCAAATGCGCATTAATCGATCATCATTGTTTGTACAATTTGCAATATTGACTAACGAATTAATAGCGACATAAAAAGGTACACAGTTGGAATGCCCAAGACCAATTTATAGACTGGGCAAAAACGGTAGGTGATGCCAAAGGAAGACAAACTTGTAGTACTATCTCCAATTTAAAAATGTTGAGCGAGAACTCAACAATGTAACACATTTGTAACGAGTTGCTCGTAAATATTTAAGCCAAAATTTCCACATTCCAACATAACCGATCCAGTATACCAGCAAGTCAAGTGAAAGACTTTTTGGAATACCCCGAATAGTGATTACAATGCGGTGTGGATACTTAAAACATTATTTAAGCGCATTTCTGAATACCTCCGACCAAAAAGACAAATATGCCGCTCCTAATTCAACATTTTTCTCAGGCATTGAAGAAGCAATTACAACAACCAATGTAAATACATCGGTTTATCTCTCAACCACAAGTGAAACCGCTTCATTCTTGGGTAATTTGTTTCGAAAAACAAATCTTATGTCAGGATGTTTAAGTTTTCAAGTGTATCTCGTCCCATTTTACAAAATTCTTGTTATCAATTTCCGAGAACTGCGATTTTATCAACAAATTTCCCATCGATTCAGTTTAACTAAATTAGCAATTAACTTCCTCGAGGTGGTTCATTAATTATTATTTATTCAAAAACAAAAAAAAGTTTTAAAATATTTTGACAGTCGTTAAAATACGGAAATTTATTACCCAAGAAATATTTATGTAAATATTTAAATTTATGTACGCATTTGCAAAAATTTAAACGATAACACTCACCACAGATAAAAATATTTATAGAATTTACCAAGTTTTAATATTATGAGAAACAATAAATCGATTATTATTGTCCTTGCTTTAATTTTAAAATGATATTGATTGCTTAATTGGCTATTTGATTTATTTATGAATAATTGATTATGTTAAAACAATAGTATCATTGATTGGACGCATAAAATCGTTCTAATGAAACACCATCATGGTAAAAAAAATTCAATTTGACTTATTTTCCAGTTTGCGATGCTCAGCTCTTTCCAAAAAAATATGAAAAATTGTAGAAGGTCTTCCAAAATCCAAAATCATCGAGTTCAATGTTTGGCTGCAAATCAATAGTAGAAACCCTAAATCCGTTTTATTTTAAAGGCCAAAGCTAGGAAAACACGGTTCAAGTTTGAAATTGCAATACGGCGTTGTGGTCGTGCGGTCAGAAGTTCGGTGGTTGGAGCTTAACCGGAAACCTTGTCTTGGATAGCCAGGAGGTGCTTGCATACCACACACTTGCATTAATGCACTTAATGGCTTTGTAATAAAATCACCATTAGTTGAAAAAATATTGACTTTGTATTACAGTAATAAAACCAAACATTAAAAGAAATACAAATTAAACAGAAAATGGTTTCACAATTTTTTTCGATAGCGCAAAAGTAAATATTAGGAAATTCCACTTTTTAATTCACTATAATTTCTTTAATTGTCTTCAAGAATGTTGGCTAGACTGTTATTATTTTTAACGACAAACACTTGGAAATATGAAGATGATGAGTTGCAAGATATCCACAATTACCCCAAGGGCTACACTTGCGAACCTGGATTCGCTACCGCTCAAAATAGGTACAACAAATTAAATAAAAAAATTCTTTACCACAAAAAAACAATCTCGTAATGAAATAAAATTAACAATTAATGCAGAGATCTAATCGAACGCTGGGAGTTAATTTAACGAAATCAATTTTTAATTAATAAGTTTGCTGTTCTCTCATGGGTGTTAATCACGAAAACATTTTGCATACCTGTTTCTGTAATTGAGGAATGTAATTATAAAGAAACAAGCACTTAACAGAGTTGTTAATAAATTTTAAACGAAAACTACATTCTCCTTTTTTCAATCCAAGGTTTCTTCCAAGTTTTCGTGTTACGATTTAAAAGTTGTTTGGTGTTTATTTTATCTTACTTACATTCTCCTTCACGCTGGTACTTTTTATTTTTAGAGCCTTTTATGTCAGAACTGCGGCAAGTCGCGTGGGAGAAAACATCTCATGAAGCATGTGTTTAGGTTAGCTGTTTTCCTACTTGGACCATAAATATCACTTCTCGAGCAAAACGAAACGAGTCGTTTTTGTTGCTCATTTTTAACTAAATTTGAGGTTAGATGAGGTACTACAGTTTTAAGTTCCACTGTAGATCCAAGCCTCATCCTAATTATCCAAAAACCGGTAGCTAAATTAACGTTTCGTGATTTCCTACCATTAACAACACATAACCGCTTCATTTTCTTAATATTCCGTCGTAATTTGGCCAGAACAAAGTAACACAATTCTTATTGTCTTGACTAAATACTAAGAAAAAAATTAATTTAATTAGCCTGCTTTAAGTACGATTGCAATTAAAATTCCACCTGCTTTCTTGAAAAATTAAGTGACGTGCATTCGTGTCATTTTTAGGACAACACCTGCTAATGTAGTTTACCTGAAGACATCAACATTTTTCTTTGAGTAATGGTCAGGTAAATAATCCTGATAAACGACCACGACTAACAGGATGTAATTTTAATTATAGAGATCCAATTTTGGCTAATACTGTCCATTAGAAATCGACGTGTTTACTAAAACGAACATTATTATTGTTACGCTGCAAATAACAAAAGTACCCAATGTAATAGACATGTTTAATGATTGTTTAAATGACAATCATCCAAGTGTTACCGTTCCGCTTCCAAGGATCAAATAGAAGTGGAATGATAGCGTTGAAATAAAAAGCAGAGTCAAATTAGTTACGCTTTGTTATGGTGAGAAAACACTTAACCTCGAATACAATTTTGGCTGCTTTGATAATTTCCAAAACAAAACATTCTTGCGCACGTTTCGTGCCAACAGCCTTCTTCAGTCACGTACTATTTATTCAGTGAAAATTTTCGATGTTATTCATTTCCAACCGTTAAATTAACTGGCGCCCAATAAGACTAAACGAACGTCTGGGACATTATCAAGAAACCCATCAAAATTTCTTCACGACAAATTATACCAATTAAGTTAAATATTTACATCAGTAGAAACGATAAAATTTATTGTTTTAATTTAACAATTTCCGGGGCACTTTTCCGGCTCTTAAGAGAAAACGTGAAAGTATGGTCCCCCCCAAGCAGGAGAACATTTTTATTATGACCCAAATTTCGTGAAAACGAAATGTGTAAATTAAATAAAAGTATTGGTTTAATGGCGAACAATTAAACTAGAAATTTTTGAAATAACTTCAATCAAAACACATTAAGTTTGAATCATAAACACATTAAAAAAGTTTTTACGACTCGAGTTGAATTAAGCTTGAGAATCATAAAATTTCTATAAAAGATAGGAAACACCAATAAGTCGTTAAATGATCGTTTAAACAAGCTCGCTAAATTAACAAATAAAACTTTACGATGTTTCGGACCTTCCAAACATTTGCGATTTAAATTGCTATAATCGAGCACAAACAGATAAAAATTCCGGCACTCTTTAACATATTTAGATAAGTGATCCGGAATTCGTTTATCCATTAAAGCCACCGGGCGCGTTCAAACAGGTTTCATCTATCTCCACACAACAGAGATATACAATAATACAACTTTGTATCATTATAATTTATTCGACATCTTATCGTTTAGTACACATCAGTTTCCTAAATTAACATCGATATAAAAACAGTACCCAAATTATAAAAAAGTGCCACTGAACTTTTCAATATGTGTCATGTTTACTTGTTTTTTACCATCTCGTCCACATTCCAAAAACTTTTATCTATTAAAACGATCATCAATTATAGAAGTATCATGGGACCGCTCCAATGTAGAAAATTTAATGAGACACCATGTAGGTTTCGGAGACGGTCCAGCAGAAAACCTGCAAAAAATTGTTCCCTCGCTGGAGGATACAAGTTCAATTTACTGTATGCCTCGTGAATGTTCTGTCACTTTTTGTTTCTAATGGAAATTTTTTGAAAACTGTGTGGTTTGGCTTCGTAACATTGAATCGAATATTAAATTTTTCAACTTTCGAAGTTATCGAAGAATAGAATTGGCCTCTCCTAACATTATTCAGAAAGGCCATTAATCGACCGAAATATACACTAAAATAAACAATAGCTATAGAGATATCTTATATTTCCTACTTCAAATACTACATAAATTTTGACCAACTCTACCCAAAGGTCTGACAATCCACTGAGAATCTCATTAATCTATTGTTGATCCAGTCTATATTAATAGACCAATTAGAATTTCGTTAATCCATTCATGCGCATAATCTCCACTGTTCATTTAGAAAAAATTGAAAATAAAACTTGAACTGTTCTTGTGGTTTATATTCTCGGTCTAACAATGGGATCATCTGTGACCCGATGATTGACTTCCAGTTAATTTTTGGAATCGTTACTGAAGCCAAACTAATTCAACATTACAGTTCACTAAAATTGGTTATGGTTAACACAAGACTAATTATGAAATATTCGAAGATCTATTAAAAAATCGAAGTTTAATGTTTTAATTATGCGTGAAGTTCTAAAGCTATTCAAGCGCTAAGTTTTGATACTCGTAAAAGGTTATTAGAAAAACTCGTAATTTTTAATTACATAATAAATATTGTAAGCACACAACAACAAAAAATACAACAATTCTGCATTTACAGGGCATGTAAATTTTACAAATTTAGGATTTTTGGTATTTAAAAAGTGATACTGAAAGTTTATAAATCAATAAGTGAAGGAAATGAACATGTAAAAAATTTTCATTAGCATTTATAGATAATTAAGATCACTTTTCATTATTAATTTAACATCTGACGTCTTTCTTAGAATAAAATGCGATGGATCATTAGCCACTTTCATCGGATGGTTCATAATTACAGTTATCATACCGGTGGTATATAAAATTTACTATCATTAAAAATAAAAGTATCAATAAGTATTCTATCAACTCTCGTGATGACCCATTTTCACTAATTATAGAGGAAGTTATTAGTTAATGGAAATTCAATTATTTAAAAATTTATAAACCGATAGGTACTTATAAGTTATCACAATGGCTCGCCTGTCCATAAAAAATATTATTTATTATTTAACTAAAACCCATTCTAATACAACAACTTTTTCACAATAGAAAATACTATCAATTATGTATTCGACCTAACAATAATGTTAAAATAGAAACTTAAATGTTATTCTTTACGAACGGAGCTCAACTAATTGTCCATTCCAAAAAGATAACCGGTAAAAAAATGCTAAGTATAAAATAAACGTGTAGGATGAAGAACTTGCTAATTGCACAAGCCATTGTTAACACCTAAGATATTTCAAAGTAATACGACGTGATGTAAATGCTCAAAGGTATCCAAAAACAAGTCGAAATGATGATTTACCTAACGACTTTCTGATGTTACCTCCATTCTATGTTTCATGAGACGCCACTTTAAAACTTAACAACTCTCAAGGATTCCATTGTATCGTTCCTTTGTTACTTTAAAAACTAACAAAATCAATATTTACTTATCATACCGTTCCATATTATTTTTTATTGATTTTAACTAATACGCTTAACTCTAATTTAATAAATAAACTTAGGTAATTACTTCCAACGTCAGTTCGTTTAGAAGCTTTGCTGAATTATTGAAAACATACCTTAATTATTAACTTTCTAGTCATTCCAGTCGGATAAAATACTCAAACTACGGATTTTTATTCGTGTTTATGTTCCGATCAAAATTATCAGACAACTTAAAAATCTAACAATGCTAATATTTATTTAATGATAAACTGTAATCTCCCACATTTAAGTTCGTTCCATCAAATTTGGCATTTGTAAACACTGCAACTTTAAACTTTGGCATTGTAATGGTAAATATTAGTGTCAAAAAAATTAATCACCCACACCAACACAATTTTTCTTCCAGACGACTTCCAAATCCATTACGTAAGTTCATCGCATTCTAATTGCAAAATGTTAAAATGATAATTGGTCACGCATTACGTACGCTAAATTTAGAAAATTATGTGGCATTTGTAATAAAGACAACATTAAATAATTGCCAAGTTTCGACAAGATTAAATCATCACCTATTAAACTACTTACTCTTGAATTGCAAAATTATACGAGCGTTTTATAATGTTAAGGGGTCATTAAGGTTTCCAAAAATGGCGCTAAAAATGTGTCGCAATTTCCTAACCACGACTGCCTTTTCGACTACACCTCGTACACAATATCTTACTAATTGCATTTCTTATCATAATGTAAAGGCTAGTAAATTATTTTTTTGTTTACCTATTTAATTGATAATAGGTATACACAACAGATCGTAAAAAAAAGTTTGCTGATGAACGATCAATATTATCACTAATTTTGTTTGCTTTTCTTACTTATATTAGGCATGTAAAAATTTTAATGTTGTTACAATGTATTAAAAACATCATTAAATAAAATAAAATAACAAAATAATGTTCGTTTGGTTACTATAGCGTGAAATTTTCGTGTTAATGTGTAATTAGGGACGTGTTCAGTTTATTTTTGTCTGAAACGATTGTAAATTATGTAGTTGACGTAAATTGTAGGAGACAACTGAACCAACTAACGTTGTGTGACAAACTTGTTGACCCTCCACCTTTTAAATTTAGACATGCAACCCGAACAGCATAAAAAATGAGTACGTTATTGATGTGTGCGGGAACAGTTACCCAATTTTGATTTCACTATACAAATTGACAGATGTCCGTTACCGTTACGTTTCGAAGGGACCAAAATAGAATATACAAATTAGGGTAGTTTTTTAACACGTTTTTAACGTTTCTACAAGTTCGGAGAGACAAAATTCCCTTCTTGATAAATAAATTTGATTGTGTAGCCAATAGGCGATGTTTAAGTGCGATGACGTAACATCCAAGTTTGAAGATTTATACTATAATTATTACAAAAGTTTATGTAATAATAACCTTTTTTTTTTTGTTATTTATGTTAGCTGTGAGACCAAAAGTAGGCCAGGAGTTCTGGTGTCGTGCTTGAAAAACATAAAATTTAAATAGTTGATAGAAAACGCTACCCCTAGTTTAATTCGATTTTGAAAGGCGGTTATAAACTTTTATTACCTATTAATTTCAAAAATAAAGTAAACATAAAGTTACCCTTGATAAGCAGTAGAAACGACAATCATTAAATAGGGAGAAAACATTTTACAATTTTAAATTAAGGTTTTTGATTTACGACACATCCATCCCCTTGTACCTACTAAATGTAAATCAATCCTCACACCTATCAACAGGGGTTCTTTGCCCTTCGGCTCAAGTACGTATTCATATCAGCTGCTATTTACTACAAAGGTCGGGTCTAATCCGCCCCGTACTGTGTCCAGTTTTAATTTCGGGGTGGCAAATACAGTCTAACCCTTAACAATTAGGAGATCCACATGTTCGTGTCGAATTGGGGGAATGGAAATGTCCATCACAATAAATAAAAAAATTTACACTTTCGAAAGATCCAAATAGATTAAAAATTAATCCGTAATTAGCCTTTAAATTTCCCTAAAAAAAAGAGACCAAACAATCTAGGTGCTTTTCTGCAGAATGGGATTACAAAGGGCTTGTAAAACTAATAATGTACCAATAAAAAAGTCAGTTGGAAAAGTAACAGCTGGAAATTACCTGAAGCTTAAAAATATAATGGTCCTTCCCCTAAAGGTAACTTTTGGGTCGGCCTTGCAGGTTTAGTAAAACTTGATCTAAAAACCCAATTCAAGGTGACAAAACAAAGTTAAAAATGGAATAATTTACCGAAACGTATTTAAATTTCCATTTCCTGTCAGATGAAAACACAAAAACACAGGTGACCAAAAAATGATAGCAGTTAATTAAATTGTTAACTTATTATTTATTGAGGCTCTACACTCAATGCACGAGAAAGCAATTCATTATTTAAATGGTCTTCCTTTCCGAAAGGAAACAATTTAAAATCATCGAGTCATTATGGTTTAAAACTTAAAGTGGCAAAATGTTGAAAAACTCCAATTATAACGGCACCCATATAAATTGTACAAAACAAATACACGCAAACAACTTAAAAATGCCTACAATGCAATTAATATGTGTAGTGCGCGACAAGTCATCGACCTAGTAAGTTGTTGCAAGAATATTAGAATGCTAAAATTATCGCCAGCTACGACTCCAACTAAAACTGAGAATAAATTTGCAGTTAACGTGTATACCTGCACGCGAGACATGAATCTACTTACATAAAACAGCCTACCTACATGCACTTAAACTTTGTAAGACTCGAGATAATCCAAATGGTGAAAACGATCTCGCAAGAGTACAATTCACAAGTGGGAGCCATTATTAACCTTCGCATGGCATACTTATATTTTAGTTACTTAGATGGCATACTGGGGTCCTGTGGACCCCAACGGTAAAAGGGATTAAATCAATAGAGAAAATAAAATTTTAAGACTGATTTTTGTAAGAAACACTAACTAGTGTATTTGTCACTGAAAAGTATAAATAATCCACCTAAAAAAGAAAAACTTTTAATTATATTCGACATTTAGTAAAATATGGCAAATTTCATCAATCAAAAGCAACCTTTTAGTATATAATTTATTTACACAAAACTGAAAAAGAATTTAACCGAAAATTATTCTATACTATAAACTAGACATATGGTTCTATAAAATAAAAAAAAAAAAATCATCATATGTTATCACAAAAGTCTTATATGACGTTTTTAAAATTGCGATTTATTCAATGTAATCATCGCACTCCGCACCTATGTAAATGAAATATAAATTCTTATATTTTGAAATATCTTATTAATTAATTATCTGAAGTTAAAAACTTAACAATTTAGGTAATATTAAATCACTAAATTATGGTTATCAAAGGCCAAAATTACTAAAAAAAATATTTCCACTTTAACAAAATAGTTACGTAAATGGCATACTGGGGTCCCACGGACCTCAAGCTCGCTTCAATCGTATAAAACTTGAAGGGCATACCACAACTAACAGTAGCATAGTGTGTAAAATGTCGTGAGGGTTATGATGCTAAATTACAACGGTGTCGATTTGCCAAAAATAAATATTAGAACATTCTACAGGCTTTTTAAGATGTCGTGGGGTCCCAGGGACCCCAGTATGCCATGCGAAGGTTAAACGTCAAAACCGCCATAATAGATAAACTGGTAAAAAAACATTAAAATTATTGTAAACAACTCGAGATAATGCAACCAAGTGTGGAGGTGGAAATATATCGCATACCAGGCGAGGCCAAAACGAAAACGCAAACTAATTTGGATGAGGGAACGTTTTTAGGTTAAAAACAATCTTGACTCTAATATGGAATTCCCCTCGGCCATTTATGTGACTTTTGAAGTCACTGTGCCCCCTATTCGATTTAATTTTCTTCAAGGGATCCGTATCTTTGATGTTGCGACGTCTTCGGTGTACTATCCCCGAGATGCAAGTGTTTAAGGGGTCCATTGTCACTCATTAGTTCTCGCACTGGCCTAATAAGCGAAATAAAGTTGAGTTTTCCTGCCGCCCATACAAATAGGATGCTGCTCACCCTAATACTAACAAGCGTCACGTTGCATGTCTTAATTGCTTCCTTCTGAAGGGCAAAAATTATGCTGCTTAACGTCCATACTTCATCATCTCGAGGCTTTATCAACAATTATTCTGATTACAACTTGACCAATGGTCCTTTTATTTGAAGAATCCACTTCACAGCGAATTTTGGAGCACTGGAAATATAGAACTCCCCATGATGCATTTCCTCATCAAATTTTATTACTTATAAATGGGCAAGAAATGATCCGTGTATACGTGGAATTCGAACCAAATCGTAAATAATTTGTGAACAACCCGACATCTAAACCAAATGGAAAGACGCTGAAGCCAGGATCCCTGAGATGCAAGTGCGTTGAGACCATTTTACCAGTCATTATTTTTTGTAATGGTAGATTAGAGCTTTCCAGCTGTCCATACATATAACAAATAGGAAACTGTTTGCCCTAATATTAACGAGCACCACGTTGCTTCCTTCTGAAGGGTAGAAATTATACTGTTTGATGACCACTGGGTCTCTCCGGAAACATCATTGTATTTCATACAATATTTCTCCTTCACCATTATCGTTACAGTTCATCTCGGAGCTTCATCGACAATGTTGCTGGTAATACCAGGTTCATTAGTATTCTATCAACGGCCCTTTTGTTACATTTCCCTCCGTATCTTATCGTTAGTATCCAGGCATCCATTTTAAAATGAATTTGGATGTTCGAATGGCTAATAAAGAACTCTTCCTTTAATTAGATTCACACGTCCGACAACCATTTTCGTGATATATTAATTGTTCGACACAATATTAAATTATGCAAAACATGATCATAAAATCAAGCATTCAAAAAGCAAAGTTAACTGTGAAATTTTTCAAGTGAAATAAAGGCCACACCTTTATGATATCATTTGCACGATTTCAAAGAAATTCTCTAAAAGCAAAACGTAGTTATAATTTTGAAAATCGTTACATAATTATAGGTCTGTGTTGCAAGCTTAATCAACGCAAAAAATTTATAACTTCATAATTAAAATTATATTTATTAAAATAACTAAGCAATTATTAATTTAAAAAAATAATAAATTAACTTTTACCCATAATTAATTAAATTAAAACGTCAGGATTGTAAAGAATCCAGTGGTTTTACAGGTGTAAAATTAAAAATGAAAATATTCATCTTTCCATTTCGTCGTAATTTTATAATTTGTCACCGTTACGAAATAAATCTTCCTAATGATGAATGATTAAATTATGAAGATGTTGATTTGTAATGGATATAATCAAAATAATTTGGGTAAAAATTAACGTCGACCCAATAATTAAAATGTTTAAGAAATCGAAGAGTAAATATTTATAACTACAAAAACCTATTATTGATTTTTTGCGTTACCACTATTAGGTATATTGGATAAAGTGTATTTTGATTAATGACAATTTGGAAAAAAAATTATCAGTTGATAACCCAATCTAACCTTGCTTCACCGCATGATCTCTTAAATAAGAAGGGGTCAAATAGATTTCATAACACTATAATTACCAAGTCCAATGATAAAAAAAATTTAAGTTATTCTGAGGTACCATAATTATGTGGTTACCAAAATTATGCCAAAAGCGTCCAATTAGGTCCGAAATGTGGTTTTTGGTGAGAATAAATGAACGTGACCATAGATTTGGTTAAAAATCTCATTTTTCTGTGGTCTACAGGTTCGGGAGGGAGGAGGTCACACAGATCCGTGTTAATGTAATATTTTATAATAATTGAATACGCAGTAACGCCGCCTGCATGTATAAATCTGTTCGTAACGCACCTCTGTTTAGTTAAGTTTTAGTTAGCAATCTAAAGTAGTTGGGAGTCGAGTACGAGACTGCAGGTCGAGCTAAAGATGAGCAATGTAACAAATTCCAAGTAAAACAGAATCCACGTTAAACTATATGTCTCTCGGTTCGTAACGATTAAAAAAAATAACCTGGGTAATCTGGTCCATTTTTTGGCCTCAACAAGAGACAGTCATTGCATTGCCTTGCAGCAACTGCAAATGCGGGGTGTACTGGGTTGAAACCTAGGGAGAGTCAAACTTTCTGATAACCGGCGGTCCCCCTGAGTTGATGAATTGCCATCGTTAATAAAAACCAGGGCTGCACATCTGAAGGCCACCTTAGCAAGCTACCTATTGGAAGTAAAATAACTATAGACCAAAATCGATCTGCAGATTATACTCGCCAACCCGTCTGGCCAGCATGGCTAGTTATGGCCAACAACCTCCAATATTGGGGAGCGTAATCCAGCAGTGGAAAGGAACAGGCTAATAGTGAATGATAGTAAAATTTCACTAGTAAAATATGCATTTTACCCTAAACAGGTACTAAAGCATTCTATTAATTGGCCTTTATTAACCTGATGCCATTTTAGGTAGAGTAATACCGCTAGAATAACTCATCTGGAAACATTGCTAATCTAATTGTAATATATAATAATAGTACGCAATTCTGTCTTTCTGTAACGCATCTTTGATTGGTTCATTTATTTATTACCCATCTAAATTTTACGACCTATAAAATACCATTAGTCTTAAGTGCGAGGCCTCGGGCCGAGCAAAATATGGTTGCCGTTGGCAGACTTGTAGAGCTAGGCAGTAAAGGTACTGTTCGATTCACCAAATACATAAACCAGTGCCGTAGCTAGAAATTTTTATTAGGTGGCCACCCTTGAAATTATTTATCCAAGAAAGTTTTTGGAAGCTCTGTATGGGCTGGGCTGGTCTATGGTTAGTTGGCGCACATTTAAAAGAAGTGGTTGGGCATTCTTCTTCATTTTGCTTCTGATAAATAGGAAACTATCTTCAACTAATATCTATATTAAATTGTATTCTGTGTTCGGATGCCAGGGCTAGGGGGAAGGTTCAAACGAGAATAATAAATAAAAATATTTGTTTAATTATAATATAATAATGGTTATAAGCAAATAAATAGGTATACAAATAATCAAATCAAAAATTACAACGAACAGAACGAACAACAATGTTGTACATGTTATAATAATATGAATATAGTAGATAATTATGTACATAAAAAATATCTGATAATAATTTCATATACTTATTTTTAAATTACAATTGCGTTTTTGCCAGATTATAATAATAAATTAAATTTCGACGAATATATTTTTTCTGTCTGGCAAATCTTGTTCAATTCATCATGAGACGCCCCTGGTTTAGAATTTGTTTGGAATATATTTGAGCGGCAAATTTCAGTTTCGCACCAAGATAAAATCGCTGGAAAGCCACCCCAATCCAGATGCGCATTTGTATTGTACACAGGTAGAAAAAATTTGACCACCCCAAATAAGCGCCCGAAATTCTTTACCAATATTTTATCAATATAGGGAACAATAGACGGCGTGAAAGATAATGATGATAGATGAGCAGAAAAACGGGTCTCTTCATAATCTTTAGATGGCGAAAAAAGTGGTACAAGCCGTACGTGATAATGTGATAAATCCACGGATTATATGGGGAATTTACAATTGAATAGTAACGATTAGGCAAGCTATTAAAACGTGCCGGAAAAAGTTTTAACGGAAATTGGTGGTACTTACCGGATGCCTTGCAGCCGCGGCCGCAACAGCGGCATTCATTCCTGCACTTGGATACATGTTCATCAAAAATCAACATTCATAATATCCTGATAAAAGAAATGCACTGCAATCCACACTAACTACTCCTATTATTAAAATTTACTATTTTCAGAAGCACACAAAGTCACTAACTGCACTTGAGTCACAAGAAATAAATTGGATGAAGCGTGTAAATAAGTTACGTTTATGTAAAACACGTTCTTATGACCAACGTCAATACACGTCCGTACTTGTTAAGCAACGTCAAACAACTGCCGTTCGATGTTACCCCCACCTATATAGTTCCCTACTACTTATACAACGGTAACTTCTGAAAACCACTAACATCCACCTAATATATTAACAAAAAGGTTTACTACCCCTAAAAATCTCTGAGACTGTTTTAATGTTTTCAAGAAGCTTAAGTGCCAAAATAATGACCTCGATAAACTTCAATAATAGGTGAGATGAATTTGTTTTCAAAAATTAATTTTACGAAGAGGTTTAAAAAATGTAAACCATGCATTGGGGTGAAAAATGACGAAACGATAACAAACACAACACCCCAACATCGATAAGCGATCTTAAGGTTTTATGTTGAAAGTTCGTATTTGAAATCACTGCGGAATACGTTGGTCATTCGACCTGAACCGCCGCACTTTTAGATCGGTTGGCAGCCCTCGCCTCCAAAACGATTTCTGCATGTTCGCAACAAAAAATATAAAAGATAAAAAACTACCCTCAAAATGGCTGCCTGGCAGAAAGCATCTCATTTTAGTCGAAACGGGGTTGCATCTGTCTTTGTTCCATCCGTGAGATTCCACTTCATCCTATTTCGCCCTTATAAATATGGCGCCCTGATTGCCAGTATACCCTACTAGTTTCACTCCACGTGGAGTCAAGTGCAATTTTATCCAACATCCACTCACAGCTCGGCATTTTCGGCGTCGACGAATACGAACATCGGTTTCACCAAAACGAACCCATTTCTTCCTGACGTCACTATTCCACACGATTTCGTCCAATCGGTGCGCGCCGTCATCCAATGAGAGAACGGGAAAACTTTCGAACAAAGTGACATGTACGTTGAGTCCACGTGGAGTAACTGTAACGCCATAACGTTGCCTGCAAGTTGTTTGAAGCAACGGAAGAACCAGCAAAATAAAGACCCCACCAAAAGTATATATAGAAGAAAAGATAAAAATCTAGTGCGTCGGGGCGCGGCTCCATTCTAGCAGAACAAAAGGTTTGCTGGCCTACTAGATATTAAAGTTCGACAGGTTGGCAAAGCTTCAGTTTTGTGTACGCTAGTAGAATGCAATTAATTTATTAATGCTTTTTTCTTTTATAAACTGCACCGTTAATTAACGTAATTTACACGAAAAAACAAAACATCACCAATTTAATAAACCTATCGTGAATTATATTTGTATAAAATATTTTAGAAACTTCTAACGTTAATTGAATTTATAGGTGGATAAACCAATTAGAACGACATTAATGATTCAAAATACTAAAATATCAACTCGGGTATTGAAAAAACGAGGAAAATAATAAATGAACCATTCCGTATAATACTAACACTTCTAAAGATTATTGTCTAATTTGTTTATTATATTTCGACATTCCATCAAGTAGTAAACTGAATCTTTCTGTCTCTTCCAATGCTTACAATTTAACCCTCAATCACGCGCCTTCACAGATACCAATCCAATTATTGGTGCCTTCCGAGGGTGCCTTTTCATTTTGAAAAAATCTTAAAAGGAACCCTATAATTTTTTAATAAAAAAAGACTTCATTAATAATACGCTTCCATTAATTTAAGCGTGGGGTGGTTTAGATTTATTGTTATCGAATTATTTATGTTGTATCTAAAAAAGGCTCTATCGATCGTCCTTTTTTGTAACGCCGTAGTAAAGTTTTCAAAACTTTAAGAGTAAAAAATATTTCATCTAGAAATAAATTTGTCTAATTATTGTATGAGTGGGGTTGAAATTTTAAATAAAATTAGGTTAAATGGGTTAAATAATATATTGAAGGTTTCAGAGTTTAATCAGGAAATCATTATTACTTGACAAGTTTCTATCCTATTTCGAATTTTTTAAATCTCATCTGTAGTGAAAATACTCAATGCGGGCGTGGTTAGTTCCTGGACGGGTGACCGTTTGCGAACCCCCCGTGTTATTTCTTTTTTTATTGCTCCGATGTTTTTACTAATTTTAGACCCCTTTGTAGTTCTCTGTCACATATTTTCCTTCTCACTTTGTTAACTTACCCCCTTAACCCTCTCAAATTGATTAATACAATGCGTTTTAAACATTGAATTCACACGGGTAGCCTACCCGCCCGCCAATTTTAGTTGATAACCCGGCGCTTGATCAAATTGTTTTCAAATTTTCGAAAAAAATCACATTTAAAGTTTTTATTTAGTGATATTGACCCTTATAAAATAAATAATATGAATTTGCACCTAATTTAAGTTACCTAATCTAATTATTACTCGTTGTAATTAATGTTAAGGTTAAAATTAGCATTAGGTGTAATTAATTTGTGTCTGACAATTATGTATTACCTACCCTGTGCCTAGATCCTAGAATATCGTTGATGCGGTGAATATTTCAACTAAAAACTGTCAAAAAATCACATTTATTTGTCTACACATGACCTTGTAGTCAGATGTTAATTATTCTTGTACGTTGTAAATTTCGAAAGACTTTGTCTGTCACCCGTAGCGGCAGACAATGTATAATTGTCAATGATTGACAATGATTTAAATCAATTTAATAGCGCCGCATCTAGGGTGTCATAATGAAGGTGGTGCAGGCCATTTGGGTACAGATTTGAGGTGCAAAATAAGCTAGGGGGTTAGTTATCCCATAAAATGAAAAAAATACTTAAGAACAGGCCCAACTAGAGGGGGGGCACTCGGGTATTTGTCCCCGGGACAAATATAAAAATATAAGGCAATATCAAAAAGATGTTGATTTCTATTTTTTTTATTTCATTTTACCTATTTCCGATATTCTATACTTTATTTTTCCTAAATAAAAAAACAAAGTTTTTTATGTTTTCTTTTTATACATGAAATTTTTAAGAGCAAGGGGCCCGCGAAAAATCTTGCCACGGGGCCCGACGTGGCTCTCGACGGCCCTGCTTAAGAATGTGATAATATGAACTATTATGGTAGTTCAAGTACCTCAAAACGTTTTCCCTGACGTGGGGGGCATTTTTAAAAGTAAAAATTTGGAAAACCGAGGGGCTGCAGAGTGCCGAGTACCCATACCACAGCCATAAGCAGGGCTGGGCAGTATCTCAAATACATGTATTTGAAATACGTATTTGAAATACATTTTGTATTTTGTAATTTGTATTTCAAATACATATTTTCAATGTATTTGTATTTTGTATTTCAAATACCCAAAACAAATGTATTTTGTATTTTTAATTTCAAATACAATTTAAAAAATACTGTACAAAATACTTTAAAATCTATAATTAATTTAATTTTGTTTTGATAACGGGTTAACATTTTGATTATGTTATTAGCGATTTTATATCAAAAACGCACAATTAATTAAAATTCTTTAAATTTAAAGAATTTAAGTGCTATAAATGAAATCTCGCTTCGACCATAATTTGAATGATTTCAAAAGATGCGCATTATGAAACCAATGAAATTTTTCTTTCAGTCTTTCCAACCAATGAAAGACATTATTATTAATTAAATTCTAAATATAAATTGATTTACCAACATACTTAAAAAAACAGACCTACGCAGAGGCATATTAAAACACGTGCAAATCTGGCGGAAAATTTTTCAAATAAATTTTTTTTATATTTAAGAAATATAATTAAATACTTCAATATAATGTATTTTAAATACATATTATATTTAATAAAGAACGGCTTTTGTTTGTAAATACCTCGAAAACATGAAAATCTGAAAATGTAATGTATTTTGTATTTGAAATACTGTATCTTGTATTTGAAATACTGTATCTTGTATTTTGTATTTCAAATACTCGAAACAAATGTATTTTGTATTTTGAATTTCAAATACCCAAGACGAATGTATTTTGTAATTTGTATTTCAAATACATATTTTCATGTATTTTGCCCACCCCTGGCCATAAGTAAGAAAGAGATGCTTTTTCTAGAAATTAATTTGTTTATCAATTTTGAAAAGTATTATCGTTGCTTCCTACTGCTGGGGGGTATTCCATACCCCCCAGGCCCCCCGGTTTTACATAATTTAAAGGGTCTTACTTAGCCACCCTAGAAAATAGAAAAATACTTGTATTGTGTAGTTTACGTTTCTAAAAAAATCTTCCACTGACCTGGAGGGTATCTTTAAAAATAAACAATCGGAAAACCGGGGGGACTGGGGGTATAGAAAATCACTTATTGTTGTGCAAAAAAAAAATATTTTTCGCAGAGAGAACAAAAAGGTTATAAGACCACCATTATTTAGCTTCATATAACAAGAAATTATAAGTATTTAATTTTCAATACCCCCACGGCGATGGGGTTGAAAAGAACCAAAAGGTCAAAGGTCACTTCTTACGATAGAATATTTCTGCTTCATTATTTGTTAGATGCTGAATAAAAATTGCAAATTTGTTTTGGATTAACGATGTTTTTAATTGTATAAATAAATATTTAACGTTTAGAAAAATCTTTGTTTCAAAGGGGGACGCCGGGGGTTTACGTAAATGAAACCGCTTTCTGCCCTCGTTACGGCTCTGCAATTTAATTAATTTTCCACGTTGAAGAACAAATAGAATATTTCTGAAGAAAATTCTAACTTTCACATTTTTTTGAAAATTGGATGAACGGATTTAGTTGCCACCATTGTCCTTGGTAGTGAAATCATTATTTATTTGGAATATTGTGCTAGTTCCTTAGATGGAAAATTATATAATAATTTGTAATTGTGTATTTGAATGGCTTTTACATTAATTATTTGTTAATGTACACTGAAAAAAACAGTCAATGAATATTTCATCACGATGATGTAAATAAACCGATGAAATAAAATTCATTGTATTGATGAATCATTCATCATTCTTTAAACCTCATCGATGACTTGGTACAGCTCATTGATGATTAT
The DNA here is from genome assembly GCA_958510855.1 of Rhagonycha lutea. NCBI lineage: Eukaryota > Metazoa > Arthropoda > Insecta > Coleoptera > Cantharidae > Rhagonycha > Rhagonycha lutea. The sequence goes on from OY294037.1 coordinate 11,242,739, forward strand.
TTCATCTCCATGATGAAAATAAATTGATGAAATCAAATTCATTATTTTATCTAAGTTTTTGTACATCATATTGATAATTATCATCATCATTACGATGAATTTCACTTGATGAATGGTGTTCATCAATATGGCGTACCTTTTTTTTTCAGTGTAGTATGTGCATTTCTTGTAATTTTGGTTATGCTTCATTTGCAATCAGGGGGAGGAACTACAGATATACCAAAACCAGAACCTGCAATGAGGACTGATAGATTATCGTAGATTGAGTCAGTGGCGTAACTACCAGTGTGCGCGGTGTGCGAATGAACACGGCCAGTAAAGTCTTAGCGGCCCGAGGCAATTTGAAGTAAAAAATTCTCTTAAACAAGTGTAAAAAGCGCCTGTCCAAGCCGGAAACGGACAATTCGGCAAAGGGAAGCCACCGGTCAAGCTTAGGTTAGTGTTAGGAAAAAAAATTTTTAAATGAGGGAACTGTTAAAACAGATAGAAAGTGCGCTTAATAACTGGAGGGTCTATGAGTATTTCCGTAAGGAAGCAACAAACAGTCTTTTCAAATCCAAATAAACACTTAGTTGGCTTTGATCAATTCTCGTACCTAATTATTAAAAGCAAATATAGTTGCCATGGTTACCGATGATTCTCTTCAAACTTGACACATGGAACCATTGTAGGGCCAAGTGGGTTGGGGGGTCTGGATTTATTGTAGAGAGTAAGATAAACACGTAGGCCTCTAATTCGGGCCCATTGTACTACCTGCGGTTTTAAGCTTCACCCCAATCCTGTCACTCCCCAAGCCACTCCAGCAGCTGGGCTTTGGGAGTATAAAATATTCCGTTTGGTATGTAAAGCAACCACAAGACAATTCAAGAATCAAACTTGCTTGGTTATCAATTTTAATAAGTCGGCTTGTTGCTTACGTATACCTGGGGGGTATTCCATACCCCCCAGACCCCCCGGTTTCACGTCCATTTCAGGGGAATGAATTTGTTTTTATTGGTTCGTATCGTTTGGTATGTAAACTACCAGAAGACAATTCAAGAATCAAACTTGCTTGGTTATCAATTTTAATAAGTCGGCTTGTTGCTTACGTGTACCTGGGGGGTATTCCATACCCCCAGACCCCCCGGTATCACGCCCATTTCAGGGGAATAAATTTTTTTTGGTTTAACAATGTTTGAATTGAATTTTTAGTAAATTGATAATATTACTTAATTTTATCTCATTTTGAAGTGTTTTTCAATTTTCTAGGGTGGATAATCCCACTAAACACCCTAAACTATGGAGAAATGAGTGTGCAATCTAGGGTCTGGGAGGTATGGACAATGGCGTAAATAACTTGGGGGGGGGAGCAGCGGGAGGGTTGATCCCCTTAACTTAAACTGTACTATTTTGGTACCAAATTTTGTTTTTAAATCGCACACCTCTCAATCGAGGGGCCCGTAAAAGCTTTTGCTCCCATATCTAAAATTTGAAGTTACGCCACTGGATTGAGTGAGTTGATTTACAATTGCTGTGCACGCAATATTATATTTATTAATTATTACATAGTGAAAAGTGTTTTTATTGAAGTTGGACTTACCTTCAGATTGCAGCCTAATTTTCGCCTTTATTTCTTAACCTTTTTTAAATCGTTTAATTATATTTCAATTTACTACTTGTTAATTTTCATGAGTTATTAAGATTTGACAATTAAAATTGAGATTTTAAGAATTTTAATTATGATATTTAATTGATCTGCTGATTTAATCTTCTAATTATATTTAATTTAAGTTTAAATTTAAAAAAATTCTGATTTATTGTGGCAATTTGCAATTTTTTCCAAACTTTGCTAAATTTTAGTAAGCATTGGAGCAGTTAAATTTTTCCACTTCCGGTAAAATTATTTGCTCAACTGCTTCGACCTCTAATTTACTTCAATGCCTCGGTTTAGCAAACTACCCATAGCTAACGCGTTAAGTTTGCGGTTAAGTTGTAGACTTATAATAAAAAGAAAAATGAGCGAAATATAGTAGGAGCCAAAAACTCCAGATTTAGCGCGTGGTCCTTGTTGAAATTGTGATTGTGTTTACAATAAAAACTGAGACAGTTTTGGCCACTTTTTATCACTTAATCGTATCATTGATCACTATAATTTAAATTTTACTTGCTTTTTATTTATAGAAAGAACCCCTGGGTACAGTCACCGACAACAAAGAACTCATGAATCCTGTTAAACGCCTCTAATAATAAGAAGAGGTGTTAATAATAAATTTGTTTCTGAGTCACTCAGGTGTATTACATTGATTGTATGAGTTAACCTTTGTTATGTTAAAATCACAACATCAAAGACTACGCCAATAAGCACTTCTTTTCATACATTCGCGTGATCAATTTAAAAAATTTTAAAGTAAATTTCAGAATTGATCCAAGATATTCGTAAAAAGTTTCTTGTTACTTTAAAGAAGTGTTCGTACAATTTCACATTTTCCAACATATAAATCTTTCTTTCCTATTGAAAACAAACAGTCGGTTATAATAAAGAAAAATTGACTATCAAAAATCGATCTAACTTATGACAAAAACTATACATGCTTATATTTCAAATTCTCGCATCCTGCCAACTTTTTAGAATAAGAAACCTTATTTACAGTTCTTTCTTACACAAGTTTATAAAATACTAAATATATTGCACAAGATGAAAACAAATTGGGGTACTTTTGGCCATACCAAAGTTTGGCCCGAGTTTAGTGGTTTCGTTTGAAAACATTAAGGTTATTGAATTTGCTTATTTTTTGAAGATAACTTAGTAGGTATTTATTTTAGATCAATACTCATAAAATCTCACAACTGGGCTGTTTGATATTATCTGTCTATCTGTTAGTAACATAAGCATAAGAATATCTTAGAAAGCTCTATCTGTGTATGTATTTTCTTTGTTCGTAACATAGTAATGCTAGGTAGAACATCTGATTGGTTGGTTCCATTATTATTACCAACCTAACAAAAGTTTAAGTTTTACAGTCGTGAGAGGATGACCTGCAGTACCTACTACATGGAACCATAAGAAGAAGAATTAAGTTGGTTAGCGATTTTACTTCTTGAAAGTAGCGGAATAAGCCCTAGGCTTTCAACAATGAAGTATTTTATATTTTACGGGTGAATTTTATATCTTATTATAGGTAGGTATATAAATTATATCCGTGGATAATAAGGTTTTTTTTTCAGATGAAAAACAAATTACAAATAATATAAACTTCATATAAATCTATGTAGAAGTTGTGGAGAATAATGTAATAATCTTTTATAAATATAATTTAAAAAAAAATGTAATAAAAATTATGTTTCAAATCGAAAAGGGAAGTTCATGGCAATATTTTAAAGAAATTGTTGAAATTAAATATTAAAAAATGTATGAATTATTGTGAAATTAATATAAAATTGTAATTTAAAAATTAACATGCTCTAGCAAATTAAAATGTCAACGATGGATTATTGCGTTTTTCAATGTTTGAAACATTGATTTTGAAACAAAAGATTAGATTAATCTGCAAGGTAATACTGGGCGTATAAATAATTCTAATTCGATTTGTTGCTTTCGTCGTACCCCGTACATGCTAAAAATTAAATTATTGCCAAGGTTTTGTTTCTCGTGGGGATGGGGGATTCATCAAATGGTCTACTTTCGTTATACAAAATGTTAAAATAAAGTTTCATTTCGGGGGTTGACGTGCCTCCAGTGCCTCCCACTGGCTACGGGCCTGTTTCTTGTGATGAGCTGCATTATTATTTAGTATAGTTGTTTGTCTGGTAACTATAACAACTATAAAAAAATTATTACAGAGTTAAATCAATTATAAGAGCTTCACGGAAGGGTAATCATTTCGTCATAATAAAATTTCCCGAATCGTTGGTTCTAACCGTATTCATAAAATTAAATTTTCGCTTGTTTATGAATTATTTTATGCAATATGGGCTGACCAGGAAGAAATTAAGTATGTACATCGAAACAACAAACTACATAGGAAATGATGTATATGACTAATATTAGAATAACCAATTTGATAATATCAAATATTTTGACATTAAACTACGGGAAACTTCTGTAAATTAACGGCGACAAGTGATTCACAGCGCCTCTAACGGCTTGAGATGTGACTTTCCCTTTGTACCCAAGAAAGTTATTTTAGTTAATAGTTACTCAAATTACTCGAACTAAAGCAAACAGATTATGACGTCACACGTGGATTTGTATCTAGATTTAAGTGTTTAGTGAACTAAAATTAACGATTTTCTGTACTTTTACATTTCAAAGTCTATTTTTAGCATTTAGTCCACACGTGACGTCATGTATGTTTCCTTCACTGTTTGAACATCAAGGGTAAGAGGTGACCAACTGTTCTGGTTTAACAAGAACAATTATTCTAGTTTTTGGACACCTGTTCTGGTTCTGTTTTTGCCTGATTTCTTCTGATTTTTTCAAAATACGTAGAAAACGTAATGTAATGTTCTGGTTTTCCTTTGCAACATATTTAAGGATTATGTCATGTGATGGGTTGGTGCAACTGCAGTTGGTCAGGCCAAGAGGGTAGAAAGTGCCTTTGGCAAGAAAATTTTATAAGTAATGTACGAGCAAACTTTTTTTAAATGTTAAATATTAATTTATACAATTCAAAAACATCGATAAACCAAAACAAATTTTACATTTCTTATTCAACATGAAGCAGAAATACTCAAATAAATTTCTTACAGAAATAAGTAAGAAATACTTACTAATGTAAGAAGTCACCTTTTTACCTTTTGTTTTTCAACCCCCCTCATCCCGATCGCCGCAGGGGTATTAAAAATTAAATATTACTTCTTGTTACATAAAACTAAAAAATGGTGGTCTGATCACATTTTTGTTCACTCTGCGAAAAATATTACCTCCGACTCACCGATTTTTCGATTGTTTTACTTTTAAAAATACTCTGCAGGTAACTCCAAGATTTTTTCAGAAACATTAACTGCACAATAATTAATTTTATCTAATTTTTTTAAGAGCAATGTCCAGTGCTACCCCCCCCCCATACAGTGTAAATATTTGTGTTTTCTGTCATTTATTTCAAGGATGTTTCAATGAAATTTAAATAATTGCTAGCATTACAAAATCTTTCAACACTTTTTTATATAAACGCGCTAAAGGAAGTTGATTTATTTATTGGAAAACCATGTTATTCGAAAATTAGAACATGGGAATCTCCCCCCCCCCCCGTCAACCGTAGTTTTCAAATTACGCGATGTTCAAATAAGTAAATCAGTTTCTTTTATCGTTTTTACATAAAAAAAAGTTGAAAGATTTTACAATGCTAGCAATTATTTAAATTTTTGTAACGTCCTGGAAATAAATGACATAAAACACAAATATTCACACTGTATAGGGGGGTAGCAATGGACATTGCTCTTAAGTGAGTTTTTATTTTCTAGTGTGGCTAATCCCGCTATACACCTTAAAATGTAAAGAAACGGATGTGAAACCGAAGGTTCTAGGAAGTATGGAATACTCAGAGCCAGCGTATGGAAATAACGAGATGACTTTTGATTCAAAGTTGATCAAGACGTAATAATTCTTGAAGAAACATGTTTTTGCTTACTTACTGCTTTCCCCCCCCCCCCGGTTTTCCAGTAGTTTACTTTTAAAAGGACCCTCTGTGTTTGTTTTTTTTTTTTTCACCCGTTTTCACCCCAAATCTGTGCGCTCGTGACCTGCGTCACCATCTCTGATATTACTACCTTGTTTTGTTTTAGTGATTACATACAATTCAAACGTTGACATTAACATTCTCGTTAATCCATCGCCTTAAGACTTGTTATTTCCAACATCTGCGTCATTTCCTTAACAGTTTTAGTTTTATGGGTATATAAATATTTTACATCCATTAGGTAGCTTGCTGGGCTGACCTTGTGCCTGTACTCTAGGTTTTTATGTTAATAATTGTAATTCATTAACCCCAGAGGACCACCAGCTTAACGTGAAATTAGGAAGTTATGAAAGAAATTTAATTTTACTGCGAAATAAGGCAATTCTGTCTAATCTGGTTTTGATTGGCTATGCTGTTTCTAGACCACTTTAGAGAAGGCTATATAAGTTACAAATAAATTACATGAATACTTTTAATGTTATAAATATTAAATATTGTTGTGTAAATGTTCAGTTTTAATATTTTCCGTTTGCTCTCGTACAAATTACCTAGAATCTCCAGTTTATGCATTTGCCTGGAGCTAAAAGCACATTCAACACGACCACAAATTGATTCAATTCGATTCAACAAGACTGTGATTATCGAATGCAATAATTTAACGCTTCTAATGCATCAAAACTGATTCCATTTACTGATGCCAATATAACTAAAATTGTTTGATGCGGTTACTAATATTTAACGACGGAAAATTATTTTTCTGGGTGGTAATTTGGAGCTCATTTTATGTTGTTGCAAGATATAAATTTTGAAGCAACCAATCATCAGCAATTAACTCTGCAACATTACTGATCATTTGTCCATTTAAATGTGATTATTTGCAGAAATGCATTCCGAAATTATTTTGGAAATGCAAATAACTACCAATTATCCGAGTAGAAAAAATTACTATAATTACAAGGTATCTCTTAGTATAAAATGAATAAAATTGGTTTCGGGATAGGTCCTAATTAGAGATATTAAATTTCCGATTTGTCTCGTTTAAAATTTGAAGGCGCCAGGTATTTTATTTTTGGATGAATATTGATAGTAGCTTGGAGCACATTTAGCACAGCGCAACGGTTTTCACAAATTGAAATTTCCGGCGTTGCATCGCATTTGGCCAAAATGAAAATGAAAAATAATAAAAGCTTCGATTAAAGAAAGGAAATGGTTTACAGACCACAAAAATTGGTATCGATATTTTCGATAAGAACTCTTACGTCGAGTATTTGAAAGTTTATCTGTTCTTAATCGACACTTTGTCATTATCTTTTTCTAGCAGAATTCTGCTAAGCCGAATCTTCATTGTAGTTGTCACGCGAAAGAAAATATAACTTTTAATCTCCCCTAACAAAATATTTAACACGCTTAAACGAGAACTTCAGGCTAGTTATTTACGAAAAATAAAAGTCGTCAACAACATTAGTCCCGCCGTCTCGAGCAATGTCTTGAGGGCAAACTTTTAAATTACAAAATAAGACGACAAAGACAAAATATAAGTAGTAGCAAAGCAGGGTCCTCGTGTCTCTTAAATATTTAATGCCATTCTTTACTATTGCATCTTGGAAAAGCGATGCTTCGAAAATTCTCAAAATATTTATGTTACTTCTTTATAATTCAACAAAGAAAAACTTTGTTGTAAAAAAGTTAAACGCAGGTAGGTATCCAGTTTGACTTAAACCCAAAAAGATCAACTTTACATTTTTAATGAGCTTATTAGTAAACGATGAAATATGATGTCACAAGGTGTCACTTCTTTTAACGATTCCGTTAGAAAAGCAAAATAGACATAATTAGGATACAACAAAATGCTTCATTGGGTAAAATATTACAGTTTCTCCTTTTTGCCTTTCTTAACAGTGACGTCTTTCATCGTTTCTTGATTCGTAAATATTTGAAACGCGAAGGCATTTCTAAAATCATCTAAAATCTCGGTACCTATACTATAATAAATGTGACATAGGAATTTGAGGTTAGGTCGTCATTTTTGCTAGTGTCCATCTGTTTAGGAAAATAACTTTCCATAACAGGATACATGTTTTGATCTTATTAAATGTCATCATTGGTATACTTGTACAGAAGGAGATTCCTAAAAAAAGGATTCGTAGACACACTAATAATTTTCTTCCACTTGACAATCCACTCCTTTCTTTAGCAAAACAAATTGAATAGTAAAACCGGGAGCCATTTGAACAGAAACAATAAATAGCTTTGTTTATTTTTATTATGTCGCAAAATATGAACAAATGTAAGTAAAGCAAGTTTGCAATGTAAACAAACAAAATACAAAAAGAATCGCCGGAAGCATATGATCCATATCAAAATTTGAAAAACTATTAAATAACAGAGACCTTGTTTATGGAAGCTACATATGCTTTCCATGATCAGGTAAAAAATTTCGACCATAATTATTATGATATTGAATAGATGTGATTAGTGTAAACCAAGATGTCAATGATAGTTGTAACAGCCGGCGTTGAAATAATTATGGTTGTTTGTTTATGTGAACTACAATTTGAATTTGCCGAAAACTTTTTCCCTTAGTATTTTCCAGGTACCAAGGGTGGAATGAGAGCATTTTTAACTCCCTTGCAGTTCCACCAACGGTTTGGAAACCAAAACGAAGACCCTCTCATTACTGAAAGTCACAGTACCGACCTTGCACTCGTTCGGTTGTGGAAAGGGTGCAATTATAATAAATATTTCTTTAAATTTTGTCTGGGGGCCTGGGGCAATACAATATTATCAAATAACACATCATTTTAAACGAATGAGAATAATTTTATTTGAAAAAATTTTAATATTTCTTAAGGCACTTTTATAACACTAGAAGCGAACGAAGCGTCTAATCACGCAAGAGTTTGAAAAAATTATACAATCCTGAAAAGTAACAATTACGTATTCACGTGTAGAAATAAATGGGGCGTTGTAAACATATACTTAAGATAATGATAGTCTCAGTAATTGAAGGAAAGACTTGTCTTGTGTGAACTTATGTATTAAGAAGAAACTCGTCATTCTTCTATAAATTTTATGCATACTTGGTTGTTGGTTCTTTTTCTTATTTAAATATTTTTTATACCAGACAATGCCGTTTAATTATATAGGCGTTAAATTACACCCATCATAACATATTATTAAATAAAACGCTAATCTTCTATTCAATTTTAATTTTGTAACTGCGTGTTACAATCTCAAAATAACAATAATAATGAATTTCTTCATCTTCAAAAAACATAACCTCATTTTATTTCTTGAAAATTGGATTATTAATAATATAAAAGTTTTTATTATGTAATGTGAATGTGAGAACCGAGAAACTTCACTTGTAGTGTGACTTACCATACAACTAACTAATCGGGACCCGTTAATTAGAATTATTCCGTTTTCTGCCATCTTCCTTCGGGCAAGGGGAGAATAACTTCATAAAAATGCATAATATAAGAAATACAATTTTCAGAAATAATAAGTACGACAGAAATATAAAATTCAAGTATGTTTTATGACGCGGGTAGCGATAATTGCTACCTTCATGTGCTATTATCATGATTACTACGGGGTGTGGTACAAAAAACCACTGGACCGAAGCTTCAAGGTTATTCTGGCATAGAAATTGCGTTCACTCCATTATTCCTGTATCTTCAATAACTTTAAGTACCTATAATATACTGCAGTCGATGGGGGCACTTGCTATTTTTTCGATTTCGTCATAAAGAAATCTGAGGTGCAGTGCATTTAAAGCTGTAGGACATCACACAAAATATAGTGTTGAATTTAGACATCTCTTGAGCCACAAAGTTCGCCTTCTCGTTGGTTGTTGGGCTACCCCGTCATCAAACACGATTTTGGAATATATTTTTGGCCCTTCTAAGGCTTTTTAATTCTGATTGAAAGATCCTGTCGTCCCAAGTTAACATTGAATTCATCCCATGCTAACCAGAATTTTCTTTCGGGTCTTATGATTTTTTAAAAGCTTTTACCATAAACTATTCCAACACAGAGAAAAAAAATTTCTAGTATTTACAAAAAATTTTGTACATTCTAAAAATACGGTTATTAATTTTGGCCAAGAAAGGCATTTCTAAAATGTACAATAGTACATTGTATATATTACCAAGAGGGATTAGCCCAGGCTGTAATACATTGTACCCAATGATTTGTAGTATTTAGAAATGATTTGTACATAGAAGAAACGATTTTACAATATATTGTAAAAACATTTGTAGTATTTAGAAATAAATTGTAGATAGAACAAACGATTGTACAATATATTGTAAAAACATTTGCAGTATTTAGAAATAAATTGTACATAGAACAAACAATTTTACAATATATTGTAAAAACATTTGTAGTATTTAGAAATAAATTGTAGATATAACAAACGATTGTACAATATATTGTAAAATAATATTTGTAGTATTAACTAAATTGTACATAGAACAAACGGCTAGGCTTAGGGAATGGGGGACACGTGGTTAAATCATTAAAATAAGGTAAATTTATTTCTCTATTAATATTTATTGATAAACATAATAATATATTATAAAATAATATAAACAATACAAACAAAATAAAAAAAACAAATAACAAAAAAAATAAAAAAAAAATAAAAAATCTCCAATAATCCCTATACTGGGTTGGACGTTTGCTTCATGCGCATTTTGATGAGCGATGAAAGAATCTCATGCAGTTACTGTAGGATGAACATTAATTATAGACAGCTGCGCATCCTTAATTGTATATCGCTTAGTTCTTTTACTGCCATCGCTATCCTTGACAACAGATCTTGTTGTCGGTCCTAATAGGATAGGAAGCAGATAGAGAAGTGCTGCATTACGACCATCTAAAAATTTTAATCAAGTTAATGTTAGTTAATGAGTTAGTATCTCTTCGATACTAAGATTGTCGAATTTTAAGGCTCGAATATAAGATTCATCTTCTTCATTAAAATCCATCGGTTTGTTGTTGCTCATTACCTGTTTTTTTTGCTTGCCACTGGTTGTGGTTTCGGCAGTGGTTTTCTTGAATAATGACTTTTTATTATGGAACTTATTGTACAGTTTTCCTCTCGGATAGAAATTATTACGATAGCTATAATAATATTCCTAAAAAACATTACAACATAAAATAAAATATTTATAACATAACAGTATAATAAAAGGTACCTTCGTTTCTCCTTTAAACAAACTTAGAATTTCATTCGATAAATTGTCGCAATCTTGTGTGGTCAGTTCAAGCTTTTTCTGGATATAATAATCCACAATTGCATCTAGTAACAATTTTCGCACGTCATCATTACTAATGCGACCATGTTGTGTTTTGTAATGTTCCAATACATTTTCCCCATGAACGGACTGACTTTGTTGACAACTAATTGAAAAGTGTAGTGATAACGTAATAATTTCAACATGGCGGGCGGAAACGTAATGTTGAAAGAACGACGCACGCACCCCGGTTACCGCGTGGTAGGTTGTCAAAAAAATCAAAAATCTTGTCTTTATTTATATTTTTTATTTTCATGATAATTAGTAGCGGGTAATTCTTTTTATTACACCCACCGTGCGTTCGAAAAAACTAACGAATAAAAATAGAGAGGAGTAATTATTAAATAAAAAATATGTTTTCTTTCACGAATGACTTTGCCCGATCCTAATTGTTAATATTATGAACACATAAAAAAATTTATGCAATCGAACGAAATAATTAATTTTACGTCGTTTTATTAATTAACCATAATTTAATAAGCAGCCCGTTAATAATTAAATTAACGATCGAATTCTACCGACCACGTGTTCGACGCCGGTTGCTCGGAGCTACGAACTTGTAAATATTTACGGAGATATTCGCTCCGAGCAATAATAGGCGGCAGATAAAAATTGGGGGAAAATCATTTACAATATATTATAACAAAAGGTCATCGTAGATTTCACAAGATTTTAATATATTTGAGAAAAGCTCTGTACAATGTACAAAATTTCATAGATTATTTTTTATAAAATATTATTTTACAATAATAATACAAAGTATTCTGTTTAATTTAGAAATATGTCGTAGAAATTCTAATAAGTGTTATTTGTATATATAAGAAAAAGTCATCGTAAATTTCACAAAAAGTCATCGTAGATTTTACAAAATTTTAATATATTTTAGAAAAGGTCTGTACAATGTACAAAATTTCATAGATTATTTTTATAAAAATTATTTTAGAATAATACTACAAAGTATTCTGTTGAATTTAGAAAAATGTCATAGAAATTTTATTAGGTGTTATTTGTATATACTACAAAAGGTCATCGTAGATTTTACAAAACTTTAATATATTTTAGAAAAGCTCTGTACAATGTACAAATTTTCATAGAATATTTTTACAAAAAAGGCTTTGTAAATAATATAATTTTTTTTTCTCTGTGAAAATGAATGGAATGTTTAGATAAAGAAATAGTTTTTGGAAAAAATTGGTTCCGTTGAACAAAATCTATCATTTTGAAAAACCTAAGATATCTGTGGGGAGCAGAGGTGAACTGCCCCCTACGGACTACTGCTTCATTTTCTGTTGTTCTACTGCATAATACGGCTAAAATGGGTTAAATAATTTCCAAAAACTGTAAGAATTAAAAACCCATTATTTCTCGAGGAAATGGATGATAGGACGCATCCACCTTTGGAAAAAATTGTTAAACGAAGGATGTCGTACACTATAACCATATAAAAGCTTCCTACAACTTATAAATCACATTATTATCAACACTTCTCGTTATCGCACAAAAATGAAAGGTGATAAAGACCCCAGATGTTATCATCCACTACAAACTCTATCGAAAAAATGAGAAAGAATTAAAAGAATGGTCTAATTTCCAATTTAAGTAGTGGCAAAAGTGTAAACCTGCAAATAACTTGCATGCCCAAAATCGCCGAGAGACAAATACCTGTCTGCTGGTGGAGCAATAAAATAGACGAATTCAGAAGAGAGTGTAAAATTGCAAGAAAGAATTACTGCAGGAGAAATAGAGTAGCTCAGAAGGGCCAGGAAAGCTCTCTCATCAACGCGACGCTGGAAAATTCATGGAAAATTCTGCTGGATGGCCTGAATCGAAACATATGGGGTAAAGACTACAAAATAGTCTCTCAAATAGTAATCATCACTATTTCATTTTTCACTTCTTCTTTCTTCTTCATTAGCGTTTTTATTTACATCCATTTTTGGATATACGCCTCTTCAAGTTCTCTCAATTTAGAACTTGAAGGTTTATGCCTTACCATTCCACGCTGGCCTAATGCGGGTTGGAATGGATCATAGTCCACAGATCGATTTTGAACTTTTTAGATCACAGCACATATCCGACGCAATCAGGATTAGAACCGCGGTTTCCCGCTCTCGAGTTTATCCGTGTTTGATTTACGCCATATAAGTAAAATCTTCGAACGATTAATATTTCCAAGACTTAGAATCGAAATAGGCGTGAGAGGGGGTCTTGCCAAAAACCAATTTAGCTTCCTAAAGAAGAAATTGACATGCACGCTCTAAGGAGGATAGTAGAAATTCTGATGAAAACTAAGAGCGGCACTAGGAGGACCAGAAAGTCAATGGTGTTTAACGATAGTTGTCAAGAACGCCGTTAATTTTACTGGATGGCAATATATCCTACAAGACCTGGAAAGGAAAAATTGGGATCACTGCTGTGGTGGAAATCTTCTACGATAAGGTGCTCAGACTGCCCCTCTCACCCAGGGAAAAATTGGTGGGATTCGTCGATGACTTAGCGCGGTGGTGGTGAAGGCGAGCACAGCATCAGAATTCATGAAAAATGTAAACAAAACCATAGCCAATATCCACAAATAACTTCCAAAAGACTGACGATAGTTCCCGAAAAGATGAAAGTGGTTTTGACCATAGGTGGATGGAAGAAAGCGCAACCGTGGCCACAAACTTTGAACCCATATTACGTTAGTCTGGTGGCTGAGAGAGCTTGGGTTGTAACATCCATACCGAATATGGCAGGACCATCAGAGTGCAAACTCTGCATAATGCTGTATGGAGCGCCATTATGGAAAGAGGTACTGGAAAAGATAAATGAGTAGAGGTACAGAGAAAAACTGCCCTCAGGGTAGCCCGAGGATACAGGACGATCTCCACCGACTCTGTACGGTCAGTGGCTTCACAAGTACCAATCGATTTGTCAAATTCGAAGATCTTAAGTGGAAATTTACCGAAAGTTACCTGGATCGATGGGACATCAACGAGGTCGACAGATAAACGTACCGACCACTTACAAGCTGACGCAAATGTTGACTGGACACGTCTGTTTCGCACAATATTTGATTAGGTTCAAGAGAACAATGACCAACCACTGGATAGGAAGACACGGAAAAACACACAATCTTTAAGTGCAGGATTTTAGAACAGAAACCGAAAGAGAACTAGCTTGCGGACTCATGCTAGACAACCTAGTAGGAAAAAGCTCGAAAGTGTGGAAAACTGGTCCATTGTAGAGAACATGGCAGAACAATAATAGGCATGAAGGGAAAAATTGGACCTTAGCACAACTGGGAAGGAGAGGTGTTGAAAGGAATGTTCCAACGGCGAATCCCGGCTCTCTCGAATTATGTAAAGTTGGTGTCTTCGGACGTCTTGGAAAATCGGTTATGTGACGTTTCGCCCCCGCCGTTTCGCCCCCGGACGTTTCGCCCCCGACCGTTTCGCCCCCGCCGTTTCGACCCTAAAATAATAAATAAATTAAAAGTCGAAAAAAAAACAGGTAATTTTAAAATGCCCAACAAATAATCCATATTAACTATCCTTCCATAACTTTCTGCGATGTATTTTTATTCTTTTTGAAATTATACTATAGTATGTTTTGTTTATTTTTGGTCTAACATCTAATAATAACTGTGAAATTTCATATCTCTTTAGAGCATGTTCTTTTTTTAAACTTTTAATAAATTGAAAAATGTTTGGAAATAAATTTCTGCAAGTGCTTTGAAAACCGCGATGCCAGCCTTCGATGTGATCATTCGTCGTGTGACGATCATTTTATGGTTCGGTTATATCATTATTCCACATTTCAATAGAAAATTGAGGAGCTCGTCTGTGTTCTGTTTCTTCGTCCTATGTAACAGTCTTCAAAATAATCCACAATGGGCAGTGCATCTTGAGGAAAATTTTCGTCTTCTACGAGCGCGTCGAAATTGTCCGCCACTGATTCCACTGGGATGAAAGCGAGCGCAGCAATTTTTCGAATCCATAGAGCGAATTCATGTGATTGATTAACCCCTAGCCCTAACATAACTCACTAATAGAGGAAGTTTATTAAAAAATGATAAAAATGTTCTTAAACGTGACCAATAGTAGAAATTAACACAAAGTGTGAATGTAGTGTAAAACCAAACTTGGTGGCGAAACGGCGGGGGCGAATCGGCGGGGGCGAAACGGTTGGGGGCGAAACGGTTGTGGGCGAAACGGCGGGGGCTAAACGGTGGGGGCTAAACGGCGGGGGCGAAACGGTGGGGGCGAAACGTCCCCATCCCATAGAATACCCTACAAGTAACACGTACAATGTCAATTTTAGTGTGCTTTTAATTGGTTCGACGTATGGATCTGATTTTCCGAGCGAGGCTGAAGGCCAAATAGCTACATCAACTATTCATGAGATGCCCAATTGTAGTTAGTTATCTAATATTTACCTTGGGAAGAAACTGAGAAAATGTATGACTATAAAATAACACAATTGAAACAATATAAAATTTAAATTTAAAAAATTAACGAGCTAAGCAAACACAATTAAATAATGATAATAATAACATAATAGCTAATAAATTTAAATCATAATGTTATTGCTAGCTATAATTTATTGTTAATTAATTATAATATTTTAATGTTTTATTAATTTCCATAAGCTAATACGTGAAAATTGGTGCGAAATCAGCATGCTGCTCATAACGAAATTTTTCAGATAACAGAGCTTAGTAATTTTGTATTGAATTGGGACCCATATACAAAGTTTTGAGATTGAAGGCCCCAAAATGTTACATAATTTTATATTATAAATAAATAAGTACAATAAGTGGCAAATAAATTGGACTAAAGGATCTAAAGGATTTGATTAGACCAGGATAGATTACTACCAAATTACTTATTCATCCATATTTTAATGATAATAAATATAACAAAATGGAAAATTTTAATCAAAAAAGACCCAAAATACTGTCGGTTTGCTCCATTTTTATCCCAAATTTTACTGATTAAAGGCAGCCCTTGTGGAATTCCACTCCTCTCTTTACATGGATATAGTTTCCCTGATGGTTTCTGATGTAGTATACAAAACAATCGTTAAAATGTTAATAAAAATTCTTCTCGTTGATTTTCAGTTATAAAATCACATTTAGATCAGACCAATTACAACCCAAATGAGATTTTAATTTAAATTAAGAGTCGTTTATCTTAATCTTAGCTGTAGGGTTAATTAAAATGTATTAGAATGTATTTGAACAATTTATAATTATGAAAATAATTGTTATTGTAAAATAAATGGGCGCGAAATTGTTAATCTTAATTTTGATTGTTTAAACAACCTTTTTAACAGTACTCGAAAATAAATAATAAAATTATAGTCAGATAAAGCTCGGAGGCGTGCAAATATTTGCTTGATGTACATAAAGACAAAAATCAGGTTATACAAATAATTTGATTTAAACAAACAATATAAACAATAAATATAATTTGATTGTTGTAAGTTTTACTGACTGAATTATTTTTTTATAATACATACAATTTTTGTATAATTTACTCTTCAATATGTGCGTCACGATGAGAAGTTGACAAGATAAGTATTGAATATTGATGGAAATTTGATTTAAATTTTTATTATATTGTTAAGTAAATGTCACTTTGATTATAAGTAAAGCTTGGAAATAACGGAAGATGTTTGGAAATTTAATTTTTGAGCGGTAGATATTGTTGTGAGATTTTGACAACTACTGCAACGAAACCAAAAAGATCCATTTCGGAAACATGCCAAGTGCGATTCATTATGTTTATGTTGAGGATTAAGTTATGGAATGCGGCGTGTGCAGCGTGAACGAACAAAAAGGTCCCCGAAGGGGATTAATAACTTGCGGAAGATTAAACAAATTTTTTTGCTCTATTAGAAGACTTTTCGGGAAATGGAAGGGGAAGAGTGTTTGTTTTGAAATGTTGATTTTGAAGACAAGCTTTCATGTCCACAAATTTTGATCCACCCTCGTACGCCATAAAAATACTTTTATAAAATTTAATATACCAAGAAGGGAATAAGCGTAAGCAGACCGATGATGTTTACTTATTTATCATCCACTTACTTGACAAGCATAAACTATCTGTGTAAATAAAGGTTTCGATTGGTATTCAATGTATCTTAAGCCAACACACGCGTTGCATTATTGCAAGTAGGTACAACTTTGTTCCCAATGTTTATCTTTAGCTTCCACCATGTCTGCTCATCTATTATTACATTTTCCACACGAAGGAACTCAACCGTGCAATAATAAGCAACATAACTAAATCCTCCTAAAATTTAAAAATACCATTTTTTTTGTGGTAAAAAGAACACCAATAAATTGGAACGTGACTTTATTTTTTTATGTCATTGTACTCGGGATAATTTAGTACAATGTTTGGAATACGATTATTATGTTAACATGTTTGCTCGTTAGAAAGTTAATTTATTTAAGATTTAATATAGGCGACATGTTTGTATGCTTGAAAAATATGGAACACGGTTGATCATCAAGTGCTTCAAGTTCTTATTATCTGACTGATAACGTATACGATGAATTTTACAATATTTTTAGCAATCTATCCCAGTACATTACGTCGGTTTTCAAACACTCCTATTGAGTGCCTGTTAATCTTCAATGTAACCGATGTGAAAATAATTACATATTAAATACTTTTTTGCAAATCTACTGATGTTAATATTATTTTTAACCAATGAAGAACAAAATAAGAACATAGTCCTATCTCTTTTCCTCTCTTCCAGTAGTGGAAGAAGAACTAAAAGGCCAAAAGATCTCGAACCGGAAGACGACTTTCCGGTATCATGGTTTAATCTTTCCTCCAAATACCCACCCAGCCATGACAACTGCTTCGAAATATAATCCTGACCGAATTAAAACAAATCGAGATAAAATATCGGAAAATTACCAACGTGGCTGAGGACCTTTCCATCACGTCCTCCACTCGATGTGAATACAGGGCATTGTTCAAGTATTGAAATTATTTAAGTATTCACATAGAGATTAGAAGTTTCTACGATCTTCTACTGTAGGTACTTCAACTTGATTGGTTGTTGCAAGCTTCTACATTACAAAGCAATAAAAGTTTCACTATAAATCGTTTCATAAGATTACAGCAAAAATGTCGATGGAAAATTTCAAAGTTAGGTGCAATATTACAAGCTTAAAATGGAGAAACGGGAATCTTGCACAATGAATGTAATTTAAAAATAGAAATTTATCAACAATATAATATCCATTTTAAAGTAAATATTGACTTATTTGCACTAAATCACATGACAGGTAAACCATTAGTCATATCCCAAATGAGAATTAAAAATTTGCTACGTTTAATTGATTTTTAAGTGTTGTGTATCGTTACATTTGTAATCTTAGATCAATTGGTTTGCTTTTTGAATTGCGATTATGGAACTTCATAAATTGTAGCATGAAATCACCACTCGAAATCGAATGTTTAAAATGATTAAGGGTCTATTCTGTTTGTGCACTCAAATCTGGATATTTCCCATTTTATTTCAAAGTTTGATTGGCAAGGTGCACAAAGAGTGAAAATTGCCAAAAATTCAAGTTCGGTTCAATAAAAATCCAAAACCAGATGTTGCCTTCTGCCGGAAAAGTCCATAAAAAGTAATAGTCGAGAAACATTAAAGCCTCCTTAAGTTATTCCACCAGAAAAACAAAAGATAATAATCCCGAAGAAAAAAGAAAAGACGCTAACCCCAAAAATTTAATCAAAATTTCAAGTAAAGCTTAAAATAATTACAATCAATTTAAGTCGGGTAAATTAATTTAGTTAAGTTGATAAAATACTATAACAGTTTATTTGGGTTATTAGATCCTTTAGGGCTTTAGGCAATAGAGCTTTTTGAGTAACCGCAAAATCTTGAAGCGCGCGATATACTCGGAAACGGTCAATCCGCAAGTTTGGTCAAAGAACCATAACAAATCCCTCGTCTAAATTTCTACATAAATCATCCATTTTAAACGGCCTTTGATGTTCATGTTAGATCAGCGACTTACTTTTTGCTAGACGTTCTTGTATTTTGGGTTTATTATTTTTACCTGCTCGGGGTTCCGTTTGTGTTAACAGTTTTTATTATTGCTATTGCTGCAGTTAAAATTTATGTCGGCCAGGTAGGTGGAACTTTTTTAGCTTTTATATTATAATCTAATATTTATTTTACTTTTCAATAACTGAACCGAATAGATAAAACCGAACCGTAGTGTAGGTATCAACTCGTCAAAATTAATTTTTATGTCTATTTACTTTACTAATCAAACACTTCCACGTTTTCAAATTTCTAATTTTACTTTATTTTAATGGATGACACTCCAAGCTCACAAAGATGACCATCACCCACCCGCTCGTCCAAAACTTGGTCAATGATTTATTTGATGTGATTACTATCATGTATGAAAGATCAAAAATTTTAACGCTCCAAGCACATCAAATCAATGTTATTAAAATTTATGGCGAAAACTGAAAAGACAGTATAAATCTATTTTACTTTGGAGCGGTTAAACGAAATTTAATCTTTCTTTTTTGTGTGTTGTAACACATTGTCAGAAACAGGATAAAGCAAAGTCCTACAACAAATTGGATAACCGTATAGACCTTTTGGATGTAATCTGAGTAGAAACATCGTCAAAAACGATTAGAGGCAAAGATCAGACTGAAACGTGTATATCTTTTCTTTAGCAAATACTTAGAATTAGGATGCCATATTTTTCATGGGTTCTTTGGCTAACAGGTTTTTAAAATGTTGTTTTTCAACTTGCACTTTTATACAAGGGATGTAATAAACTTAACCGGCTGGTGGTGAAAAGAGAAAGATTTTCCAAGTGCAAACTACCTGCAGCTAAACAAATTATGTTTTTAAGTTTTACGCTTGATTATTTTTGTTGAAAAGCAAATTAATTTTAATGTTGTGATATTTTTTTTTAATTAACGGAGTAACAGGTGCGAACATAATAGAATATATCTCTTCGGTTATCAAGTTTCAATCAGCTTTCAATATTTCGTGGTCACAAAAATCAATTTCATCCATTTGTCATTCGAGTCGGACTCGAGATTAGGCATCTTCCGATCTGAAATTTTGAGACTAAATTAAAGCGCTTATTAGATAGGACAAACGGGATCTAAAACTTTTCAAAAATGTGGCTAATCATCCTTTTTCATCTCAGTCATTAACATCACGAATCATTTGTATTTCTAAAACCAAGTTAAAAAGGAAGTTTTTCAAAGAGGTTGTTAAGTGGGTTGAACTATTCTTTTTCATTATCTCCTCTCTGAATGTTTCGTGGCTGTTTATCTCAGATCAATAGAGATAATCATTTGCTATACCACACTGGCATGAACACCTTAAAACCCCATTACGTGATGGAATTCCACCACGACGCAAAGATATTTGCATTTTAATACTCCAATTTGTTTTTAAAAAAATGTTTTCAGTAACACACTTGAATCCAGTTTCCCACATCATACATAGACGAAAGTAATAGTCAGTTTGGATATTGCCAGCTTTTTTTTCATTTTGAGTGGATTTAAATCCAAAATATTGCGACTCTATAACTATCCTAAGGGCGAAGGACCACAATAACACTTTCGAGTCGGTCACGAACGGCCATAATCCATTCTTTTCTGCAAATTTCTAAAAGCTGTGGTGCCCTCCTAGCAATATCGTTTTACATATTTACACAAAGAAGCTAGTACCTATTCTGAATTGGCATGCAAATATTTGTATGTATTTCTAGAACGCCCGAAAGCCATCTCGACAGTGGGTGGTATGTAGTTTAACGAATTTTTGAAGCAGATGTCCAAGTAAGAGTGATTTGGCGATGAAACTTTATCGATGTAACATAAATCGAAATTTATTGCGCCTATAAATGCCAGACGAAGATGTTCCACACAAATAATCTACATTAATGTTTAATAGAAAAACATAGATAAGCTAATAGTTTAAATATAATCAAGATATGACTGTGTGCTTTAATATTAAGGAAGAATATGGTTAGAGCCAAACAAATATAACATAATTTTGGTTGGTGTTTGTGCAATCTAAAAATGTGACGAGTTTGTTGGTCAAACAAAAATAATCAATAAGTTATAAATATCTTGAACAATCAATTATGCAAAACAAATAAACATTATTTGTTCGTATACCCACTTAAACATGCTACATAAAGGTGTGCCAATTCAAGGTTGATGAACCATTTTTTAATGTATTTTTTTATAAATTTTGAAACGAAACTAAATGGACAAATAATACAGAAGGCATTATAAATTGAGTGAGTGCTTTGGGGAAAAATATTGTCAACTTTCATTTATATTACAAAGTGATGTTTTAGCCATCTATAGTAATAATAATAGAAATTAGAGGTGGTTTTATAAATAAATTCATAATCAATAAATGCTTTTAGTGTAATTATCCAAAATGTTCTATTTACAAATTTAGTTGATCATAACTATATTATTTTTATGTATTTACTTATACCTGCTTGTCAATATGTCAATTTTCCTATATAGATTATGGAAATGTAATATTGACTTTGTGTATTTGGTTTGGATAATATTTTATACGAGGGTGCTTCAAATAAATCCTCAACGAGTTATTTGATTTGTTTTTTCTCAATTTAACTACCCTGAATTGTTTTGAATTTAAAATACAAATGGTAAGAAACGTAGTTTTTTAGTAAATTAATTTTGAAATTGCATTTAATATTAAATTTTCATAATGGTTGGAAATTACACGAGAGGAATAAATTGAAGCTCATCAGCTTTTAGCGTGTAATGGTAAATCAAGTAAAATGCATATTAGAAACGCAGGCTATCGTGCATGAACCTATAAATTAAATATTCAGTTGAAACACCCAAACTTCGATTATTTCTTTTCATTCAAATGGAATAATAAAATACAAGTACACTATACTTATTTATTTTAAAAATTTAAATTAAATCATTTTGTTCATGTTGAAAATTGAGTGCTAACATGAAGCAACTTTTTTGAATCGTTATTAAATTTTCAATTACCAACGAGAACAAAGTTTATATAGTACTAGATATTTTTTTATGATTAACCCAAAGTATACCTATATATTTTCCGTGGATGTAGCTCGGAGCTTAAAGTAATATAACTAGTGCCTGTCGTGCATAGGGGGAGCAAAAAGGGATCTTGGGGGTACCTCAAGCACCCCAAAATCTGAATTAGCGTCCCCGTTCACATGGTGGAAAATGAATATTAGAAAATGGTAAGAAATGTACAGAGTTTGAGTTTATTACTAGTTGGTCTATCTAGTTATTACATGGCATGTCATGGGGTAATAGTGAGCAAGCGATAATCCCGGTGGAGTTAATGGGGAAATTACGCTCACTTCTCCAGAACTAACCTTTTCTAACATAGACTTAAAGAAAAATAACTTGTAGCAAAAACTGTAATTTGTATAAATTTTTGTTTATGTTACATTTTGAAAATATGGGTACATTTTTCAAATTGGCTCAGGGTTGTACATACATAGCTAAGGGAAGAAGCTAGCCCACCCTATAATGACTAAGGCTGGGAATCAAAATCGAATATAATCAACTAATCGAATATTCGAATATGAATATTTTCTCAACGGCACTATTCAAATTATTCGAATATTCAAATTATTCGAACGACTATTCGAATATTCGAGTAATTTTTGAATGATTCGAATACAAAAATGTTAAAAATTCCCAGCCTTACTCTATACGAGGGTGGTTTTGAGGGTTCAAACCCCCCCATGGGAGAGTAAGAGGTTAAAAAAAAGGGTCTAAAAATTATTTTGTGCAAAAAATGGAATATAATCAACTAATCGAGTATTCGAATATGAATATTTTCTCAACTGCACTATTCAAATTATTCGAATGATTATTCGAATATTCGAGTAATTTGAATATTCAAATAATCATTCGAATATTCGAATAATTTGAATATTCTTGTGATTTCTTGAACGAATATTCGAATACAAAAATGTTAAAAATTCCCAGCCTTAATAATGACGACAATGCTTAAACGAGGAGAAAAAATTCTAAGCTCTAATATGCCTTAGATTTGCAGTTATTTTGATTTTAAAAATTTTATTTTGTTCAAAAATATTCTGAGAGTTTATGAAATATTAATTCTGTTGTAAGAAACACAGAAAAAATTACGGCAAAATTTTGCATTTTATTTCAATATTTTGATTTCAGTGAAAATTTTGATTTACATTTTCTAATAAAAATTTAATTTTGTTAAAATATTCTGAAATTTTACGAAAATTCTGTGTAATAATAGCAAAATAACGAAAAAATGCTAAGGCCTAAGTTGCCTTAGATTTGCAGTTATTTTGATTTCAGTGCAATTTTGGATTTAAATGTTTTAATAAACATTTAATTTTGTTCAAATATTCCGAAATTTTACGAAAATATTAATTCTATTGTAATAAACACAGGAAAAATAAAGAAAAAATTATAAGGCCTAAGATGCCTTAGATTTGTAATTATTTGGATTTCAGTGCAATTTTTGATTTAAATTTTTTGATAAAAATTTAATTTTGTTCAAATCTTCTCAAATTGTATGAAAATATTAATTCTGTTTGTAATAAACACAGGAAAAATATCGAAAAAACTCTAAGCCCTAATATGCATTAGCTTTGCAGTTATTTTGATTTTCAGTGCAATTTTTGATTTAAATTTTTTGGTAAAAATTTAATTTTGTTCAAATATTCTGAAATTTTATAATAATATTAATTCTGTTATAATCAACACAAGAAAAATAAAGAAAAAATTCTAAACCCTAAGATGCATTAGATTTACAGTTATTTTGATTTCACTGCAATTTTTGATTTAATTTTTTTGATAAAAATTTAATTTAGTTCAAATATTCTGAAATTGTATGAAAATATTAATTCTGTTCTAATAAACACAGAAAAAATAACGAAAATTTTCTAAGCCCTAAGTTGCGTTAGATTTGCAGTTATTTTAATATCAGTGCAATTTTTGATATAAAGTTTTTGATACAAATTTAATTTTGTTCAAATATTCTGAAATTTTATAATAATATTATTTCTGTTGTAATAAACACAAGAAAAATAACGAAAAAATTCTATGCCCTAAGATGCATTAGAATTGCAGTTATTTTGATTTCACTGCAATTTTTGATTTAAATTTTTTGATAAAAATTTAATTTTGTATAAATATTCGGAAAGTATATGAAAATATTAATTCTGTTGTAATAAATACAGGAAATATAACGAAAAAATTTTAAGATAATTTTTGATAATAAAGTTTTTGATACAAATTTAATTTTGTTCAAATATTCTGAAATTTTATAATAATATTAATTCTGTTGTAATAAACACAAGAAAAATAACGAAAAATTCTATGCCCTAAGATGCATTAGATTTGCAGTTATTTTGATTTCACTGCAATTTTTGTTTTAAATTTTTTGATAAAAATTTAATTTAGTTCAAATATTCTGAAATTGTATGAAAATATTAATTCTGTTGTAATAAACACAGAAAAATAACGAAAAAATTCTAAGCACTAAGATGCCCTCTCTTTATTCTAGCTATCCAATCTAGGTTTATCTGTTTATTATCGACAATTGAGTATGCTATATAATTCTGTCTGATTTTGCTATGAAGACCTTTTTGGGTTTTGTTCTGTATTGGATAATTTGCTCTTTTTTATTGTTTTACTCAGACCCTCCAATGTCCCTATTAATTTGTTCAATTTCCTATTCCAGTTCCGGTACCTTGGAGAAAAGTTTCAAGACTGCTAAGGACTGAGGATCATCATTACCAATATTAATTCTGAAAATTAGATGGAAAATTGCTGAATTTAACCATGAAGCATGGTTAGAGATCACAAATTTTTAAATATGTGTTGACTTGGATGGAAATGAAAATTAGTCCTTTAGAACAAACATTTATTCCATATAAGCACTTCAAAAACACATTTTCTTGTTTAATGCATGGTGACCACCCACAATTTGTGTATGTATGAAGTGGTTAATGGTGTCGACAACGACTCTCCAAAAAAGGCAGAACCAATTATTTCCCACAGGAATATTAAAATAAAAGATTTGTTCATGTGATGCCGTGTCTCAAAATAATTATTCAAAAAACGGATCACAACGGATAACATTGGTTTTCGGGTTTCAAACCAGGGCATGTAGAAGAGTGGTGCAAATAAGTTAATAATCCTAGCGATTTCTAATTTTTCGAGGGATTTACGATCACTACAAAGAATTTTGCTTTTAATGAATTCACAAAGTCTGCTTCCGATCCGCTGTTTGATTTTGACCCCATTCCACCATTCCTTCTTTTGTTTCATCCTTTTCATCATAGCTATACAAAACGAGAATTTCAATTTCACCAAATTTAACAATCGAAACTCTTACGTACTTCCTACTTCTCATTAGTCCGTATAGGAGTTTCATTCGAGCCCAAAATATCTTTTCCCCATAATTCTTGTGCCATAAAGTCAGTTGCTGGCATCTTCTTCGTTTTTTGATGACTTTAGGTCTGGTTTATCTACTCTAAACTCCACACACAGATAATAACGTCTTTCTGGCTTAGTATTCAAACAAGATTGGATTTTGGTTACCATACAGATTAAAATCTTATCGAGATAATCTCGACATATCCTATTTAAGACCTGAGTGATTTTTATCTTCTTTTTTCACGCCTATAAAATTAATTTTCTATTTGAAAGGGAGATCCGTGTGACGCTCATCAGATGAGTAGATGCGCTTCTTCCCTATGTCCTTTATGCCCCCCTTAGAACCTGGATAATGTAATCTAACTTCACCGACATTTTCTGTTTCTGATTACAAATCCCTTCCCAGAAATAATGTCTTCCTGGTTCAAACGCTTAAATGTAGTTCAATTTGGAAAACCACATGGAAGCAGCTTAATTTCACAACCCAAAATCACATTGTTCAATTCTTCAAGTGCTATTACTACTTGTGTCATGTAAAGTAATAACTAATAATTCAAGTTCTCAATGTGAGTTTTGCAAATTGAGAATCAAATTATGAAAATATCTTGCACAAGTTACGGCTCAGCAAGCAATTTGCTCATTAGATGGAGAAGGGTTTGTTTGGATTTCTTTTGTCTGTTATTGATAGGATGCACGACGATGGAAAAGATAATATGGAATAACAAGTGCAATTTTGTTTCAGAAACAACCCCACTGTTATAATAATTTTATTTATATTACCTCTTCAAATGAAATTTTATAAAATCTCATTTTGTATTTAATTTTTCATATTAAATAGGTCGCATTACTGATGAAGAACATTGTCAACCCTACATATTTGTGGGAATTAATTAATCGGTGAAATCAAACTGAATTTCTCATTTGAGAAGATTTTATTACAAGAAATAAAATAGGCAAATAAAATATCAAAGTTCCATATGTGATCCAGCGGTAATAAAGGATTCGTTCTTCCATTTCCCAATAGAATCCAATTCTTTTTGATGCTTGAACCTTGATCAATTACCTAAACGGTTTAATTTCCTTGCAATTTGAACAACAAATTTAATTTTACTGAACTGATGCGACTTGAGAAACTGTTAGTTTAAAAAAATTTGTAATGTAAAAACAATAAAATAGAATTTTTTATGGAAAGTGAGACTAAATATGGAAATATTTGTATAATAAACCACTCCGTCTTCGAGATAAACCTATATATACCAGTTTTCCGTTTGCGTAATTTCTTTGTTCCTACTTTCAAGACAGATTTAATCTAAATGCAAGACGAAACGAATTCGATGAAATCATTAAAATAAGCGTCTCTTGAGAATTTGCATCAACCTGACGTAACAATAGGAAATCCATTATGTGGTGGCAACCTTATCGTTTCTACGTTTTCACGTTTTTCATTCACGTGCAGATTTTTTATTCGAACCACAATCACCACCAGTATCGATTTTGCAAGAAACGAAATATTTATTACATTTGCAAAGATTTTTCAATCCAAGGTTGGAATGACCGACCTCAAGCGAAATGGTTCTTTTTTTTGTAAATTAATTCATATCTAACTATCTGGGGTAAAAATAGTTGGGGTGTGTGTCTGTACGTAGTTTTCTTTTTAGATAACGATTTGCCCTTCTAGCTCTCTACATTAAGCGCCAAGAATGCACGCTCGAGATGTCTTAAGAAGGGGGCTCTCTCTGTGTATGATATTTCAACGAGAAGCTCTTCTCTATCTTATCTGTTATATTCTTCTATATGTATCTCCGTTTAAATAAAAGAGACAACGTTATGGCTTCCATTAAAGATAAAGAGAACACATTTTAGTACACGTGGGTTTGATCAGCGACTGTCAGAACTTATTTAACCAATCCCGTCGTAAAGTACTTCCTCTGTAGATTTTAGAGCAATGCACGAAACAAGATAAACAAAGAGAACCGGATCTCTCTTCGTTGAACCGATCATCCACATGTAGCCACGTCTTTGTCGGCGAAGTAGCTAGAATAATGGCAGCGGCTTAATGTATACCTTACCATGGACCCTCACCTTAACCAACTACTTACATACACTAGCATGTGTAAGGAGCAGTGTCGACACATGTGTGTATACCGTGGAGCAAAGGTGTGTGAACGTACACTCATGGTGAATACTCGTTCGTTCTCTTTGCTTCATCATTCCATTCGGTTAATTGTATACATCTATTTGCTAACTAGAATGTTGAGGTTAATTAGATACAACCTAAGCTAAATGTCGGATTTGGTTTCAAATTATAATCTAAAGTCTATTGATCCAAAATCTAAAATTTTATCCAAATCCCAACACTTCCGAACGTGATTGTCTAAAACGCAAATAATAATTTATTGCTAACTTCGTACGAAACATATTCGAACAGGCATGTAACATGATTTGATGGTAAAAACCCATCTCCGCGTAACATTACGAGTATGTTAATTTTTTTTTTTAATCAAGTTAAATTAAAGCAAGTTAAATATTTGTGCACGATTCCTGTTTCTGGCACAAAAAATTCGATATTGGGTAGATGAAAAATTAAATTGAGATTTTTAAAGGTAAATGAAAGCACAGAAATATTTATAATAAGTACAACAAAACGATAGATGAAATTTAATTGGAATGTCAGACAAGAATAAAAAGATTTGCCATAATTAAATGTAATCGGTGCATTTATGGTTAATAAAAATAAATTGCAGTTTTTCTGTAAAGCATTTGGAAAATTTGACTAATTAGAAATTCTCAAAATCAAAAGTAACGAATTCCAGGGCATTGGAAGGACATTTTTTGGAGCGCACCTGATGCTAAATCAAGATGCAGCATGAATGCAGTGCAAGGAAAAAATATGGAATTATCCAAGTTTATTCTCGGTAATCAAAGCAACGTCGGAATGCTGAGAACAATTTAGAAGACGATGCAAATTGAAACAAGAGATTATTGTAACTGGAAGGGATCATAGAAATGTGTTACATCAAATTGCGTTTGTTGCAACTGTAATCTAACTTGAACACCTAGTAGAAATAAACACCCAAGTAAAATTTCTAGAAGATGAACTGTGCACATTGTAATCTCCGGAAAATTGCGAACAAACTTCATTTATCCTTTTTACATATCCGGTGGAACTTGACATGAAATGCACGTCCTTTGTCATTTGTCGATCTTGTTGTGCAGATTGATCTTGGAACTGAGTAGATAGTGACACCTCTATGGTCAAATTGGAACCGAAGCTGACGTACTGAGCATGTTATCCGATTCTATTGGATCCTTTATCTGTTCTATTCGTAAATGGAAAAATTTCTGGATAAAATGCCAACGATGTAGAAACTGATAGGTTTTAAACGTTTATGCTTAATCCTTGATTAAAGTTGTTACTTTTTGTCTAACACTTTAGCCATTATTAAGTTTTCTCAATTATCAAGAAATAAAGTTCCGAGGCAATCAAACCTCTATAAACAATAATGAGTATGCTACATTTTTTGCTCGTTAACTTATTTTACCTTGATCTTAAAAAGCACTTCGTAACACGTTATTAGTACACGTAACCGTAAATTTTTCATTCCTGTGTCAATTTAGTTTTTGATCATCATTGCATACATATTTTCTCACGCACATGCATAATTTGAAATGGCAATTTGAGTTACATGTCTTGACGTTTTTACGTGTATTTAACGGATATTTAAGTAAAATAATTTTAGATAATGATTTTCTTTTGAGATTCTTTCTGACACAGAATAATGATACCTCATACATTTCTATATTTTATGCTTATTAATAAGGAATGTCGAGTGAAAAGATAATAAGAAGATGATTTGTGATTACAACAGCTGGCATTTACTTACTGCAAGTTTGAAAAATAAATTACCAAGCGACAATGTTGCGAACCTAGAAGTTAACGTTTTTTTTTAGGCGGCCATTTACACTCACTTTTTTGATGACTTAATCTGAGTGAACAATATTGGAACTGACACCCATGATTTTCGTAATAGATTCGAAAAATTGGATATATGGATAAACAATTTAGAAACAGGAGGGCTGTAAAAAGCCTATTTCAAATATAGATAGATTCTCATCAATTCTGAAGAACCATGACCATCGAAAAGAAAATATACAGACCCACGCATGTAACTTCTCGATAATCTGCTTAGATCGTTAAAAATGAAGAGAGACCTGGAGAAAGCTTTCTTCAAAAATCGCCAGAGGCGCAGCTTATTTAAATGCAAATTTTCAAAAAATTTACATTTTATAATTTTCACTCTACGAGTAAGTATATAATTCTTTAATAAAGAATATGTGTGTTTATAAGTACAGTCTGAAATCGAATTCCAAAAAATAATTTCAATGAAAATTTTTACCTTGAAAAATGAATTTTCTTGTAAATTATTCATCTTATATTTAAATGAATGTATAACAATTATTCTTGGACAAATAACACTCCCTTCACCTTTTCACAAATTTTCATGTCAATCGACTGCAGGAAAATTCTTTTTTTTAAATTTCGGAACCCTTTTCCCTACATGGGGGCCACTGGTATTGAATTTCTTGTAACTTTTCACTCATTACGTATCAACTTTTTCAGTTTCTACTTTGTACTTTCATGTATTTTATGTTCTTATCTATAAATGTATTTTTCTTTTCTGTATAACTATTCCTATTATAATCAATTTTTACACCCAAAAATTGGAAATTAAAAAGTGAAAAGTTATAGAGTAATAAATATTAACCAGAATGCCATTGTAACGAGATTCTGTAATATAAAATGATCAATTTTTGTACCACTGTCTCGATGGCCTACTTGATGTTCGTACGTGGCTAGGTAATATGGTTTTGCCCCTCCTAGAAATAGGATTACTTACTCCTAAATCCCCCCATGGATCCAACCTTGATCATCAGTGCACCAACCTTTCCAAATGAAACATTTAACATAAAAGCAATTAAAACTCAAACTTGAAAAGCGCAAACAAGAAATAAAATTGAAAGAAGGCGAATTAATTACAAAATTAAACTCGCACATCCAAGCGATGCTTGGTCAATGCAGACACGAAACATTGTATGAATAAGAAATAAATATTCTCAAAAGCTACCATCAAGTTAAAATATGTACAGAAATTGCAATTTAACTCACCTTTTTATCGCAATCTGTTTGATTCCTTATTTCAATTCTTTCAGGGGGTTCATAAAGTTCATGGCCAATCGTAACTGGGTGTAAAAAAAATACCTCCCCCACAAGCTTCCCAGTACAGGAACGTACCCCATGTCAGTGTTTCCCAACCATTTTGTACCATTTTGATCCCTGGAAAAACGCTTACAAAATGTGATAAAATTGATTGGAATAAGCAGGTTATTTTCCTCAAAAATGTTCTCCCTATCATGAAGGGTACTCCGTACCTTCCCGTATAAAGCCATTTTATACCCATATATTAGCTTTTGTCAATTAGGGAATGCTGAGATACTTGAATTTTATAAAAAAAATAATGAAAGGGTACATGGAAAACAAAAGTGAATAGCACCTATGTAACATTTTTGTCAGTCGTAGACATAAGCACGGCTCATAATGGAAATTTTTACAAATCGGAACTATGTAAAAATTGTAATAAAAAGGGGCTAAAAGTGAATTTAAGCCCTTGTTCTGCGAGGATGGAGGTAATTAGTTTATCATGGTGGCAACTTGTGACTTTTATGAGATGAAAAGGTGAAAATTATAAGAACAAATTGCGTCGCAAACAAAGCCTGGATAAATGTTAAAGGGAGAAAGGGACGTTTCCTCTCTCGGGGGAAATTACCCTTCAGGGATCTGTGCTTGAACGGGGAGTTGTCGTACGCTGTTTTTAACACACATCATCATTATCTTCCGCGATATCAATTGTTTTTTTAGAGGGCGGGGGGTAAGAAATGTGTTAAATACAAATTAAGAAAAAGTATTTTCCAGGACCTTCTGATTACCGGTGGTTGTTACCTTTTGTAAAACCAAGAAAGAAGGATATTTAATATAATTATAATTTATTGATTTGAACCTCCAAATAGCGCCCCAGGAAATCTTTTTTAAGACTTGCACCTCTGTGGAAGCGATAATTCTTCAATTTTCCAAATGTGCGATTACAAAAATGAACATCATCTGGATAAGGTCAATCACCTACAAAGGTGGAACAGTCAGGTGAATTCAGGTTCAGGTGTAATACAGACAAATCCGTCAATGTCGAAAACCAGGGGTTTTTAGTTTCAAATAACATGGCAGCATCAAGGAAGTGGAAGGAGTCGCAAGGACCTATCATTCCATTCCAAAATAAGAATCAAATTTCAAATTAAACCAGTGGCTAAAACAATTAGTAAAAGGAATTTTCTCGCCTCCGTTTATCCATGGGGGAAACTGTCGCTTCAAAAAATTCCCACACATTAAACAAAAATTTACTGCAGATGCTATTAAATTGTGACGTCGTGTCGGAGCGGATTACGTGCGTAATCCAGGTGAAAAAACAATAAAATCGATTAGTATTCACTAGAACTTCCATCATAAAATCCATATTAAATTCTGCAAGCATAAGAAACCTTGCCAAATTTTAAAACATCACAATTCGTCTCTGGTATAGAATAAAAGTCTTGATTTACAACAGAAGGGTTCCGCATCAGAATCACAGATTTGATCCATTATCACAGCTTCATCAAGTTCAAAATTTGAAACTAACTGTTCAACTAATCTTGAGAATGTCTATTTTGAATAATTTTATTTAGCGTTGTCCTTATGAGAATGGAAACAAAGCGTGGGAATGGATTAACGAGATTCCAGCTAGTCTTATTAATATTATTCTATGGGTTAATACAAATCCACTGTTTTAACGCCACCCATTCAATTAATAATCCACTAGGGATCTCGGTATGTATTTCTAATCCAGTGTATTGGTATAACAGTGAGAATCTCGTTAATCTATTCATGGGCGTATGTCATTTCTCCAGTGGACTCACTGGACAACTAATCCACTAAGTATCTCGTCAATCTATTGTTAATTGAGTGGATTAGTAAGGCAGTGATAATCTACATAGTTAATCCATTTGTGAGCCTCATTTCTATTCATAAGAATGTACATTATATTATAATCATAACGTTAAATAAAATTAATTAAAAATAGTAGTTCATTTTAAAATTTGGACTTGATGAAGTGTTAAAGGATTAAAACGAAGTCGCGCCTGGTAAATCACTGTTGGGAAATCGGAGTTGTGCGTGCAAGTTTCTTCACATTATCATGTAATCCAATGCAGATTATTTTTATTAGAAAAGTTTTTTGAAGATTAAAATGCAATTTGAATGTGTAAAATGTTTAAATATACTGAAATAAGCGTATTTAAATTGTACAAGGATCTCCCCTACTCTTTAGAAACTGTTTGTGGCTTTTAAAAAACAATAAAACAAACATATTAAATAATATATTATAATGATAATTCTACAATTTAGGTGACCTAGCAGGGGTTGAATATTGTCATACAGGATGCGACATAATTTCCCAACTAAATTCAATTTACTTCATGCTTTTTGTCACCTTTACCTACACATTTTTTCCATCTATCTGGAAATTTGTGGATGCCACGCCAAGAAAACTATTCGTCCTTTGTAGAAAACCATTCAGAAACCCAATTTTCCACTGCCTGGGCTGTTTCGAAGTGCTGCTTTTTAAGTGCGTGTCCCATTGATGAAAGCAAATGGTAATCAGAAGGATCAAAGTCTGGTAAATAATGTGGGTGGGGTAACAAATACCAGCCAAGTGATTTCAACGTATCCTGGATCAAAATACCTTGCCGTGTTTTCTAATCTATTCTGGTCGTTCTTCGATCAAAGCATTGTTCAAATTGATCATTTGTTGTGGGTAGCTAGCAGGATTATTGGTTTCACAAGGTTTTAGGAGCTCATGATATAGCACACTTTTCTGATCCCACCAAATACAGAGCATTCTCTTCTTTCCAAATCGATCTGGTTTTACAGTGGATGTTGATGGTTGGGCTGGATCAACCTATAATTTTTTGTGCTTAGGATTCTCAAGATAAATCCACTTTTCATCACCTGCCACAATTCGATGCAAAAAAGACTCTATTTCGTGCCGTTGACGCAACATTGTCATGTTGACCACAAATGCTGCTTATTTAGCACGAAATTCGACATTTTCCTAATGTCGAAACGCGTTCTTCTGGCAACTAATATTTATAGACGGATGTCATAGCTGTTAAATGAAAAATAAATGCGGCCATCTTTGTTACTTACATTTGTAGCTATAGACATCTATGTATGAAACTCGGAAATTAATGCATGTACGTGATAGCTGTGGATTTTGTGATATTTCTTAGTTTGATTTGTGATTAAAGGATCAACTGAATTAAAATCTATTAATTACTTCCCAAATTACCATTTACTGCCTAATACAGTTGGTTACGGGCCCAAATGATGTACATAAAAATAAAATACATAAAGAAAAAAAGATTGTGCATCGAGCTATTGAGCATAAGTTTAAGATTCATGTTTATAGTATTGATTCTCACCTACAAAGACGGATATTATGGTTTGATTATAGAAAGCTAATAAAAATAAGAAGTATTTTTACATTTTTCCAACTTGAGTATTGAGTTTTAGTTAGAAATGAAATGAAAATTTGCCATGTCGTGCATGCTAAAGTAAAATAAATTTTCGTGTTATAAAATATAAATTGCATCGAAGTAGATTATTTATTCGGAAAATGAGTTTAGTGTGGAAGCAAAGTTTCTCGCTTTGAAGAAACAAGTCTGTTGTATTGCATTAAGAAGGTTAGAATACATTTTGATAATGCGATAATCAAGCGGTAGCTGCAGCTCGATGGTAATGGGATCAGGACGTGGTTGGGCTGCAAATTCGCGGGGTTCCGCTTAATCATTCACGACACGAGCGCCCGAACCGCATCCTGTAGAGAGAATGGCAGTGGGAACAAACCACCAGAGAATATAAAATTATAAGACTCTTTTCCTTTGTTAGCGCTTCAGGCAGCTTCAGATAATAATAAATTTATTTAGTTTCATGGCTGAAAATACGATTAGGTCTTGCCGAAGTTGCGGTTACTCAGATGGCATGCGTGAGTGATTCCACACGATCTGTATTCGATGTTGTTATTTCAAAGTTTTGCTTCGAAGTTAATAAAATCTTTTTACTACTTTTGGTGGTTACATATACGTCAAAAAATAACGGAAGGGAAACGAAACAATGAAACTTCATTTGTTACGGGTTATTGACCATTAGAAAAAATGTTGGGATCAACAAAAAAGCTAAACTGATTAGTGGCTGTGGTGACAATAAAAATTACGTTGGTAAGAGTATCTGCGCGATAGCTGCCAAGTCACGAACCCTCTGAAGCTTTTGATATTTAAACTCATTTTCCTTAATTGTAATTTTTTACCAGCTGTTCAAATTAAATTATGTGCGAATATCGGATTTGGCGGAGTTCCTTAGCTCAGCTTAATGTACAACTTTTTGTATTATGGACACCGGAACAATGTACACATTTACAAAGTATATTTTTGTTTCTCTTTTTGCATTATATTTAGATATTATTTTCAAGTGTATATTATGTTATTTTCAACAGATGCACCACTTAGAAGATTTATTTCCATATTCCTTTGAACAATTTCCATAAAATCATAACCCATCCCAAAGTGAAATATACCTAACCATCAGAATTCAACTAGAAGAACTGAAAGTTATCCAAATGTTTCACTTCTGGATCATACATTGGAGAAAGCGAATGGAATGGCGAATTACTACCAAATATCTGCTCTTCTTGTACTTCTTCTCCCACTCCCAGCCACACAATAGGTCAAGTGGAAAAATGACAACATGATTTTATTTTACACAAAAAAATAATAGTTATTTTTGTCTAGTGCAAAATTCCACATTTATTATGCGAGACGGATTTACAGCGCGAGACGAAGTCGAGAGCTGTATAAGATCACCGAACGAAATAAATTCCGATTTACCCAAGTCCAGCTAGTAAATGAAAAGTCAAGATCGTAAATGAAAACAGTGTTTCAAAAAATTCTTTTGTTTTCCGTTATATTTCGATTTTACAATTTTTTTGTAATCTTCACTGAATAGAACTTCAGTTTTGAACAGCTTATGTAAACTTATAATGTCATCGAACTACACTACATAAAAAGCACTCACCATCTTATTTGGTTTTTACCGAACAATTATCTAAGCAAATATTATAGTTGCTAAAACAAAATTTAGTGACTTTGATGATAAGTTTTTATTTACCAATATGTCATACCTTTTATTTTAATATTTAGGTGCGATTATTGTACTTATATGTTTATTCACAAAATTTTCCAAGAATTTGTTGTCGGCATAGTAAATATCGTTTTACTTTGTTAATTTAGCGTTAATATTAGGGTATGCATAGATTGTATAGATGTTAATGAGTGAGTGAGTGGATAGTAATTGTGGGTGCAAACTGACCATGTGAGTTTACCGCAATTGCTGACAGTAATTAGTATTCGCTCATCAGCACACTTCACTAATAGGTACCGACAAATTTCCAATTATATGTCAACTTCTAAAATATTGATTTTAGTACATTGGCTTATACTATATTATTATATCATAAATAAAATTTGTTATTAACATACAGAATTGTACATTGATATTGTTAAACTTTGCTATAACGAAATTCTGAATTACCAATTTCTTTACGAACAAAGATTTTCATGCCAAATTTTATGTAATTTAGCATAACAAATTTTTTATTATTTGATACAGAAAACGAATTTAATCACCAAGTTATTTTATAATAATCAAAGTAAGAAACCATGATTCATTTCTTTCGTCCTTCATCTGTGACTGTGTGTGTGTAAAGTGACGATTTGAATTGTGAATAGATTTGGGTCGAAATAAAAGATAACATAGATTTTGAGCCTTTCCTAAAATTTTGTTGGGGCTCCCCATGTTTGTCACTTTGTTCATTCTATACAGGTAATTAAGTACACCAAAGTTTTGACGTGTGTTGAGGTTACTTTTTAGAAAATGGGACTCATTTCGTTGAAGCAACGCAAGTCGAATCACATAATTCCATAATGCTTTCTTGTTCTTAATTTTAATTAAGTTTCTCGTTCTTAATTTTAATTAAGTTTCTCCCTCTTAATGACTCAATGATGTGCATGATACAGTAATTTACAATACTTTTTGGTATAAAAATACACCCTAATAACTCCGACAGATTGAAAATTAATGATCCTTGATTTTTTTTAAATCAGAGATTAGCGAATAATTTAATTTATCAAATAGCTTAAATAATAATGGTTGATTAAATTACAGTAATGGTAATATGAAAATTTTTCAAAAGTTATCATGCTTTATAGTCATCCTTGTTACCTAAAACATAAATTGGTGAATCTGGCGTCCGTCGGTGCAGGATTGTGGTTGGAAGCCAAAATTCCTTACACGTGAGATGAAGTGACTCCTGGAGTTCATCACCAGGATGTGTCTTGTATTGGCTTACCATCTTTGTATATCCAGATTTACCTAAATCACAAATGATTGTAAATTCGCGTTAGTAAAATATGCCAAAATGTAAGGTCGTAGATTTAAAACAGTCAAACCTTCGTCTTTACAAGACGAAAGCTGTGCTTGATATGGGCTAATCTCAAAGACTGTTTGTATAATTAGTTTTAATTAGTTATCTTATAAGTTTGTTGATGTGAAAAAAAAAAGACAAAATATGATGAAAAGGTGACAAATATGCAAATTTCTACGGTTAGAAAAAGTTTTTATGAATGGAAAAAATAATATAAAAACAATGCCACCATGGACGTGATACATAACATTTTAGTGGTTGAAAGAACTCAACATTGAAGATTTCAGTAGTTGAAGTTATTCCTTAAATCTGACAGCTTACTATTCTCAGTATAAAGAAACCATGCGGCCAGATAAGTCGAAATTTTTATTTAAAGAATAATGAATGGTGTTTTAAATCTTCACTAAAACTTATTCAGTTTGGTGATAAAAAATTATTTAAAAATCAAGTTACTCTTTTTATAATAAGCTATAAAAGGAGGAACTCAAACAAATAATAGGGTAGTACATATTTGAACACGAAGGAAGTGCTAGTCAGCACGAGTCAGTTTGTGTCAGAGTGACATTCCGATTTTATTTTGAAAAATTTTAAAATACGATAAAGTGCTACTAGCGACATATATTGTGGTGGAACAAAAATTAGATTCAGCTTTTGTATTTAGAAATTTATCACAGATTAACGGATGTTTTTATCCGTAACAACTTGGTCGAGCACGGTTTTGTTGAATGAAGGTCGATTTATGTTACCGCGGACACAAGCACACGATTATTATTGAATGTTGGTGAAATCCAGTGATTTATAAAGTTTACGGTGATTTAAACCTAAAAAGGAACAAATTGAATTATTTTCATTTGAATTTTAACCGCGAAAGATTTACCTATTTTGAACTTCAAAGTGGCTCAAAATTTCGTTTTGTGTAGTGGCAGGTTGAAGTTTCTAAACATAGAAGGTAGATAATGTTGGCGAGAGAGGTTGGCGTGCGACTTGTGAAGCCAGCAAGGCGTATTTTTGGTGAGGTCCACCATAAGTGACCAATTTTCGATTTTTCTTGGAAAATCAAGTATTTTTCAAGCAGAGAAGTAGTGCGAAATGACGTCTAAAGTAGACGAGTGTTTTTAGATTGATTTGGAAGTAGAATCTTCAAGTTGCAGCGTTTTTGGAAAAGCGTCACTGCAACATTTGGTATCACACATGTGGATGAAAATTGCCAGTCCGCCATTGATAAATGATCGAATGTTTTTTGTAATCGCAACGATTACGCGCCTATAATTAAACGTTTAGAAGAATAAATCCAAATTTCGTTGAATTTTGAATGAAATAATTTTGCTTACTTAATTGGAGGTTAAGTGCACGATTTATTTAAATTGGTTCAAATTGGGAGAAGTTTGCCAACAAACTTTTGTATACTATTGCCGATCTTTTTATTTTTGATGTTTTGGAATAATTGTGATGATTTGGAGTCACAATTCGAATTTTATGAAGAACGCAGCTGTACAAGGATGCAACAGGTTGCCGAATGACAGGTATCGAACGCAAGAAAACAGCGGTTCCAAAACGTCGACAACAAGTGCCACATCACTGGTAAATAAATTAACTTTGAATTTTATTACACCATTTATTTTTATTGTTTTATTTGTGTCACACGATTACACATAAATTGAAACCTGGAGTATTTTGAATTCGATTTGCAAGTAAATGCAAATACGAAGGGATTTTCTATACCACAATTTTACACTTTGCGACCAAAACGAATTTGTTCGTAAACAGCTTATGCTCGACCTGTTTCACTTATTTTAAAATTGAATTTATTTATGAGAATTAAATTAGTCTTTTTTCACGAAGCTGAGTTTAATTTCATTTTTATGCAACGAATCTTACCCAGATTTAATTTTTTAGTATTGTCAATAACGACAATAAATTTGATTAAGGCAATCCATGCAATTTTGTTCCTAACAAGGAAAATTCGATTGAGCAATTTTAGTGCGGCATCAAGGCCGTGCAATTTGTTTTATTTAGCGACCCGAAAAGGAGAAAAGGGCGAACCCAAACCTGAGATCTGTCTCCGTATAGAAATTATATGTGAACCGACGCATAGCTGCCACGGTACTCTAGTGTTGAGGTATTGTCCTGGTAGATAAATAAGTTTCATAGTTTAAGGGTCGTAGGAAATATCTCTACAATATGAAGGCACCATTTGTGGTGCCGAACATATTATAGGGTATTGCTTTTTTTAAGATTCTTGCTTCTTACTGTAATGGAGAAGAATGAAAATATTTGGCTGTCAATGTCACTTCAAAAAATCTATTTCGATTGATACCATTTCCATTCTTATCAAACATAATGGGAGGCAGGAATTTTAAAAATACGAATTTACCATTAAGTTTTTCAATTGGATTTTAAAGTAGGCGACCCGGCAGAGCCTTAACTAGAGTTATACTGCCCTTTTTTTTGAGTTTCAGCAAAGAAGGTGAAGGTCAAGGCCGCACATATTTGAGGTGCACAATAAATTAGGGTGCTTAGCTACCCTAGAAAATAGAGAAAACATTTTATTCCAGAAAAAATCTTTCCCTGATCTGGAGGGTACATTTAAAAGGAAGCAATTAGCAAACCGGGGGGTCTGGGGGGTATGGAATACCCTCCAGTCAGTAAGTAAGTAAGAAATTAATATATTCCAAGAATTAAATTTGGGTCTTTATCTATTTTGAAAAGTCATCGCGTTAATTCCTTATTGTGGGGAGTATTCTATACCTAGGAGACCCCCCGGTTTCACACCTGTTTCTTCACCTTTTAAGGGGTCTAGCGGGTTTAGACATCTTAGAAAATAAAAATGACACTTAAAAATGAGATAAAATTAAGTATTGTGTAGTTTATGTTCCTAAAAAGTCTTCGCTTGCCCTGGAGAATACTTTCAAAAGTAAACAATCCAAAAACTGGGGGGTCTGGGGTTATGTAAAGTCATTCCCTGTTGAGCAAGAAGGAAAAGTAAGCAGAAAGGGTATAGAACCACCATTATTTAGTTTCATGTAATAAAAAATAATATTTAATTGTCAATATTCCCGAGTCAATGGGGTTAAAAACTGGGGTTTTACTAAAAAATAAAAAATGTGAAATTTGTGTTGCTTTAACGATATTTTTTAATAAATTGTATAAATTAATATCTAGCATTGTAAAATAATCTTTGGTTCGAACGGAGGGCAAGGGGTAGCGCAAATTAAACCGTTTGTCACAGGCTCACAGGTGCTTTCTACCCTCGATACGGCTCTGCCACCCGATATAGTATCAGATTGGCAATTGCATTTGTTGGTATTGGAAATACTTAATGTATTTCAAACACTGTTGGTAGATAGCGCTATTAAATTTAAATGCTCAATAAATTACTTTAACACTAAAAAACAAAAAATACAATAATAAAGCAAAGCGATTTAAATATAATAGCGCCATCTGTAGACAATCTTTTAAAGAAGATTAGGAGTTTCCAAAACCAACAATGGAATTGTCAATCTAACACTATACACTCAAAGATGCGAATAAAAATTGTCTACTTATTAGTTATTTAAAATTAATCATTGATTTATTT
The DNA here is from genome assembly GCA_958510855.1 of Rhagonycha lutea. Classification (NCBI taxonomy): domain Eukaryota; kingdom Metazoa; phylum Arthropoda; class Insecta; order Coleoptera; family Cantharidae; genus Rhagonycha; species Rhagonycha lutea. The sequence goes on from OY294037.1 coordinate 11,283,347, forward strand.
TTAATTGTTGTTTCTGAAGCCCACCAGACAGGTGTGTTGTTTTATTTTGTGTGGAAACGTTCAACTTGTGATATAAATTTTATACGCTATGGGATCTTTAATAAATTTTTGTTTTTACAACAATTGAATTTCCAAGTTGGCTCTCGATGTGGCGATTTGAAGAAAAATTAGTTGCTATTGTTTTCAGTTTTTTTGGCTCATTTTAAAGGTTATTAGAAGCCTTTCAAACAAGCTACATATTTTTGTAAAATAAGTGGGTCGATGTATTTACATCCAAGCGTAGATACTTCGTGGGAGGCTACTTTGATCAAAGTTTTTAAGCTGGGAAGGAGGTATTTATCCGACTTCGTATTGAGCGTGGCTTTAGATCTGGCATCTGTGGCATTGTTTGATCAGTGTGGGTGAAGTGGAAGATGTCTTTGTTCTGATTATTGCTGAAAGCAACAATGTTGGGTGGCAAAGTCCTGATGTTGATACTAAGTCCTTGGTGGACGTCATTTATGACCATAAAGGGGTTTTTCTTTCTGAAATTAGTGGACAAAGAAGCCTCTGATGAAGTTTAAGTTCTCTGTCTTTCATACCCCAGTATCACATAATTGTTATTGTAATGCAGATTGGTATTGTAGGGTGTTATATTTAATAACAGCATTCAATGTATGCAATAATCTGTTTGAGGTTTTGTAACAATTTGGATATCTGTTTTGTTTCTAATAAAATGAATTTATATAACAAATTTAAAACCACACATACCCACGTAACAACTTTGTGTGTGGGTATAATTTTGCAAAAATTAAATTTTAATTAAGCCATTGCCAGCATTGAATATTAAAAAAGTAATTAACAGAATAAATTATTATTTTTTGTTAGCATAGCAAAATATTTTTTCGAGATTTACTTTATTTGTAGAAAAAAAATTCTGAATATATTTTGAAACTGTGGTATTTTTTGTGCGCGGCTTTATTGGCCAATAAAATTTACAGATCGTTCCATCAGTTATATCGCGTATGTTAATAACGACCTCTAAACCAAAATAAATCCCAAATGATCCATTTCCACGCAGCGGTAATATCCACGCACAAAAGAATAAATTGCTCCATAATGTGAGAATCGAATTTATAAAAGTAATTGACAAATTACCATTTTGTTTATTATCGTGCTCACATTAACATTTTATCAATAATTTAAAAGCTACTTGTAAATTTACTCAATGCTGCTATTTTTGTACTATTCTATTACTTATAATAACGCGCCCTTCTGTTAAACACAAAAATGCGTTTTATCGTGAACCTAATTGAGGTTAAATTACCCAACTTACGAACTATAATAATTGAAGTTGTAAATCTTAGCAAACCATTGTAAGTAACCGCACCGTAAACTTTCTAGCGGTTCCCGGAAACGACTCTAGTTCCGGACTCGGGCCGTCACCGGAACTTTTATACCCCATCGCGTTTATCTGTTCGTCGGGATTGTTTATTGTTTGTAATGTAGAAACTTTTTCGCTCAGTTAATTTTAGTTGTTTAAGTTTTTGTTTTGAAATTTACAACGAATAATAATATCGTTTACAAGCGGAGACGAACAATTTATTAGTAAACTTTTAAAACTGGTGGGTTAAACGCTTTTCTACTTCCCAATTTCATAATTTTCTCATGCATTTTTCTATTTGCAAAAATACTTTTTCTCCCATTATCGATTCGGTTAAAAAGCGTTCTAAAGCAGTGTTTCCAAACAGTTTTACGTGCTTTTGCGATAGACAATACTTGATGGGATACTTGATCACGTGGGTACCCATAGAACAGTAGAGCAAAAGATGGACTTCCTTTATTGTAGGTATGCAACCACATTTATTTCTCAATGTTTGGCTTCCAATTTTAAACTATTTAAGAAAACTTGCGATGATGAAACAGTTTGAGAAACACCAATTTTTAGACTTTTGCTGTGTATGTTCGTTCAGCTTGAGGGTGTTTATTTTGTTAAATTCACGGTTTTTGGCTCTTCAGTCTTGAGTATTTACTTTTATTTTTATTTAAACAAGTTTCGTATTGCGTTTTCTTTATTTTTCAGCGATTTTCTCATTTCATTCTTTTTTCGAATAAACAAACTGGACCTTCTTTATCAAGAGAAGCTTTTGACAATAAAATTAAATTGCTGCATTAAAATGTAACCTTTTGGAATCTCGTTCTATCTAAAGGATCATCACCCACCTGGTGTAATTTTTCTAACCCTGTAATAGGGTTTCACATTTTGAAACGCTTCTCTTAGCAGAATTTTATTTTCCTTTTTCCATTATTTATCTTCTGTGTTTGTTCAATAAATTTGTTCCGCATTACAATAAGCTTTTAAATTGTTGCGAAGTGAAAAATGCTTTTAAATTTGCTTCATCATTGAAATGTTAAAATTTGTAAAAATTCAAATTAGTTTGAATAATGACGAAACGTCGTTTTAGTGTTGTCAATTTGCTTCACAAAAAGGCAATAAAAAAGCAAATTTAGTACAATAAATGATTCGATAAATGATCGGAACTGATCCATCTACCTCGACTTGTGTATGTCCCCTATTTTGAATTGTTCGTTCGGCGTGCTCCCTCTAAAAACAAATATCGCGTGTAAAATGTGGCTTAGTAAACAACGTATGTACGTTAAATACATGCAATTGGTGTGTACATTAGCTTAAAACGAGGTTTGCTATATTTGTATGTTTGAACATACATTACGTAAATGCGCAAGGTTTTTTAAAAGCAAAAACGGAAATTGAAACGAGATGAAAAATGAATATAGGAAATTAGTTCAATCTGGGGGATATTGTGATAATGGAGATGGACAATATTATCGGAAAAAAGGTAAATAAAGCTTTTTACGTCAACAAATCCAATAAAAAACTAATTTTGGCGTCTTATTTATCACGCAGGTTTGCAGAAAATTTTATATTTTCTATGCGTGGAAGCACGCAGTTTATTTATTTTTGTAATTTTCTATGCAAATTACAAGACGCTTTTCTCAGTAAGAAAACAATAATTTATAATATATTTCGGCAACCCGGATGTAGGAAATTATTGAGGGCAGGGGGAAATAGAAAAATAATTTGTCTTTTTTTTTCCTAATAATCAAATTGTTACTTGATTGTGCACTACCCTATAAAATGCTTATATATTCTCTAAACTCTATTAACATTTTATTGTAATAAATAAATGCACCAAAGAGAGGTGCGCTACGGAAAGACAGAATGACAGTTTGTAATTAATATATTGTCATGTTTCATTTCGAAAAAATATGCACCGTTCAAACTTTCTATGGCACAAAGATATTCTATGAAGTTCAATCGAGGCTCTATCAATGTATCAAAAAAATTTATTGTTTGTTGGAAACTGAGAAATCCTAGGGCACCAAGCTTTCTCCTTTTTTATTAGTTTATTACATTAAAAATGATGGTGATCATTTACTAACTTCATTAGGATTAGAATTTAAAATCTGAAGATATGAACTGAATTTTTGTCTTATTAAATAGAACGAATGTCAAGATTACAGCGCGTAACTTGCTCGGAGTCCACAAAAATGTCAATAAGCATATCTTGCTAGGAAACTAAACTATTATTATAGAAATCGAAGTTTAGAAATTCTCCTAGTGGCCTAGGTGCGTGCGAGTTTACATTGCCATCCACAATAAAATGCAGAATCCAGAATGTCGGATTTCTACTTAGCATCATTTTTAATTGTTAAAATGCGAGATGTTAAGTGAATTTTAATTTAGTTTTTTTTTTTAATTGAAAATTTTCACCTTTCTTTCCAATGGTCACATTTGTGTTTACCCTTCGTTTTGTGTGTTTTCAAAGGATACAATAAATTTTAAATAGAGCAGTTTTATTTATTTAATCTTGATTGGTTTTAGTTTGTGGGTAAGTTATATAAGGGAAAGGTGAGGCAGAATGGAGTCATTAGGTAAAATAAGATACTGTTGTTATTTGATATCGCTGTGATACCATCTTGCATTTATTTATCACGCTTACTATCTTATAGTCTGAAGAGACTTATTGTTTTAACAATTTTAATCTGGGCCATCTTGCCCCACCCTCCCTAAACATTATACCACATGAAACGTACTTGGAAGTTTTAATAATACACAGCTTTAAACTTTTGGCTTTATATGTATGAAATCTGGCTGGCTTCGACTTCGACTGGCTTCTTTTGGGGCCCTCAGCTAGACACTGAGGACGGGCCCCTTTACTAAGAGGGGAGATTTTAGAAAACACATTTTCCGCTATTTTGAATACTTGGAAAAGTTCACTTTTACCACAAGTATAAACTACTTTTTTGGGGCCCTCAGAGATTGAAGACCTAGCTAGTCCGGGCCTGTATGGAATGGACTTCTAATGTGAAATTCGAGTAATGGTGGTTCTTTTAATTACCAGTGTGATCCTATAGTGCTGTTCATATATTTTTTCACCATGACATTTTTCGATGGATGTTTTAATTCTGCTCACGCGTACCTTAACGTTTCTAACGTCCCATTTTTACAAATTTTGCAGTGCATTTTTATTCGATTCTGGACGACAGTTTCTCATGGAGAAGAAAAGAATTTCCCTTTAGATGGAAATAGCATAGCCGTATGGAGAGGTGCAACGACTCCTCTCATTATTTTGAGAAACCTTTTTTGTAAGTTAAGACCTCCTGACCTGCGACACCTAGAAATTCATTTTGACGTGAATACGTCTGTAAAATCGGTAGCATGTTCCAAATAAAATGTAACATAAACCTTTGACTATGTAACAGTTAACATGTTCAAAAAATTGAAGGAATTAATCCATTTATCTGAAAACACAATTAGCAAAGAGTAACCTTATCCAAAAGGATTAAAACCTTATATTATAAGACAATCCGTAGATTAATAGTAAAAATGTTCCACTAAGAATGGAAAATTTAATAAAATTAGACTATACTTAATACAATGTTTGTGTTAAAATATTAAATGAAATAAATAAATAAGAGATTTGTTCATATCATTTATCCATTCAATCGAAGCAAATGAAATGCAACCATTCGCAGCTGATTCAACTTTAATTACTACTATGAAGGGAGGTTCTTCTCTCTATAGCGAACAGAATTTAAATCATGAACTATGGATTTTTCGAACGGCTTGAAAGAATTGAAACGAGGAATCGGATAAATTACAGTGGAGAGGTAAGTTAAATTGCAACTACTGTACTTATTTTAACTTGATAATAACTCTTGCAAGTGTCTTTAATTTCCGTTTTAATTTCACTCACTGATTTATTTTTTCTCTTTGCTTTATTTCAGAATTCTCGGTCAGAGAGTTTTGAAATTTAATTCTTTAATAAAATAAAGTCCACTCTGGATTTTATATAGGTACTTCTGGCTTTAATTTAGAACACTGATGCCCAGGTAATTTTATTCTTGGTTAGTTATAGGACAATCATCTGAGTTTCAACGTATACTTAGCTAGCCCTCTAGGACATCAGGTGGGACATCGAGGTAGTTAGGGAAAATGTGAGAGATTTGTATTACAGTCGCTCAAAGCTGCAAACCTGCTTTCTACTTCTTTTTGGCTTGATATCTTGATGCAACTGATTAAGAAGTTGAATTACCAATATTGCTGTTCTTACTACCAACGGGATGGGGGACTGATATAAAAATGTTTTTCAAAAACATTTTAAACAGTCTCTTTTTGGATCTTGCTTTTCCTAGAAGATTCAAAACCAAATGAAAATATGATTTCATGTGTTATTTTGGTATGATTTTACCAATGTCTACTTGCTGCCCCAGGTAACATTATAAATAGCCTTAATAATTACCTGGCCTGGAATTGACTGTGTTCGTCACAGAATTTTAACACACAACGGACACAGGAACGGAAAAACTCGAAGCTGCGTTTTAGAAACCATGAAATAGAATAGGTATAATCTCAATTTTTCAATATAAAAATCAAGAACTGGCGTAATTTGCTAGAAAGCTCCTCCTCCTTCTTTTCCATGCCAAGTACACCAATGATAATATCTGGGAGATCAATTTTATTTAGATAATTTGTATTAAAATTTAATTGGCCAAACTTACTGCGTATATTGAAATTGTTAGGGTCTGCATGTAACAAATCGGCCCTTTGAACATCAACCCCTAATGGGAGGGTCGATCCTGAACAGAGACCTCGACCTGCGACAATCCAAAGATCGCTCTTCGGTTTTTTGTCGGCCACGATGGTAAATATAAACTGAGTCGACGGGGTTCTGTAAAAAAATTGTAGCTAGGAATGGAAAAAAAACACTGAGCTAATAACAAGTGTATAATGAAACAAAATGTGAAATTTGAGACGTGCTTGGCGCTCGTGCAAACAATTGCAACGTACAATGCTGGTCGCAACAAAACCCAGCGCACTGACTCTACTACTATTAAAAGATGTTCAATACAATTGGCAAGGACACAGTTATAAATTTGGTATGACACACAATACACGTCAGAATCTACGGTATGATACAAAAAGCTTACCCAAGATCTCAAGCAACGACTGATGTTCATACGCAGCCGACGTGTTCTTAAATTGATGCAAAACTGGCCCTTGCACGGGTTTATACAGAAACAACTGACAGACGCGATGCACAAAACACTGCTATAAACCCTCGTGATGCTGGTAGCTGATGCAGATTGAAAGAGAGTGCAGATACAGATGGATTTGGTGTTGCAACTTGTTGGACCTGCTCGAAAAATGTTAAACGTTGTTAAAAATATGACCATAACCTTAAAGGTTAAAATTCGGTGCTTTGTTTGAAAACAAAGAATCCAGCGAGAACGAGTGTGTTCGATGTTACGAACCAGAAAGTGACTGCGTCGACAGAAATGCGCGTGGACGTTGGCGTCTGCCACATGTGAAATTCGAAATTGCTTCTGCATTGTACCGGTGGTGTCCCAAATACATATACAGGACGGCCAAAAATCACTGATTACAATGATATAAAATTCACTGACGTCACCCAAAGATTTCCGCCAAAAATGATGTTTTTACGCACTTAATTATGCTGTCGACTCGTTTTCGATCATGGCAAGGCACTCAATCCCAGTTACCTCGCGTCTCCCTTCTACCTCCAAGCGCATATCACATGACAGCCCCAACCAAATGTATTTTCCAAGGTCAGTAACACGTAGCAGATATTAGAATATCGCTAGAAAATTTAATCTGGGCCGTACTCAGAATATTTGATTAATTATTTGTGGAGAAGTTAATGCAACTGAACAAAATTCGTTACATGCATATGCAGAATTAAGCTGTAAAAGTCGCATTTACTGAATGAGAAGATAGAAAAATTGTACGAGCCGCTAGGCGAGTACTACAAATCTACAAATTATAGAAAGACTTTCAAAGTGAGGTGCATAAAATTATTTTATATCCGATCCGAAATGCAAAAATAATTACGGATACAAAGCCAATTGAAACAAACGACATCATTGAAATGGAAATCGACTGATCACATAATGTGAGAAATTGACCCTTGGATAGTCGGATTTGCATGAATAGAAATGACGGATAACTGAAGTTTCTCTGAAAATAATTGGAGAGGCTAATATTGGATTATCGGAGGGTAATACAAAAGAAAGGAAGAATAAAATCCAAACAAAACTAAACGTAATTGTTGTGAATAATCTATGAACAAAACTGAAAAACAAAAGTTGGATGTAATCTGGAATTTATAACTGAATAACAAAAGACGAGAAGTCATCTAAAAGGTTTTGCTGTTGAATATATTATTTATAAAATTTTATGTTGGAAAAACATGACATGAAAAATAAATCAGCGAGGTTTTTCACAAAAATTTTAAACGTACATCTAACTTTTAAATAATAAAGTACGTTTAAGTAGAAAAAAGTAATTAACAGAGCTACAAAAAAATTCATTTACTTACATCAACAGCATTGCGCTTTTCATACAAATTGCTGATGAATTTAAAATAACTACAGATTTTTTATAGTTTTAATTATGTAATATCGTGCCAAGCTATAAGAATTTTTAGGCAGTCACCGTTCGGGTAGAGTAATATTAATCTGAACAGATTTATTAATTATTATTAATAATAATAATTGAGAGGCTATGGCGGTGTTTAATAAAAGTTTAATTATGATTAGAAAAAGCAAAGTAATACACAGAGGACTGATCTAATCGTCTCTGTGAGAAGTGCATGGCAATTACCAGGCAATTACAAACCGACTCGCGGTGTAAGCTCGGGTAGTAGTAATTAAAATCTTAATCAACGCTCGCTCCCTTCTCGTTTAGTTCGGATAAATTTAAACATCTCAGTAGATACATCCGCTTTTCACAGTTTTCCCATCATCTTTCAAATGGTTTTAGGGAATATTAATTTTAAAGAAATACTTTTTTAATTATTTCGTTAATGCTTACGTAATTACATTTTAATAACATCTTCAACTTTTCACAAAAGAAAACTTTTGATTATACCGCTCAACTGTACTTACAAGGGCAAGGCCAACCCTTCCCCTCACAGATCTGCACCAAAATTTGTATACGATTACAACCCAATTAGAAGTCAACTTGATGAAAGTTTAAAGTTGCGAAACTCTAAATTTTTTTTAAAAACTTGTAATGAAGCCCATTGGTAAAGTTCTTAGGTAAAGTTGAACAAATGTACCGTAGTTCAAATGTACCGAACATAAAAATTTTATCAGTATGTACAATGGTGGGTGATGTATCATATCATAACCTCAAATAATAATTAATAACCTCGACATGAATAATAATTTATTCAATATAACAAATTTAGTATTTCAACTTTGAAGTAGTAGGTAGGTACCTAATTACACACGGTAAGCAAAATTGAGTGAATTTTGTTTCGATAATTTTTATTTACATTGCAGTTTGAAAAAATAGTACGATTTTTTGCAGCAGTACAAAGCACAAACCATTACAATAAAAATTATATTCAACGCTATAGTAAGTAGGTATATATGATTTATTATTATATTTATTCACTCTCAATTTCCTCAGTGACAAATTTATGCCAACTGCTGTTTGCCGATACAAAATTTAAGTTTGACTAGTATCGTCTGTAATAATTGGTTCTTTTGGCTTGTATCTTGGGTGTCACTACCGGTAGCGTGTCTTGTAGGATTCATCTATATGTACAATATGGTGGCTTACACATATGCAGTCATTATGAAGAAACCGTGAACCATTCTTCGACTGTTGTTTTTATTCTTTGTATTGTAAATAGGGCTGTGCCTAGTGAAATTAGTAGGTTTTCAGTATTGTACCGATTGTTGTTTATTAGACATATTTGTAGTATACAGCGGAAGTAAAATAAAGTATTCGTAATAGAAATGGTACCAAAATTTGTACTGCATTTCAAAAGCAAAGTTAACTTTCAGTCCGAAAAAATTTCTCAATGCCCATTACAATTTTTTCCACTAAAAAAAGACAACTTTTCTCCCTTTTTGCATAATCTACTGATGCACTTTTACTCAAATTTTGTAAATTAATTAAATTTGTCAATATTATATTATAAATTTTATTTAAATTTAAAACAGTAAAAACATTGTAATACATATGGGATCATGAAATAAGCTCAAGATTTTTCAACAATTTATGACCACGACTTCCTTAAACGACACACTTCAACCGTATCTTCATAATAACTGCATACGTGTACGGCACCATATTGTACATATAGATGAGTCCTACAAGACACGCTACTGGTAGTGACACCCAAGATACAAGCCAAAAGAACCAATTATTACAGACGATACTGGTCAAACTTAAATTTTGTATCGGCAAACAGCAGTTGGCATAAATTTGTCACTGAGGAAATTGAGAGTGAATAAATATAATAATAAATCATATATACCTACTTACTATAGCGTTGAATATAATTTTTATTGTAATGGTTTGTGCTTTGTACTGCTGCAAAAAATCGTACTATTTTTTCAAACTGCAATGTAAATAAAAATTATCGAAACAAAATTCACTCAATTTTGCTTACCGTGTGTAATTAGGTACCTACCTACTACTTCAAAGTTGAAATACTAAATTTGTTATATTGAATAAATTATTATTCATGTCGAGGTTATTAATTATTATTTGAGGTTATGATATGATACATCACCCACCATTGTACATACTGATAAAATTTTTATGTTCGGTACATTTGAACTACGGTACATTTGTTCAACTTTACCAATGGGCTTCATTACAAGTTTTTAAAAAAATTTTAGAGTTTCGCAACTTTAAACTTTCATCAAGTTGACTTCTAATTGGGTTGTAATCGTATACAAATTTTGGTGCAGATCTGTGAGGGGAAGGGTTGGCCTTGCCCTTGTTAGATATTCAATACCGGGTGTATTATAATATTAATGCTGCTGTACCAATCAGATGTTTCCATTTTAGCGTGGCGTTCTAGATCTGTAAAGGATATTAATACGCGTAGCGGATCGTGACTACTGGATACTGGATGATTACTAATAAAAAGTTAAAGAAAAAGACCGTTCCAAATTTCATTTTACAAAATATGTTTTAATTACAAATTAATTTACTTAACTTTTTATTTAAGCAAAATAGCCGCTAATTTTTTCTAATAATACTCAAGTAGCACAAAAATTAGCTTCAAAAAGAAACAACATTTTTTTAATGTGCTCTTGTAAAACCAGGCTATTTATTTTAATTATCGTGCGCTTTCGATAACATTTTTATAATAATTTTAAATTAATCACGTGTCACTATAATTAATATTTTATTAAACACTTATTAAAATGTAATAAAAATATTTAGCATTTTAAATTATGTAATTACGTAAATAACTATCTTAAAAAATTATAAATAGCGAAACCAGTTCAGAATTATTATCAATAAAATAATCTTCGTCGACTTCACATCCAAGTTTGGAACTTGGAAATATTAATTGCTTGGCATTTTAATTATTCTAACGAAATACCACGGTTTTTTTGAAACAAAAATATTTAAATTATTTAACATTGCAAGTCGCTTTATATCAAATTTATTTACTGGGAGCAAAAAAGCGACGCGGAGAATATTTTTATTTAACGAGTTTTTGGCCTTAGGGTTTCTTTTTAGATAGCGATGTGCATCTCAATGCAAATTGATGTCTGTTACTTTGCTGCTCTACAAAATTTAACAAAATAGCTGTCAAGTCCTTTTACGTTTTCTCCTCATTCAACACCAACTGATTTGATAATACTTTTTATTTCATTGTTTTTTATTTTATTCCGAAACTATTGATCATAAAATCTAAACATTTGCTCGATTTATGTTTCAGATAGGTTCCATATGTACACTTTTCAATGTTTTAAATCAAAACATACGACTTTGAAATGATATTTTACTATTTTAGCAGGTAACTGAAGGTAAGATGAAATGCTAACAGTAAATCGGAATCCATCAATCCAAAATTCTGAGGCTTCGACAAAAATTTCTATATAATAATCTTCTAAAGTGGGTAAATGTGCAATCAAATTGCAGGCGATAAGTTTGATATTATTTGCTAAAAAGTTAGTTATGTTTTTGGGGAAATTTTTTCATCCATTTATTGTTTCATTTTCGCCCCTACTATTACCACTTTTCACTTTGTAACAAATTTTTGCATTTCTTACGTTGTTCTTCCTTAAATTGCTTTTCACTAATTCATATTCCTCGATGCGGCCCTGCCTTTTTGATTTTAATGCAAACTTTTATTGCAGGCATTTTGATGCCTGCATTTTGCGGGCAGATTGTTGATAACTTGAACGCTTGAGCCCTTGGGCGTAGGAATATGGAAATACCTTGAGTACCTGACCACTAAATAACAGAGCGGACGTAATTTTGTTTGGTCATAACGATTTGGTTTGTGTTGACAAATTTTTTGGTTCAACGATTTCTATTTTAGTGCCAGTTCGTTTGTGACAAATTGTTCCGGCTCTGGCAGATGGTTCCTTGCTTCTGTAAACATCTGACAGCCAGTGTTGGGTTACAGTTTTTGATGCTCAAGTCCTACGGTAGAATCCGATTCCATTCGTTTAGCGACGTGTTTGGGTGTTTGTATGTATTGTTTCTATAATAACAACATAGCCTCGATTTACAAAATAACTTCTATTCTTTTGGTAACATCAAGTTTGCTACTTAGGAAGGTTCTAACATCAGGGATCGTTATTGCTTAGTATCGCCAACATCATTTCTCTCCAGCGTCAATCAAGTGTCTCCTGTTGAGAATTAACAAGTGTTCCAGATTTTCACCTTTTGGAACCAAATGTCGTATTTTGAGTGGAAGGAAGTACCTGTCACCTTATAAATTGTAAACTTTCCAGAGCGTTTATGTAAGTAATTTTTTATTCTTTCCAATTCGTTTGACCGACGTATTATTGTTGATTTTGGAATTTCATTTGTTGGTTACCCACAGGATTACTATTTGCTTTGAGTACTTACTTGTTTATTTGAGGTGGGTGCACTTTGTGATTGTGACACCGTAATCAGTGATACTTTGTGTATATTTTTTGCACAGTCCATACATTTCAATTATTAGAATAAATTGTGATTGCATCTCTTAAAGTCTATATTAACAATTTGCGTTTCTTTGGAGTTTCTCTAAGCTACCCTTTTATTTTGTATAATATTTATGATAGCTGGAAGGCCCATCCACGGACGGGCAGCTCCCAGTTCCAGGGTCCGAAGCAATGGTGGCCATTTTGTTGGTAAACCTGCGCACTGAAGAACGACTACCCTTTTTATCTAGTTATAAAAACATAGCTCGGCCTGCGGCTTTTGCAATTCCTATATCGCATAGAATAGCTTGGCCTTTGGCCTAGGACTTCACAAGAGTTACACTAAATATAAAGAAGACGTAGAAAATTTAATTGTAGCTAATATTCATGAAAAATAGGAATGCTTTGATTGCAAGAAAATTGAGGATTACAATTTTTAAGATCAGGGTAGAAAAGTGCTAAGGCCGCAGGCCGAGCAATGTTACTCGAGGAGGTGAAGACCAACCGTGATAAGAGAGGGAGGGAGACTTTATAAATATCAGAGTTGGTTTGAAGATTAATTTTGCTAGTTTAACTCCTTTTTCTTTTGTCCAAAATCTTTCCTCCAAAGTGCTCAAGACCATCTTAAGAGAAAAAAAAAGTGGAAAGCTATGGTTTCCGTATGGGCGAGCGGAGACGAGAAGATTTATTTTGGATGACATAATAAAACCATACCGTTTTTTGAAACCGTGCTGTTTCAGTTTGTAGTATTGAAGAATTCTTTTATCGAAGCTGTGGGGTAAGACGATCACCTTTCCATCCAAGACCATCGGGTCAGCCCAACGATTTGGTAACTACAATTTTACTCCATCTAGGATCTAGGTCAATCGAATGTTACCGTTTACAGATAAATTGATTTTTATTGACGAAAAAAAGACAATTGATGTTTCTGGGAATTTATTAATTCAACAAAAAATTTTCACCAAATATCGAACATTTAAGTAAGTAGTTATAAAATCTAATCAACCTTGATTTCGACATTAAACCGTTGCATTATCACCATTTAGAATGTACGAGGTGTGTGCACAAACAGAAAAAACAAAAGAAGAGAATTTTAGCAAAAATTTGCTACACGGACCTCTCTCAAAAGATTTAACGTGGGTTGACGCTGTTAAAAGGAAATAATATGATGATTGGTAAGTTCCCTACCTGGTAAATGATAATTTGCTTCTTGGACCACAGCGAGGGGTAAATCACAGGGGAGATTTGGTGTACATGAGGCAAGAAATGTGTGGGAGATGTGAGGAGATGCGAGGAGATGTGAGGAGATGCGAGGAGATGCGAGGAGATGTGAGGAGATGCGAGGAGATGTGAGGAGATGCGAGGAGATGTGGGGAGATGTGAGGAGATATGGAGGAGATGTGAGGAAATGTTGGGAGATGTAGGTGAGATGTCGGGGAGATGTGGGAGATATCGGAAATATTGGCGAGATGTTGAAACAAAGTATAGAAAAGTTGGTGGTCGACACATGGCGTTGAGACGAGTCAATTGAAAGGCTGTATTGTTTACACTTCGTCTCGTTTTCTTGTTACATTAGTAGAAGTATAAATGTTACAAATATTCATTATTTTATAGTGTTATTCTTTATTATATGTGTAGCTTTTATGTTATTGTTCACAGAAAGTTGACATAATTATTATAGTCACAATAGGCCAGTTCAGGCGCATTATTTTATGATGCTAAAATGCTAATGCCCGTTTTCACCAACATTTTATTTAAGAATTTCCTAGTAAAGAATTCCTTAGCAGGTATTCCTTAAATATGATTAGTCAAATTTGACATAATAATTTATTATGTCAATACTATGTCAAATTTGACCAATCAAATGTATGGAATACCTAGCTAAGAAGTTCTTTACTATTGATGAGCATAATCGGATGATTTCAATAACAGAATATTATCCGATTATTTTATATTCCGTTCCGTATGGAAACCGTTAATCAAAATTTTAATATTAGCAGGGCCGTAGCTAACCATTGGTCATTTAGGGGGGGATTCAGAAAAAATGCCTGTGGGGGGGGGGGGAAGTAAGACTTTTTTATCCATCGTTATGCTATGGGGGGGGGCGATAAATACGATCGGAATAAATGAAATTTATTCACAATCAGTTAGTAATCGACACATTCCTGACTTTTAAACAGTTGGGAAGCAGTTTATTATTGACTTTCACTTGCCAACCAATCAGAAAGCTATTTTGTTTTACTTTCAAACCTTAGGTTGGGAAGTGATCACTTCCCGACCTGCAATGTCGCAGTGTGGCAAGAAAAGGAACTAACAAAAAATTTTATTTTTAAAAATTAAAGAAAATTAAATTTGATGAGATTTAATTATTTACAAACTGATTGTGAATAAAATTGTATACATACCTCGGTGGCAAGCTTCATTCCAGCGTTGCGCTAACACAACTAACTTAGCGCTCCGCTGTATAATGAAGCATTTTTCACCTTGGCACGTAATATACTATTATTCATTAATAAAAAAAATAGGTATAATCAATAAATTTCATTTATTCCGCAATCTACGCATTCGATTGAATATTCCGATTCTTGAACGAGTGAGAGTGACGCCGAAACAAGAATCGTATTGCGCGCGCATTCGAAAATCATCCGATTATTTTTCATTACCATTTTGACATAATTGGAATCATCCGATTATTTTAATAATCGGAATCATTCCGATTATGTATTCCGAATGCGCCCATCACTAGTCCAGACAGTTGAAGATTCTTTCATTTTTTTCGGGCCCATAAATATGATTGGCAATTTACCAATGACAATATCCCCTCCCTTGTACAGAGATCTAGGAATCTAGGATAATCAAACTATACAATGAAATGAAACGTGGCAAAAAGGATGCGTAAGTAAAAAAGAAAAAGTTAGAAGAAGTCATATTTAAAGAAAGAAAGCCAAAAATAATATTCAGTAAAACAACTTATGTTCTGGATAAACCTATGTTAATTTTAATTTTTGTTCTCGCTTTTAATATTTTTGTTTTGTACCGAGTGTACTAATGCACATGTATATGTAATATGTCTGTATGTATATGTATATTTTATAATAATATTATAATTTCAAATTTATTTATAAAAAATATATGAAATGTATGGAAATTAGAAAGATATGATGGATGGTGGGAAAACAAAAAAAATGTCGGGAGATGTGAGGTAATGTGGGGAGATGTGAGGAAATGTGGGGAGATGTGAGGGAATGTGGGGAGATGTGAGGAAATATGGGGAGATGTGAGGAAATGTGGGGAGATGTGAGGAAATGTGAGGAGATGTGGGGAGATGTGAGGAAATGTGGGGAGATGTTGGGAGATTTTGAGGAAAAGGAGATGTGGTGTACGTACTTTTGTCAGGTGATTTACCCCTCGGACCACAGTAATGAGGAAGCTATGGTCATTTAAGGGTTATGAAGATAGTGATATCAGTAAGGAGCAAAATACTGAAGTATTATGATGTATGGTTGGGCAGTTTGAGAATTTCTCTGGTCATAGAATTAGTGATTCTACTTCACCCGGAAGAAATGGTAAGCAGAAGGTGACATATATCTTGAAGTTGAAGTTGCCAGTCTAACCAGCAGATGAATAGCATAAAAATTTAGTACGGTCCCACCTTCCAAGCCTTGGCCCTTCTTTGATTTTAAAGCCAGGAGTCTAATTCAAAATATAAAATGATAATCTCCAGAAATCTTTTTCGAAATTTTGTGAAAATTAGTACATCTTGAAAACGGCATGAAATATAGAAAATTAGTTGAAAAAAATACCCCCTGACGAAAAATTTGCCAATTTTATAAGTCCAGATCCAATAATTGGAGATTGTACACTCCCAAAGATTTTCTAATTTTATTGTACGATTTTTTGAGAAACCCAAAATCTTAGTTATCACGAAATCGGCTTGGGATATCGAAAAAGTACTCCCATTCTAAGATCCCTACCAATTTTGTAACTTCAAGACCCACATATAAAATTTAGGGATCGTAGGGGCCCCAACAGTTTTCTAATTTAGTTGTACAATTATTTGAAAACCCCAAAATAAGATATGACCAAAACGATATCAAAAAATCCACCTGTAGAGAGGACTCCACCTGTCGATTTTACAAATTCGAAACCAAAACAATTTACATATTAGTTATTTTTAAACATTAATAATCTTTAGAGCGTTGCAGGAACTTGCATTATACGGAGTTCTACATCAGTCGAGCGTTTTCTGTGAGTAAAATTGATTTGCAAGTTACTTTTTGCAGTAAATTGGAATCTTTTGCTTCAATGTAACGTTTAAATGTTCAGTCGTTTTTTTAATCGATGCTGCTCAAAGTCGATTAAAAATCAATGCTAAGTATGAAGTTGCACACCAATACAACTATCTTCTAAGTAAATGTTCAAATGTTTTCTTTAATAAATTCATAGAACCGGGTGGTGTAGATTTTCAATGAGGCAATGCAAAACTTTTCATTTTCGTATATGCCTCTGTATATTTTATACCCCTAACAGGGTCCTTGCTCACCCTGCCCTAGTTACGTGGTTGGCGCTATGTTTGAAGGATTTGTTCCCTCAGAGCAACCTAATTGCTTATTTTGTAGTTGTTGAGTTGCGTTTCTACTCTTTAGTCTAGTCTCAACTTAAATTCATTATTTGCATTTAGGGTTAAACATTCAGCTTAGTATCTAAATTGCTTTTAACTCGATCTTAATTTCTTTCCTTTGTTTTGCCCTTTAGTTTTCTTGAATTACCTGAGACCTGTTATTATTTTTCTATAGTAAGTTACCAGGCAAACATTTGATTAAACTAAATTACGAGATACTTCACTCTCCGAAACTGGATATAAAGGCAAACCGCCCTTAACAGCAAGGGATTTTAAGATTTATATTGTAGAGAGTTAAACATGGCAATCGTTGCTACATTGTACCTACGGTTTGTAGCTCTTTAAATTAATTATAATAATTTGATAGAAAAGGGGTGAAAAAAGGCCCTCAGGCGATATTTTGAAAGTTACCAGGTAAAAACTGGATTCAAAGCAAACCTTGCTTTGAAATAATTAATTTACGCTTTTTAAACTGTGCGCAAGCTTTGACCTCATGAACGTTAATAAAAATAATATTGATGGGTTGGAAAAATCATTCACGGGCCACCGAGCCGGTCTCAGACTTCTAGCAAATTAAACTAAAACAAAATTATTCTGTGTAATTACCTGCTACTACCCTAATATTATAGAAAAGCATCATAAACAGACAAATAATTAATAATAAAAGTTGAGGATTTTTCCTATTGTCCATCTGGATCTGGATGGCGAACATAAGCTTTCACAAGAAGCAATCAACAGTTTTATAGCTTACACATCGTTTTTCATTGGTAATCCCTTAGACACACTGCCAAGTTAATGATCATTAAAGATTATCTTAGAGATAATTTCACGAATTGGATACACATATTACAAATAGTTAAATTACCATTCGTTTTGTTACTTCAGCTATTTAATAAATTACAATTTTTGCGAGTTTCTCATTTTTAAAAAGAAGATAATGATAATTAATTTTTAGTATGTCAAAGGTATTACGGTAAAAGAGACGGATTTACAATACAATACATATGCAGAAAATCTGTTTTAGTAGATTGTAAAAATGATTTGTTGTTAAATTTAATTAGGTGGTGTTAAATGGTCATAAAGAGTGGAGTACAATTATTTTAAAATTCTCCGAATGTCGCAGTTAAGTGTTAATTAAAAACTTAAATTTTAAGTAAAATATTTTATTACTGCGTTACTTTTTGTTTGTCTGTTATTTATTTGCTTTTATTAATGAAAGATAACTCAATGTTTCATAGCCTAATCAAAAATGGCTGAATTTACTCAACGCGTAATGTTGAAGGTAAACAGAAAGCCGTTAGTTTTGTTGGTTCAGTAACTCAAATAATTTACTCAATAGAACTACAACAGTAGTTTACTCAGGGGTTTACTCTCTTATCGAAGGGATGCGGACAGACCCAACAGACTAACCACGTAATGTCAATATTTGATGTTATATAATGAGTAATGACTGATGTTATTAGAAGAATCGTTTCGTTTATTGTCATTTTTATCATCAACAATATATTTTTTATAAACACTCGACTATTAAAAAGAAGAGCAAATAAATGACGACAGAGTGAAGTAATTTTTGTTGCTGCATCACGAAGAGTGCCTGTAAAAAACGCAATCCCCGTCTCAGAGAAATTGCTTCGAGCCACGTTTTTGTACCTTGCAATAAATCGATTCTTGTCCTTTTTATCTTTGTCCCAAACAGATCTCAAAATGTCAAGATGTTATCAGTTTCATTGATATCTTGCTTTTTATTGACGACTGCCAACATTTGTTTCAATTTCAATCGAATCATTTTTCATTGCTTATTTTTATTATTAATAACAATATTTAATGGAATTTATGTTAATAATAATTATCGTATTCGAAAACGTTTAACTAATAATAAAAGCTATTATGTAATTTTTTAGTTGGTCAATAAAAAATCAATTTGCATATCATTATATCTGGTTAACATGTCAAATTTTAATTTAAAGTCAAAACAAATTTTTCGAGTATCGAATAATATATTTCGGTGAGGTTGGTGTAGGCAATATAAGCAACTTTTTTCCTTTGATTTTTTTATCTCAAACATCGTCAAAATATTCTTCATCTATCTATCCCCCAATGAGCTTCTCACACCACGAGATGTAAAGCCTCAGGCAACCCACTTGATCCGATAAAACCTGACAAACATATCAAGATTTTCTACTCAACCTAAGCTTCCTTTTGCTCGGCGACGTTAGGGAATCCTGATTTACAGTACATACTTTTATCAATTCAAAATCTGATTTTCCGTCCTTTTTTCTTAAATTGGATGAAATGCGTTTTTGGTTATTAGTTATATTTTTGAATAAGTTTATTTTTTAAATTAATTTATACAGGTTGTCAGGAAGAGATGATAATGAAGGGTTAGCGAGGTAGGGTGATAGTAGGGTAACGCAAATAAATGTTCATTTAATTTATCTCAAAAACTGAAAACATATACCGGGAATATTTTTGATATATAATACCAACATTTAATTTAATAAAAGTTGCGGTTTAGATGACTTTGGTCTTATTATTTCAAAGCAAATTTCGGTATCTTGGGAATTCTCGTGAAGGAAAATGTTCAAACACATAAAATCGAAGTTGACAGCATATCTGCAGCTTTGCTCAAAGTTGTAGCTATTCGAGACCCTTGAGAATTCACCGGATCAAAGCTAGAAATTGTTCATTCTGCATGATTTACAATATAACCATAATACAGAAACTGATCTGTGCTTGTATAGTAAAAATAGTAGTGGGTATATTGAACATAATGAAATTGAAATGGGAAATAATGTAGAGCAGCTATAAAAATTGCAAAAAATAAAAAGAAACGTTCGATTAAATGATATAATTTAATACGTCGTTACATTTATCTTTACGCTTTCTCGTTCAGTAAATTTGCAAGTTCATAAACTCGCGAGAGTCATAAAATATTAATACACTTTTCCAGTGTTGTTCACGAAGGGTTCAAATCTCCAAGGAAAACCGTTCGATTTTTTCTACGCCTAATCAACATTCCAATCACCTTCAGACTTTATCGGGCGGAGGTCTGGCAATTCCCTTCTGGAAAATTAAGTGGAGTCTAGAAATTTTCTCCCAAGGCACGTAAAGGTTTGTGTAATCTTATTTTATCCTGCAATATATCGAATATATCGTTTGCGAAGCCAGCTGTTTACAGGAATTTGATGGCGAAGTTAGAGAGTTGGAATAGATAACCAAGTATTGGCTGTGTTTGAGAGATCGTTTGTCTTTGTATGATATGGCTTTTGGTTGGTGTTTGAACAGTTTAGGGTTGTCAACAATTAAAAGCTAGACACACTTAAATTCAAATTATGCATTATAGCCGAACATGTTGGAGGCTTTGGCGGTGAACCGCATTAGCAACAACCCCATATCACGGTCAACCGCTTCGATGGAGTTGTGGTTGCAATTTACTATTGTGTATGCACGCGTTGTATTTTACAAATGCCCTGTTTATTCGGAAACTGTTTTACGTGTTTATAAACAGTAAAATGTTACTTGGGGGCGGATCTAAAGGGTTCGAACAAATTTCAAAAACAAATTATTGATAATTTGGTTAGCGAATTAACAAACTTTCAAACACGTATTTAGTTAATATACCAATCAATTAATATACAATGTAATGGCGCGGTGTAAAGCATTGTGATGAACTAATTTAGCTGATTTCAATATAAATCCAACTTGCATCCAATAAAAGCTTCGTTTTTAATCCACTCGTACCGCTGGACGGAATAATTTAAATTACAAAGCGAGTTTGCAGATGATGCTATTATAAAAAGCGCCAACTAGGGGGGACCATCATAATCCAATTAGTATTCAATGCGAGCAACGCACCACCAAATACAGCGAAGTTTTCAAATTAAAAGTTTGTCGACTGCACAAGCGGATCCAGTCGACCACGTTTAATGTGATTTTTGTTCATGTTTGAACAGCTATTGATTTATGTATGACATGAAAATGCAGCGTTGCTTAAAATTATAAACCAAACCACTGCATTGCACAAATTATCATTTTCACCAAGAAATTATCGAATTTCAAATTCTAATATTTAATCTTTAAATGGCTTCTGCAGCTTCCAATGAAGCGAAAAAAAATTATTGGGCCAATATAGGATTCCATTCTTTTACAACAACATCCAGTGGGTTGCACATTAAAACCACTCAATGCAGAAACACAAAGAAGAGATAAATACACGCACACAGTATAAATAAACAAGAATTAGCAATTCGATTATGCGTGGAATGGAATTAATAAGAATACAATAGAAATGACACAGGTAAAAAGCATTCATTGAACATTTTATGTTGCATTATATTTGTTGAGATTAATAATGGAGTGGATTTCCATTTCAAAAATAAATATAGCTGATTGGTTACCTATTCTGTTATAGTTTTTGCTAACATTTTCATAGCATAACACAAATGTTGGGTGTTTATTTAGCTTTGTATAAATACCGAGCTTCCTATTTATTCAAACCGTTTCATTGTTTGATTTTTATTTCGTACCGAACATTTTTATTTATTTATAAAAAAAATGTAGTATTGACAAATAGACAAATGTATATTTCGAGTTGAATCAACATTGGTTTATTATATTTTAGCAAGGATTACTTCACTAATAATGATAAAGTTTTCAACGTTCAATAGTTTACCAAATGTTATTCCATTTTTGCAGAAGAAACTAAAATTAAATAAATTCAATGTAATAATTTTATTTTAAATTGCAGGTCGAACGCAATTTATCTTATCTTTCACGTTTACACTACACAGTTTTCCCTTACTATGTAGAAAATGTTATTTTGGCAAATTAAGAAATTAATTATTGACAATTTTTCTTCGCCTATAAACCACACAGATAAATTTTAATTTACTTCGCAATCGCCTCTCAGTCCTGACTTTATTCCACACCCAATTCTTCTTCTTTATTGATATTTCTAGCATTTAAGCATCTCTCTAGAGAATTCTCTTCTAGTTTAGGCCTTAAGGCCTGTTATTTCTCAACATCTGCATCGTTTCCTTGGCAGTGTTAGTACTACGAGCATATGCATTTTTTACATCCATTAGGTAGCTTGCTAGATTGGCCTTCAGATGTGCCTGTATGATGGTTTTGTATGTTAATGATGGAAATTCACTAACCCAGGTCACTAACACACATTATGTAGTTTATATTCCTGAGAAAATCTTCCCCTGGTCTGGAGGAGACTTTTAAAAGAAGGAATTGAAAAACCAGTGGATTTGGGGGGGGGGGGTAAGCAAAAAATTTTTTTTTAAGTATTAAATTTGCGTCTTTATCAACTGTGAGAAGTCATCCTGTTACTACCTTATACTGGGAGTTACTCAATAATCGATACCCCTCAATCACTCAAAGGTTGGTAATTTTTGAGTGTTTTTGCCAATTACCAACAAAAAAGATGATACAATTTTGCTAACAATAGAAATTGATTTTCAGTTAATGCAGTGACAAATTAACTTTTGCAAACATTTTTTAAGTTACACTAATTGGAGTAGACCAAGGTGGACTATTTTCAAATTTTAAATAGCCAAAATCTCAAAAATAACTTCAAATAACTGCTGGAAAACCGGAAAAAGAATGAAAATTTTCTGATCATAGGTCATAGTAGGAAAACCCCTTAAAGTAATACAGGTTTTTCATAATTTATCTGCTTTGTGACATTGCAAATATCAGTCTTCTACTTGGCGTAAGTTGTTTATAAATTTAAAATCATTTTTAATTCCTTTAGTAATTCGAATCGTTTGCAATATGGCAGCGCTAAGTAATTAATTCTAATGTTGTAATTTGAAATCATATGATTCATCACCAGGGTAGTTTTATGTCATTATTATGGGTATCTCCTCTGGTGATAAGTGATAATGATAACTAATAACGCTATCGAGTTCGCTTTGTCCTATGACTACATTTTGATAACAGCTGTTTTGAATTTTTGTTTGATTTGTGAAGATTTAATTCGAGGCAACGTGTTTCCTCGAGGGTAAATGAGGGCTAGTCAACCTTCTAGGCTCGTGTTGGTTAGCTAGTTGCTAGCAAAGTCTGCTCTTTTATGGAATTGTACGATCGGTTTCATAAACTTGATCAACTTTAACAGCAGCATGTAATTTGGAACTAAAACATCCTGGTCTTTCGCATCGGCGCGTTTATCTTTATCGGAGTTGATTTTGAACCACAGTACATAATTAATAAGGTAATACGTTAAACTAGGACCGACGAAAAAGATGGGGAGACGTGTTCTTGCGTGTTTTCTTTACTCGAACTGCCTGCCGACATTCAAATGTTACTACTTGAAAGTGAGCGTAAAGGATGCAGCTGATTACCTTTTTAATTAGTATGTACCGTGGTTTGAATTTACCGCATCCTTCCATTTCTGATAGCTGAGGAAGTAAACGACATAGATGTATTCCTTTTTATCCCAGGATTGAACTCTTGTCATACTTCCATCTCCAAAAATGGAGGTAGCAATCGATATAGAATGGCCTGATGACCTTTATTTTTGCCATTGCGCCTTAACCAGGCCTAAAATTTTAACTTAAAACAAACACAATATGATAAGCCAGTTAATGGGGGGGGGGGTAGTGAAATATTGCCGATACTGCTGATACTGCCATTACTATCCAATACTAAATACTGTCACTTACTGTCCAATAATTTCGCAGCATAAATTTTTACTTGAACTCAAGTAATGCATCCCTTCTACTAAATACAGTTTATACTGTTATTTACTACCCTTTACTGATGAATACTACATATCGCCGTAGTGATTTTCACCCAGGCTAAAAGCTTATTATCTCAACTTTAGCCTAGTAAACGAGAATAAAAGTTTCGTGAACCAAATAATACCTATTAAAATTTTCCTGCTTTCCATCATTTGCAGGCAGATACTTTTGATTTTTTGAAAATTGCTTTCGAATCATAAACTTCAAGATCAAAGATCAATTAAAAATTCATTTTTGAACGGTTTAAATTTTTTCTTCCTATGAATTTTGGACTTGGATCTGTTATGACCAACTATATCAAATGCAGATTTGCTTGGTATTATAGATTCGATGTGCACTTGAATAATACATTCTGGTAGGGTGCGAATCTTGCTAAAATATTAAAATAGTTCACAGATCGATATTGAACATTTAGATCAACGCAGTGTTTCTCATACGACCAGTAATAGCACTGCGATTTTCTGATCGCTAGCTAAATCCGTCTAAAAATTACGGTCTCATTGCCTTGCAGCTAACGCAGTTGAATGCGAATGCGGGGTACTGGGTTCAAAATTTCTTATGACCAAGTCTCCGTGCTTCAGAGGGCACGTTAAGCCGGCGGTCCCCCTGGGTTGACGAATTGCCACCATTAACAAAAAAACAGGGCTACAGGCACTCTGAATGCTAGGCTAGCAAGTTGCTACCAGATGCAAAACAACTATAGTCCAAAATCGATCTACGGACTACTCACGTGGTGAGTTATGGCCAAGAACCTCCATAATATGGAAAGACTTATGTCCAGCAGTGGGCGGAAAAAGGTTAATGAAGCTAACCGATCTATTCTCAACCCCACACTGCTAGTCAAATATTTCCTTATTTAATAAATTATTTTTTGATATTACAGTCATAATTAACTCATTTTAAAATTGTATTATAGAACTGATTACCTTGTGAAATTTAATAATAAATTAAAATTAACAAGCACAGTTAACAATACAATTCTAGGTATACTTCATGAACTTGCGGTAATAGGTTATTGTCATCCACCTATGCTTGTATTGGAAATTTGCTGAAAGCTTATGAAATAATTAAATTTTCATTGTTTGTTGACTGCTTCTATGCGTGTGGTATTCATATGAAATATTACCACATACCAGGAGCAGGAGCGGACTGGGGTTCCAAATGTTGTAGGACTTCTTAGAGAAAAGGTCCTGATTTAACAAAAATTGGAGTAACACCTACTATTAACAAATACTTTTACTCTATGCAGATGACAAGATGTGTTGCTCTGAAAGAGAACAAAAGAGGTATAAGCAAACCTCCAGTTTTCAGAAACCATTCTTCCATTCAATATTTGCAAGACCCAAAAAAGTCACATTCCAATGCACTGACATGTAACATGCAGATAAGAAACCCAACAGTTACGTCCAAACGTATCGAGATGAGTAGAATTAACTTCAAGTAAAAACAAGAAAAAAGAGGCTGAATGATGAAGCACGTCAAAAACCAAAGATTTATCTTTCATTTTAGCGCGCCTTGCTAAAATTGGTAGCTTTTAATTTTCTTGGTTGTTTTTAATACGAATTGGCAGGCGTTACCTTGGTTTATGATTACTCGTTTCATTGCTTTATTTCTTGTAATTTACAAGATCTCTCTGCGTTCTGATGAGTCATTCATTGTCTTTGCAAGTTTAGACCACCATAAGCTGTATTCGTTTGATGAGTGGTTGTTTATGCAAATCTTCATAACTTGTATTAACGCCTTATAGCAAACTAATGACCGTGCTTACTCGATTGGTTTATTATTGACGTTTAGTTTGCGACTTGTGCGGTCTTTCAATATGGCGACGCATTCTGTTTTGCTAATTGAAATGAACACATGTTATTTCTGTAGGCTTCATTCGTGAAATCGTGCATTGGGTGTTTTATCCTCTTTTTAATGTGGGAACTTTGTCATCTGCATTGTGCACTTTTCCCATATTTTTTTTAATTTAAACATGAGAAGCTTTCCCATTAATAATAAATTGACGAAAATAAGATGCATTATTTGTTCTAAAAACGCAGTGCACATAAAATTTTCTTGGAATGTACTTACTGTTAAAATTTACATAAAACTTAGAGAGCGGATTGTCGGTTCCCCATGGAGATCTTTTGTTATTCATGCAGCGCTGCCGTTGGGTTTATAAAAAGGCGAAAGAAAGCATCGACTCCCTAGAAGAGCACTCATCCCACATAATTCCAGTTTCTCTTGCCGCTTTACATTACTCTATCCCAACATGGCTTTCAGTTTACTTGCTGTTTTCTTCTCAAAATGTTTTGAATAAATTACCTATCACATAATTCCAATTGCGGTTTTCGAAATATAATTTTTCTTTAAATCTCGAAGTTACCAATTCGACGTTAAGCTCGATTGTGCCAATTCGAATTGAAAATAAATAGAAAAAAATATCAATTGGAAAGAAAATTTATGTTTGTGCTAAGCAATTTTGGGGGGTCTAATTTACAGCAGCATAAATTATGGAGGAAAATTAATTTTTTTCTTGAAGTTTTTCGACCACGCTATTCTTCATAAATCGTGCACTTTAAGAGAAATGTTTTATTAAATTTTTAAAAATTAAACCAACATATTTATTTCCTGTTTTTTAGAAAGAACAAATTATTTATGAGTAACTTGGAAGGCAAATACTTCCTGTGTATACAGAAGTTTCTTGGCAAAGTTTTGAAAGCAAATCTCTTGCATATTCCAAAGTATTTTACAAAATTTAAAACCGTTCGTTCAGTTTAAATTCCCGAAAGAATATAAAATTATTAAAAAGTGTTTTTATAACTTTAGAGTTCATTAAACCGTTTTCTTACTTTATCATACTTAATACCTGAAAATATTGTTCTTGTGCACATTTATTTTAATACTTTGATGGAATTACTTACTTTCTAAGCTTTTTATTACGTTCTATACGTTATGCTGATTATTACGTTCATTCAACCGACGGATACGAGATTCGAACACACGACCACTTGATTGTGATAAACCACTACCAGGCATACACATCAATTTCAACGTGTGATACAGTCACGG
Organism: Rhagonycha lutea; assembly: GCA_958510855.1. Lineage (NCBI taxonomy): Eukaryota > Metazoa > Arthropoda > Insecta > Coleoptera > Cantharidae > Rhagonycha > Rhagonycha lutea. The sequence goes on from OY294037.1 coordinate 11,310,248, forward strand.
GGCTGGCAACACCCGATTTTTTCTATTAGTTAATACAAGAGGAATAAAGTGCCACTTATCAATTCACCGTTCTCGCGTTCTCTCCATATGATGCTAGAGTTTATTGTTTCGTTTCACCCTCAAACGATATCACAAGTTCTTCAAAATAGCAAACGTTTTATACTCTGGAGAGGAGAGATATCTTATAACCAAATGCTTTATCTGTCACTTTCAGACGCCATGGTTGACAGGAGTGGTCCACTTAATGTACTTGAAATAGATAGTCCAGTAAAGTTTTGAATGCAGTCCTGCAAGTTTATCAAGTGTACGATTGCATTGTTGAAAAACTTATTAATCAACTTTTTTTTTTGTTAAGTTTTAATTTTTCGAGTAGTTTTTAATATTTTGAAGTTGAAAATTACCTCTGAGAATTGTGGTTTAATGCTTCCATCCATACGTCTGCAACATAAATATCAAAAATCATTATGAGTCAGGACGAGATTTGTCACCCTACAATATTAAGGCTTCCCTTATTTTCTACCCTCAATAGAGACGAGTACGACTAGCGAGTGTCAATAAAGGAGTAATAACATTGCAGTTTCGTTCAACTAATTCTGTAGGGGATTACAGCTTATTCATATACAGCGTGATTATTAAAACTAAAATTAAATACCTACTTTTATCGCTTTTTCATTAGCAAAGCTTCGGATCTAATGCGCTTCCACTGTTTATAATGCAGCAAATGAACAAAAGTGGTCAACAAATTAGTGACTTGGATTGAACCCATTTAATGGACGAATTCATCACACAAAATTGGAAAGTTGGTACCAATTTTTCAAGTGCTAATTTGGTTTTCACGTTTAGAAATAATTAAAAGTTTTATTGGCAATTAAAAAAAATTATGGGAGAAAGCTCTCACATGAACAGCATTTTAAAAGAAATTAATCGTGAGATCGGGATACGTAACAAATTTCTGGAAACCCCTCGAGGCTATATTTTAAGTACGTATCGCATTTTGCAACTTTCAAGGAAGTTTTCCACACATACTTCTTCACCAAAGAAAAATTTAGGAAATCTCACCATAAAATATTTAAATCTCTTAACTTATTTCAAGTGGAACATGTTAACTCCTAACTTCAATTATCTCAAACTGCGCTTCTAAAACTTAGTCTTCCGTGATTCCACGGTCGCTTGACCCTTTGCTATGCACCGTTTCGTGCTTGAACAAGCCTGACCAGCTACGTGGTTTCCTCGTTATAATCGATGGAAGTAAAGAGGGGTAGCTGCTTTATATTCAATAAGAGAGCACAAGGAGGTGTAATGTAAGCGGTGATACCGACTTCCCTCTGGCAAGAGAGGATTCCTACATTCCTGTAAGCTAGTCAACTGATTTTGGGCGAACCAGAATACCCCAGTCGAAGGGACCTTCTTAAATGTGATAATTTGTATTGACATGCCCTTCGTGATCTCGCCCGCTGTTGTACGAGGGGCGTCTACATCTCTTTCAGACCTCATTCATTTGTTCAGTTCCCATGGAGGTATTTATATCCGCCTGGTCGTTTTGTTGCCAATGACTAATTCATGCTTTTTCCAAAGGTCTTCTTAAATTAATTCAACCAGTTAATTGACCATGTATAACAAAAATTGCTCTTTATGCGTGGGCGGCTGATAGGATTCCCCCCCCCGGTTACTAATGAGCGCTTCACAGGTTCTTATCATGTTACGATTGTGGGGCAGCTCACTAATTTGAACATTACTAGAACACCATCTTTATAAATAAGGGCAACAACATTTACTACAAAAGCAAGTAATACTGAGAATGTTTTGACGGGATATCCCGAAATAATGGAAATAAAAGAAAATCCACAAAGAGGTAGATAATTCAGCTGTTATAAAAAAGGAACGCTGCGATGTCGAAAATCAGGATTTTTCAGCTTCAAATAGCATGGTTACCTAAAGGATAAGAGGAAGTCCTTTGAACCAATGAAAAAAATGGAGAAAATTGAAATACAGAAGTGGCTGATGAATACGAGCTCAATATGAGTTCTTTCGTTTTCACTAATCCGTAGGGGAAGCGGTTGCCTTGAATAAATTCACTCATGTGGAACAAAAACCATGGTAAAGAGGATTTAAGCACCATCATAGCATTGGAACAAATTATTCAAATGTCAAAATTTGTCCTAGATGGAATAAAATATTTACAACTTACCCACAAACTATCTATCTATCTATCTATCGTGTAGCGCTACAACCCTAATGGGTCTTGGCTGACCATTATAATTTTAACTTTTTAATATCAAATGGCATTCACAGCATTTAATTTTTTACCTACGACGGGGAGCCAGCCCGACGACCCCCAACCTGGAGGACCAGAGAAACGGCCAGAATAAAGTTCTTACTTCACTCGGATTCGAACCGGGTATTTAGCGTTCATAGTCAACTCGCATGACCACTATGTTCCGACCGTCTCTCCATGAGAGACCCACAAACTGATAAAAATAATATAAAATCAAATTACTACATAAAACGAATAGCCGATGTACAAAGTTGACTTATCGTCACCATTACATGTATACGGGGTGTGACGTACAACATTTTAAATTTCATAAAATCAATTCCTAAAATTGCTCTTAATAATTAAAATTAATTGACGCTAAGTGGAAAACTGACATTTAGAATGTCACACAGATATGGATGCCAGAATTCCCCTCAAGTTTTTTATAGTTTGTATAATCATATCATGGCTGACTATTATTGTCATCTTGCATTTATAATAAAGTAAGCACAATGAGTTTTCCTTCTCTATAAAGTTAAAAAATTTTGTTATTTTGATTTTAAAGAGAAAAATTTTACGTTTGGAGTAATTTTATTGTTTTCAATTTTAATTACTGTGAGAGTAAGGTGCATCAATACAGCAGGTATACTTAAAACGAATGTGGCCTTTAATTAAATTTGAATAACCAACAGCCCTTGTCAAGAAGAAAAATTTTCATTTTATTTTGTAAATTAAGTAGTAGAAATTTTGAATTATTTACACTGGTACCTGTAAATAAAAGTGTTAATTATTTGGAAGAGTTGGCAAAACCGCGTAATTTTTATCCGGATATGTCGGAAAAATTTAGAAAATTTTTGCTTATCGAGAGGTTTGCGTTAAATTGCACAGCGTGCAGACGTGCCCCCGTCTTCTGAAATTTCGAGTATCCAAATTGGACAAGTAACTGAGTTCCGTTTTGAATTATTTTACGAGCCTTGAAAAACTTTCACTTGGTTTTAGATCCTGCAAAAGTGCTTTTACGTTCCAAGCGAAGGTGGTGGTTTCTGAAAAATCGAGCACGTGTCAGAATTGGTACATCGTGAAAATTCTTGCGAATCCGAAGGTTAATGATTGCAATCTGATTTCGTCAGGCCTATTTGAGGATGAATACAGTGGATGATTCATGGATTTAAAAATTTAAAACAAAATGTGGTTATAATTTTTGAGTTTGATATGAAAATATTATTTACTGGATTAATTACGCTCATATAACTGGTGAGAGTCAAACTCTAGCTAGTCTGAACACCACTACATTCGTGGGATATCGTGGCAGTTCTTCACTGTTAAATGTGAATTACCAAAAGTGAAATAGAATATAGTTGTACTGAAATACAAATGCTTGTTCTCGTCAAATAACATGGCAAGCGATTTGTACGACCATGAGATGACCAATTTTTGAACAACTTGTACTCTTTTTTAGTATTAGTCGTTTGGAACCGAACTTAAACAGTCGGTCCCCAAGTGAATCTTAGCGAGACTTACCTGCAATATAATGGATTGCAAAAATGAAGAACAAAAATCGTAAAATTTTAATTTACGTTCTGGCTATGGTTCCAAACTTTTAATCTGTCATTTCCAAACATTTCGCAAATTACCGACCAAAGCGTTAAAACATTAATTTTCGTTTGGGTAAATTTGGAAAACTATTTTTGTATTGTTTCATCTATCTGCAGCTTACAATTCACCACGAGTGTTCATTTACTTAACGTGAGTGGGGAATACGATATATCGGTCCATTATTAAATTCAGCTTTTTCGATTAACCCTCCTTTTTCTCGTCATCCCTGGTGTTAAAAGTTTTCGGTTAGAAAATTTATGAGTAAATCTTTTAATTCGATTAATACCTTCCTCAGAATAGGTTGATGAAATGTTGTCATACAATTTGATCAAAATGACAAAATTTGGGTTTGAAATCTATTAACACATTTGTAAATTTTAATATCACAGAATATAGGTTAAAAATTGGAAAAGTTACCCATTACAAATTTGTTTCGACAAGAGTTCAATTTTGAAAATAAAATGTCATTGCACACAAAGTTGCTTTATATAAAAAGCAATTTAAGTTGTAGTGAAAAAGGATAAGAAATATTTCATACAATTCTCTACCAGCTTTCATATTCGTGTTTTGACGAGTGGCACTGAGATGGATTCTAAAATTTTTTGATATTATTCAGGAAGAAAAATTCTTACGACTGTTTTCAATATTCGGAAAAGTTAATATCGCTTTCTGTCAACAACATGGTGTAATATTGTAAAATTTTTGTAATTAGAATTTTTAACATAAATCAGGTTTGTAAATCTTGTGTTATTTCTATTTGAAAAAGTTGTTCCGGTGGAGAGAGTAAATTTTATATTAAAAACTAAAGTACCTCTCAAAAGTAGTCTTAATAGACGCCCTTAGCCTTTCAAGTGGAGGAAATGGTATCTGTTGTTCGCGGTTGTCATGCCAACGAGTATTGTTGGAAGCATCTCTTTACACGTCAGTGAGTTGTTTTTCAGAAATAATCATGAAATATGAGGGTGCGACTGTTTGTTGTATTTATATGCGCCAAAGCGCGAACACATTATTTTCACTTCTTTTAAATTGGAAGAGTATGTTCGTCGACTGGAGTAATTAAAAGTTAAAATAACTCCCTGATTACTTAACTGCAGTTGAAGTAAGCTAAACTTTTTTAATTTATCTGGATACGTTTGTGAATTTGTTACTGTTTCGTAATCCACTCAGCTGAAAACATCATCGTCCGCTCGCTACATTAAATTATTGTTTTTCTTTTATTTCACATTTAAAAGCTTTTTCGAAGCATTTCAATTTTTAATACGTCAGTATAGTGCTGCTTTTATGTATTACAAAAACTATTAACAGCAATTAGCTGAAACGTCAATAACATATTTTGATTCCTATCGCATTATTAATGTATCTCTTATCGGAGACCAAACCGGTCATAAAGCTCGTGATGATGGTGGTTACATGAAAGTAAATCAATGGGGATATAACGTCTTCCTGACCAAAACTCATTACGATCGAAGCTCAAACTAGGTTATACGAGTAGTATCCAATATTCAGTTCAAATTAACACTAGCGAATGAAATAAAAATCATAAGGTTGATTTTTACTTTTAATGGTACATACAGAAAAATCAATTTTCTATCTCAGCAAACACCGTGTATTTCATCAGAAATTTATTGCGTTCCAATAAAAAGTCATATGTTGTAACACGATTCGTTGAGATTCCCTTGATTTCCTCGTACAGATTGCGAGGGCTGCAAAGTGCGCCATTGGAACGTACTTTAATTTTCATCCAATCAATGCAAATTTAAAATTAGTAAGTAAATTAGTTTTAAAGTGTAATATCGAATTTTTAGTAATGAAGAAATCCATATTACTTTTTTCCTATCCTTTTCGTAAGGATAATTTACTTTTTCCGCACTAGGACGTAAAAGTAGTATTTCTCATTGTGAAATAAATTTCCAAACTGCTTTCTATATTATGTGATAGCATTATTTATTCTGAAGAATAACAATGTCAGTGCTAGAAGCTACGGGCAGCCAGCCTGTATTTCCTGCTGTGGAGAGCAGGAAAATTGTAAATTCCTTATTCTTGTGCTTATCTGGTAACAAACTGTAGAACAATAACGAGCGCCAAGTAATCCAATAAACAAAGAAGGAAAAAAGAAGATTAAATTGAGGATTAGACTAATCCCAAAATGTACGTAAATCCAAGTTATAGTTGAGAAAACTCCAAAAGAATCGTTTATGCCAATTATTTTCCCTCTGTATTATTTATCGTATGGAATAATACAAAAAAAGAAAACAGAAGTAACTACATGTCAAAGCATAGTCATATATTAATATCTAAACCTTCGATGCAAGTGACTGCTGTTGATGTGGCTCTCAGAAAGTCCTCAGCTGTACAGCGACTCGGCCTGCTTTCGCAGTTATAGGTGAGATGGTGCATTGTTTGCCTTTCTTCGCCGCAGTCGCATGAGGCAGATATGGATTTACCCCATTTAAACAGGGAAGCAGCACATACGCCACAGCCCGTGCGGACTCTGTTCAGTCTGCACCATGTATTCCGTGGCAGGGCGAAACCAGGTGGCGTCTGTCCGGTGTGGAGAATGTCGCGGATCTCAGGAGGCGCATCAGCTTGCCATTCTCGTTCCCATTCCTGGTCCAGGCTGAAGTTGTTAGCGAGCAATCGTTCAGCGGTCTGAATGGGCGGCTTTCTGGAGCGCAGTCTGTGGCCCAGTTGTGCGATGTCTTCATGGATTTTTAGGGACGGATTTCTTTGAATTTTTTCGTACTCTCTGACTAGAGCGCTTGAACGGCGGAGATAGGGAGGGGAGATGTTACTCAGTGTAGGCAGCCAGTGAATAGGAGTGGGCCTAATGGTTCCACTGATGATTCGCATCGAGTTATTTAATTGAACATCCACTAGTTTTGTGTGTGGGCTGTTCAGCCATACTGGTAAGCAGTATTCTGCCGTCGAGTAGACCAGGCCCATGACGGAGCATCTCAGTGTATCGGCTGCAGCTCCCCAGGAAGTACCGCTAAGTTTAGAGATTATGTTATTTCTGGTCTTGAGTTTTGCGGCTACGTTGGTAAGATGTTTCTTAAACGATAGTGTTCTGTCTAATGTAACGCAGAGATATTTAGGAAAATTGTTGTGCTTCAGGCGGGTGGCATTAAACTGGACGTTCAGTTCAACGTTAGCCATTTTGTTGTTTAAATGGAAACATGTTGCTTCAGTGTTTGATACATTTGGTTTAAGTCCCCAATTAGCGAAGTAGGCGTTCATGGTTGTTAAGTCCTCGCTCAGTACGTCTTCCGTTACTGAGAGGTCTCTGTGGCCAAATGCCAGGGCCATGTCGTCGGCATAGCAGAACTTTTTTGCTCTTGTTCTAGGGAGGTCAGCTACATACAGGTTGAAGAGAAGCGGGGCAAGCACGGACCCCTGTGGGAGCCCATTGTTCAGGGTGCGTTTCCTACTTATTCGGTCGTTCATGTGTACTTAAAAGGGTCGATTTGTCAGCATGTTTTCAATTAGCCTGCTTATTATTTTACATTTGGTGGCCTTTAATAGTTTGTATATGAGGCCTTGTCGCCAGACCGTATCGTATGCCGCTGTGAGGTCTATAAGGACTACTCATGTTTTATGCTGTTTTTGGAAGCCGGCTTCTATGAATGTTGTTAAAGAAAGAACTTGATCACAGCAGCTTCGGTTCCTTCGGAACCCCGCCTGTTCTACCGGGACGTGCTCCATTACTTTATCGACGATGCGGTTGTAGAGTAGTCTTTCCAGTAGTTTGTAGCACGGACTGAGGAGGGCAATTGGTTTATAGCTCTCCGGCTTGTCCTTGCCTGGTTTAAGTATGGATATTATTTTTGTTTCTTTTAGTTTTGGTGGCAGTCTTCATTTCGTTTATAGCGCTAGACAGCTTCTTTATTGAAAAATTTTCTTTTTTCACTTTCATCACACTTTCATCAGCACTTATTGAAACGCTATTTTTAGTTCGACGTGAGGGAATTTGTTTTGATATTATGGTTTTGCATGCCGCAAAAACGATAAAAATTTTCGGACCCGATTCTTCAGCATTTTCGTAGGATTTATTCCGTTTTGGAAGGGTCCAATCCTATCATTTTCTCTTAGCTCCACCATGTCTATTTCAGAAGCTCTACAACCTGCCTTCCGGTCTCTTGCATCCAGAATTCCATTTTTATTGCAGCTTGGATTCGAGCACATCTTACTATTCCATCTTTGGTAGATCTTTTATTTCAATTGACAATTCTATCTAGAAGACTATAGATTAATCAAATGCAACTCTTTGCAAGTGAGTTGATTGTGCAATTTAGTATTTCTTAGCTTTATAGATGTCCTCTCAGGGTATTCTAAATTCTACTTGCTTCTTGTCAATTGTGTTCCAAATCTGATTATAGATAATTAAATTTGTCATTTTCAACTATTCTTCTTATACTTATGCAGATAAATAAAGCCAATTCATTTTTTTTTAAGATTGAGTTGTAACTTTTTTCATTGCATCCTGCAATGGGAAGGAAATCTCTTGCGAGACACCGCCACTAATTGTGTCGGTAGTATCAGATTTCATTGACTCTCCACAGCTGGAAGGAAACCGCCTTTAGGAATTCCTTTCACAGCTAAGGCGATGTTTACCCAATTTCGAAGTCGACTAAATTAAGTTGTTTCAGGGACCAATCTGGCACCAAAAATCGAGACCCTGATCCAACATAGGACCTCATTTTAATCATCATAAGGAAGACCTCTTCACTCACTCATTTATTTATTTATCATATCATAGACATTGCTTCTCGGATCCTCCCATATCTTGAGGCCCTACGACACTTTTCCTTAGGTTTTGCAAACTCTTCCGCTTTCTCGAAGGAATGTAGGATCTTTCTTGTGTGGAATTCTTCTGTTGGTAACTTGTAAATGATTCCCCAGGGATTTCAAGGAAGATCCGCGTTCACTAGTTGCTTCCAATTTTTAAGTCTTGCTTTTGCCATTTGTTTATTCATTTTTCCTTTTGAGTTTATAGTCTCTTTATAGAGTTTTTATTTTGCATTTCGATCCTTGTTTATGGTTAACAGCTTTTGTTTACTAAGAAAGCTTTTCTGGAGCTTTTCACCTTATCATTCCACCAATCTAGTCTTTCTATGTAGTTTTGTTTAATTGAGACATCTCTGTCAATGGTTTTGTTGATTATTTCATATAATTCTTTTATGCTATTTCCAATCTCTCCAGCATTTGTATCATTTGCTCTCTCCATTATTTATACCAGTACATGGTTCGATTTCACTGACTATTACTGATTCGGAAATTGAGTCCCAGTTTTTAGTGCGGTACAAAGCCAAGGTAGGGTTTGTATTCAAACTCAACCATTCTATGATCCGAGCATCTCAATTCCCGATACACTCGCCAATTTATTGTTTTGTCCTTCAGGTTTCTGGTAGCCAGAGTGAGGTCAATGTTATTATACCTGTTTTTTGTTTCGTAAGTGGGAACTTTGTTCAGTATTACCAGATTCTAGTTTTGGATCTGAAGTTGAAATATCTTCCAACGAAGATCTCTTGTTCTGTCTAAAATGCTGTCTGTCAAAAATGCCTTTTGCAGGTCATGTAGAGGTTTGTCTATTTCTACAGAGGGTGGGAAGTAGGCCCCGATCAGGAAAGCACTGCTCTCCTCTATGTTGATTGAGACCACTGCTATGAAGTCAGTCGATAATTGTTTTAGGAATTGGGTGGCGTAGCTATCCTTGTGCAGGGAGTGCAATGGATACCGGCGATAATGCTAAATAGACACTGTATCAGACATCTTTAGGGGCGATCGACCGGTCGACGCATGTTGCTCGGGGCAAATGTAGTCGAGGGTTTCAATAAGCTCTATTTTGAAAAAGGGTAACGAAAAGGTCATTCAAAAAAATTTTCTTGAAAAACTGACAAAAAAAGTCGTAGGTACTTAATAGAAACTGTTCCTTATCAAACCCTACCAAGAAATTTTCACTCAATCGTTTCATCGCGTCAATCCATTCATGCGCGTTAGCACTTTTGTTCTTGTACTGTTTTCCTAAAATAATTATGGTTACCATATTTAAATTACAAATTGCAGAAGAAAACCAGGAACTGAATAGGTCATATTTAAGATTTGATATCAGAACCGTAACGAAGGTAGAAAGTGCCTGTTGCAAGAAGTGTAATTTGCACTACCCCCCCCCCCGCCTAATCGAACCAAAGATTTTTTTAAACGTTAATTTATTTATACAATTAAAACATTGTTAAACCAAAACAAATTTCACAATTTTTATTCAAAAATGAACAAATAATGAAGCAGAAACAATATTCTATTGTAAGAAGTGCCCTTTGACCTTTTATTTTTTAATATCACCGACGAAAACGGATATACTAAAAATGAAATATTATTTTTTGTGACATGAAGCTAAATAATGGTGGTTTTATAACCTTCTTGTCCACTCTGCAAAAAATACTTTTTCCTCTTGCCCACAACGATTGACTTTCCATACCCTAAACTTTTAAAACTTTTTAAGGTACCCTCCAGGTCAAAGGTAGATGTTTTCAAGAAGATAAACTACATAAATAATACTTCATTTTATCTCATTTTTTAAATAATGCTTTTTCTATTTTCCAGTTTAGGGTGGCTAAGCCAGCTAAAACCCTTAAAATGTAAATAAACGGATTTAAAACCGGGTGCCTGGATAATGCCCCCCAGTATAAGAAAGTGCTTTATTGTTTACTTCCTACTGGAAGTATTCTATACCCCCCCCCCCCGGATGTTTTCGAATTATTTTCACCCAAGAAGGACTGGCTACTATCACCAGAGGCTGTAAAATTGTTGGAACACCAGAATTTGGATCTAGAGGTAGAGGTGCGATATTTTGTGTGTAAAAGGTAGGCGATGTTGTCAAAGAGCTGATTTTGGGTGCCATTTCTCCAATATTTCAACCAATATTTCAAGTTTAAAATTAACACGTTGATTACTTGTTAAATGTTAATAGTAATAAATTATTATTAGATGGAAGGATTGTAACGGTAAGCTATTTATTTTAAAATCATTAGGTAATAAACATCGATTATTATTACCTATTCGATTCTTTGTATCTCATAAATGCAATTTAGCACTTTTATTATTATTATTATAGGTACATTATAAAAGCATATTATTATTATTAATTTTGAGTTTGAAAGTAATTTTCCATGAATGTAGCGTATTTCAACACTGCAGGGTTTCAACAATGAAGATTTTTCTTTTATATGGATGAATTATTTATCTTACAATTATGTAATTATGAAATTGTACATTACACAACAACTTTTTACAAAAGTCGAAGTCGTTGGTGATTGTACTCGCAAAAAGTATATTGTTTTCAATAATTCTAAAGGTTCTAAATGCTACGTTACTGTAGCATCATTTTTAAACTGTCCAAAAGTGGTTCACAGTATTCCCCCCAGAGCTTAACGAAAAAGCAGTGCTAGCTAGCTTTTGTCAGTTGGTAGCGGTAGCGTGGATAAGGATGGTACTTCAGTGCGCGTCAAAAAGATTTTAAAACAAATAGAAACAAAACGTTGAGAAGAAATTTCTGCAATTACCAATATTAGGTGATACGAGAAAAAATTATTTTTCCCAGTGTAATTCACAACAGACTGCAAAAAGTTTAATCTTTCTGATGGGAAGACTATATTATTAAAGTAGTCGTTTTCATCGACCATAAACAAATAATATACTATAATTTCCACTAAAATTTTCAAGCAGGAAGAAAATCTTTTATGATATTGTGTTTTGATCTTTCAACCTTTTAATAAACAAGCTTACAGCGATTCATGCTGGAATTAAAATTTTTATTACCTTTTGTTAATGACTGTATTTTTCCTTTGCAAAGAAGCTGTCATTACATCGCCGAGCTTTATGCTTTAAATTTAAAGAACTCGCTCTTTTATGTAGCGATGCTTTTAAACGAATTGCTACTCAACGTTGTGTTTTGTAGCGTTTTTGTTGGAAGCTTACAATATAAGCCGATAACAAATTTTAAAATGTAACTTTCTTTATTTGATAAATAAAATTTTTACGGGCTGGAAGTAAATTTACTTCATTTGATCAAGAAGCCGCGTACCGAGATTTCGCCTTGCAATCCAGAATGCCGATAATTACGTTATACTGTGCGTTTCAGCTAAATTTAACTTTGTAAAGATTAATGTTTTTGCCACCTAATTTAGCTTGACATTTTTGATGTTTTCAACTAGGAATTTCCATTAACACCGTTTCTGTGGTAAAATCAATGTCGCGATGGGTTTAAAATTAGAAACCGATGATGTGAAAAGAATGCTTTAACACGATCCAAAAATTGAAAAATCTGGAGGTTTTTATGAGCGCAGTAATTTCTACTAATTTATAACTTAAAATAAGCATAGGGTGGGGTATTTCGCTGTCATTTCTATTTGTTTTGACACATACGATCACTTATTCTATTTCAGTTCCTTCCAATCTGGAATATTTTTAGCCCTTTTTAATGTTATTGCCTGGATGCATTCGATTTAAATCTGTGCAAGTCACACGCTGAGCAATTTAAAACAATCTAAGCCACTATTTATTTTAATCTTAAGCTTTTAGAAAAAAAGGAGTTTGAAATTGCTTCTGGATGGAATTAGTTTAAATTAAGCTTATGGATGTTTAAAAAATGGGTTGTGTAATGTACCGCAGAAAAAGATTACATGGAATATCGTCGTTAGAGGAGATGTATTAATAACGGAAAAAACTAAACCGTCTTGGAACAAAACTAATTTAGAACAAGCTTCAAATCAAATTAATCCGGTGAGGCTTAAGCGGGTGACAGCTCGTAATGTTCTCTTTCCGTGCAGTGGAACCGAGGCGTAGTTCGCACACGTGGATTCGCGCCCTCGGATCCTGATTACAACATTAACTACCCCTGGGACTCCTACCACACACTTCCCTACAGCTGTTTTGCTTCCATAGACTCGCACCCTTTAACATTAACTTCTGACTGTTTTCCTCCCTTGTTTGTTAACGATCTGCAACATTTAAAATACTCCTCGCAATTTTACTCAATTTACTTTGTCCTACTATACCTACTCCAAAATTAAATAATATCAAAAGCAAAAATTAAAAGCAAACATTTTCCTTTTATAAAATTTTTTTAATTAAACATAAAATATAAAACGTCATCCACATTAACTGCTTGTATTGTTTAGTTTAAATTAAGTGGGGTTCTCTCGTCTCTTACTTACCCTGTTCTGCCTGAGATAATTCAACAAGTTCGCTCTTGCCCGCGCGCTTTACCGCCACTGCCAGAGTAATTAACACCCTAATTAGTCCAATTAACACTTAGAACTAGCTGTGCTCTTGCCAAGAGCGCAACCAGTCTCTTCCAAACACAAAATGTAAACTACAACAGCTGCCAGTTATATTTGACATTTTTTGTTTGTTTATTAAATTATCAAACTTAATAATTAAGAAATTCCACATTTCTTTCTTTACCAACTAATTATCTCACGAGGGTTCTGTTTAAATGTCACTTACATTTTTCCAAAAACAAGTGCTTACTTCAGACAAAAACCCTGATCGAAGTTGAGTTTACAGCTTTTTATTCTTTTCGTTTAAAGCCAAGCGGACACCAGATTTAATGCAAACCTAAGTAACAATTTTTAACTATTTATTAATTACTATTAGTATTTTTAAGTAAATTTTGTATTTGAATTTGGCAGTCAGGAATTGCTCTCAAAATTCTTGCGAGTGGGAGTACTAATTTAGATCTTAAAATATGTATTCCTTTAACTAGTCTGTCTACTACCATCCGCGGATCTTCGAGGTAGTGATGCAGCTGTTAGGTGAGTTGTGTTTCACATTTCAAAAATGATTATTAAAAAGTAAATCTCAACATAGCTTTGCAACCGGTGCTCGTTTACCTTTATCAAAGCCAAATTTTCCATCTTTATTGAATACTTCAAAAAATGCAGGAAGAGGAAACAAATTAAACAAAATTTTTCGACTTCCCTGGTGGATACTCACCCATAAATAATAATCGTGCGTATATCGTTTATCTTCGATTAAGTCCTCACGCAAAGGGAATAAGTAACACTCATCCGTTTAATTAATTATTTAGAGTAAAATTTTCATATTTCATTCAATCTAAAAATTTCAATTTTTGCATGAATAAAGTGCCTTCTTCCTATTGAATTCTGGCAATTCCTTCACTTAGAATTGAAAGGGAAAGTGTTTCGTTAAGTAATAAGAAACCATCCAAGGATCAAACTGCCCTTATTTGCAAAATTGTGGTTAGGGTGCAATACGCTTTGAAAGCAGATCCCTTATAGGATTCTCCCCTTCAAACTTGCATAAAGCAATAGATAACTGTTGTAGTCGTGATCCTGTTCAGCTATCACATAGGGAGATGAAGTATGGCTTTCTCTCGGAACTTGGAACAGTGTAATTTTTGACCCCGTCTGGAATGTGTTAGACGTTAGCTTAATAATTTATCAAATTCACGAAAGCAACTTAAAAATCTTTGTAGCCGAGTTCAAGAAGCTTCAGACAAAATATCGCAAGAGCTAACATGGATTACTTCCGTCGTGTAAATAAGTGTTCAAGAAGTCACAGTGAAGCTCTCTATAAATAATTCTCTCTTCTTTTCCAATTTTCTCTCGTCTGCTAGCATAATTTAATCTTTCATTTTAGTTTGAGGAAATTGCTCGATTAATAAGTTTTGAATAAATTATAGGGATAAACACAAAAATAAACACTTCGTATGCTTGACCGTTTTTTAAAAAAGTTTGTAAGTTATTGTAGACACAAAATCTTACGAGTGTCGCATTTCCCTATGCATAAATTCGTTTAGCATTAATATGGAAGCGGAATCCTCTTTTTCAGGAAATGTCTGAACTGGCAGCGAAACTTTTCAAAGGATTTTTGATCAATGACACAAAAGGTGGTTGAATGGAAAATATAAAAGGGAAAATATATTTGGCGTCAAACAAAAAAGTTGAATTTTATATCGAGTAGGTATTAAATTTTTTGATAAATAATATTGGAGTTTTTTTTTTATATTGCAAAATTATTTTGTGAGTGTAAAAAATTGTGGTCATCATAAGTTAGATGTAAGTTTCTAAACGAAGCCGTAAACTGTGTAAGAACAGCCACAAGCAGAGGGTTTTTAAGGTGAGTAGGAGGATTACGGGGATGAGAAATGAAGGGATGCTTAGAAGCGGGAAAGTTCGCTTGGGGTAATTGAGAGAGATTATGAGATCGGGCGTACCGCATAAACACGGTCCCTCTCTAACACAGACTGGTTTTGAATTGAGACCATAGAATAATTAATATTGACTTTCAAAACCATTGACTATTAACGGCTTTTAATGTGGTGCTAATTAGAAATCATTTGGACCGAGAGAAATGCAAGGATTGAACGAAATCTTTTCCAAAATTAAATAACTGCGGGAATTTACACTTTATCGGTTTCTTATTTTCAACATTTTCACACCCAATTAAAAGCAGTAGTGTTTTTCATTTTATTACTTCCTTTCAAGTGTTGAGTATTTTTAGCAGAAATACTATTAAATATTATTTATTCGACGGTAACTAATTTTCGGTTAATCTAATTCAAAAGCGTTACTAAATCAATTATCAGCAAATTCAAAAATTTTAACTTTACGATTGCGTGTTGGCACAATTCTTAAACGTTTTGTCATTGAGATAAATTTACCAAATTTTCTTTGGCGCTAGATCAAAAAGCAAAATTTTACTGAGTCAACTTCATTGTTAAAGAGCGTTTCGAGCTGGTAATAACTTGCAATGTCACTTATAAACTACTAAATTTAATTAACAATTTATTTTAGATTTTCTATAATCGATTTTTTAATTAATTCGGTTAAATGACTTCGTTTTATTTTAAGTTATGCAAGAGACGTTCAAACATAATAGCCTCATCTCTTCTCATCTGACAATAATTAGCATGGAAGAAATTGCAAATTCATACAATTTTACCAAGTGGGCTTCATTTTTTTTTTAATTGCTATTCTCAATCAGCAAATGTTTACTGATTTTCTCTTTACCATCTGGGATGGCTCAAAACAATCTTGGTAGAAGATACTACAAAAAGTGAAACCCTACTTATGGTTGGATAACAAAATTGTACGCCAAAAATTGGGAAAACGATTATTTCAGACTTCACACTCACAAGATTAATTGCAAACGCACTTTTCCCTCGCCACATCTGCCGAAGATCAAGAAAACATCAGTAATCGATTGCTCTATAAATGGGAGGAAGTGAATGAGAAAGAGATGCGGTAGTGAAGTTAGTGGCTAGCCAAGACCCGAAAGCTTCCGTTGACGTTTTCAATAAATACATGTGTGAGTAGCGAATTTTCATAAAACTGGAAGAAAACCAGATTTGTCTTGGTGGGAAGATGTCCCCAAAGATCACTTTTCAAGACTTCTGAAGAATATGATCTTGGCCACAGGCTTCAAGAGAAGCTGGTGAATTTGAAAGGCTTTTTGAACGCGGTTTTAAAGGGTAGAGAAAAACATTATTAAGGATTCCAAAAATGGTACGTGGCAAACGAGAGAAATTTGTACAATGACCACCTGGGATATCAGAAAGCTTTTCACTCGCCCAGGTAGAAAAATGTACACGAAGAACGACGAAGAAAAACTGTGAAAGCGTTCCTAAAACAGATTATTGCCATTTACCTCTCGGAATGCAGTCTTATGGTTGAGGAGGTTGTAGTGCAATAGGAGTGGAGATTCCAAGTGGTATCCCATAATGCACAAATTGCCCCAATGATTCACAAATGTAGTAGTAAACGGACTAGCTAAAGTTTGATCTCCACAAATTGCGAAACATGGATTATACGTATGCGATTTTTGGGTTCTTTTTATGGTGTGAGTTGTAACGAATTTTTGCACTTCGTTGCGCGGTACTACTTTCTCATTTCATTTCATTATTTCTACATACGGCCCATGCATTTTATTTTAATGTGGGCGTTCCGGTTTAGCAATACTTGAGTCAGGGAGTCTTGCAAGTTCAACCATGGCAAATGTACGCTACTTGCACAACGATTTTGTTAAGTGCCTGTAGTGCGTCTCTTCTTCTTCTTTAACATAGTTTAAGCCTTAAGGCTTGTTATTTCCAACATCTGCGTTGTTTTGTTTCCTTGGCGGTGTTAGTTCTATGAGAATATGCATATTTTACATCCATTAGGTAGCTTGCTAGACTTGCCTTCAAATGTGCCATGTATCCTGGTTTTTATGTTAATGGTAGTAATTCACTAACAACCTGTAGTGCGTCGCCAGGTAATTTTTTGGTTCAGCGGAGCTATTTATTTGTGCTTTACCGTGTGAAACATTGGTATTATAGTCGTCATGTGATTTTTTTGGCTCCTGTTTTTTAAACATCTGGAACAGGAAAGGCTCTTCATGTGCTATCTATTATTACGCAGTTTCCTTGTGCGCAAGTTGTGGAACCATTTTGGATTTTCTGGAGTTAGTAACATCCTATTGTTGTTTCTTTTGGATGACGCCTGGGGAATTCTTGTCGTTGTTGGGATGGTCCAATCTTGTTGTCATCTCCAATACCATCTCCCACTGGTCCAGAGTTCTAGCTAAAGATCCACAAGCAGTGTTTTTGTGTTCGCGAATATTAAACAAGTGATTTCCTTTGAAAATTATAACAAGTTACAGATTTCATCTTTTAAGCCGCACGTTGGACAGCGATTGGCAGCGAACACCTGCCTCCATTATATTGTAAGTTTATTCGAGCTCGAGGTAAGCAATTTTATCTTATCTAATTCGTGTGAACGGACGTGTTTCTGGGCTTTTGTATTTTAATTACTGGTAAACCAATAGCTAGTTTATTAACATCGTGGAAAACAAACTGGATAGGTCCTCTCCGGATTGTGATGGACTCTGGCTTCTGTTTGGGTTCTCTCATTAGGGGTTGCGATTCAGAGGGTAGCTTATGTTACAGAGTTAGGCGATTATCCGGCAGCTAACTAAGAAAAAATTATCTGGGCGCCAGCCTGTTAAAACAAAACATAAAAATAAAGAAGACTTGACTTATTTGTAAAAAAAAAAAGTAGATTCAATGTGAATTTGACAATGTCTGTCTCCCAAATCATTTATAGAGACTAGCATGTAAAATAAAGCAGTTACAGTTACAGTTTCTACCAACTGAGCTAAAGCAAGTAAATTCCGGTAAGGCGCAACGGAACAATACAAATAATATGCACGTGTTTTTTTGGTAATCCTACAACTTTGTCTGATGGCGAAGGAATTGATTTGTCAAAGACTACATCAATCACCAAGACATAGAAGGTGTAGGGAGAGGGAAATGATTGTGCCAATTAATTGAAAACAGACAGCGGTTCCAGCTTTCGTCTGCTGATTGTAAAGATGATCTTGTTTTTTGCCTGAAATAGTTCGACGCTTTTCTTCCTCATCTAATCAGTGATGGTGCCGATTAAAAAGTTGGCCAAAGCTATTATTTATTACATTAACTTTGGATAGATCCTAATTAGACCATCAAGATCCACAAATTGTAGACTTTTCAAGCCACAAGTTACCTAGCCATTGATAATGGGTGGTCACTGCTCCATATCGTTAACTTAACAGCAAAATAATGAATGATCCCCACAGACAAATTGGTCTGGCCAGACAGTGGTGACTATTAAGATGAAACCAAAAAAGACAAAATTCTCTAGAAAAGGAAAATTAAGCAGTTTAAACTTTTAGTAAGCCAATCTCAAATTAAATAACCTTTAATTGTAGAGATATCGTCCTTATAATATTATGATTCTGAGGATTTTCATGAGAGAATAATATGAAAAGCTACATGGTGAGTTTCAAAAAACAAGGTTCTGAGCGAATTAGTTCTCTTCCACGTTGTCCGATCCCCAAACTACCAACCTCGTCGAATTGGCGTTTGATTTGTTTGCATTTTTTACCTACGACGAAGCGCAAGACCGACGTAGGAACCCCAACCTGGAAGACTACAGCGACGGCCAGAATAATAAAGTTCACTTCACCTGGAGTCGAACCGGGTATTTAGAGTTCATAGTCAACTCGCTTGACCGCTATGCTCCGACCGTCTCTTTTAATTATACGACCAGTAGTACCAAAACTGCAGTCAATCGTTAAGGTTAATGATGGGAACTTACCACTTAATTTCGTGACTGAGGGCAGCCTCAATCTGTGTGTTTTTGTGTTATATTGGAAATATTATCCATCTTTTGATAAATCATTGACCGAAAAGCTCAATTTTCATAAAAATATTTATTTTTCTATAATATACTTCATTTTTGTACCCATTGAAATTCTACTGCAAATGTTACAGTGACCCATAGCAAAATAGCAGCAGAAATGACTGATTTCAAATAAATAATTTGATGAAGCACTTGTAATAAATTGTGGCTAATGGCAAAAACATGTTCATCAGTGTGCGCAAAGTAGTGATTGTTGTAACAATTCAAATTAAATCAACGTTGACATAAATAATAATTAAACAAAGAAGACTTAAATTCGATAATTGAAGTACATAACATCGCCATATCTCCGTGCTGTAAACTTCATTACAATGATTGAATTAATTCTAACATTACCAATTCTGAACCGAAATATTCTAATATTCTAATTGATGCGGTTGACGGTTGGTTTGAAATCCTGGGGGAGACGATCCGTGCATGAAAAGTCTAAAAGTTGGTTGAAGGAAATGGAATTTTTTTCATCTGCAATGTTGAATTGTTTTCGTTTGAACCATCCTTATACAAACGAAAACTGTAATCAAATTTATGTAGTAAATTTAATACCGCAATTTTATTTACATAAATTTTATTTATGAAGAAGTTTATTATAAACCGAGAACAGTTCTGGGATAGATTTATTAGAACTTCGCACAAAACTTTTGAAAGTTACTTTTTAAAATCTTTATTTATTATTTTGGACGCAATGGAGCTTTATACAAAAATCGACGTTTTCTAAATTAATATTTAGTAGGTAAAGTTTGCGAAGATTTACGTCCAGGGCGTTTATCTTTTTTTCCATGAATTACATGTAATTAGACTTGAGTAAGCTTGTTTCGAATATCCCCTCGTCCTCAGAATAGTACACAGATATGAACGTTTAATATTGTACGAAATCGAATAGGGTTGATATAACAATATAGAGGGACAAGTATCTCTGGATGTGAATCATCCCTAAGTGACTCTCTATGCTTATAATGTAAGCGTTATAACCTATAATGAACAATATGTTGCCTAATGGATCAACTTGTCCCCTTGTAATAAGCTAATACCATAATACGCTCGTTTTTATTCCCCGTGGAAGACACTGTTTGCATGAATTTTTTACCGGTTATACCTACACTTTTTAGTCACTTCCTTGTAAATATTTTATTGTGACAAAAAGTTCTAGACTGAAAGAGCAATTTAGGGATGTCGATAAATTTTAAAGTTGAAATTACTTGGTCAATATTTGAGAAAATCGTTTTAGGTTACCAATTTGTCAAATTTATACTACATAATTATGTACCTTCCCAATATTTTTCCTGCTTTTTCATTTTGATGCACATGACTCTTGAGAAGTGGGAAAAGTGGAAGTGTAGATTTGGTGATTTGGACATAGGGCACATTCGGACAATTAAAATAAACTGCCTAAAATTATGGTAGTTAGAATAGTAATAGTTAGAACTGCCTAACTGGGCTTACAAAGTTTCTTCCTTCAATTAAAGTTAATTATTGGTGTTGAAAGTTTGAATACTGCCACCTTACATGTCAATAATTTTAACAACATAAAAAGTTTTAATTTTTCACTCCTTACTTAAGATTTTATATTGTCGTGATATTTTATGGGACTGCAGAGATAGGGTGAAGTAAAATTTTAAATTTTGTGTTGTCGTACAAACATTTTAGGTGAAATATTCGACATGGAATGGTGAGTTGAGCTCAACTCACAGCTGCGATTAAAAATCTGGTGAATGCAACTTTTAACAACACACACACAAATATTGCAGTAAAAATGAAAGCATTGCACTAAAATCAACATTATTTGCTTTTAAAAAGGGCGTAGACATCGAAACTTTTAATTTGAAAGTAGAGCTACTTTCATTTTGAATTCATACTACTGTCAATTCGAGAGTAACTACTTTTATAAATAATATCAAGTTTCAAAAGCAGTTGCTCTCAAATCAAATATTAGGTATTTAAATTGAGAGTGGATTAATTTGTTTTTTTAATTGATGTTACTGTTAATTCAAAAGTAGTTACTGTCAAATTAATATTAGTTTATATTCGTTTTAACAATAATCCGACATCAAATTAACAAATAAAACTATTATAGTTTTTTTTTAATTATTATATTTTTAAGAAACTAAAACTAAACAAACCAAAACTAAAACTGTTTTTTTTTTAATTTTGCGACAGTTTAATAATTAAAATCACTAACACTTTTTACTATTACAGCACGAACTTTGAGCTCCTTCCAAAATTGTAAATTTTTGTTACTTCCTTTTTCCTTCCTTATTTGCACTTTGTCGTTTTGATTTTGGGCTTCAATTATAGTAATATTCCTGCAAAACATAATATAACATCAGACAATTATTTTTATATAAGTTAAAATATGAAGTAAACTTACCGTATGTTCTTTGGGAAAAGATTTAACGATTTGCTGGGTTAATAAGTCAAATTCCGTCTTTGTTAAATTTAAATTATTCAATCTCATGTAGTCAATAATGATCAAGTCTTCGCTGCAGAAAAGGTTTTCTTCTCAATAAGGTTGCCATTGCGGTCCCGTTGTAAAATGTTTTCTATATTCTATAAACAACTTTATTATAAATAACTAAATAGTTCAATGTTAAAAATATAAATTTAAAAAAAATACATTCCAAAAACTACTTACCTACTTCAGTGGCTTTCCAATGTTTAAGTTGCCTTTGATTGTTTAATATGAAATATTTTCACTTACAAATGGAATGACATCAACAAGCACAGATAATAGTAGTGCGCATGTTATAAGGTCTGTTATATAAATACAACTTGCAATTTTGCACATTCCATTATAAAATAGTACCTCAAAATGAATATTTATACTTTCAAAACAACATTATAAGTTTTCATTTTGACTTCAAGCCTTTATCAAAAGTGTATACTTTTGAAATGATGTTACCCAACTCATTTTAAAAGTATTCAATTTCAATTAGAAAAAATTTACTTTTAATTTAACAATATTTAAATTGAAAGTAGATTTTGAAAGTAGAGTTTCACACGATTCTTTTAAATTAAATGCAATGCTTTTATTATAAGAGCAAAACTTTTATTTTCACGTTGAAAGCATAATTATTCATTCCGAAAGTAGATTTTTCTTTCTGTGAAGGCATTAGCTGCCTTTACACACACGCGATTCCTGACGCGATTGGAGCGGACGCGACTAGTCGTGCGGGTTTGGAGCGTGTGTCTAAAGGCAAAGTTTTGAAACCCTCCAATTCACATAGGGCTGCCGACACGCCTGGTGTGTGTGTTTAAATAGGACGACGTTCTTGGAACGGGGCGTTCCCGGCACGACGGTTTTCGCGTCGTTCTTGGAACGTCATGAATCGCGTCAGGAATCGCGTGTGTGTAAAGGCAGCTATTGGTGATCGTCGAGTGAGATGTAAGGACATGGTTAAACTTATCCATTCACTTCTTATGTATGTATGTAATTTTACAATTAATTACATAATAGACGTGCGGGTTTAAAAAAAAACAACTAAATTGTTCAAAAAGCAACGATAAAGTTTCTGCATTTAAAAATGCCGTTTAAAATAGTTTTGTCCCCTCCCGGGAAATATCATTTTTAAACTTAACTAATAAATTTCTTGAACTTCCCTGTCAATGACATTAAATTGGAAGGAAAATGAAAACGAAAACAACTTCGCTTATGAAACTAGTAATGATAAGTTTTAGCACTCATAGATCAGAGGAGCTTCCCTTTGAGTACCTGCTTTGATAGCTTCTCCATTAAATAGGGTGATATTTTATAACCACCCCAAATATTTTTCACAGAAGTTGATCTCTTTGGCTTAAAAGTTCTCGTGAGGGTTTAAAATTACTATTTTTATTGCTTTTACTATTTTTTATTGTCAGTGGAACACATTCAGAGGCGAAAAATATAAAAAGTTATATTGGGTCCAGTTGCTTCAATTTAAAATTATGAAAACTGTGTAAAAAAATTATATCTTTTCAATGGGGCTGAATTGTTAGCATAAGGGTTATTATAAAAAGAAAAAAATTTCAAGGACCTCTTGTTAACCCTTCGAGCAATGTTAATTTCTCAATTACTCGTGACAACCTTCCCTTCATGAAATCACATTTTTGCACCCTTAAATTGAATAAGTCGAAATGTTTTAATTTTTTTTTATTAATTTGTGTGAAAAATAATGAGTTGTTTATTGTTCACACGACACAATTTGTAAAAAGGGTTTTCTTCTTCAATCAAATAGGTCAAACAAGTATCGTAACTTTACAACGTTCTTTTATGTGTTCCGGGTAATTTCTCTTATGTGTCAGTACTCGACGAAGCTTTTATTTCCCCAGAGGAATTTACTCCCACTTGGAAAACCAAGCTATTCGATATCAAGTAAGTTTTGTGTCACCGAAAGATGTCTGGAACATCTCTACCATCATCAGAAAAATTGCTCTTCTTTGTTTCCGTCCTCATAAATGGCAATTTAAAAAATTACATTTTTAAGTTTTTTTTATCAAATCAAAACTCATATCTTTTAAAATTAAATGAAAATTGTTAGCTTTGAAAGAAAATTCAATAAAGCAGACAAGACGTTACCTTAGTAGTAGGTAATACTTTTATATAATTTATTCAACAAAAGGAAGTTGAAGTTTGTAGTAAAAACATAAAATTGTTCTAATTTTAAATCCAAAAGGAATAAAAAGTATTTTACTTTGATATCAATTTTTCAAGGGCCGTCAAAGAAAGAAAACGAGGATCAATCCTTGCGTTCATCGAAGAAAAGTCTTTTTGTTGTAATGTTTTTCGAGTGTTATTAATTTGCAAAAAATGTTGTTGCTTATATTTTTTAACCGACCCATTTTCTTATACTTTGCGTTTTCCTGTAACTAAAAATAAAATGTTTGCTTTTGTACATAAACATTTCAATTTTTGTATGTAAATACGTATCAAGCATTTGTTATGTTTTATATAGTGATAACGCACATGGATTGAACTAGAAACAAGGGAAAATGTAGAAACCATCTGCCATCGCCGCAAGAGATTTGCGGCAATTTTATTTCCTCACGAGAACGAAGAGGGTGGTACTACAAATAACGAAGCGCGTTTTATTTTATATGCGATCTAAATTTGAATATTGTCTAACTTTTGAAACTCAATAAAAATTTTTATATTTAATAGCAATAAACTATACTATTTGATAACAATAAAGTCTTTATCGTTACAGAAGAGGGTCTCATTTATTGCGTTCCAATTCCAAATTCGTTTTTTTTTCACGAAAAAATTGCAACATTAAATTATTTTATACCATATGCTGCTCCGAGCAAGCTCCGCAATTTTGGTTTACATCAACAGGACAATTAACTAACTTGACTACTTATGAAAGGAATAAAATAATAAAAAGGAATTTAATTATTCATGAATTTGCTAAATGGGATTAAAAATTTTAATATAAAATTCAATAAGTGTCAGCTGGAACAAAAAATATAGGTAGGTACTTAAAGAAGTTAATTTTCTCCAGTAAATTTCAAGATTATTGATTTTACACACTTTTAATTAGTAATTCAGTACCATAACTAAATTGAAAATGAATTTCAGTTAAAGTTATGAAACCAACTATAATTTCATTTGTTATGACGCTTTTACATAATTGTTTTCCGCCATTCAAAAACCAATTTATACATAGCGGGTAAAATAAATCTGTTTCTTGTTTTTTCATTTTGAAAATTTATGTCGTTGCGATTAAAATTCTAATTTTTAAGCGAGTTAGCCCCCAACTTTTCTTACTTCGTTTATTTTAAAGCGAGGACCGTAGTTTGTTTTTAGGATGTTAATATAATCACATCACAAACACGAAGGTAATGAATTTATTGAAACGGCAACAACTGAAGGATTCCACCCAAACAAATTAAGTCGAATTTGAGTTTGACAATAAATTAGTATCAAAGAACAGAAAAGTCGTTTAAAAGTTATAGCATTATCATTTATTTAGGTACCTTGTGATAAATGCTGGAGCGCAAGGATGGATTAACAAAATGTAGTAGGTATAGTAGTATGTGATCATAATTTTGTTTATAGTTGAAATAAATCCAAAAGTTAGTTTCTTGTAGATTTACATCTCGTTAATCCAATCTTGTACGTCAGTAAAAAACGTACTGCACCTTGAAACCCAAAGGAGGATAAATATTTTATTTAATTCTTTGACTATAATGATGTAAAGACCATGGTGACTTAATTAACTTTAACATGGTTAACATTATTTTGTTCCCTCCGCACCTGGGGTTGCTCTAGTGCTAGGAGGAGGGCCAAGTTGCTCGGTCTCACTCGAAAGGAATAAATCCGAAGCGTTTATATGCGATAACTCTTGTTTTAGGTCCTAAATGATTTTTTAATGTTGGTAAATTTTTTGGGTTGGTAAAATATGAACAACCCAATCAGAGCTTATTGAGGAAGAGAAGTTAGCTTCTAGCAAATTATTATATTGGATTAATTATTTGATACAAGATTTCCAAGACCATTTCAACTTATGGGCACTCCCCTACTTTCCCTTCCTTGAATTCAAACTGAAGCAAACGTGTGTGACGTCACGCGTGGGCTTACATCGAGATTTATGTTATTGAAAACTAAAATAAACGATTTTCTTCATTTATAGTATGTTTTATAGTAGAAGATTTGAAGATTCAGACAAAATGGTTGAGCAGAATATGTTTTACCCAATTCTAATATCCAGGATCCATTTAGGAGGACTTCTGACTTTACATTTTTTAACTTATAAAGTCAATAAGTATAAGACTTATTGAGTCCAGAGTCCAAATTTTGGCTGCATTTCACACAATATTTTATTTACCCTCCAAATGCAATTATCCATTTGTTTCCATCTCCATTTGTTTCCATCCATCTGTCGGTTTCTGTCGCTCTTGACTCAATCGAAATTGGTTCATTCAATTTTTATTAACCTAAATATAACCCAAGTATGGCCATTCATTTTTTTTGTCAACAAGGGTTTTTGAACTAGCAAAAACAAAATAGGATGGAAGAAGCAATCTTTTGCAAGAAATTATGTATTGTCGTGAAACGAAATGTAGACTCAGCTTCGTGTTAATAATTTGTCATTGAATGGGGGATGTTTTTACCCATAGCGACATGGTCGGGCACGGTTTTGTTGAATAAAGGTCGAATTATGTTACCGCTGACACAAACACACACTTGTTATTGAACGTTAATGAAATCCAGTGATTTATAAAGTTTACGGCGATTTAAACCTAAAAAGAAACAAATTTAATTATTTACATTTGAATTTTGGGCGCGAGATTTTACCTCAAGTTGACGTGCGAAATGGCTCAAAATTTCGATTTTCAGTTGGCAGGTTGAATTTTCTCAACATACAAGGTAGACAAAGTTGGCGTAGGGACTTGGCGGTGACGTGTGAAGCCAGCCAGGCGTATTTTTGGTGAGGTCCACCAAAGTGACCAATTTTCGAGTTTTTCTTGGAAAACCAAGTATTTTTCAAGCATAATAGTAGTGCGAAGTGTCGTCTGAAGTGGACGAGTGTTTTTAGATAAATTTGGAAGTAGAATCTTCAAGTTACGGTGTTTTTGGAAAAAACACATTTAGAAAATTTTGATATCACACATGTGCCTATTTTTTGGTCAGCCATTGACGAATGATCGAATGATTTTTGTAATCACGACAATTACGTGCCTACAAGTAAATAGGTGCCTTTACACACACGTTCCCGGCCCGCGCGATTCATGACGTTCCAAGAACGACGCGAAAACCGACGTGCCGGGAACGCCCCGTTCCAAGAACGTCGTCCTATTTAAACATACACACCAGGCGTGTCGGCAGCCCTTTGAGAATTGGAGCGTTTCAAAACTTTGCCTTTAGACACACGCTCCAAACCCGCACGACTAGTCGCGTCCGCTCCAATCGCGTCAGGAATCGCGTGTGTGTAAAGGCACCTAATGTTTAGAAGAAAGAATTCAAATTCGTTGAGATTTGCATTGAATAATTTTTACTCACCAAAATTGGAGGTTAAGTACACGAGTTATTTAAATTGGTTGATTTTTGCCAACAAACTTTTCTATTACGTTCGTCGATCGAATAATTTGGATATTGGATTTGTGTGTGAAGAGGTCGCTTCAATTATTTGGAAAATTACCACAAAATTTACAGAAGCTAGAAACGTGTAAATTGCCACCCATAATATGACTGGACAACAGGTGTCAAGCGGAGAATTTGGGAACAAGAAAACAGCGGTTCCAAAACGTCGACAACGAGTGCCACAGTATTGGTAAATAATAAACTTTATAATTTGTTACACCATTTTTATTGTTGTAAATTTATTTGTGTCACACAATTACACTTAATAGAAACCTGGAGTATTTTGAGTTCGATTTGCAAATAAATGCAAATACGAAGGGTTTTCTATACTACATTTTTACACTCTGCGACCAAAACGAGTTTGTTCGTAAACAGCTCATGCTCGACCTGTTTATTGATGAAAATTAAATTAGTCATTCTTCACGAAGCTGAGTTTGATTTTATTTGCATACAACCAACCAAACCCGAATTTAGTTTTTGGTATTGTCGATAACGACAATAAATTTCAGTAAAGCAATTCATGCAGTTTTGTCCCTGAGAGGAAAATTTCGTTTGAGCAATTTTAGTGCGGTATCTAAGCCGTACAATTTTATTTCATTTAGCGACCCGAAAAGGAGAGAAGGCGAACCCAGCCCTGTTATTTGTCTCTGTACACAAGTGTGAACCGACGCATAGCTGCCGATAGCACTCTAGGGTGGAGATATTGTCCTAAAATAATATTCAAGTTAAGGTCGTAGGAAATATCTCTACAGTATATAGTATTACTACAATAATTCTTCTTCTTCGGTTTCCTCTTTGCAGATGAGTTGTTATCGTATCTCACACTCTTCTGTGGATAGCTTCATGAATGATACTGCGCCATCCATTCCGGTTCTGGGCGTTTTTGGTGGCCTGATGGATCATAAGCGTTAGTCGACTCTTTCACTTGATCAGTCCAATGCTTCAGGGATCTTCCTATCGGATTGGGTCCCTCAATTCTTCCAAGAACTACCAGTTTTACTAGGTTGTCATCCTCTTTGCGAGCTATGTGACCGAAATACTTTAATATGCAAGTATAGACTACTTGTGATAATCGCTGTGGCTCTCTTATTTGTTATAATATGGAGACATTCATTCTTCTAGCTCTCCATGGCAAGCGCAGAACTCTCCTCCAGCACCACATTACAAACGAGTCCACTCTTCTTCTGCCTTGAGCCTTTCGGGTCCAAAATTCCACCCCATACAGTAACACTGAAAAAACTAATGCTTTTTTTGGTGTTAAGAGTTATATCACTGTCCCTCCATGCTTTTGCAGGTCTTTTGCAGGCTGTTTATCACATCTTCTCCTTACTTCCTCCGAACTTCCGCTCTCTTCACAGAGATCTAATCGAGTTAGGTCCCGTCTGTTGTCATTTGCCATGTCCCACTATCATGATTTTGGTTTTGACACTGTTGATTTTCGACCCACACGCATCACTCTCTTATCTCATCCTCTTCATCAAATCCATCAGTTCTTCTACTCTGTCTGTCTCTTTTGCAGGCTCTCTGTATTTCTTTATTTATTTGTGTGTATATTTTTCGATGTGCTCTTGTTTTTCTGCCGCTATCTCTCACTTGGCGTCTCTTATTCACCAGGTCAAGAGTTTCGTCCGTCATCCAGTGCTGGTGTTTATGGGGATTTTGATTTTTCTTCTTTGTTTCATTTAATGTTTCTAATATTGCTCTCTTTACAGTTTACCATATCTCTTCTATTGTTTCGTTGTTCAGTGTGTGAACTACAATAATTATCACGTTTTATATACTCAGTATTTTCTGGTTCCATCTGGCAAAAACAATAAAACACAAACTTTTTTTTGGAAATATTCGTTTGGTTTATTGAAAGTGGTTTGATAACCATAATCGATTTAAAATTGATTAAAGCAACTAGGGGAGCATTTCGACTGATGTAATCTGTAGACTGTCAAGTATGAGTCACGGCCATTGTATGGTATCCACATAATTGAAATGGTTACTTTTCGGTAACATTTGGAGTTTAGAGAACAGAAAGATGTTATACGGAGCCAAATTTAAAGGATTGGGTATTCAAGTAGCACATATACAAAAACTTGTGCACAAGAATTTAATTGTGGCTGTTCCTGCTTCCTCTGTGGGAATTATCCTTAATAGTGCTGTTGAATATATTATAAACTTTTTAAACATTTCTTTGACGATTTTTGGCCACATTTTGCATAAAATTGTATCATAGTTTCATATTACTCACTTTAATATAATATTTGGTGATGTTTTAGTCAAGTTTTAGTCAATGTCCGGATGAAATCCGAACTCAATTATGCAGTAGTATCACAAATTTAGCGCTTGCACTAATGTTGTGCTGTTATACTGTTCATATATTGCCCGAGTCGAGCTG
This sequence comes from Rhagonycha lutea, assembly GCA_958510855.1. Taxonomy (NCBI): domain Eukaryota; kingdom Metazoa; phylum Arthropoda; class Insecta; order Coleoptera; family Cantharidae; genus Rhagonycha; species Rhagonycha lutea. The sequence continues at coordinate 11,339,776 of OY294037.1, forward strand.
AACTCATATTTCGTCGTATAGTATTTCGAATGCCAAGCGATCCTCCTAACCTCCATATGTTTTGTAAAAGCTCCAATTAAGTTAATCAGTCTAGTGTACAAAATACTATTGTAACATCACTCCTAAACTTACCTTACCTTATAGTGAGTGTGCTTAAAAGAGCAATTGGATGCGGGAAGTTATGTTGAGACTAAATACTCAACATAACTAATAATCTGTTATTGATAATTTCTCTGATGAGCACAATTTATTTTGCCCGATTTCTGGTAGGTTTAGGATGGGTTTCGTTCTGCCCTAGTTTTTGTTTCGGCGCGGAGTGTAGCTTGAGGGCTGGATTTGCTCATAAGAAGTTCATGCCTTGTTTTTGAATGGCAAACGACAAGCGCATTGGGGCGACTTATTTCATAATCGCCTTAACATATTTCAAAGCGTCAGGTACGATAACTGCTTCATCACTGATTGATTACTGAATCAAGTGTAATAAATCGTTATTGCGTTGTACTATTATTACCTTGCGATCCTCCCCTGGGTAGTTCCAGGTTCAGAAATTCCAATTGTGCATGGCAAAGTTTTCTTCTCCATTATATTGCCACTTTCATTTACGTTTTTTAATAATGATGCATCTTGACAGCAACAATATCGCATCTTAAAGCACACGTATACAATCATTAATCAGAAGTTTGAACAAAACCGTTACACCTTTCTCTACGTTCATGAAAGATAAACTTCAAACTTTATTACACGAAGATTTTTACGGTGAGGCGTAATGTTGAATTGATGTTCTCGTATGGATTTTACAACAGGTATAAAATTAATTAGTTGCGTGTAATTGCCTTGAACAACTAACAATAACATGCATTGCCGGTTTATGGTGAATATAGAGAACAATAAATAAATCTATTTAAATTTTACGGCTCATAAACCCAGCTCATCTTAACTCGAGAATGTAATATTTTAAATTCCATTCTGACTGAAGAAAAACTCATTTTCGGATCGTTTCGAAAATTATATGGCTTACGTGAGCAATATCAAATTAAATGAAACAGTGAAAACGATTTAATTAGTATATCACCTGCTATTGGTTTTATGGGTTGGTTACAATGTTACAAATACCAACTGATTATATTATTATTGAATTTATAATTCGTTTTTAACAATAAATTGCTTTTGTTAGAGCATTTCATTCAAATAAATTATGGAAATTTAATTAAATAAATTTGTTTTACCTCATCGATTCCTTCTACGTTTACGACTTGGAAAAATGGATTCTTCTATCAAAAATATTATGAAATTATATTTTATAGATCATAAAACGTGCTACGATTACTTTAATAATTTTAGTTTTAACCGTCTATTTCAAAACTGTTGATTATGGATTTACAAGTTTATCCACTGATGAAAAGTTACTTTAATTGCTTTTGCTTCAACTTTATGGATCTTTTATTAATTTTCAAGTTATTTTCGAAAGTAAAATCTTAAAATACTTAACGATTGTATTGCATTAAACTTAAAAGTGAAAAGTTTGTAACATCTTCCCCTTTTTAGAATGGAGCGTCACTGGAACTAATCCTATTTCATTAAAGGTGTAAAATAATTCAGCAACAAAACCTTTTTTTGGAAAATTTAAAAAAATACGTACTACATTTATTTAAATTATACTTAACCTTGTCGATGTTCCCATCAAAGTCGTTAAAATATTAATTACAAGAAAAAGTTTAATCAAAACATGCTAAGTACCATTGTTAACGTTAGTTTTTTTACGAGCCACTCCTGTTTGTTTGTTTGCTCGGCTGAGGTAATTATAAACAATTTTACAACTTATACATAACATAAACAAAAGTAAAATAATTTACTTTCAATGAATATAATTACATGCTTAGAACAATAAGTAATTATACTTAAATGTAGTACTGTAAAATGCAACAATCAACTTTCCGCTTTTATGTATTAATGTTTTTCGTGACCGATATGGCATCATAGACAATGAATACACTGGAAGGTGCGCTTTTTAGCCGATTTCACGAAACCGCAACGTCGCCGTTACGTAGATGCAACGTACCGGTTACGTCGCGGAATAGCATATTGCATACTATAAATTTGTTATCCAACAATAGCACAAATAAAATATCCAATAATTGCCCATCGCTTTAAATTAACAGTAAATCCTGTGATATCGTGTAAACTATAACAACCTGATGCAGTTGGATGGGTATAGTTTTAGTGGCTGTTGTGGAATACACCGCTGTAGTTGTATGATTATGTCGCATTTTCACTTTACGCTTCATATAATTTAAATTAATCACATTTATTAATGCCCCACTTATTATTACACAAATTAAATTGTTGCAATTAAATACATTATAAATTATCGTCCACCGTAACAGTGACATAGCTCGTTTATATTGAACACTAACTTTTCGATAAATTCCACTTTAAGCCACTTTGTGGCTATAAAACGCTCTTTTATATGGAAGTTAAAATAAACATTATAATAAAAACGGTATGTACCAGATGAGATGTAATTGTAATAATTGACATACATTGGACAAACCGAACAACATTTTAATACTACTTTTAGTAATTGTGTAATGTGAAGATGTAAATAAATATAATAAAGTAATTAGTCTAAAATCCACAAAAGCGGTTAGCGTGACTCGATCTATTTGTCTTTTTGCTAAGCATGTCGTTCTGTGTGTAGGCTGGATCTGTAGACACATGAAAAGGTTATTAAAATAAACTTATGAAAAAAAAATAAGAACCAATAAATCGATGTTACAATAACAAAAAAAATTGCAGTTAGAAAAGAAAATCCATTCCCTGAAAGGCAGACCACCGATCCGCATCAAATAACCATTAAGTACACCACCTACACCGCATACTCGAGTATCGTGAATCATAGGCATTCGTGACCATTGTTCTCTAAGTAATGGACTCCTCGCGCGTCGACGGTAAATCTTCTAAAGCGGCAGCGTTATTTAATTCGCTCACGACACGCTTTCGCACGCGATCGTTATTGCTGGAGTTGTGGTGATACCGGACTCCTATGGATGAATACGTAAGAATCGACCTAGAGATACATAACCCATTGGCACGCCATCCGCCATCGTACGCATAGGTGCCAAGCACCAGCTCGTTACTATAAACTTGATACATATTTATTTACTACTCTCATAATAACCAATAATATCTGTACACTACGTTCAGATGATCAATAGATCAGGAGAAGCTAAAAATTATTTTTAAATTGATATAAATTATATCTTGAGAAAATGGTAAGAGTCCATGCTTCATCTCGATAGACTTTTCCTATTTGCCTTAATTTGATGTCTAACTTCCAACCAAGTCGTAAATAATATTAGCAGTTTTTTCAATAAAGTTTGATCACGGATTGGGAAGCTAATCAATTTTCGGAAGAAATATGGTGATAGAACACTCTCCATCAGTGAAATCGTTAGTGCATATCATACATCAATCATATCGATATTATAATTCTCTCCAAATGTTTTGCAACATTACATGTGTTAACTGCTAATTAAACCGGTTGTTTAGTTCCAGAGTATCTATAATACGTATGGCGAATAAATGGGGCAATAAATTTGGAACAGAAGCACTAATAATAATAAGTAGCTCTGATTGGAAAAACAATATTAAATTTGATAATGTAGATAGCACATTACCAGCAGGTAAGAAAACATAGTACATGTGAATGCTGCAGACATCAAGCGGTTTAACAATTTTTTAGGGGTCAAATAAAACTGAGATAACGTTGAGGTTAGGAAGGGTCAAGAATGATATGAGAAAAGGCAAAAAAAACATTAGCCAAATACTTCAAAGTTATATCGCCTATTTGAACGCTTGACCTGCTTTAATTGGATTTTAACCTAAATCCTGTTTGTTTGACCCATTTTAACAGGATTTAAGAAACGAACTTTTACCTTCGTATTATTCTATTAACTGTGTATCCATTTTCATTCAAGAATAAACCATTTTTCAACAGAGATGAACCACAAATTAAATTAACATACAGCTCAACGTGGAATTTCAACCACGGCAATAATTATTTTGAAACAATTGGAAATTGAACCTAAGACCTTACTATACGAAGTTCAACTTCATCTGCATTACACTACCTATTCATTATTTGAACATTTAAATTCAAGTCATTGGATGGAAATGAATGCTAAAATACAAGTTCACTTAAAATCAAGAAGTTATAAAATAGTAGTTTGATGTTGGGGGATTCACTATAAACAAAACTTGCTTCAATTACATTCCTCATCCCCGCACAGAAGTCCAAAGTTGGATGCTCTCCAAACGGTAAGACATGTACCCATACAGCTGGTCACCCAATAGATTGTCATCCATAATGACCATAAATCACCAGAGATCTTGAAAAATTCGTCCCCAATCGGAAAAATAATTCCAAACCACCAAAATGAATCAAACAAAGGGTTCCAGATTCCATAAAAATTATACGAGTCAACCAATAAGTCACAATTTAAACAAATTTTCAACGTCCGCAATTTTTTGACATTCTAACCTTAAAATTATGATGGTACAATAAAAATGACATCGAATAAAGATCATTTCAATTAATTTATATAACTACTAGCTGGCCCAGGCGGCCTCACTCGGGGGGATTACCACTATCCGAATATTTATGTTGGTAATACCTTGTACAGTAGTTTAAACTAATCCCGATTTTGTGATGAGTGAGGGAGGACTTCTTGCTTTGTACGTTAGTTTAGTTTGCATAGCAATCGCAGAAAGTCTCTGGTCGTCTTCGGTCATCTATTGCGAGATTGGCCTGGCTGTTCTTTTGGTTTGTAATGAAATGACTAATGATTATTAATAAATGAATGAAGCAAATTAGAGGAGGAAGAGCTATCTAATAGTAAGTTATTATATTGAATATTGTAGTCGATATTTTTATAAAAGGCGGAGCTAGCAGGCTCTCAAATTTGGGATATGCTAATTTAACAATAAAAACCGTCATTCGGAAGATTTTACTTGTGCTTAGTAAACCAAACTCCATTTTTTCTTCTATGGTTGGAGGGTATTCCATACCCCCCAAACCCCCCGGTCATAAAAACCAACATAGTGCATGTATGCTCTGAAATTGATTTAGTTAAATCACAACCGTTTCAAATACATAATATTAAAATGCCGTGGGTATTAGGACCGAGGACTGAGGGGTCTGGAGAGAGGGAAGTTAATAATTATACAGTTTTTAAATACACGCAGTAAACTTTTTTAATTAAATTTTAATAAAAATTATTATCTAAATAGAATTTATCTCCCAGATTAATATTGATGTGCTTGTTCGACCTCACTCAGAGGGACTGCAATTATACATGCAGGTTCAGTCATTCGGTCAAATGCATGCGTCCATTTCGTAGGTCATAAACTATTTTTTCGTTAGTAATTCTTTTCTGGTTGGTAATAAATAATAAGAGGACGGATTTATATGTATTTACATGTTTCCGCATATAACTTAATATTTTAGGTTTTTACCGCATTATAAAATTATTATCCTATTAAAGAGACGGTCGGAGCATAGTGGTCACGCGAGTTGACTATGAACGCTAAATGCCCGGTTAGAATCCGGGTGAAGTAAGAACTTTATTCTGGCCGTCTCTCTGGTCCTCCAGGTTGGGGGGTCGGGGCGATGGGCCAGCTCCTAATCACCTGTAAAGAAAACTAAAAAGCTTTAAACCATGACCAAGCCTTAATCACAAGTTAAGACGAGTGTTGTATTGTTTGTGATTGTGACAACAGCTACAACAAATAAGGTCAGACGAAATATTCATTGTGTACAAATTAAAGACCATACTGCACCCAGGTCCTTCTTATGTGTAAGGATAAATGCATAACGTTATTTAATAATAATGGGATAATTTAATTTGGTGTATTATTTACTGGAAAAGCTATGCGACACAGGAGAAGAGATCACGACAAAGAAGGAAGTTAGTTAGCGGTAGTGGAGATTTAGGACCTTCCCCCCTTTTCCAGAAGGGTTTCAGCCATAAAGACCATGAAGTAGACCCCAAGGATTCAGATTAGAAAGTTAGAGCAGCAAAACAAGCTGAAGAAAACGATATGCGCTATTCCCTCAATGGATATAATATCTGACAGAAACGCCAAATGTGTGAAGACAAAGAAAAAAGTTCCGAAAGGGAAAAGACTGAGAAGCGTCATTCTATCTATATATTTGACTGCGGTAGGCGCTCAGATGGGTGGAAATCTGAACCTCTAAACTTCAAATTTCAAAACTGCACAGGTCAAACTACCCCACTTTATAGGACCAAAGCCACCCACCAAGATATTGTTCTAATTCCACATGAAACTATCTGTTTCACTTGTATTATAATCTACTAAAGTAGATAGAATCAACTGTGACACGTTTAATATGGAACATTTTATAAATTACATATTACATTATTAATAATTACAGCTATTTAAACGGCAAGTAATTACTCACGCAATGGTGGTTTTACGTTCCCGATATAGTAGTATAATTTCCGTAATTAGCAATAATTTTTATCTTTGGATTACATTAATTTGTTATTAAGCTGTTATTAGGGTTTGTTTGTTAAACAATTATTATCAAAATGAGAGGAAATAAAAAGAAATAAGTAAGCGAAATACCTGGATATTCGGAAACAAAGTGTCAATAATTAATGTTAACCTTCATCAAATAACCCTTGATATATTTCTTATAAATATTGAGGTTAGAATACCCATCAAAATTTTAATATTTCACAATTGTAAAGTAACGATATCGTCGACGAAGGCTATGAAATTAGAGAATAATATTAATTAGAGATTAGACATTATTCTGGGATTGGGAGGAGTTCAGAAAATGTAACTTAGTTAGGAAATTCAGTTTTAGGAGGGGAGAATTGCGATATTTCAAATCTGATTTCTACAAAAGGGGTAACACGACAATCTTTTTACAAGTGTCGTTTGCTCGTTTAAATGTTATCAAGTTTTAATTTAAAGGCTTAAGAGATAAGGGGCGATGGGTTTACAGTAATTGGAAATTAAATCTCAAGTGCACTGTGTGTTTAACTTCCTCAACTCCAACACGAATCCAAAACTATACCTGCAGTTTGGCAATTCAATTTTTTTCAGTTAAAACTTTTATTATTCAAAGGAATCGCTTCGTGGTCCTTTTTTCCCATCCATTTTTTTCTTTGTAGAAGTCGGATGATTTTGTTTTTTTAAAAGTAAGGAAAGGCTGATGAATTGAAAACCAAAACTTCACAGAAACTTACAGTGAACGCGTTTTGGAACCAGACTTCAATATTTTTCAATTAAAATTAAAAATGTCTGAAAAGCACTTTTAGTTTTCTTTCATCTATTAGAGTTGATTAATCCAATTTATGAAAGTTGGATTACTTCAGATTTAAATTTTAAGTTTATTTAGTTCTTGTTTTGCTTTCCTTGTCATTTTTCATGTAATATTGCAATAGCTGCAAATTTAGAAGTTTCGTAACCACGAAATTATGTTAAATTCTGGATTATCAACCCTTATAAATAAAACAACACCACTATACAGGCCAATCATTATATTTTATAAAAATTATAGTTTTTCCGTTGGGAAAACTTTCTAGCAGAATATATCTGTCAATTTAGTATGATCGATGACTTTTTGAATGGAAATACATTAAAATGGAAATAACAATGAAATTGAAGCGGAAAATAACATTTCGTGATAATTTCAATACCTCATCAGTCTGTTCAAATTGTAGCACAAGCTGCTTTCATCAACTAACAAGTTTTTCCATGTTATCACAGCGGCGATGGCTTGGTGTGATCTCTGATTGGGTTACAAAGTGGAACTTCTCCTTCAACCTGTTGTCCAAAAATTGGATCTACGTTTACATACCCTACTATGTCTGACGAGAAGTCAAGGCTGAAAATATCAAAGTTTGATGTTATTATAAATTTTTGATACACAGGACAATAGAGTTAACTGTATCAACATAAAACCTTGTAAATAATTTAAAACTTTATATGTATTGATTTATGTATCAATACTTCAATAAAAATTTATTTACCTTAAATAATTTATTTACTTATCGATATTTAAATTTTAGTAGCAAATATGACAGCATATTAAGTGCACATTTAAATGTTCCATTATATTATTTATCAGTTTTATCATACTTTTATAGTTCACTATATTATACACACATACTAAATTTATATCCATTATAAAATATTTCTACTAATATTTTTATTTATTCATATATTGAATGTTTTATAACTTTATCGGTTTAATGTGTTACTTCTAAACCGTGTCTTATCGGTTTCCAAACTATAAATTTCCAAATGATCGTTAAATTTTTTAAATATTGTGTCTACCACCATTTTACTTCCTATTAGAGCAGATACGGTGCAGAAGAAAAAATTGACAATATGGATCGAGTGTTAAAAGTAATTGGAAGATTAGAAATATTCTAAGCCGGTTCCATATGAGAAATTTGTTTTAATACCAGCTCTACGTACATTACATTCGGTTCGTATCTGACATGTGTCGCTAGTGAAACTTTAGTCACCGGAAGTCAAATATTATTCCTCTAAATTATATGACCTAGTATGCACAACCAGATTAAGCTATGTTTTGTATCTGATTTTGAATTTTAAGCGTGCCTACTCAAAATTTAAGCTTCCTCTTGGTGATTAATAAAGCAACTCCATACCTGAATTACCTGATGCCAGGTTATTTCTCCACAGTTAGTTTGCCAAAACAGTAAGTAAGAAATTCAAGAGATCCTTGCTCTCAGGTGCATGTCCCCATCCCCCCCCCCCATTTCGAATTTTGACTCCAAAATAGTCTCAATCGTTTGTGCTTCGTTTGTGCCTGTTTGTGCAAACAATTTTTTCGTTTGTACCCAAATAGTTTTCGAGATATTTCAAAAATAAGCTGGGGGGGGGGGGCTGGAGACATGCTAGCCCCCCCCCATTTCGAATTTTGACTCCAAAATAGTCTCAATCGTTTGTGCTTCGTTTGTGCCTGTTGGTGCAAACATTTTTTTCGTTTGTACCCAAATAGTTTTCGAGATAATTCAATTTTAAGTTTTAGTTGGGAGTTGGGAGACATGCTTTTTTAAAATTTGAATTTCGGATTCATAATAGTCTCAATCGATAGCACTTCGTTTGTGCTTGTTTGTGCAAAAATTTTTTTCGTTTGTACCCAAATAGTTTTTGAAATATTCAAGATTTTCGGTAACACGTTGTAACATAACGGACATGGACGCGCTGAATGCATTAACGAGATTCTGGGGAAAACTTGCAGCATGAAGACCAAAATAGTCTCAATCAATAGCACTTCGTTTGTGCCTGTTTGTGCAAGTTTTATTTTCGTTTGTACCCAAATAGTTTTTGCAATATTCGAAATTTTCGGTAACATAGGTGCATGTCCCCCCCCCCATTTCGATTTTTGACTCCAAAATAGTCTCAATTGTTTGTGCTTCGTTTGTGCCTGTTTGTGCAAACATTTTTTTCGTTTGTACCCAAACAGTTTTTGAGAATTTTAAGGAAAACATAAAGGACATGGACGCACGTACATGAATGGATTAACGAGATTCTGGGAAAAACTTACAGCATGAAGAACAAAATTCTCTCAATCGTTTGTGCTTCGTTTGTGCCTGTTTGTGCAAGTTTTATTTTCGTTTGTACCCAAACAGTTTTTGAAAAATTCAATTTTAAGCTGGGGGGGCTGGAGAATTGCTTTTTTGAAATTCGAATTTCGGATTCAAAATAGTCTCAATCGATAGCACTTCATTTGTGCCTGTTTGTGCAAACTTTTTTTTTTGTACCCAAATAGTTTTTGAGAAATTAAAAGAAAACATAAAAGGACTTGGACGCACGTGCATGAGTAAATTAACGAGATTCTGTGAAAAACTTACAGCACCAAGACCAAAATTGTCTCAATCGTTTGTACTTCGTTTGTATCTGTTTGTGCAAGTTTTATTTTCGTTTGTACCAAACAGTTTTTGAGATAATTCAATTTTAAGCTGGGGGGGGGGGGCTGAAGAAATGCTTTTTTGAAATTCGAATTTCGGATTCAAAATAGTCTCAATCGATAGCACTTCATTTGTGCCTGTTTGTGCAAATATTTTTTTCGTTTGTACCCAAAAAGTTTTTGAGAAATTAAAAGAAAACATAAAAGGACTTGGACGCACGAGCATGAGTAAATTAACGAGATTCTGGGAAAAACTTACAGCACCAAGATCAAAATTGTCTCAATCGTTTGTACTTCGTTTGTACCTGTTGTGCAAGTATTATTTTCGTTTGTACCCAAATAATTTTCGAGATCATTCAATTTTAAATTGGGGTTGGGGCTGGAGACATGCTTTTTTGACATTCGAATTTTTGTTGAACATATTTATTTTAACAGTCTGAGGATTTTGCTAATTGCTTTCATAAGAAAATTATTAAGATTTGTTTATTAGAACAATGGATAATAATAACAAGATTACTGGATTTTAACAATATTCATTAATAAAATTAATACAAAAATTATATGTGTTTATAATAAGGGGGGGGCACTTGTAAAAAACCTTTTGTAAAATGTAAAATTTTCGGTTGTTTCCCTTCCATTTTCTTTGTCTTTTCAACATTTCGGGAGGGGGGGGGCGCTGGCTACGGGACTGACGTCGGTCGCAGTGGCGTAGCTAGGTGGACAAGGGCCCCGGTGCATAAAAAAATCGGCCCCCCGCTCCCCCTTTTTTCACATGTTTGTATTAGAAATTTAAAAAAAAACAGCTCAGAGGGCCCCCGAGGGCCCCCGAGGGGCCCCCTGGCCTCCGGGGCCCCGGTGCACTGCACCGCTTTGCCCTATGGTAGCTACGCCACTGGTCGGTCGCTGGTGTGGTTGATCTTTTTTTATGATTATCTCGAATACTATTTAGGTAAGAACGAAAATAATTATTACACAAACAAACACAAACAATTTAGCCTATTTTGGATTCAAAATTCATGAACTATTTTGTCACTTATCAAAAACATATTTTTAAATGTGTTGAATTGTGTTTTACTCGAATAGTGCAACTATAAATAAATATCGATTAACAAAATTTTTAGCAACAAATCAAAATTAAAAAAATGTAAAAAATAATTTTAGTTCAAATTTCAAATGAATGTATATAATTTTTGTATTCATTTTATTAATAAATATTGTTAAAATCGAGTAATCTTTTTATTATTATCCATTGTTCTAATAAACAAATCTTAATAATTTTCTTATGAAAGCAATTAGCAAAATCCCCAGTCTGTTAAAATAAATATGTTCAAAAAAAATTCCAATGTCAAAAAAACATGTCTCCAGCCCCCCCCCCCAATTTAAAATTGAATGATCTCGAAAACTATTTGGGTACAAACGAAAATAAAACTTGCACAAACAGGTACAAACGAAGTACAAACGATTGAGAAAATTTTGGTCTTGATGCTGTAAGTTTTTCCCAGAATCTCGTTAATTTACTCATGCACGTGCGTCCATGTCCTTTTATGTTTTCTTTTAATTTCTCAAGAACTCAATTCTCCAGCCCCCCCTCCAGCTTAAAATTGAATTATCTCAAAAACTGTTTGGGTACAAACGAAAATAAAACTTGCACAAACAGGTACAAACGAAGTAAAAATGATTGAGACTATTTTGGTCTTTATCCTGTAAGTTTTTCATAGAATCTCGTTAATCCATTCCCGCTCGTCCTTGTCCTTTAAGTTTTCCTTTAAATTCTCAAAAACTGTTTGGCTACAAACGAAGAAAATGTTTGAACAAACAAGCACAAACTAAGTACAATCGATTGAGACTATTTTGAACCCGAAATTCTAAAATAACTGTTTAAGTTACCACGTGCGATGTTACCGAAAATCTTGAATATTTAAAAAACTATTTGGGTACAAACGAAAATAATGTTTGCACAAACAGGCACAAACGAAGCACAAACGATTGAGACAATTTTGTTCTTCATGTTGTAAGTTTTTCCCAGAATCTCGTTAATCCATTCATGCACGTGCGTCCATGTCCTTTATGTTTTCCTTAAAATTCTCAAAAATTGTTTGGGTACAAACGAAAAAAATGTTTGCACAAACAGGCACAAACGAAAGCACAAACGATTGAGACTATTTTGGAGTCAAAAATCAAAATGGGGGGGGCTGGGGACATGCACCTATGTTAACGAAAATCTCGAATATTGCAAAAACTATTTGGGTACAAACGAAAATAAAACTTGCACAAACAGGCACAAACGAAGTGCTATTGATTGAGACTATTTTGGTCTTCATGCTGCAAGTTTTTTCCAGAATCTCGTTAATGCATTCAGCGCGTCCATGTCCGTTATGTTACAACGTGTTACCGAAAATCTTGAATATTTCAAAAACTATTTGGGTACAAACGAAAAAAATTTTTGCACAAACAAGCACAAACGAAGTGCTATCGATTGAGACTATTATAAATCCGAAATTCGAATTTTAAAAAAGCATGTCTCCAGCCCCCCCCCCCCCCCAGCTTATTTTTGAAATATCTCGAAAACTATTTGGGTACAAACGAAAAAAATGTTTGCACAAACAGGCACAAACGATGCACAAACGATTGAGATTATTTTGGAGTCAAAATTCGAAATGGGGGGGCTGGGGACATGCACCTCTTGCTCTCGGTGCTGGAAATAACAGCTGGTCGCACTTAAAAATGGGAGTTTATGAAGTAAATATAAGAAGAGTTGCTCAGAATTGCTCAGAAGATCCATGGCCATAATAGCATCTGCTTTCTAATCGTCTTCCACGTTACTGTGTGTCCAACATCAACTTTTTGATTACTTTAAGTGATGTAGCGGCCTGAACCTCAACCATAGCACAATGGCATAGTATATCGGCAAACTTTTGTCCATTTTCTCTACTTGGGATGATTGCTTCAATACAGGCGATAAGAAATGAGAGTCTCTGAAACATATAGAAAGCTCTCGACAACTTCCCGTTCATTAAGCACTATCTTGTACAGTTGGATGCAATTGAGAGAACAATGTCTGGTTAAAGTGTTCGAAAGCTGCTTGAATTATTTAGATTGGATTCATTGGATTTTCCTTGTCCATAACATATCTATTATTTAGATCTGAAACAACCCCAAGTATTTTCCATAATGTATTTTGCCGTCAAACTCTGCACTCTCTTCTCATTAGTCAACTTCGGCATGAAAAGTTATAAGAAAGTTGTGATGCATTTGAAAAGCACCAAAACTCTAGGAAAATTGTTTTGCACCCTGCGGAACCTCCATTAAATATTTGCAAGTGTTGACTTTATGTTAACATATGACTAATCAATTGTGTGCTCACGCCACCAAAATGATTTCAACGAGAAACACACTGAATAATTAACGATGTTTATAGTACTTGTCCATGTATGGCATGCATAATTAAAACAAATTAGAAAGTGAATCAGAACTGTAGAAATAGACCAAACAATTTGCAAAGCAAAGAAAATGGTCGGTAGTAAAAAAACAAGAAAAAATGAGGTTCGGCTTATTAAATTGGATTCAATTTGATTATTTATTTTGCAAGGTAATTTTATGAATAGAAGAAGTAAATTGGATTAAAACGGAAAATGATTATGGTTTGTGTAGTCTGGTGGTATGGAAAAAGTCTAAACACAAGTAAAATTGTGAACAAATGCGCGATTAATTGAGAAATTGTTTTTATTCTGTTATTTGGCTGTTATCGACAACTCAATTTGAACTATCAATCAATACACTTCTGCAAATAAATAAAACGTAGCAATCTCCGATAAGTCTGAAACAATTACGGTTCAAAAATAGTTGGATATTTTAATAAAGTGATTTTCCAATATTAAAAAAATAACGCGATTAGAAATTTTTTGTATAGATACGTCATTGCATTAATGAAAGCATTAATTGAGTTTGATTTTAACCTTTAACCACAAAACGTGGAGTGATTAAAGAGCGTATTCTTTTATTAATCTTAATTGATCTTCTGGGTAATACTTTATTACGACTTCATCATCCCATATCTAAATAAGTTTGAACTCTTCGAGACCCCTTTGGCACAATTAACCTTCTTTGTCTATGTAATGTTTAAAAAAGAAAAATACTAGGTGGAGTTTATGAATTGGACTGTACCTCACACACTCACTGCTTAGTTTTCTACATGTGTGTTGACACTGTACATTACATATGCTAGGTATGTAAGCAGTAAGGTAAGGTTAAGTCCCGACTGTGTATACCTTCATGCACACACCATCAACCGTTGCCATTATCAGCTACCTACCGACAAAGACAAGTTATCTTACAAACGATTTGGGTAACAAAGATGATACGAGTAGGTACTTTTATTCCACACAGAAATGTACTACAAGGCTCTTTATCCTCTAAGTAAGTGGGCGTTATGTTCTTTTCCATTGGCTACAAAGTTTGACACAAGCTCTTCAAGTCCACGTTGCCTCTCCTTTTTCTCCTTCTAACTTTAAAGTCTCGCATTCTTCCTTCTCTCTCGTGGTTGGTTTCTACAAATTCGACACTTTTTCACTTTTACAACTATAACATGCCTGATTCTATCTCTATTGTAAGGTAGATTAGTGGAACAAGGACAAAAAGTATTTGACTTACCTGCAAGGAGAAAGAACGAAATACAATCTTAACGAATTGAAATTCCTCGTGGAATTCTCATCTTTTCAAGACAACCCAAGCGTATACTAATAAAGAAGACTATGTGGAGGTTGAGGAATATTATGTGTTTTCTAGGGTATACTCCGATCCATAAGTCATACCTACCACTTCTTTAATCCAGACTTTTAAATTTGATATGCGCGCACCACTAACGTTTGATTGATTGATAGAAATTTGCATCATAAGAATTATTCCAAAGTTTTCTAATTAAAATTGCGAGTTTGTTCATATATTTTACTTTACAAAATAATAGGAATTAATAGATCACCCAACACTTTGATTAAAACGAATGCTGGGTTTAGAATAAAAAAAGTTGTAAGTGTGGTATTTTTCTTCCTTAGACAATAAAAATATTACCCTCGGTTTTACTACTTCTAAACAAGAAAAACAATCACAAAGTCGTTATAGATTTATCGACCACGGTACCAACCCTAGTCGTTTCAAATTTTTGCAAGTAAGCAAGCAATTGCCATTTTTTGCGAATCACCCAAAAGTGATAAACTATCAACAGTTTCAGTTTGTTGAACTAAATTTAGGATGATATAAAAAACATTACTTAAGATGCAATCGTCAATTGGAAATCCCTTACACTATACTTTACTATAATTGACGTCTTTTTATCAATATCGAAGAATTTTGACCTTGAACTTTTAACTGCAATAATAACTTCGATTGAATTATGAATTATTAAGCATCGGTTATTTAAACTGTTTAAACCTGTTCAAATGATTACATTTTAAATTAATAATTTTGAAGTCAAGAAGTCAAAATAATTTTAATACAGGGACATAACGACCAGGGTTCCAATGGTTTGGTAACCAGGACCAGGAGAGGCTTATTTAGAAAAAATTTACTTCCTGTTACTCACTTCGACATCGGAAGGATATTTATTTTTTAAGAAATTTTAACATCCCCTAAATAAGGTTTTTTATTAGCCATTATTTTATAGAAATTTTTGTTTATGAAATTTTTAAAACTATGGTCATAATTTTTAGATTGAGTTTAGGGACGTGGTTAAGGTGGGCTAGTCCATCACCCTAGGAACTGGAAAACACATTTTAAAAAAAATGTGATAAAATAAAGTAGGTAAACAGGAACATACAGTTAGCATTATGCAAAAAATAATTTCTACTTTCCTTGGAGGAAATCGGGGCTGCCACCAGCAGATTTGGTGAAGCGGTTCGCAGATTGTCGCCATTATAAAAAATTGATTTTATTTATCAAACAAAATAAAGAATGATGTTTGATTCCAAAATTATGTATAGGACATTATAATGATCATAGGTACAACATCAAGCAAATAAAATTCTGAATGCTGTAAGGGGGGACATCCTGAAACAATGTCGTCATCATGAAGGCAAATTCACCATAAAATCAACTCACGCATCTGGGAGATTGTAAAACACAAACATAAATCGATGAATTTGTGAATAAGAAATTAAAATTTGAAAATAATTTTCATTAGGTTATCTCATTCCTCTGCAGAGCCGTATCAATGGTAGAAAGCGCCTATGGCAAGCGATTTAATTTGCGCTAACCGAAATTATTATTATTAATTATTATTATAGTCAAAACTCTCTAAATCGACCTCCCTTTAATTCGAAATATTCTCTAAATTGAATTATTTATTTGGCACGTCCAACTAACTTACAATCCAATTCTCACTCTCTAATTCGAACTCCCCCTAATTCGAACAAATTTTAATACAGTCAAAACTCTCGAAATCGGGGTTAGTGTGAACTCCGCCAATTCGGCAGGTAGAAAAAAACAAAAAAGTGTGAACTACACCAAAACCAAAAACTATTACCACTGTGATGAGCACATAATTGTTTTATATCTGGTAGGTAACTTGCTGGGCTGGCCTGCAGATGTGCCTTTATCCTGTTTTTATTTTAATGTTGGCAATTCACTAACCCAGGAGGACCACCGGCTTAACGCGCCTTCCGAAGCACGAAAACTAGTTATGAGAAAGTTTGACCCTTCCCCAGATTTGAACCCGCGGTACCTAGCATTCGCAACCAATTGCATTAGCTGCAAGGCAATTACCGTCTCTCAATTTTAGGTTTTTTTTTATATTTTCTAAGGTGGCTAGGTCCTCTATCCCTCTTAAAATGTGAAGAACCAGGACGTCTAGTCTAGAGGATATGGAATACCCCCGAAGTTATAAGATGACTTTTCAAAATTGATTAAGCCACAAATTTAATTCTAGAAAAAAATCATTTTCTTACTTATAGCTGGGGGGTATTAAATACTTTTTCTATTCTCTAGGTTAGCTAAGCTCCCTAGCTCCAACTTCACCACGTCCTGGTTACAGCTCTGTTCCTCTGCTGCAATCTACTCGGTTCCTTATTTCAATTATTTCAAGCCGCCCGAAAAAATCAAAATTCAATAGAACATAAATCTCCTAAATGTTGAAGTACAAAAATAAAGGTCATCTGGCCATATCCACGTCGGTTGCTGCCTCGCCTACCGGAGATGGAACGGTTAGGTGAGTTGAATACCAACTGGGATTAAAGGAATGAAGATCAGGAAGTTCCAGCTTCACATAATAATATGGCGGCGTTAAAGTGGATTGGAAGAAGTCGTATGAGCAAACATATTTATCATTAAGCTAAAGAAGTGGCTGAAGTGACAAGAAATTTTGTCGCCTTCGCGTATCAGATAGGTGAAGTTATCGCCTTAAATTAAAGCCCCACACATTGAAGAAATGTGCACCGCAGCTTGTATCAAGATGTGACGTAGGAACAACAAGATTGGTTCAAAAAGAAATGAAATCGTCATTCAGATGTTTCTTTCCATACATCGGCCATATGATCGATTAGAAAATACCAAAACATATTCCACTTGAATTGAATCATCCACAAAGATAGAAATGGAATCCCAAATTTCGAAATGAAAAAAATCGTTTCGTAAAGTATCACTCTTAGGTTGCTGATAAGTTCCTGATGTAAACTTTTCAAAAACTCGATTGGGTTTGATAGAGAAAGTTAAAATGAAGCGTTTAAGGTGAGGATTTAAGGAATAATAAATTGATTATAAAATTTCGATTTTTCATCACTTAAGAACTGAATGGTTGTCTCATTCTGTTGACAGTACATGCGTTCGACGTAAAAACTTGCAGCAAGACGAATGAGGGCACGGGACTACCGCAATTAACGATTACAAATAATTTTTGTTAATTTTGGCGGAAATTGTAACTGAAATAGTATATTGCATATTAAAAGCGGAAAGTGAATCTTTTGTGCTCGGAGGCGAAATTTACAGCGCGAGCCGCAGGCGAGCGCTGTAATCGCCTCCGAGCACAAAAGTCACTTTACGCTTGAAGAATGCATACTATTTTTCCTCCGCCCGCTTTCAAAATGATCAAAACCTAGATAAAGATTTACATTCAATCTCTGTAGTGAATTATTTTTATTTCTATCATATTAGCCTTGCTACATCGTTTCTAAGGAAATTTGCGTTCCATTTTGTTTTATCAATAAATAATATTGTGTAAAAATAGTAAACACGTAAATTTGCAAGATATTAAAATTTATTAAAACTATGGATAGCAGTTATGAAAATGAAACTCGGCCACACATCGTAGAAGCCGTGGAGAGTGTAATTTTAAATTTATTACCAGAAAAATCTAAAAAAGGTATGAAAGAGAATATGGCTTGTTCATTAAATGGTGCAAAATGAATAAAGTTGGATCATCTTATTCAGAAAATGTCATGCTTGCTTATATATCCGAAAACTTGATGTTGAAGGTATTATATAATATTTATAAATATAAGATAAAATTTTATAAATTATTCTGAAATTTTTAGGTTACTTTAGTATTTAGTATTTCTGGAGCTTGTCGTTGGGACGAACTAACTAAAATGACAATAGATGACATAGAAGACAAGGGAACAATCCTAATAGTGAAAATCCCCATACCAAAACCGAAGTTCAACGTACATTTATTGTGTCGAACGGGCGGAGAACGAGATCTCGATTATTTAAGCTTTTACCGTAAATATGTGGCTCTTCGCCCGTTGAACTCGAAGACGAGGCGATTTTTTATGAAATGCGAAAATGACAAATGGACAAATCGTATCGTGGGAAATGAATACATTTTGAAAATTGTCAAAACTGTCCAATAACGTTTAATATTATTCATAATAAATAATTTTTTTACTGTTTATGTATGTCATTTTAGACAAATTTATTTTCCGCTCGGCGAGCGGCAATGAAACATTGCCGCTCGCCAAGCGGCAAATGCCAACTTTCAACCATCAACTGACAGCTTGAAAAGCCTACTTTCACTATCGGGCGTAGGAAAATATACCTAGTACATATTTAAATATCTTGGTTTTCCAGCCTGAATATTATAAACATAGTTGTGGACGAAGATAAAGTTATTGCAATAGCCTGAAGAACAAATAGGTTTTTGGGCTTATTTAGCCCTAATTTTAAATGATCCGCAAAAATTCGCAAATAAACACCCTTAACTGCCATAATTTCAATAAAAAATTTTTTAAATCTGGTGCCTGGTAATCGTACCAACCCTATATTTTCCTAGCGCACATTGAGATAATTCGCGTTCACTGGGATTAAAATAGCCATGTCGGTAGTGATAATTGTGATTCTAAAGTGTGGGTCGCTGTGCCAGCCAATTTTCCGATCTACATATTTTTTGAAAATATTTTTTTCTTCTTCAGGTACCTATCCGATTCCGGATGTTGGCGATCCTCCTGGCTAAGCCAAGAAGACTATACTAGGGAAATATTAATGGGGTGGTTTTCCGTTGCCTTCCCCATAGTTCACAGATCAATTTTGGACTTTTTAGATCACAGCACATATTCGACGCAATCAGGATTAGAACCGCGGTTTCCCGCTCTTTAGTCTATCCGTGTTGGATTTACACCATACTGCTGGTCTTTTGAAAATATGAGTTTTAAAAACCATTTATAGCCATGTTATAGCCCACCCCCCAAATATTAGATAACTTCAAATTAATTTAAAATAAAAGCACGAACAAAAAATAGTTGATCTGTCGCTGTGAAAATATAATGCTAAACAGGATAAACCATTTCGGTCCAAGTGGTATACGAGGTTACATTAACAATTTAATTAGACTATCATAATAAGAAACGTTTATAGCTCTAGAGCGGCCTATAGGCCGCACAACCTAGGCCAAATAAACTTCAATATTTCCTGTATCCTGGAAAGAAAATTACCAAACTGTAATCTTTGAAAATAAAAGTACAAAAGTACGAAAAAAATGTTGGACCTATCATCTCCGATGGGAATATACCATGGGAATATACAATACCAAACATTTTTGCAATGGTTATGAATAGAACACGATTGGATGGAAACTGTGGAACATTATTATTAAAACAATGAAAAGTTTAATAGATTTTTTAAAATATTAACGCAAATGCGCTTTTATAACTAACGTTTACTGCAAATCGTAAATATAAATTAAACTTTATAGTTTTACATATAGGCGCTTTCGTAATATTAAACATGAAGATAATGAAGAAACAAGAAATTAATTCTCAATAACACGATTTTACAGTGTAGGTACTACATAAAAAGAAGACGTTTAATAATATAATACCTAATACGGTACATGCAAACAACAATTTTTTCGTTTCTGTTAGTCATCGGCGTACCAAAAATGGATTCATTGTGAGGTTTTTTGGCTTTGTAGTCAATCCAAAGAAAGGGATTTCGGAATTTAAAGATGAAGACGAAATAAGAACAAGATTGTAAACAAATATAATAAAGAAATGTAAACATAATTTTTTATCTAAACCTAACTCATTAAGCCAAATAATAAAGTTATTCCTACATATAACACCGAACATTAACGTCTTAATCTTGGCACATAATATTATATTTTATTATACATTTATTAAATATTAAATATGTATAACCGCTCGTTTATAAAATGTACCGTTTTATACAAGACATGGGGGGATTATACAATTTATAAGTAGTAATCATCGTGATATTGAAATATAAAGTACCTACGCGTTTTAAACCGTATTGATAATTTTAAATATTAAAATGCAGCTATGTACTGATCGAATATACAACAATAAATGAGAATTGTCGCTTTTTGTATTACTTACAGTTACGAGGTCAATATGAAATAAATTTATGAATAATAAACATGATTATTATAAAAATTTCAGATCGTTTCATGATAATTTAAAATATGTGAGATAAATCTGTTTGATAAGAAACAGGAAAACCAAATTATGGACAAAAACAATTATAATGAACATAAGCGAAAGGTTATAACAATGAACATTTTTGATTACTTAATATTTTATTACATTAATTTTTATTAAATATTTACTACTACAAGAGTGCTAAAAATTCGGTCCCCAAACATTCTTTTTTCAATCTTGTATGCGCTCTACCTCACAAACCAATCAGAATGTCACTTAACACTTTTCTATTGAGACTTACACCTGATTAGACTTTGGTTGAAATTTATTCACTGATGAAACTTGCAAGTGAGAGTCACGCGTATGAATGGATTAACAAGATTTTACTGTTTTTCAGTGTGCAAGCAACAAATTTGTCAAAATGATGCTATTAAAATGTTCCTGTTAACATTTTTTCTTATTTATTTTTATATCGTTATTAATATTAGATTTGTTTATTATTCCCTAAATTTATTTCCTTGAAAATGTGGAAGCATTTTGAAAAATCATTGAATTTTGTAACACTTTTTCATGATATTCGTTTATGTGCTCAGTTATTAATTTTCACCTTTTACGATTCATTAGTTAATGTACGTAAGTTCAATGTATCTGTGCGAAACAATTCCAAAGGGCGTGGGTAATAATTATGCAGGCGCTTAGGAATTAACTTTTTGCTTTTTAAACTCTTTATTAAATTAAATACATACAATTTACACAATAGCTTTAAGTTTGTACCTACTACTTGTAGCATTAGTTGACCAAATATGGAAGGTAATTGCTGCTTTTGGTGCTTCGGTCTTGATTTTTTTTCTGGAAAATCGAATAAAAAACTCAGCCTAGTAAAGGTGATGAACGGTTGAGTTAATTATTATACAGGATGTTAAGTAAATCACACCATAAGATAAAAAAAGGACATCATGACATCGACTTGACTTAATCTACGCGAGCAAATAATATTTATGGAAAAGTGTCAGTGCCTTCAGCATTGTATCTCATTTAACTAATTTTATTTGTTTTACCCTTGTACTTTGCACGTCTCAGATTTTGGAATTTAAAATGCCCCTCTTTAATCTTTTTATCTAATCATCGTAGGTAATTTAATCGAGCAACTGTCTTATTAGTCTTATTGAAGTATCTGGCTCCCAAATATTTTATTTAGCCTTTGAGGACAGTGTAGAATGGAACCACCGAGTCTGGACCAGATTTTATTACTACTATACAACCAGGGGAGAACTGGCTCAATTTATACATGACAATGTCATTTTACAACGTCAAAGAACCGTTAACAAATAATAATTTTCAACTGTACAATATTTTGGCTAAGTTTCAGGAAGAACAAAAACCAGTAGTAGTAACATACAAAATTAGGTCAACTTCTCATGAAGAAGTCATAATTCGTAATTTCACCAAAAATGCTATTGTCATTATTTAAGTAATTTAATTTCTTTTTCTCATGATGAAGCGTTAACTGTCGTTAAATGTGGAGTAATTTATTGTGAAAAATAAATAATGTCGTGGTAGGTTTTCTTGCAGTTTCTTAACTCTTTGGCACTTACATTAGTTGAGAATTTGCCCGCAGTTGTTGAAATTACCACGAAATAATCCACCTGTGCAATTACAACACCTTGCATTATTATAATAACATAATAAATTTAAAACGTTGTTTCTAGTGTTTCTGAACTTATGTAAATGTAAAGGTAATAAAATTAAGTTGTATAATACTATGAAACTTACATTTCAAACTATTAAAATGTTCCACTTAAATCTAAATAAGCTGTAAATTTTGCATCAGTACCGTACTTGTAAAGGGTGAACCCAGGTCATGGTTTTTCCTATTCCAAATTCCTCAAATTTAAAATTTAGCTTTCGGAGTTGAAAGACATTACTGGAAAAATGTTTGTTCTCAAATTTAAAATTAGCTTAACAAGTTTTTTTCTAATAATTTCTACTGAATACGGCCCTGGTTACCACTATGCACTTTGCATTTCTTCGATAACTTTGAATTACGTGAAACAAATTTTTAAATTTTGTAAATTATATTTTCTCACATCTTCCTGGTAAACGAGTTAGTGTAATTGAATTTCAATGATGACCATAATGAACTGAAACTCACGAAGTAATGTAAAAATATTGAGAAGAAATTATTCTAATAATAAGAGTGTTCTCACGTTCTTATTCAATATTCGTGTTGAATTAGAATTGTACAGCTGTTCCTAGCCTCCTATTTTGCTATTAATGGGCAAAAAGGCTTCAAATTTATTTAAGAATCGAATTAAATTAAAGTTTTGGAATTTGTCGACTACATTTTTAGTATGATGATGTATTTCAATTCATATTTATTGGTTAACGTGGAATCCGAACTACGGCTCAAATAATTTGGTATCAGCTAGAAGTCAAACTTATGCGTTGATTATAAAAAAAAACTATCAGATACTAGCAGTGCTAAGTGCTATAATATCTCTCCAGCAGCTCTGGCGTCAACTCTCAACTGTTCCCAACGTTAAAAGCTCCATCGCTGCTGGGGAGCTCTATTTTCTTTAGTATATTAGAAAAAGATCGAGAACATAGCTGAGACATCACCAAGGACACTTTGTTACTGTCCGGCGCTGATGTCTTCTTTGAGAGGATTCGTGTTGAGGGACTTTTGACCTGATCTAGCCAGAATCGGTGACATTCCACCTGCCAAGATCATGGAATTTATCGTATAGTTGGAATGGCTTAACCTTTAATTAGTAACGTGAATCTTTCCTACATACATTTCAAATGGGAACTTTTCCTCGGAGACGCCCACGTCACTAACTAAAGGTTAAGGAGTGACAGGATTGGATAGAACGATAGAAATTGTGCTTTTATAATACCACACTTATATTTTATATGGTTGGCACGTGCTAAATTTTGGAGATATTGCTAGTGCACCTCATAATACTGACGTCAACCAACCCCGATCTCTCCTACTTTGTTGGTAATCATCGTAATTGAACATGGAAACTGTGATAAATCTTTGTGTATTTGTTTAATACACTAGCAAAAAATTTGGGCACTTTACTAATAAATATGATTGTTTACAAATAACACATTTCAGGAAGTGATTCTATATAAACTCCAAATAAAAAATAACTAAAACTTTGTTTTGTCCAATTGATAGATACAAGATACAATAATTAAAGTTTATATTTACACCCACACAATTCCTTACTTTACGATTTTATAGAAAGGAAACACTTCAGACAGCAATAAAAACTTGGAAAAATTATTCAACATTGTTTATTCAGAAAACAAAATAGGTACGTATTAAATATTTTAATTTCAAACTTAATTAACAAAATGGTATATTGTACTTTTTATAAGGTATCTAAATTTATACACTTTCAAAATTTCCCAAAGCTAATCCATTAGTGTCTCAGGAGATTCTTGTACAACAAATGCTAGCTTATTAGTTAGAAGCGGTAGAGTGGATAACTTGTGAATTTAGTCAAAACATTCCACATCAAGTCGACCTGATTATGACTCTTACCATTTCTGGCTCCATGTGTCGCAAATAGTTGCAAAGAGTTATTAAAAATGAACTAAACAGGATCTGACTGCGATAATATTAAAAGAAAGCGTTTGGGGTGAGGATGAACACCAAATATCGATTAGTTTAGGCAATAATCGCCATATCATTTCTTTGTCTTGACAGATTTATATTGGAAGCGGAGCTCCCTTGACCTCTTTTGGCGCACAATACTAGCAAAAGCCAATTATCACACGAACGGTTTAAATGTTGTACGAATATCGACGATCAACGCCGGCGTCGTCGTCCTCCTAGCACCACCGAGGGTGGAGTGCTTCAGGGTAAAGTCAAGCAGTGTAAAAGAGGGCAATAAAGTAGGCATGAACAGCAGAAAAATTACTTTCCCATTACGTGCCCAATGCAGCTTCTTGAGGAGAACTGCTCTTGGTTGGCGGATCGCGAATGACCATAAGGTCATGACTTTCAGAAAAACTTACACCATAATGATCGCCTTTTCATTACGCATCCTTTGCCCTAAATTTTATTCAAACATGCAATTTTTCTGTAATCTTAATTTCAAAATAAACTTTGTCAAATTTGCTTTATTTTATTTTTTTGACTTTGCGACGACCTTCTCATTGCAGTTGTTTCCTTTTCCTGAACTAAATTGCTATTTTTACCAGGAAAATGTACCCCAATTTTGAGTTCCTATTCTGGCACTACTTATCATCTAAATTTCATCCTTTATTAATAAAAGATATTCTTATATCCTATATATAGGAGATATCCTAGCCTAAAAGAAGAAGAAGAAGAAGATTAATGCAATTTTACATATCAGTTTGACTATAAATATTGCAAATTTTAAGGAAGCTTACACAAAATTTGTCATTACTTTAATAAATTAATTCAGGTTATAATTTGTAAATAAAATAGTATATTTATTGCATAAAATGATTTCCAAAGTTTTTCGAGCAACCCATCTCCATCTTATTTTGGGAAATGCAGGAAAACAAATAGAAATTTACATTTCTGGATTAAGGATTACGTTATTTCTCTCCTTTGCTCTATCTTATGGGCAGAGGCATATAGTAATTGTATAATAATTGTGAAAGGACAGCAGAATTCATTGAATTTTGGTCATATTTATTCTTAGGAATCATTTGATTCATTTTGATAAGAACAAAATTTTTTGGAAACTACTTAGGCACGGTGTACCTTGGTTCCTTTCCACGTTCAGGACTTGAAAATCGTCAAAATCCTTCGAAAAATTGTCTGTCGCAACCCGATTTTGAAATTTTTATGAAAATGTTCGCAATTTTCTTTAACTACATAGAATTTACTGTGTAAATTTGTAAAAAATCAATAACGGTCATCGAAATTAATTAAACTTTGGGTCATTTTCTTGGAAAGGAATCAAAAATAGTAAATGTCACTGTCGTGTCGATTTGGCATGAAATGTCCCACACGTTTGAATCAGAAACCTAAAATTCAACAATATCTAGTTTAGTCTAGCACAGTGGCACGCAAACTGTGGGTCGCAAGAAAACTTTTGTGGGTTGCCAAATTCACAGAAATCTATCTATCCAGGAATCGCGACAAAAAATTCCACAAAATGGGGGATGGTGAATGAAATAGTTTGCGGACCAAAGTTATTTGGTATTTTATGGTTTTAACTTTTTAATCGAAATCGATAGCACAAAGGGACACTAAACGAGACCTATTCTTGACGGGATTAAAAATAATTAGGATAGATATCGTTTAGTGTCTCTTTGTATCAAATGAAATTATTTTACTAATTATTTATGATGTGTAATTTAGTTTAGTGTCGATAAATAATTTAAAAATGTAGTATTATTTTTAGTTGTCCTAAATTTTATACGTCAAGGAAACGTCTGTGTCCGTATTTCGATGAAAACACATGTTAAAAGCTAAATGTTAGCTTCGCTAATTAACTTCAACCGGTATTCACTTAGCTTTAAAGTTTACGGTTTCGTTAAAGGTAAAAATCCGTGACGTAAATTTTCACGTAGACTCCTATTAGTAAATTGCTGTAATATTATCGATAATATGAAAATTATGATGACATTTTTTATACCTAATCACTTAGAATTTTCCTTAAATAATTAATTATGCTATGTTTTGTAATTACTTTAGCAGCTATGCTTAAATGGTCGTTTGTAGCGACATCAATTTGAGGTTAGGTTCTTTAAATTTTATTAAGTGCTTCATTTAATGTTATATATTATTTTACGATTGCTCCTCGTGAGATTGGATGTTTTAATATAGCAATATGGTATTATTTATACTACTAACAGAATCAATTTTAATTTTCCTTTTACAAATTTTTTATTTAAATTGTCAAGAGTACGGTTTTTATGGTGAGACACTTATGTACTATAAAGCTATAAATTGGTGTTATATTTTCATTTTTTTTATTAATTACATAAAGTTTATCGCTTAATAAAGTAATAAATTAATAAACTGGCGTTTAACTGGTTTGCAGATTAATCTTTCAGAACTCGGAAAAGTTTTTGCAACGATACAAATAAACGATTAACTCGTCTGTTATTTTCTCAAACCAACTGTAAACAGTGGGAAAAATTAAGTTTGTAGATCATAAAGAAAACCAAGAGTTATCCAACTTTTTTCCATGCAGAAACTTTTGAAGCACCTCGTGCATATAATTTCCACTCACATTATTTACTTTCCATCTGCAAATCAAAATGAGTTGGAAAGCATTATCACTTTTAATGTTATATTACACGGTGTATTAATAAAAATTTGTAACGGTTGTACGTTTTAATTATTCAAAATGCTAATCAATTTTTTATCTTTGATTTTGGCGCATTACCATCAAAAGCTACGCCAGATTAAGCATGTACTTTATAATTGGTTTTAAATGTCCTACCTTTTGGTTACGATATCAATATTAATAACCTGCTAATTGCTTAGAAATTGTGTGTGGGTTTGAGATACTTTGGTCACTTGGGAATGCGGGCGGATATTTCGACCGAATCTTGCTTAACGCCAAACCATGACTACTTATTGTTAAGTAGTTGACCAACCCTTATAAATACTCTTGAGTCTCAAAATTGCAATTGATTTTCAAGTCTTGTTATTAAAAAAAAATTAATTCATATCAATAATAGTTTTTGCTATCGGTGATACCATTGCATCCATTATAATAATTACTATCTCTTCGATTATCCATTATGCATTTCAATTGAAAAAATGTTAGAAATTATTACTTCTCGTTATTATAAAGCATTCCAAACGAATGCTTAGTGTATATTCAACACCATATAATTTTTTCGTCCAAATAAAAAAACAATTTATAGTTTATGAAAGTAATTTATACCCAATTTAATAGATAAGTACTTAATAATTCAAAAATGATTGCACAAAATGATTATTTTATTAATCGGAAAGGTTTTTTTGTATCATGGTACGTGAGTCCATTAAGGCAAATATAATATACAGAGTGTTCTCTCTTAACCGGTATCGACGGCAGTGTCTCACAAGCCGGCAGTACTAAAAAGTTTAACGTGATGACCACCCTGTATATAAAATTGCTGAAGTATAAGAAAATGTTCAATTATAACTACCCATAATTAACTAATTAATTAAATAAAACTTACTTATTAATTATAAAACAATTAAAACGAGCGCGTTTAAGCCTTCAACAGTGAAATCTAACAAACATTTGTTAATATACGCCGATCGAGACGATTATTAGTTGTGTACATAATTGTTACTTTATAACGTTATAATTTTTGTACGTTCATTGTGTCGACTCGTAAAATAACATATTATTAACAACGATGCTTGAATGAATAATTTTCTAATCATCGATAGTTACCTTGTAATTTCTGCGGAAATTATAGAGCCGGTACTAATAATTTTGCGGTAATTTGTGATTAGAAACGTCTACTAAGTCGAGACGTTTAAGGATGGTCATAAAAATTATTAAAAAATGCTTTTTATCAATTAACAAAGTAGTACTTTTTAAATTCAAGTATTTTTCAATATTTTTAAATTCCCTTTCATGCTTTCTAATTATCTTTACGACATTTTATCATCAAACTTACTCACGGGCACGGTTTCCTTTCTACGAATTAATTTAATAAATTAAAAACAAAATAGTTAAGAGGGTCGTTACTCTACCTGCGAATATGAAATGAAAGAAAGCGAACAGAACTCCAATAAAAAGGGGAAGAATGCAGACTTTTATTATTAAAGTGGTGGAATAATAAAAAATTTAAAGAAAAATAGGTAGTAATACATTGATTTTTTTACATTAAGTTGACTTGTTCAATTACGTCGAGATAAATATGGATATAAATTATTGTGACCACAGAGTGTCCTTATTTACCGGAAAACCAACAAACTCAAAATTTGATCAATTTTCTTCCAAAATATCTTCTCATGTGCACTATAATAATAATCTTATTCATAATTTAATATTTTAATGGTGAATGTTCATTTTTATCTTTATTTTTGCATATTTCAAAAATAAACCATTTAAATTTGCATGTTAAATGATTAAATATTAAAGATGTTATTAGCATTTGTATGTATTATAGACATGCCATACATAACTTCATACGTAAACATAAATTCCTAACAAATTTTTAGCTCCTTATTAAATTCAAAATTTTCGCATTTCTATTAATTTCTTTTTAATGGGCAGTTACAATAATGATTTGTAATCAAAATTCAAATAATAAATTAATAACGCCCGACAACTTGCAAAAAATTAAAAATATTCCAAATAATGTAAATAAATTATTTCTCGCTATTGGCAAAATTCTAATACACGTCTAAGCGAAAAGTTTTTGTTTTAGTAAAAATTATAGAATTTTATAATTTTATTCCTTTTTTATAAGAGAATAAAGTGTTGGCTCAGTGTCTGTCTGCTTTGATTAATTATATTTTATTAATTTATGACTTTATGTACATTACTATAAATATAAAAGAATAATAGACAAAATTCAAATCGATATCAGAACTTTCACCAAATGTATATTTTTAATATGATATGTAATTGATTAAATAAATCAAACGAACCATTGAAATGTAAATTGGAAATATGAAAAATTTAGTTGGTCCTACGATAAACGATAGATTCCTGGTCTTATGATACTGAAACAATCAATTTAAGGACCTTTTTTCACACGACGCTACATCTGAAAACGCAAAAGGTCTCATTTTGACTTCTGACCTCGCTCTAAAATACAAAAATCTAATTATATACCAATAGTTTGTATGATATAAAGTTATGAATACAGATCATGTACTTTTGGTAGCCTTTATTCCTTCCATATTGGAATATTTTCATATCTCAGAGTATATTATTAATTTATTATCATTATAACGAGTAAAACATAAGCTTAATACGCTTAATCCTTGTCATATTCATCAGTCATGCGAAATTTAAAATATTAGCATCCCACATTAAAGTTTCGCAACTACTTAGATCGATCGATCAGGAAGTTTACATTCCGAGCAAAACAGGAATAGAATTTTTGGAAGGTACTGTTATATAGGTATTGTATAGCTCATGGCTAGACCAGTGCATTATATCGTCGGGTTAAACATAATAATATAATAAAAATACCCAATATAATAATTTGCTAGAAAGCTCCTCCTCCTTCTTGCCTTTTATAGTTCCTTCAATTTTGTATTACCAACCAAAATGTTTACTAACATTAAGATACAATGCCTTCCATGTAAGGTCGCATTAGCAATAATTAGTGAGGCCGAAGGTCGAATAATCACATCAATTTAATATCTGGGAGATTTCTTGTTATTAATTGGCACATTTTACTGCGTACATTTAAAAATTGTATATTTATGATCAGGGCGTGTGGTTCCATACCCTCCATAAAAAATCCGAGTGAAAAAGCGAAAAAAAGTTTTACTCCTACTACAGAGCCTTGGTTCTACCGAATCATTGGAAACCCGGTAATTACGACCATGATTACCTATATCGATATAATGTAACATCGAATGAAATGCTAACAAATTGCTCTACACTGCATCATAATAATTATTAATGAGAAGTGAGATCAGCTTAGCTATTTTAATTAATGGTGAATGCAGTTAATGTAGGTTTATTTAAAATTAACTACTATTGGACAAGAAATAATTTCCACAAAATGAAAAATCGCAAAATATGTATATTATGTGATGACATTATGATCGATGAATTTACTGAAATGAAAGCAAGAACTGTGCAATTAAAATAATTATTTTTATAGGGTGACCTCCCAGTCCACGAAATAACAACAAACAATGAATAAGATTATAATTAGCATATTATGGTACGAAATAAAAATTAACATGTGCCTACGCTTAATTTAACATCTCTTGCTATAAATATACAGCGCCAAAGGCGATTTTTTGGAATACTTTCAGGTGAAACGCATTGAAATAAATAAATATTTAGCCATTTTCAATATTATTGAATGCATATTATTTGATAAAATTGACACGTCCCTAAATTTTTTAATTTTTTGCTCATTGATACATCATTTCATTGCAACTTTGTGATTTGGAGCAAGATATTTTAAATTTACAGAGGGATGCTAGTACAGGTGTGCACCGGCCCTGTTTAAATTTAAAAATTCTCCAAATATTAAAGGAAATTCTGTTTAAAAATTTGACTGCATCGAGTGATATCACATTTTTATAAAATCAATTCATCTTAAAAAAAACTAGTCTATTTTTTCGGTCGTTTTTTAGTGCACACGTTCATCAATACAATGGCCACCGTTTGCTTTGTCAAACATAACCTAAATTTAGGGGGCGCTAAACCGAAGTACTTATGTGCCCAACGTTTTTGTTATACAAAAACATCATCAGGCGACGAACTGGAGTAGAGTGTGATACAGTCGCAAGTTTGGGGCCATAGTTGCGGTCCACTGAAATAAAAGCAAAGTTTCTTATCCTGTGGTCAATTCCCAGCTATAGTTCTGAGGAAATGATGCAAAAATTGATGCAAAAGCGGTTTGGGTAGAAAATCCCAAGAAAACTGTTTAAAAGTGATCAAATTCAAATTTTATTTCTAAAAAGTGTACTTGATGCTTAATTACGGCATTCTACTTACCCCCCAGACCACCATTCCCTGGGAAAAATTTCTTGAGAAAAATTTCCTAAATGGCGTTTGTAATTTTTACATTCTCAAATGGTTTTTCCATTTTTTAGTGTGCATTAAGCCACTCTAATCGTCCCCTTAGCTATGTTCTTGAAGCTAAATTATTCTTATATTTTCCAAATTTGAATAGGTAAGCAAAAATATCAAAAAGGCATAGGAGAAAAGCAAAAATAATATTGTGGCAGTGGAATAACTACAAGAACCAACGAGAACTGATATAAATTATCCGTAATATGCCCAAAACCTTTTAATAATGACAATTTTGACTTACAGTAAGGAAACTACCCAAATTCGGGTTCCCTATCTGCTGACTCGGCATTAACAATACAGCTAAATGCTGAGTGAGCAGAAAGGAGGCCGTATTAAGATGGAGGCACACACTTTGGTACGTTATAAGTTATATAATATAATAAATTTACCCATTAGTGGAATATATTGTAATGATATTCGCCCTTAAGCAAAATACTCACCCCAAAAAGACCACAAAACTAGCTTTATGCCGGAGTAGAGTTTTTCTCTTATACAGGGTTGATGGGTTCAACAGACAAAATAAGAGGGTAAATTAGAAAAAACACATAATTTATTAAACCAAAATAACTCCCTGTGAAAATTTGCATCAATTTTGTTATGGACAATAAACTTGTCCTGAACCAAATGTGTTAATGTGCAATAATTCAGACATCCAGAATTACATTTAATTCCTCATTAAATTCAGGTGCTAAATTTGGATGTCCGGTTATTCGTGTGTCAAGTGTAAACTTTAAATCAATTTTAACAATAATTCTTAATCAATCCAGTGATAACACAAATTGTTCCAAAATTGGATTGATTAAAATAAAGAACAAATTTTCTACCTTATTACTATTCACTTGGTCCAGTGCATCACCAGAAAACAGTTGGCAACCATCTTTCTGTCTACTCGGTCGGAATTTGTTCGCAATTTTCACCGCTACCAGCAAACTGTGCTAATTTTCGTGTTTCAAGTGCCGATCAAATCCTGTTCTTTCTGTTAATCAACTTTCCAACTTGTTGATTAAATAATCCTTGTGTTGAACAACATCTAGGTAAGTAACTACTTGGTTTATTAATTTCAATTTGTTCACCACGTGTGGACTTAACCTTCAATTTGTATCAGGTGTACAAATTTTTATAATCACTTTATTATTGCAGGTATTCAATCAACTAATACCTTATTTCGTTAGAAATACACAACTGTTCACTAATTATGGATCGTAATTAGTAACTACGCGAAGACTTGATCCTCGCAAATTATTCACTTTTTAGTGAAATCACGAAATCCCACTTCTTTGATCCCGGATCAACAAGAAGTTTTACGAGTTCTTCCTTTGAAGACCACCAAAGAACTGGCTTCATTTCTGCTTGCTGACTTTCTGTCCCTTTCAAAGTTTTTCAAAAACGAATTTTTATGGTGGGAATGTTGTTCCTTGTTAGCCAAAATTGATACTATTGACAGGTAACACAACGTCGTTAATTGCGTACGCACTGAATTGTTATTAACAGTTTACTTTATTCCAGTTACTTGGCGCTATTTTCAAATGAAAATCATACACAAGGCGTGTCACAAACTTTGTACCTCACAAATAAATACAGAAATGTTTTGTTTTATGTGTAAAATCTGTTACATGTGATGGTTTTCATGTAATTGATGCAAATTTCACTTTTATGTCAGCCAAATCAACTGACTATTGAATTTGAAATTAAATTAAATTAAATTGCTCCCTTACTTGTCTGCTTATACCCTTAAATTGGTCAAAATATCACAACAATATTTATAATACAATAGAACTCGGATATAGCGAACTCCAATATAACGAACTCTCGGTTATAACAAACAAACCGAAACGTCCCGATTAAAATCTTAAAATTTGCAATAAACTCTGCGGTGATTCCCCGAATACCATGATTTTGTTTATTTAGATTACAATTTTTTTTATGTATTTAAATCGACCGACAGTTCAACAATACGAAGTAGAATAGAAATTACATATTTTTGATAAGACATTTTATACTTCTCTTATAGCGAACCCTCAGTTATAGCGAACCAATTTTTAGTTTCCTTGAGATTTATTATATCCAAGGTCAACTGTATTATTTATTATACACCTTGACATATGGGAATAGCGCAACTGTTTAGTAAACAATGTGAGAATGCATCAAAATGAAAACATAGGTCGTATAAGTAACTTATTTATTTATCAATCAATCAATCAATCAACAAACTCTATATTTTATATTAATATTTACAAAGTTGGTTATATTCGTGAAACGTCAAAGAACATAATAATATGACGGGGACATTTAGGTAAAAAAAGTTTGCCTGATTCGCAGGTACAAAATACATAGTAGGTTAGACAAAATTATTTATGAATGTGTATACGAGAGTAGGGTCAAGTGAGCCACATTGAGACAAAATTTACATTACTATTTTTACAACTTTTATGTAAAGAGATATCAATACAAAATTTTTATCAGTTGTTCATCAATGCTTTGACTAACTAATAGCACATGGAGAGTCAGTAGTGTTCACACAAATATATGATATTAATTTTTATCTTCAGGTTTGCAGTCTGTCTCATCCTGGCCCAAACGTGGGCCACCAAGAGACAGATATTTATTTATAAAGAATAACAATAATTTATAATTTTACAATATATTTAACGAATATCAATCGAGTTAAAGCAAATTCCAAAATTAATAAATGCGCGTTGGCGCTTTGTCTTCCTATTTCTTTTGGTGTAGGTAAAACATGTTTTAGATTTGTAGTGGCAATATCAGGAACTATAGGAAAAACAAATAAATTTTTCATTTTAGTTCTTTTGCGCAAAAAGGATACTTGGTATTCAACTTGAGACATGTCTCATAGTGACCCACAATTTTTGTCTCAAGGTAGCCCGATCTAGTATTTTTTAAAAACACGTCGTCATTTTTTCAATAACCTCAAAACGCAGTTGAAATTATTCTTACGTCATGACAAAAAGACACGGAATATAATGAAAATTACAGCCATCCAAAATAAACAAGCAGTGGTAGCATTTGAACAAATTAATTATTATATCTATTAAAAATACTTACGGAGAGTTTAAATTAAAAAAGTAACACCAAACTATAACCTGTTAACTAAACGCTGCCAAACTTTGTACACAACACGCCAACAGCATGTTGCGGTCACATCTTGAAGCAATATTTGCTACGGTTGCTAAATTTGAAATTATTGCATTTGTCTCATGGTAAACTTGTCTCAAGGTGGCCCACTTGACCCTATATTGAGTCCCTAGAGACTTTTTTAAAAATTAAGATACGCATCAAGAAAGTATACACTTGAGTATCTCAAATGGAAGCAATAATGGGATATTTTAGCTCCGGAAGTACTATAATAAAATAAAATTTTGCATATGCCACTTGACTATGGGAAGTTCACGGATTTCAGTTGCAGAAAATGTGCAGAACCATAACCCTATTCTATCAAATTCTCGATGTCTTTGCAGGACTTCAACACAGAACTTCTATCGCACGGATGTCCAGGAGTTTCCAGCTGAGTTCATCTTAATTTTCTAGACTTTTTACTGTTTACACAGCTTCCAGTTTTTGACAGCTTTAAATTTGCTTTGCTGTATAAATTCTAAAATAATGCCATCATATTGGTTTAGCCACCCCTTTACAGAAATTTTGGTACGCCACTGAAAGTAGGGAGTAAAGTGACAAAAAAGAAAAAAGATTCAGACACTTTTAAAAAATTTTGATATCTTTTTCTTATTCTCCCCAATTTTTTGATTTTGAATTATGTAACTTATATTATTATTATTATTACTATTTTGTATGAAAGATAAACAACCGGTAATACGGATATCACGTATTGTGTGTTGCCTAAGTACGAAGATAGCACCAGAAGACAAAGAAAGATGCAGTCCATCAAATAGTACGCCAAGAGCAGAACCGAGCAAATCGAAGTTGTAACGCCGTTTAGTTACGCCACTGGAACTAATATATGGGTATGTAAATAACCTATAAAAAATTTCCGTGGTTTATTTACTATCTGCTTCACAATAAAAGCTATTTCGTCTTCAAAATTATTTATATTTCAAAATTGTTATCAAATTGTCTTTTTTTTATTTGTTTTTTTACTTTGTAGAGGCGCAACATTTTTTCAATTAACCCTTCATGCAAAGTACGAGTTTATTTTTACCCGAGGGTGTGAACTACCGATTTGATGTCGAAAATAGAGCTTCCTTTCAATTTGCAAACACCCTAAGATTCATGCATATTGGTGGTGAAAAACCGAGTTCGGTTTTATTACACCGAGCAAGAGCTATACACAAATTATTTTTTTCCATCGATGTAATCGGAATAATAAACATAAACTATTATTAATAGCGCCTACAGTTTTATGTGTAAGTAAACAATGTAGGTATTAGTTTTTCTGAACAAATAGTTTCGATCGAAGATGTTTGAACAGCGGTCAGCGAAGAAAAATGTATTTTTTGAACTTTTTATAAAGTCAACTTCCAACTCGGATGCCTGCCTATTAACTAGTAAACCAAGAAAGTGCGTCGTTTATTTTCCCTAGATCACAACACCCCTGGAAAACTGACCCTTAGATTTTATCAGACTCTTCTTTTATGTATGTATTCGATGGTTAGAAGGGATTCACTCATTTTTAGTCCGCTCTATTCGAATTGTAGTGAGTGAGGTTGTACGCCGTCACCTCGACTCCACGTGGAGTTGAGACGAACGTCAATGTAGCTAACGGTTTAGAGGGGACACAAGCGCGAATGCTATTGGACCGATGTGGAATGTTATTGGTTGCAAAAATTGAAAACTGTATTTCTCGTTTAAAGTAGGTGTGATTTAAAAATCTTGCTTCGCAATTGGATTACGCGACTCCGAAACGTTAGGTAATTGGATGATGATATTTGAAAATTGTGACTCCACGTGGACCCAAGGACAGTATTGTATACTGGCAATCAGGGCGCCATGTTTATAGGGCTGAAAGGGGATGAAGTGAAATCACGCGGATAGAACAAGGACAGATTCGACCCCTGTTTCAGCTAAAATGAGATGCTTTCTACTAGGCAGCCATTTTGGGTTTTTTGTTTTTTATTTCTTATATTTTTTCTGTTGCGAACATGTGCGGATCACTCTTGGGGTGCAAGTACAAGCAAATGTAAAAGCAACGAGCGGGTTGAGTTTAACCCACCGGCGATCGTGGTGGTCGTCATGAATACACCTAATTGATTATAATTTGTTCGTCCACTCTCAATGCCTGTATTATTACGGCCGGTTATGAGGAGTCACTTCTTGAGTGGGTAACGAAAATGTGTCAGGGAGGGGTGACTGGTGGTACGGAACGTTTCGGACCGACTTACTTATACTACAAGTGCGGCATTTTATAATGTGTAAGAATATTAATTTGCTTCTTTACAAGAGAATTAAAGTTATAATATTGCAGAGCGGTTACCGAGTCATTTACTCGCGTTGCTCACGTCTAATAAGAAATTTATTCCAAGCTTGCGCTAATTAGGTTTTAAATGCAAGCAATTTTCCGAGTTTCCGTTCGAGTGTTTTCTTTTGGGAATGTACCAGCTGCCAATATTTTTAGGGGATTGTAGCCTTTTTGTAAGGGAGATTGGGGTGTATGTTAGCGGTCTGAGGAGGCGCGGGTCGAAGAGCGCGATTCGCATGCAGGGAGGGGGAGAACGTGTCGGCAGTCCTTTGTGAACTGCAGTGAGAAGTAGACGTGTAAACGTTCGAACCAGCGCGTTTATTGAGTTGTATCTACATACGTATGTACTTATTACATACAACATTTTGACAACCAATTAAATATTAATTATTGTTCTAATATATTTTTGACATAATTAAACTTTTATTTTTATCCAACAAAAACAGTTTAGTGAAAATTTGTGCATCGAAACTTTTTTTTTGTGATTTGTGCAATTTTAAGGATTAACATCTTTCGATATTTTAAAGGATACAATGAATGATTTTTGACGTAAAATGTACCCAAGCGCAGGAATGAACGCGGCGGCAGCAGCAGCGGTAGCAGCCGCGCGCCATCCGGTAAGTTTTGGTTTCCGTTTTTTCTTCGTCTTCATTACACCTGTTCCACTGCTAATTGGTTATTTATGTTGATTAACATAACAACTCCCAATTCCTTAGTTCGCCAATATTTTCTCACGCTCCCTATCGCACCCGACGATTAACCTTTCAAACAATTGCACCAATCTGCGATACAGCTCTCGAGCTAATCTTCAACCCAGCACTCAATATTTTTGTTATTAACTTTTCGAGTATTTGCGATAATAAAAAGTAGCCAAACTCTAACCGTTGTCTAGACGGGGCAATTAAAAACACAAAAGTATGTCTGTTCAAAAGTGCGATATTAGAAAACAATTTTTGACCTACAGGTACGCAAGGTGTGTTTTGTCTGGAAATACATATTTTAAAATTTGCCCACGCCGCACTCACCAGTTATCCAAGCCAACTATGTTCGTGAGGTCAAATTATTACGTTGTAATGCCACGAAACACATCAATTACGAGGGAATCCTCTATCTCACGCCAAATAATTTAGAAAGTTAGTCAACAATGGATCTACACATAATTCCATACTCTCGTACGTTATAAATACCCACAACTTGGCAAAAGAAGTCATCGACCTTCTTATTGCAATTAAGATGCTTAATGCTTTTGTCAACGACACCTTGCCATCATAATAAAGATGTCATCAGAACTTACTCAATTGGTTAATTTCAGTTGCAAATTATGAAATTCCAATTATGCCAAAACTGTAATATATAAAAATGGGTCGTCTCGTGGTTAACCATTATAAAAATATTTGCTCAACCTAATTATATCTACGTACAAAAATATAAACAAAACGTGATTTTGTGTACCTTTTTCCATCGCACCTTTTTTCTCATTCAACGCTAACCAGTTTTCATCAGTCGGTAGCGATTTTTAAGTGTTATTCTTTATTATCACCAGCAGGGTAAATAAATAAATTACGTAACTTTGCCATCTATTACGATTTTTAATATTCTCTATGTCTCATCCGCGAAGATACATTGAAAAGCAATTTACCTCGATGTGGATTCGAACCCGCAATAAACTTGCATCCTCTACCTCCGACCATATTAACCACATCAGTAATTAGCGGTAGCCGTCGCATCGTAGCTGGTGATTGAAAGAAATTTGATTTAGATTCAAAAATACTAGTTCTGTTTTGATCGGGGTCACCAATTTACTCCTGAATCCCGATTTACTTTGCATGGATCTACTATTACTATTATGTTAGTAATTTTAGGACCACTACATCATCCCCCCTTTCTATAGCAAACATGTCGGCGGCAGCTATTCCATCGTAGCTGATGACTTCTTATGCCTTCATTATCATTTGATGATTGAAGGAACGCAGGTCCCCAGGGTCAGGAAGTCACGCAGCGCAGGGGTCTTTTTCAACTTCCGAGAGAATATGGTTTCGGAAGGTCTGATGACATTTTTTTGACAAAATTCAACCTCACTCGTTGGGTCAGAATGAATCCATCCTTATTTCGACTTCCAGGAAAAAAACGGACACGTTTCTGTGAAATTACTAGACAAAAATGCATTTTACTGAGGAAAATAATTAAATGGCAAATAAATAATAACTGCTACCTCCTTTTTAAATTAAAATTGTTTTTTGATGAAACAACCGTAATACCAGGTACTCAAAATTTTCCCTCAAAAATTATTTAAAATGATTCCACTGTTACGATATATTTCACGGTAAAATTACATAAAGTTTTACATTTTAATGTAAATTTAACCCATTGTTTGTAAAATTTACACATTTCTCTTTAAAATTGTAAAAATGTAAAATTTACTCATCTACACGTAAAATCACATAATTTCTTTTATATAGTGAATTTATATAACACTTTCACTGAGGGGGGGGTATTCCTTACCCCCACACCCTCCGGTTTCCATCAAATTAATTGCGCACACACACCACCCTATACAGAAAGGCTACCCCCCCCCCGACACTCAAAGGTATTTGAACCAGACTTCTGTCAGGGGTCACTAATTCGGTGAAATATAGGGGGTTAACAAATTTTTCTCTATGATTAAACTCTGGAACACTATTGTAAAATGTATGTATCTGCGCAATTAGGTAATTATATTCATGTTCCGTGGATAAACTTCATTTAGGTAGTATTAGTTCTATTATTAGTTTCCCCCCCCCCAGCAACCACGTCTGTAACGGGTGGTAGTCTTCGCTACGTAGTTATTGTCCTATATGGCCAATGCTTCCCCGAAATAAGATTTTAGAACCGCAATCACTCTGAATATTGCAACACACTAAAATTCCACATGGACTTACCCCTCGACCGACATGGATTTTTCAAGGTCACCGATTCAGAAGGAACACTTAACCCTGTAGCACTATTAATTTTATTATCTATTTTACTAATTTTATTTTACTTTTTAATTAAACAGCGGTATGGTCTAGTAGAGAGACGGGTCTAGGATTGATTTATTCTGCAGGCAATAAACTGATAAGGAAAACGACGGTGTAACGCTCTCGATGGGCTCTCCCGTTGTATTAATTTAACAATTCATTTGTTTGTTTATTCTCTCAAGTGTGAACTTTCCAGATATCAGAGAGTAAAATGAATAGCGAAGGGTAAACTCTAATAAAAGTTTGTTTATCTAGCACGTTTGGAAAATGGAATGAGTCGAGATCGATTTTGTTTTGTCGAGAAAGAGAACAGCGAGCGACCTACGATACTAATTTTGACTATTAATTACGAAAAAAAATAACCGTCTGTCCTATTTTTAACCAATCATTTGATTCCAAAAGGATTTTGAAAGTAGAAACTGCATAAACCTGAATAATTAAGATATGAAACTTGAGCAGGCAGTCGTATCGTTGGCGATTATAAGCTGATATCACCTCTTAGCTTGCAATGTGATAATAATCCTCAGTCTGTGTTTTTATTATAAATATTTCACCTGTGCATAATGTAGAATTAAGAGTCATCGCTGAGTCATCAAGAGATCAGGATCCAATCAACGAGTTTCAATTGCAATCTTATTTCAAGCATCCTAGTATAAAAATTCCACTAGCCTCTTATCAAAAATCTGGAATAACTAGAATTCAAATAAGCAAAGTTTACGCTGAGTGAAAGGGCCGGGGCACAAATTAATGTTTGCAGGGTGACTGAAGTCGAATCGAACGTTTTGCTCTTTTGGGATGGAAACATAATTTCTTTTGATACTGAAAACCTAATGGAAGAAGAAACCATTTCTTCCATTGTATAGCAATATTCTTGTAATATGGGAACGACATCTTAATTCGATAATGTTCTCTCGTAAATCGCGTTGGTACAATTGTTACATCCCACACTGCAACTGCCTTTGGTTATCTGCTAATGCTATCCACCCTCCGTGCTGCACCAAATGCTACACTTCTTTTCAATTTATTGTTGTGATATCTAAAGATTAAATCATCCAGAAATTATTCGCTTGGTTTGCAGTTGAATAATTCTTCCACGTGAGCGTCTTGCCGAAAAGTTGAAGCGTTTACCTATTTCAAAGCGGAAGTCTTTACTATGAGCAATTTCCCAAAATTTTGCGTTCCATCCTTCTAATTTAGCTAACACAATTTTAACCATCTGTTACTTAGTTGTAACTGAAGTATATTAATAAGAGATTTGTTTCACCCTTATTTAGAAATTCATAGGAATATTTATTATAGTCTGTTAATTTATTTTGGCATAATCAAATTTGAAGGTCCGTTTTTCTATTTAATAATATAACAGTACCTTTGGTACCCTCAAATCGTAAACCAGATATTAACCCCAAACGAAGCTTTCTATATTTATTAAAAGCTTCATTCATGCATGAAAAGCACTCTCAGTTCCCTAATTTCAACGTAAGAATGTGGGGTGCCTAATTGTAAGGGGCGAAGGTAGGTTTACCACCCTTGTATTAAAGCTAAGCACAGCAAGGGGCGGATTATAGACCCGACCCTTGCGTAAATAGCAGCTGATATGAATACCTACTTGATGTCATGGGAAACGAACCCTAGTGATTAATTGTGGCATTTTTGCTGTTATACGGGGGATCATTCCACTTATTTTTTTAATGTTGTTTATTCATTCGGAATTTGGCACCTTAAAATTTCCACCTCTTAAATGAATTCATAACGCCAAAAAATTTAAATAAACAAAACAATGAAATATGTGTGAAACGCAAAATCCCTCACAGCGCTCGACCTTTTTTTTTTTATTTATTGCATCCTTTTGCCAACAGAAAGTTGTGGTGTACAGTTTAATATTTTTGAGATTATCGTCAACACTTTTTGTTGCGTCAAATAGTGCGTGTATATTATAAATTATATGAGAGAACATCGTATGGCTGGCTTAATGTGGGGGAAACATAATCGAGCACATATAACCCTCCACAAAATTTAC
The DNA here is from genome assembly GCA_958510855.1 of Rhagonycha lutea. NCBI lineage: Eukaryota > Metazoa > Arthropoda > Insecta > Coleoptera > Cantharidae > Rhagonycha > Rhagonycha lutea. The sequence goes on from OY294037.1 coordinate 11,381,770, forward strand.
AAATAAGTGTAACACCCCTACAAAGCATAAGGGTATTTGGCTTTCAGCAGATCGCTTCTAACTATGCTTATTATCAATGCACCCCTTTATTCGACCCTCCGTAGACGATGCTTTATTTGTTTTGAGCAGGCGATTTTTATATCAAGTTTCGTTCCAATATTAAATAACCACTTTCTAAATATCTGCAAGGGAATTTTTATAATTATTTTATAATACCATTTTCATTTTGTTGAAAATGGGGTTGCTTCCTTAATCCCAGATGAGTTACACTTCGCACGATAAACATGAAGTAAAACTAATGTTGTCACTTCTGGATTCGTGACTAAAGTTTCGCGAGAGCTAACCAAGCGCAACATCAACCGTTCGTTGTTAGATACGCTATCAAAATAAGTGTAAAATTATGGCTCGACAATTTATTAATTAACCAAGTAGCAACTTTTTCTTTAATCACCGTAAAGAGGTCACAAGGAAATATTAAATTTTTTCTGTGATTATTAGTTCGTCTTCCGTTAAATATTCAAATTGTCACCATCTTTGGTGTTCCATTCAATAAAAATCTCCGATTATGCAAGCTCGAGTGATTTAATATCAAATTACATAAAGATAAAATTACTTCATTCATAAACCGAACCATCGGCTACAATATGTTCCATCGTATGCTGGTCTGGTAGACCATAATAAATTACATTTTTGATAAGTTTTTCGGTTGTTATTCACGTGCAACAGCTTTGTACCGGAGGCTTTTTTCGGTGGCAAAAAGCGGTCGTGTATGCCGCCAAGTTGTGATATCACATAAAAGTCGGAACCCATCTGGAAAATTTCCTCCAATAAATTTTATAATTTAGTTCTCATATCTGCTAGCACACGTGGTATTCCATAGTAAATTTCATTACAACAAGAGACTCAAAAACACGACAACACGCTCGCTCATCAGTGTCATGGAACAGTAATTCATCCAATTATGCCTTTTATTCTTTTTATGTCAGAGGTCAACCCAAACTATTCTATCACAATATTCAGCGGGAAAATTCACTTCATGACGGACGTATATTCATCGGAAGCCAATCATTCATACGTGGGGCAGTTAACTGTTACGGAATAGATAAGTTACCGGTTTCGCTGCATCGAGAGGGGTATGAGAAATTAAGAAAATAACGATGTCCTTCTTCGGTAAATTTGTTATCTGGAAAACCTTTGTTATGAAGGGGAAAACCGTAATAAATTTACACATGTGACGCCTATGCCAAGCGCTTTAAAATGATTGACTACAATCAAACAGATTCAATTTAATAAAACACCGATTGAAATCAAAGATCTTCTGATTGGTTCGCTCAATTATTAACAACCTAAACGAAATACACTTGCACCTTTTTTGTTACAATTCTCCCAAATGAGGCCGAAGGCCAAACAAAAATCTTGCAGGATCTATTTTCTATTTCATTTGGATAATTTTTATTAAGATTTAAGTTACAAAATTTACTGCGTATATTTAATATGGTATAACTTTTAACCTCCTTGCACGGGGGGGGGGGTATTCCAGATTTAATGAAATCAATGGCCATCAAGCATAGACGGAATCTGGGTTTTCTAAGCACACGTAAAATCTTTTACTTGCGAGATGGTAAATTTAGTAAAAATTAAATTCAAATTTGTTTACTATATAAAATATACGGAAAATTTTAGTAGAAATAAATAAAAGAACTTTTTGAATAGATACGGTTTTGTACTCTTTATCAATGGAACTGATAAACAATGCAATACGTTCGTGATAGATATAGATAGTAACGAAAATAGGTTTTCAAATTTTAAATAATTTTATTAATTACAAGTAAATTTTGAATTTTAATAGCTTTGATCTGTTATGAACTCATAACTTTGTTTTATCGGTACCATTGATAAGAACAGTACTAAAAAACCATATTATTTTTAATTTATTTTTACTAATTACTGTTTTATTTTATCAATAAACAAATACTACATAATTATTTGTAAAAAGTAAATGGGTTGTTATGTAGTACATAATATTTTATGCCTGTGATTATTTTTTTCCTCTATTCTAAAATAATCTATCGAGTCGGAAATAACCTGTAATAGCGACCCGGGGTTGGTTGGCTCACTTTCAAAATTTATTTTTTTGACGTTTCACCGTTGAATTTAATTTCTTCAACATTTTATTTAGTCCTTTATGGTTTTAACTCCATTATGTCTTTTACGGTGTTAAGTGATAGGTTAGGTAACAATTTCTATTATAAAAGTTATAAATCAGGGTTGGTTGGCGCAATAATATGTTTTATGCTTATTTACAAATATAACTGAAATATAAATGTCTTGAAACGAAATACAATTGCATTATGAGTTCCTGAAACGAAGGAATGGAAGAAGTCCAGTTTCTAAATGAATTGAGATATTTATGCATGTCAGTTTGGTATAAAATTGACTTACACCATTCTACATACGACAGAAAGTCGCAATTTCTGTATGAACTTTACAGGGAGAGGAATATTTGTTTTTATCTCGTGGTCTATCAAAAAACTTCCATAGAGAATGGAGAAACATCTCCATATTAAATGGAGAAGGATGAAAGTGAAACAGCTCTAGATTGTCTAGAAATAATATTAGATACTCGATGATATAACTTCGAAAATGAAAGTTGGAACGCATTTGAATATGCATGGGCCATAACCGTCTTTGTTCTTTGTAAGATAATTTATTCTCCGGAGAAAATTAAATATATTATTGGGTTAATTTGTTCGTAATGCATGGGAATTACACAAGACACAGGAAGATTTAGGTAATGTTGGATTACTGTCATAACATCAAGATCAGCAGACCAGATTATTCTGCATCAAAGCGTTCACACACAGCTGCAATGATAATAAATTTCTCGTTTCTAAATTTGTAATGGCGATGCAAGTGCCAAAGAAAAGGACTTTTTAAACGAGTTGAACCACTTTATGAAAATTGCGTGCGATGTAATGATTATTGTTATTGTTGTATTAATTAAATTGTTTTTTGGAATGTCAGTCGGTATTTATTTGTTATAATTAATTTTGCAATCGTTCAATTAAACGGTAAGTTAATCATGAGTTATCGTGCGGCCCACGCGTGATATTGCTTTCTCATGGATCAACAAACCAGAGGAAACAATCATTACTCAAATGTATAATTATCTGTATTTGTGCTGTGTCGGCGTTCTTTGAAAATTCCGATTGTATTGGATTCCTTCTAACCGCAGAAATACAATGATTCTCTTTTCCGTTCTCGTCCTGTTATTGTAACTAATCCTGACTGGGCGACACTCGCGATAATTATTAATAGGTATGCGCATTTTCTTAACTTTTCCATTTTTGCTAAGTTGGATTACGAGTAAATAAACAATGGTGAGATTGTATAAAAAGTTGTGCGAATTGTTAACATTCTTTAGATTTTTTTTTGCAAAATATCGAGGATGCTGAGTTGTCGACTATTGAAAGGACATCACTTCTTCCTGTTCGTTTGTTTACACGTTTACATAAAAGATGAGATTGTGGAAAATATCACGACCGGCATGGAATTGCGATCACAATGATAAACCAATTTACCGATAGGAAAACTAATACTCTCATCAATATAATACTTTTAGCGATAATGTGCTAATTTATTGGTCATATGGTTGGGTTTTTCAAAACAAATTAATTAATATTTTTCTATGTAATTATCGTTTTTTCTAAAGCTAAACGTTGGAAATTCATTCAACTTTTTTATCGTTTTTTTTATTTACATAAACGGAGAATCATCACTTCTTTATTATTTTGGAACTTGGACTGGAACAGTTCTAAGTACACATTTTTTTTTACAGTGTACACGTTCATGTTAATTTATTGACTTTATTTTGCCAAAACAATACCACATTTGCGGTTTTGGGGTGCACTTGTATTTAATGGATCTTACTCATTGCAAAATATAAATAATTGCGGTATTCATATTTTAATCAAAATGGGATGTGGTTAACATGGCATAAAGCATAAATTTCCTGGTACGGTTAGTTATATTATTACAAAAGAGCAGTTACAATTATTTACGTTTTATTTAAAATAATAGTTGTGTAAATTTTGAATAAATATACAGAATAAAACCCAAAAGCTCGCAAAATAAGACCTGCTCGTGTTTGAAGTTATAACGGTTTGCGTGTATATGTGATGATTGTATAACACGAGCAATTCGTAAATTAAATTTCTCGATTATGAACACAAAATAATCTCGTTTATTTTGCACGCCTCTGTGCACACCTGACATGCCTGAGTGGTTCTCGTATGTCATGGATAAAATACGTGATGCAACACTTTAGAGAGCCTCTCAAGTCTTGAAAACCATCCAAGTGACACCACTTTAAAACGAAATATTCGATCGTTAGGCGGATATATATTTATAACTTGTTCGAGAGCCATTTCGCTCACTTCCTCTACTAATAAACCGCCCGCAACATAGTTGATGCAATTTATTCCAAACCCACACACATTAAATTTCATTGTTTCAATATTGAAAATTATATAATTTTGGATGAGAGTGACGAGACGTGCTGGAATGAATTCGAGCATTCCAATAATATTTTTCAAAAGTGCAGTTCAAGAGATTAATCGATCAAGTGCACCCGAGGTCTGCAGTTTTATTCGTCAGTGCCAGAAAATATGCGATTTCAATAGGAAATCGAACGAACTGTAATCTCGTGATATTTTAAACCTGATCCAATTTGAAACGTTGTTGGTGAAGAAGCGAAACGATACATGTCTATCGTAATTTTGCCAATAATAACACCGAGGAAATTTTGCACACAGAATTCAGTTCTAATCAAATTTCAACTTCGTTAAATCATGGGTAAACTACTTGCAAAATTCATGTATTACAAAGAGCAGCTTCAGCGATGAATCGGTTTTGCGGTTGAGTTTGAAATTCGTAAAAGATAAAATAATGAAATTATTACATGTAAATATGCAGAAATAGTTTATTTCTGGTACTTGCACATTAATTTCGGATGCTTTAAAATCCATTTTGAAGTAGTGTAACTAATTCATTTGAGGTTTTCTCCAGAAATTTCTCTACCCTGCAGACCGCATTTTCAGCATCATTATCAATTAATTCTGCTTACTCATCCGTTTGAACGAAATGTTACTTTATGAATTATATGCAAGATAAGTTTTACACCAAAAGTTATTTCCACACCACAGACATATAATTTGTCAACTTTGTCATTTGCATTTCAATGCCACTGTATGAATTTTTTTTGAAACCAAATGCTTTCCAAATCCCTTGCCGACTAAACACTTCTAAATTGGGTACTGGTCGTCCATAAATTAAATTACAAATTGTATGATTAAGTTTAATTAAAATTTAAGCAGATCACTGTAAACGTAACAATATGATATAAATTAATCAGAAGCAAAGTGAGTAAAACCAACAAATTGGACAAAAATCTTTTGGGTAAAGATAATAACCCACTTATACTTGACTAATAAAATAATAAATTAACGGAGCTCCATTAGTTCGAGAGAATGATAAAACGTTGGTGAACCGTAGATACTCGGAAGTAACATTAAAATATAAATTGGTACTTGCAAAACACCAACACACTCGACGATCGGTACGTCAAGTTGTTTTCCTTTGTATCTTTTTTTCATATTTATATCGACCACTTTGTTGATTGGTAATAAATTCCTTCAAATGATAATAAGGCACTGTAACGATACAAACATCGCTCAATGAATTTATCTGAAATTTTGCATGGTTTGATTTTATAGTGACCACCGGGATGTCGCGTCGTCGTCTTGAAAACGCAACACAGTGATCTTTTATTTAATGGATCACGTGTCCAAATAGAATAATGCTGATGAAGCCGAAGAAGAAAAAGATATCTCCACATCATTTGCTCTAAGATTATGTGAACTTAATCATCCGTAAATGAAAGCAAATGTCTTATTGGTGGTGGAATTTGTGACAAGCAATGTTTAATAGCTTCGTAGTGATTTGTCATTGACCTTTTGGCGACGTCGTTTTAGAATTATTTTGCGATAAGAGTTTTATTGGATCGGTTGACTGTATGTACTGATATTAATTATTTCTCAAATTATTATTATTTATCCGTAACTAAAGTTGAATATACGTAACGGATCTGCGTGTTAAAGTAATCGACATTCCACATCATGTATATCCAACCAAATCGTTTTGTTTCAAGAACAATAAAATTGCTCTTTCGATCCCGCAAACACTGGTAATTTACGATGAAGTGTAAAGAAATCTAATTGACTTTATAATTAAGGTTATTGTAAACGGTTAATAACAGCACAATTATTTTTATTGTCGAACAGAGGAAGTTATTGGAAGTAACTCGAGTAGTTGGTTGGTAGGTTGATTGAATGGTTGTTTAGTGTTGTGCATATTCACTTTGATATATGCACCAATAATTAAGCATGTAACTACTTTAATACAGTTTCACTAACTTTGCATTGATCTTTGCCTCAATTTAATTTATTTTATTTGTTTCGAATCCGATCAGGTATGTGGGTACCCATTAATTACCTACCTAATAATAAAAGTGACTTTAAGTCGATTAATTGATTTTGTGAATTTATTGTTAATTTTAACGAGAAAATTAAATTCTTAATTATTTTTTGTTTAAGTTGATATTTTTTTAACTCGATTATGTTCAAATTAATCAAGAAGTTATTGTTATTGTTAATGGTGGAGTGTTAAATTAATGACAGCAGTTTAATACCTCCGCTTGTAAAACAAACCTTTATTAAATATTAATAGGTTTTTGATATAAGAGTGTGTAGGAAAAACACATTCAAATTCAACGACTATCATTAATTGATTATTTAGAGCTTTCAAAATTTTAGTATCATAAAAATTACTGCTTCATTCATCGATCACTTTCTGGTAATTAACTTTTGACCAAAATAAATTATATTAGCAATATATTTTCAAAATATGAATATAATTTTGCAATCCTAAGTAGGAGTTAAATCCAATAAATTGTTCGGAAATTTTATATCGTGTTCGGATTTTTTTACCTCTGCTCTCCTAAAAAAATTTATGATGTATTAAATTATTAGTATAATATTGTTATTATATTCATTTTAATTTATTGGTAGGTTAAATCGCCAGGTGTAATTCTATCATATGTGAATAGTTTTACCCGACACACCCAGAAATTTATGAGAATAATAAGAAAATCGCTGACAACCTGTAATTTTTACAATAGGTCACGGTGGACGTAGTGTCAGTTTTTTCTCTTCAAAAAAAATTTTCTCATCTCCATGTGGTCCCGAAATTATAACAAATTTCAATCACCTCATATAATTACACGCGCGGTAATTAGCACTTTGAAATTGAAGGTTAGGTTCAATTTACATTTTGATCAGTTTTACCATTCGACCTTGAATAATAAGAAGTTATATACAACTCTCAGTGCCTCACTCACTCAGCACTTGGGAAGCAACCTCTCTGTTAGATTCCGGAACAATTGAAACCAAGCCGATTAAACGATCAAAGTTGTTTTTTTGTATTATAAAAAAAATATGTATGAGCGAATAACAACTGTTGTAATCAGTAAAATAATTACCACAAACACTAGCGGTAATGTGTAGTTAGTGAGAGTGTGAAATGAGGTGCGCTTCCTCGCTCCACCAAACCATAACTAATTTGATACTCGTTTTTCTTTATGGTTTATGTATCATTTTACGTGGTTACCTGAGGTGGAACGAATAATGCGGGACGGTACAAATAATATAAAATTTCACTTCACTATTAAAATTGTACAAAATTTTGCTTGCAAAAAATTTGCTACGGTAATTTAAAACTTTTACTGGCCTTTTTTCTCAAAGCAGAATGTTAATTTGATCCTTTGACATTTTGGGCCCACTTAAAAACTAACATCAGGCTAATATCTTAAAAACCAAATGCGGTGGCATTACTTTTTTTACTGTTTGTGTCTCAGTTTTACAACGATGTCGCCGTGAAGAAGCGATATATGGGCGAGATAAAGTGACGAATAAAATATAATCCTACAAAGTTGTTTTCTTGTAGATCGGCACTGTATCGTTGAACTGTGGAAGGACTGGTCGAACTCGTTTAAAACAGAATCTCTTGGTAGTTTTATTTTACTTACATTCGTCCCAAACAAGATACATTGATAAATTTATTTTGTTTATTCATACTTAATTAATTTAAATATTGTGATACACAACATAGATAGATTAGCTTTTTTTATTTTATTTGTTTTATAACCCCGCTTTTCTTTCTTCCTTTTTTGTGTCCAAAACCTTGTTGTTTATTTTTGCTTTTTTGTAACTTAATCGGAGGTGTGAATGAATACCAACGTAAATTATTAAATGAAAATATGAAAGCGATACGAGGTAAATTATGGAGTCTCCTAATTACGGGAAAGCTTATTTTACATTTGAGTGATTTTTTATTTTACTTGAACACAAAGTCGATTTTAATTATCATGTATTTATGGTGTGTCGCCAATTGTGGAGCAAAATTCCTAGTTTCAGAAGAGTGACTACTGTGTTACGATCATCGACCGGATTCCAAACCCAGTAACGCAAGAGTAATGACTTGCCCTCACAGTAAATGTTTATTAAAATTCAAATAACACCTCACGAATGCATAATTTAATTTTAGAATGTTCGTGCGTTGGTGTGCAGCGATGTTATCAAATTTTGTGTCTCCCGTACCTGCTTGAAATATTAATTCCTGCTTCTAAAATCGTGGTGTAAGGCTTTCAATTAAAACTTTGGGATTTGTTTTTCATTTTTGAAAGTGCACCCCAATTATCGATTTTAACCATTTAAATTTATTTCATTAAAATTCAAACTAGTGATTTTGGGCTTTTAACTCAAGACAGTTAGAACTAACTTAATGTTCATCGTATTGTTATGGCTATTCATTTATCTTCGATCTTTGGTATAAATGGCGTGCTTGCTGGTGAAGTGCTTCCATTTGATTTAATTGGACGATAAAATCGAATACTTAGAAATTCTCTAAGGAATGGTTCAAGTTTTATCTGTCATGCTTCATTGCATTTCTTTCCTCGCTGTTTTATCGATAACTTGCTCACATAAACTATGCTGTTTATTTATGAAAATTTGAAATAATCTTTTTGCTATACCTACTAGGCGATCGGGAAAGTGTAACTTGTAATTAAGTGGCAATTAAACAGTGGAAGTGGTACGATTAGTAAAACAACTTACAGCTAAATTGGTTTTAACGTGGTTTTAATGTAGGCGAGCTACAAGACCACCTGCCGCATTTTATATTACTCAAAATAGTACCACGGTGTGGCTATTGGTGTTAAATCATTTTTTTTCCAACTCGATATAAATATCCTTCGTTTCTATGGGCCAACATTTTCGTTATTTTAAAATTTGACGAGGTGAGAAATCACGGACACACTCCCTATTTTTTCCATTCCTATAAGTGTCTGCTCAGCAGTTTTATACTTTCATATCCCTACAGAACACGTTTTTTCGATTTATCCAATGACATTAATTAGATTCATTAGAAACAAAGAAATCACTTCACATTTAATAGTACAATTTTTTAGTGGCTGCTTGAGACTTTTAATGAGAGGACACAAATCCAACAATAAATTACGATAATAATTAATTATGAAGTTATTTCATAATAATCAAAGTATTATTAACTTATCTATTAATATAAGAAATAAAGCAAAGAAGATAAAGATTTCTTTCGGTGTGGAATGGGGAATCAAATTAGCGTATATTGAGTGGTGCAAAAAACTAGCAATCTGATTGTTGGAAAGCTTCTAGTAAATTTGAAATAATGTGTGTAGGTTTGGTAAAGAAGTTGTAATTAAAATAAATAATAACTAAAGGATTTTAAACAATAGGAAGTTAAAATAATAAATTGGAAACTTAACGAACGTAAAAAGCAAGGTTTGCACATTTCTATGATAATTACAATTTTAAATGTGATCGAAAGTGGGGAATAATTAAAGTTTGAAGAAATTGAGTGAGAAATTAGTTTATGAAAAGGAAATCAAAAAAAATTAACAAATACAAAATTTTAGATATTACTGCTAAGAATTAGCATGTTGGCTTTTCTACAGTTTTAATGCAAAAAAACTTGTCTTTTATTTGCAAAATAAACTACCACTTAGTTCAATGAGATATGGGCATATAGATGAGGGCATAATTTATACCATCATGCTAAACCGTTTAAAAAATTTTTTATTGAAAAACCACACCAGAACGTAATTATTATGCAGATACCATCACTATTAAATTTGTTTTAAATATTTCTATAAGAATCATTTTCCGAAAAAGTCGACCGAGATTTATAAAAAGACGATATAGATTACCTATAATTTGCAATTTGTTTGTTGTCTTAATCTCAAAACATAAAATTGCTTCGGTAATGTGCCAGGACATTTGCTAGTTGCAAGAGGTTTCTTAAAAAGTTGCCAACTGGATAACAGCCAAATTGTTATTTTTCGTTAGGCACAATAAGGGTAGCCACAATATTTTTATTGGGCTATTAGTGGAGAATGTGATGAACGCTATTACCAAATGAATTATTGGCAGCAAAATATATTGTGGGATTAAGTAAAAGTTCAGTTAGGAATCTTCTTGAAGTCGGAAAGTATTTTAATTGCTTAATCCCAACTAATCAAAATATTTATTAGGCACTTCCTTTGGGTATGTCACCGTCCAAAATATACTTTTCGCATACTGTTTCTTGTCGTTTTTGTTTTTCTTCTCGTGTGAGGGTTGAAATTTGTTACCAAATCTAAAAATACCCTTCTCCCTAATTTATTCCTTCAACGCCCTTCGACTTCCGTGATGATGACTGATGAGTGAGTTATTTATCAATTCGAAAGGGTGTGCATCATGCAACTGAATAAGGCAAAGCCAGGCAAAACCGAATAAATGTTGTTATAGCAGTCCCAAGTTATCTGTTTTATTATGGGTGGGAATCCCTTATATATCTATCACGTGCCCAAAGGGAGTTACGAACAGATCAATAAAAGACTGGTATGTGAGTTCTGTGTCTTGAAGTGGTAGTTTAGGACTCAATTTGAATTCGTGACAGTCGGTGCTTTAATTTCGAATTGTTTAGTGGCCTAGATTAGCAACTGAAATTTCCCTCTTCGTCATTTTTATTTATTTGTTGAAAATATAAAACTGCACTAAACGTCAGGACCAGGAGAGGTAGCTTTCGGTGTTTTTAAATTAATTGTCGTTGAAAGTTGAAAGAACGATTTGATGGTGCGAAAGGTGGATGGAACCGATGATAATGAAATGACAATCGAATTTCATAATTTGTGGTTTATATTTGGTTTCTATAAGCAAATAATCTGTTATTAGAGAACCAAACCGAAATTAGCTTCGATGGCAAACTGAAGGGTATCCCGAGGGTATTAAAAGCTGCGGTAACAGACGTTGCTGGCCGATACCACGCTGCCTGAGAGCGTGGTTTGCGGTTACGGTCCAGGGTCCACCACTAACCCCTTCATCCCGTAAGGCTACTAACTGTTCCGCATTCTTCACATGGGCGCACGTGCTTTGAATACTTTGGGTAGTATCAGATTACCATTAAAATCTTAGGGTGTGCATTATAATTGAATTTGTAATGGAGAGAGTATATAAAATGATTATGATTGAGCTAGAGATAGACAGGTACTTAGGAACCTATAACAATAATTATGTATCTAACCTTATTTGGATGATTTAAAACAAACTTTTCTTTTTATTTTTGTCATTGCTAATTTGTTTTTTTAAACAAGTTAGTATAATAGGTTTTGTGCGTGCACATAATGGGCCATAATTAAGAAAAGGAATATTTTTTGTTTAATAATGTAAAGCAGCGATATTAACGAGACAAAGGAAATTAGTGTAGTGAAAAAAGTGTTTAGTTGTAGTTTTTCCGAGTTAATTAAGTGAAGTTAGTAAGAAAAAGTTATAGTCAATTAGGCGGGTAGTAGCGATATAATCTAGGTGTTGCAAATTCATGTGGTGTATAATTAATTTGATCAAAGGATTAAACGCAGTTGTTTTGTGTTGTAAGACACTAACACCTTTTAACCGATTTTCAAACGTTTCGGCTTAATTACTTTTCAACCAAGTAGTGGTGCTTGACGTGTATACTCGGAAATGGTATTAGGTTTAAAGGGATTGGGTCTAGTGATCCGAAGCAGCATGAAAAGGTAATATCGGGCGACATTTGGTGGAGGAGATCGTAAATACAACCTCTACAAACGACGAGGCGGTCCGTATGGAATTGCTTAGAGGCGAAGTAATAGTGAACAGCTATTTCCTCGTGTAATTTAGGGTCTCAAACCAGGTGGCTAGGCGTCGTTGGTTGCCCGCAAGGGACGCTGTTTATATCAAACGCGTTTCCATGAAAAGGTTTTCGAAAGTCGTTACAAATTCAGGGTAAACAGTTTTCAAACTGGACCCCTTTTAACAATTTAAAGTGTTTGTTCTCTATTTTCAAACCACAGACTGTTGTTTGTTTGATAACAAAATATTAAATATTGATATTGCTTTATTTAAAATATTAAATTCCGAATGGTTCTTGCTATTTTCATTGTCTTGTCTGTCTGAAAGTTAGCGTGCGCTCACGCTAACCCGACCGCTCGTTATCAGGTCTCGTCGCGCGTCCGCTCGGCGTCACCATTTTATCGAATTAGAATTTATTGTTTTTATGGAATACTCGTACAAATTTTAAAGCGCCGACGAGCTTAACGAGAGTTTACTGAAATAATATTTTAACATCGCGAACACATTATTAGTTCTGTTTACACAATGTGAGTAAATTCAAATTATTAGATTGATATAGAGAACATTAGGTACTATACATAAATATTTATCAATTGAAATATTAATTTATATTGTGCTTTGGAATTAGAAGGAAAAGCGTTGCCACAAATTTACTGTTGGTGTTCGGAGCAATTTTAATAATGCAAAACTAACATGTAATTCCAAAATACGGCAGCAGTTTCAGTGCCACCAAGTTTCAGGTGCACGTTAGTGCAATACAAGTACTGAATTAATACCTAAAATGCAAATACAACTGCTAATTCCCTAAGCGCATTTCACATTCATAGCATTGTGTAATCAAACAAGCACAGAAGAGATTAGTAAGTGTCTCATTTAATTCTACCATCCACAATATCACAAGAATGAACACTTGATGTTACTAAATAATAATTTCAATCAAATTTAACTGACGTTCAGGGTGCAGTGCACAGGACCGTAACCGTGACACAGGATTAATAAATCCTTTTTTTTTCCTTCTATGTTTTGACATCGTCAAATCTCGTACATCAATCGTTTACGTGTTCAATTATTATTTTGAAGATAAATACTTGATATTTGATACTTTATCTCGAGATGGAATTTTTGCTTAGATTCGCGATGCGATTGTAACAACTTTACGTCAATTCAATGTAGATACGATCAATTTATGGTCAATTAATTTTAGCTTTTTTATATTGAATATTGCATTTCATTTCTGGTTAATATTACATAAATTTGCTTTCCCGTTCAAGCCCATAAAGATTTTTTAAATTACAGGGGTGAACTAAAAATTTTGCGTTCGAATAAACTTGATTGCATGCAGCTCCCCGACTAAAATTGTATCAAAATCGTTTTATTTGTGTTTATTGCTGTAAGTAAAAACTGCTGACTTATAATTTATTGATTCTAAATGTGTATTGAAGTAGCCGGTTAAAGTTTATGCTGATTACAGTACAAGATGTATAGGTTACTTACAATGGCAATGTTGGGTCCAATGCGTCATTGTTACATGATGTAGTACAGAGCGAATGGAATATTTACATTTAGAGGTCGTTATGAATTGAAGTTGTATTGTTTCGAAAAATGTTATAATAATTGTTTACTTTGTTGTAAAGGTTTTAAACGACACTAAAGTATTTTTATTATTATTAAAATTAGTAGGTATGAATTTCGATAGCTCTCTTGCCATTCAAAATTTTGCTTTAAATGTGCACAATACAATATTTTTTTTATTACATAAAACGCTGTTTTCTGTAAATACATAATATAGTGTAAAGCGTAGAGTCCTCACTGACTCATCAAGAAATCAATATTGGTTGAGCAATTGGACTATGGACCAATCAACAGGAATCAAATTTTAAATACTACATTATAAAGGGCATAATCAATATTAACCCTTCACTGCATGACTTTTTTTTGCCTTAAAAGTAATATTTTTGTGTTTATTGTGGTTTCCTGATATATGGAAAAATATTAAAAAAAAAATATTTCTTGCAAGGAATTTTTATTAATATTAAAATTATGTTCATTTTTTATTTTTTGAATAAGTACTGAATTTTTTCTTTTGCACTAATTTACAAATAAATTAAATAAATGTGTTAATCAATATTTTTTTAAACTAAATATCACTTCACAACAATAAAAAAACAATTTAAAACGAAAATAATTAATAAATCAAAACGGAGTAACAAGCAATCACACTAGATGCACGACTGCGAATGAGTAATCTGCTGAAATCTGCTTATCTTTTGAAATATATACCTTTTGCACGTGCTAGCAAGAATCCCACATATATCGTCGCATTGTTTAAATAAAAAAGTTCAAATAAATGCAAAATTTTAAATTTTTAGATGTGATTTAAATTTATGTTGCATATACTCGTATGCAACACGATGCAACGAAGGGTTAATATAAAAAGTCTTATAGTTACCTACCTTAATTTTTCAAAAGGAAATTTGGTAGAATATTAATTTAATAAATTCTGTATATTTTCTTTTTAATTAATAGATAGCTAAAATGTCAACTTCAAAATACCATAACATAATTTTTATAGCTGGAACACTCAGTATTTTTGCTAGCCACTTTATACATTTTCACATTTAATCAATTTGTATGCGATTTGTTTGATTAATGTGGGGAAGCTTCATAGTGTTTGTGGTATTTTTTACCAATAAAATATGCATTTCTTGTATAGAAATACGGAAATCATGATAAAACATATAAATAAAATAAAGTTGAAAAATAAATTTAATTTCTATTCTCATATCTGATTTGTAAAATAACAATATAGCTAACAAAATCAATTCATATTATACAACATCATTAAAAAAAATAATTCTTTCCTATAAGCACAAATACAAAGGCAAATTTCAACTCTAAAATGCGCGAGCGGATGAAGGTTAATTAAAAGCTTAAATTATTATCAAAAGAAAGATGTTTGTGTAAAATTACACAGAAAATCATAGGCACCTTTTTGAATTTACGTTGAAATTTACATATAATTACGACGCATGTACTTTATTTGCGATTGTCTTACCTTGCAACATGTAATTTGGTTACAAAAGTTGCTTAGGAATTACTATGTAATTTTACATAAACATATTTTACATAGTGAATAAATA
Source organism: Rhagonycha lutea (assembly GCA_958510855.1). Classification (NCBI taxonomy): domain Eukaryota; kingdom Metazoa; phylum Arthropoda; class Insecta; order Coleoptera; family Cantharidae; genus Rhagonycha; species Rhagonycha lutea. The sequence continues at coordinate 11,397,191 of OY294037.1, forward strand.
GGTCCCATGATAAATGATAATCAAAAATATTGTGATGTTCTAAAACCAACTTTACAGTCCCTCGCTCGGAAACTGAGGTAGTTGTGATATTTCGAACATTCACAGTTTAAGTTCTGCCTGCTTCTTGTTGGTGGAGCAAATTTGAAACTGCTTTTCTGGAAGACTAGGTTTCTAAACTCAACAAGGCGAATAGGGAAACTTTTAGCTGTTTGATAGATCTGAATGCAAAATGTAAAAATTCAACCTTGTTGTTCGGGCTACAAAAAATAGATCATGCACTAATATTTCTTCTTTGTAGGTGTATCAAATTAAACAACAACCACACAAATCACTTTTGGAATCAAAATACTGTATTTGTGTAATGTGTAAAAGTAACAAATTGACTCTGAATGTAAACAAGATCTATTTTTACAGTTTTAAGTGTTCGCTTGCACACCCCCTTGGCAATAATGCTCAACCCCGAGTCCCTACTCGTTTTTATCATCGCAATTATATTTGTAAGGATATTTTAATAATTTTAACGGATTAACAATTAACCAATTCAAAAATATATTCGTATTTTGCTGTTGAACGCTTTTGACTTCTTCGACATTTTTGATATCTTCCACAATTTTAGAGTTATTTTCTTGTTTCAATCTTAAAGTGGTCATAACAGAAAAACTGTTGACTTTTGGTAGTAACAATTTAGTATTATTTTTCGAGAATCATCGCTTCTCGAGTTTTAAAATGTAGTTATTAATTTTTCTTTTTCGAAAACCCTATAGGTTCCTTTTTAAACAAAACTATTTACAACAAAAATTGACGCCCTTTTCCGGATAGAAAATTTAGTTGGTTATACTTTTGATAATCCAATCCGTTCTACAGATAATTGAAATTAGGTTAAAATAAATCACATTAACCAAGTGCACAAAGTAAAAACTATAAAATAATTTTTTTTTTAATTTTATTAACGGATTTAAACTAATTGTAGGTTTTCTCTTCAATGGATTGGTTTTTCACAATTTTTCACTAGGTTAAAGTTGTAACCGTTTTAATTTGCGCTTTGAAATAGACCCCACATTTTTTTTTAAACGTTACAGGGTTTTTAAAAGAAACAAAAAGGTAAAACTTAGAATTTTTAACATTTTTCATTTAATTTAATCCATAACTCGAAAGCCGATCATTTTAGACACAAAGGGAATATATTATTATACTTTGTAGATAATTTTACCCCTATATAATTTAAAATATTTCAGTCTTATGTCCTTTTGCAAAAAATTAAACAAATGATTTTAAAGAAGGCTAAACCCTAGGATTGGAATTTATAATTTTCAAAAATATTATTAAAAAATGTCGTTATCGATTTGAAGAAATAATCAAACCACTGGAATGACTGAATAAGAAATTATTTTCGGGACTTTGTTGGCCTTTACAGGGAATCCTATTATATCGAGGGGAAGATAGAAAATGCAATCACTATCGAGCAAATCGTTTTGACCAGCTGTGTTTTTGTCTTACCACGTTAGTTTGTTCATTTTAAACCAGTCCCTATTTTTGCAACTAACTTCACGCGTTACGAACAGATAGATTACTAATATTACTTATGGTTGGAATACGCGAGGGACGGTTACATTTTTGGTGTTACATTGTCTTCTAATTGAAAAGTAGCGCTAAATAAGACACATCATTACGATTCACCATTAAAGAAAGTAATTGGAAGTAATTTTTTAATAATACTTGCGTATTACAACAAATGCGGGCAATTATTGACTAACAGCTGTCACATAAAAGTCGATTTTTAATTTCCATAATTTAATTCTATATTAGGCCTCAAGTTAATCGAGACTGTGCTATTAAGGCAACTCTATTTTAATGTTAGTTGTCGACAATAAAATTACAGTGACTAGTTTTACTTAATAATACCTACATATGTTATTTCAAAAGCCACATATACATAAGCATCACCTGCTAAAGCGCTTTTCTATAATTTGCATGGGTAAATGAACCATTTAATTTGTAAGTAGATTCTTATACACAAGTCGACAGAACCCATAATTGTGAAACTTAATTAAATGGCAATTATTTTCGCAAAGTATATGTTAATACCTGCTTTTTTTAGTACCTTTAGGTCAATCGTGAAGTTTTTTCAACCCAAAACACTGATATTATTTTTGCTCATAACTTCACAACCAACTTTTTCGGATTGCAGCTTGGTGGGAAAATAATATCGTAACCATTATTGCAATATAAAAGTGCCCTCTCGTCGAAACGACCGCCTGCCTCACTTTCTAAATCCATCCAAATAAACAAATATACATTTTGCAAATTGAACCAAGAACGTAAAATTTTTCTCCAATTAATTTAAGTGCTTATTTATTGGCCACTTGAGTTTGACTAATCGTGCAATTGAAAGATTTATTTTCTGGCATTCTAATCTTAATTGTTACATTTTTTTTTCAAGTGTTATTTGGTTTAATTTATTAACGATGTCGAATGATCAAAGCAAAAACGCCTTCACTTTTCCAAATTGAAAATTTAGAGGATTCCTACATTTCGAGTAGCAGTAATTTGGGATCAAAACTAACTTGGATTTCGATCATAAATTTATAGCTAAAGCGGTTGATTAATTTTGAGTGGAACTGGTAATGGATAAAGTGAGTTAGTATGTCGTTCGAAAAGTGTTGATATCTCAACATTATTTAGGTCTTAAAAGGTTGGACGAATTTCAAATTAGTTTCTGCAAGTTTTCATTTTTGATTTGCTCCATCCAAGTAAACCACGATACAGTTCATTGCTGCACATATTATATTGGTGGTCGTTTTTCCCATATATGAGATAATGGAAGAATCTAACAGAACATTGCAGATAGAGATAAACAAGTATATATTATGTAGTCGTACAAATTTAGTGTGTTGAATATGTAGGTGGTATTTACCGCATATAGATCGTTACAATAGTGAGCATGTTGCAGTGGCACAGACGTTTAAGGAACAAACAAAATTCTTGGCATGGAAACTTCATGTTCGTGCTGGCTACTATTGTATGCTAATTTAGTTCCGCCTCCACGCGCTCATAACCACCGACATGTTTGTGTGTTTATCTTGGTAAATTAATAAATTTATTCATTAAAAATTTTGTTACTACTACTTTATCTAATAGAACTTTGGTCGCAATAATTGATGTTTCTTGAGCACGCACTTGACCTCTTCCTTCCTTTTGCAAGAACCAGGTTTCATAGTTAATTCAACGATTCTCTTTTGTTTCCAATCGCATCCAATCTTGACGTTTTTCCTAACCGTTGGATTTTAATTTTTCAGAATTTAAGTAGCAGGAAAAATAATCACTTGAGCACTTTAATGAGTTCAAAACAATACATCAGATATCGATTCGAAAAGCTTTTTATGTTAATAAAAAATAAGGTTCGCTGCTGATAAAAAGTTTCCAATGTATTGAATTTTTAAATCGTGTTCATTATTGTTGTAAGAGCTTTTCAAACAATATTATTTTTGAAACTTGAAATATTTCGTCATTTGGCTTCTCTAAGTGGTCATCAACATTCTTTCTGGGTAATCAATTGCATTAAAACAATATCGAGATTAGTGACCTTATCGTTACAATATGCTCATACGCGATGATAATGTCAAAATTTTACAAACAAGCACTTGACATTTATTTTGCCACGAAGTTCGTTTTCGAGTGTCCTTATGACGTCTCGAGGAGGAATTAACCAAAGGAAAATTAACTTCTCAAAGGAGACCGAAAGTATACCTATCGATTTTATTTTCTCCACAAACTGCTTTGGATTTCGACTAACAAATCTTGTGAACCTTCTTCAGCTGTCTCGCCAAGTTTGTTTATTCATAACTTTCCCGAATAGTGTTTTGACTTTGGACCGTTTTCCAATTTAGTTACTGGCAATCTGTTGAAATTGATCGAACGAGTGAGAAATTAAAATTAAATCTGTTAGATAAAAATGTCGATAAGTACTGGAATTAATCCTATAATTGCAGGGAGTATAAATTGAAATATGAAAATAAACACTCGTAAATCTCAATCAAAACGGCTGTCCATGGCCAAACTGTTCGCAAAATCAATATTTGGCACTAAAAGCCGTAATATTTATAAGGAAATGATATGCAGCTTGTGTACACACCTGAATGGGCGCATGCTAATATTTACACTGCCCAAAAGCAAATAAATATACGCCCGGCAATATCCGAAAGATCCCCTATGCTGCGGCTGTTTACAACATTTTATCCTTAAAGCTGAGAGTTGGATCGATACTTCCTGTTTAAAGGTTTTGTCCCGATGATAAAGAAACTGTTTAACATAAATGTCAAGTTGTTAATCATTAATAAATAATGCAATTGCGTACTATTTATTATTCATGGATTGTTTGGACACTTCTTGTAAAGCTAATGGAATCGATTGATTGCTTTTGCATTCCACATCCACACGAATCCAACAACGCGTGGCTTGTTTTTTAAAATTGAGTAATTTGAGAAAGCTGCTATAAAATTTTACGGTTTTTGGCAACTGCGTTGTTTATTTTTTGGTTGGAAATAAGTCATCGCACAACAACACAGACGACACCAAATTAGTTCTTTCAGTCGAAACGCAAGATGGTAAGCCACACCGAAAATAGCCCATTCAACTTAATTAACAAGGTACACCGTGACTAAAATACATTTGTAATTGCAAATTACGCGTCAAGTTAAATTTCATCGTCATGCCCTTATACCCAAATTACTGGAACGAAAATCCTCATACCATTTTCGACATTTTCTTGTAAAACAATTATTATTTTGTAATAACCTAAAGCTGAAAATTGTCAGGAGGGTCGATCGTCTATTTACATTTCCTGTGCAAAGCTTGTTCGGATACCTATGTAAGATTTATCCAACATACAAGACACCATTGTAGTAAAATCCGTTGTGGTGACAGCTGCTTTCCTGGGAAGACATGACCCGTGTCACAAATCCAGTCACGACGGTAGCTTCAACTCACGTTTATGAAAGACAATGACGTTTCCCTTTTCTATTACTTTCTTCCATGTTTAGTAATATAAACATGTATTTACGAAACACGAAATTGAATTGTAAATAAAATTGCATGCCTCTTGCATTTATTCCCATGGCGTGATTCCAGATTACGATGCATCGAATTTGCTTCAACCAGCACTATGTAAATGCAGTGGAAGTTCATCGTATTTGGCACATTTGAGGTGAAACTTTTATGTATTTTAAATAAATGCTTATGTTAATGATATTCTATTCGGCTGCAACCAATTGTACACAATTTGCAGCTTAAGCGGGCCATACAAATGTGTCTGGCGGGCCGAAGGTTACCCAGGGCTTATCTACACTCGCCGAATTCCTTTGATGTTATCTAGCATCACTCTGTTCCATATCAAATCAGTAGCACTTAATCAAACGTCATCTACCACCCACATAATCATAAACTACTAAAGAATCGGCGTGAATAAATGCGAGTTAATTGAAACAAAGAACCATTTTATCTATTTAATAGCTGAATAATTCTTTACAGTCTCTATTAATTTATGAAATTACAAAATATAATTATCATTTTTACGATCTGATTTTTCATAGAAAGGGCGCGCAGACCGCAGGGCAAGACTGATGCATAAATGGAACATTTTTGCGAAATTGTATTCCACGGTCGAACTAATTAAAATTTTTGCATTCATTAGCAATTCTGATGTTTTTATTATGCACGTAGTATGTAAAGTGTTGTAATAAACTGCATTTTTAAATAAAATTTAATTATATGCGATTATTTGCGTCTTTATAATCGATTACCCATACATTTGTAACTAAATAAATAATTGCAAACTGGTTATTGAAATTAAAAAAAGTTACTATGTTGTTGACGTGCTTTTCGTTATTACTTAAAAATAGAAATTTTAATTGGTTTTTATTGTTACAGGGTCCACCGCAACCAGGACAACCATTTAAGTTCACCGTAGGCGAATCCTGCGATAGGATAAAGGAAGAATTTAATTTTCTTCAAGCTCAATACCATAAGTAAGTATTTTGTTTTCATAGAGGCCATGTTTGTACTTACTGCGGACATTTTTTTTGAAAATTTACCTTTCAGAGAAAATTACCATTACACAGACTATGTGGCCTCATTTACTGAAAGGTATCATTATTTGCAACCATTTATGTCTGTTTTTGATTTTTTCCGTGGTATTTCAAATAAAACTGTCTGCATCATACATTTATTATGTCGAATCCTTACAATAAATAACCGGTAGCGATTGTCCGTTCGTGATATCCGTACTTGTTCTTTTGAAACCTGTCGTCTGTCACATGTTCCTGAAAAGGAATGTGACGTTAATAATGCATCCGAATTACCATTATTTTGCTAACATTGTGGGATATTTTCTTTTATGTATGGTTGTTACTACATATCCTTTTTATCCCACTCTTCAAGCAGATTATCTATATAAAAGTGGTTTTGTTTGTTATATCAAAATTTAACACTTCATAATTTTGATGCTCCAGTAAAATTGTAATTCTCCATATAACTTACTTATAATTTGATGAATAAACAGTTTCCAAAATTGTTTCCAGAGTTGGACAGTAGTAGGTGTAACATAATTAAATTAAAATATAGACCATACTCCAACACAGCACTCATCATAAAATATACAAACAGCTTCTAAGCTAATCGAATGTCCTTAGGTTAATCCATTCATGAGCGTCGTTCCGACTAGCCGCATTCTCAAAATAAAACCTTACAATTTCCAACTGTTAAATAAATTATTGATTACGTCAATTTTCGTGGTTGAAGGTATTTTTCCTTACGACGCTGTAGGTTTCCACCCGGTTCCTTATATCATAATTCCAAGATCTTCTTGTTCGGACTCTTGATTCCCAAAAGGTTCCATTTCCATATAAATATTCTTTTTCGCCATCTTTTTTTTCATTCTGAGCACATCCCCACACTATTTAGTACCTATTGCCTCGGTTTAGCTGTCGTTGTTCCTCGATAATCCAATTATATTTTACGGCTCAAGTAGCTTGTCCAACTCTGGTTATTTCTAATGTATTTTCCCATCGTGTGAAACGGTGAAATATCTAATTGCTTGAGAAATTTTGGTAAATAGTTTTAGCACTTAAATTTATTTTTTTATAATAATGTAACTAATAATTTGTTATTGATCGTGTTCTAGCCTGAAATTGGAATGCGAGAAATTAGCCAGTGAAAAAATAGAAATTCAAAGGCATTACGTAATGGTAAGTAATTATTTTGATTCTTTAGATAAATTAAAACCACTCTATGATTAATACAATTAAAATGTTAAAAAATAATCCATCTTGATCGTAAATACAGATTTCGCTACTAAAATTATTCCTTTTCATTTAAGAGTGCTATTGAATTGATATGATAAATGGTACTTATCATCCAATTAAATTTGACCTAATTAAAAGGTTATTATCGCATTAATAAAAGTAGACTTTCAATTGCTGCATATTATTTCTATTAATAAAGAAAATGATGCGCACTAATTTTGAAAGCAGTAAAATAAAAATTAAATTAATTTACTCAGACTCGAATGCCATTTAAAAAGGATTACTTTTTGTTTAGAAAATCTCATTGGAGAGTCGTTAGGAAGATATAAAAATACCATAATATAGAAGCAACTTTGAATGAATGTGATATTAACACGAAAAAACGTCCTTTATTGCATGACTAACATTCCAAAATAGGTGGTCTATCAACGGATATTAGTTTTTGTAAAGCTTTATCGACTTGAAAAGTAAGTCGATTAGCATTAACAAAACAGTTTCGTTTTGTACTCGTCGTTTTTCCTAGTTTAAATTCCTCCTGGTTCTTCTCAGAAAGACGTGGTGAAAACTCTTGATTACAAATGTGCCAAAAGATTTTAAATTTTGTGCATATCGAATTCTGCCCGTTTCAGGCGAATTCTTGACGTACATAAATTCTAATTTTTCCACCTGTTCCTGTTATGGATTTGATCTAGAATCTCGCCATTTTAATTACCATTTCAGTGGTTAAACGCAAATAAGCGTGACTAACAGCTATTTTGTGAGTAAATAGAGTAGTTAAACCGGTAGCCCAAGAAATATATATCATTAAGATAATATCTAAACAAAATTCTTTTTCTTAATAATTTTGAGACAAAGAACACGCCATCGCGCTTCTTTCGCCTGTTATTTTGATCAGCATAATTTTCGAGAATCGAATCCAATTTGAGATGGATTATCATGTTTCCGCTGCATTAAAAGCAACCTGTGTCCGCCTTGCTTTATTCAGAAACGTCACCGTATATGCAACCAATTAAACAGTAAGTTACAGGTGCATCAGTTAAAATGGCTAATTGGATCCCGGTGTAGAATAATCATACACCTTGTATCTGGAATAACCACTATGTGATTGCTTAGGAAAAGCTTCATCTTCCGTTAGTTGGAAACAAGAAGTAACAATTTACTTTCCAAATTTTTTTCTCGAGTATTCTAGGATTATAAAACTTATTTTTAGTAAATAACGTTTTCAAGTAGTATTTTTAGATAAACGTAAAAAATATTAAAAATTTAATAACTCGATGAAAGAGGGGAGTCGAACCCTCCAAAAGCGCTATTATAGGAACCGTTTCTGTCGTGAATGTGAAATAAAATGAGAAAAGAAATCATTATTTTACTTTTAATTTGAAGGGTTGTTTCGTTAATGTAAAAACCACAGGTTTCCTTATCCCCCTAAATACAAAAGGAGTCACGCAATTTAGATACAATTTTCACTTTTCTTGATAAACATTCCATATTTAGTTAAAAGTGATACAATCTAGAAGGAAACGTTAAGGTAAATTGGTTTTTCTGTAGGTGTTAATTAATATTTTACCCTAAAAATTGCAACAACATGGAAAGGGTACGTTGTTTTAGCAAAACGAAAAAGATCGCTAGGGTTCGCATCCTAAATAGAGGTGGAACATCAATATTTTATTGATGGCCCAGTTTGGGCAGAAGTCAACTGGATGGAATTAAATTAATTTTGCGTTTAATTTTCAAGTTTAGATCGATAGGTTGTACATTAAATTTTATTGCATTGACAGTAAGTATTCCTTTATAAAATAATTATGTCAATTTTAGAGGTCTTCACTTAATAACTTAATTTGATGTTCCATTAGTTGATCGAATCCACTCAATTATTTACGACCTTTTTCTTATGTTAAAAGTTTTGTAAGAAAAGTTTCATTATGACGTATATTAGTATTGTTAACAATTTATTAGCTATACTTTACATATATAAAATTCAATTAAATATTTACGAGGTGTTAATTAGCCATACCCACCTATATTTTTGTTTTAACGGTTGAGTAGTTCATGGAAAGCTTTGATGTAGGTTGGTAGATATCATTTACATTTTCCAGCGGTTTCTAATGTTATGAATTTTTAAAGGTTTGAAATGTTCAAGTTTAATTCGAAAGAAATATTGATTTTTTAATATTGAACTTCGATAAGGAAGCAGGGACGTAATAAGGTGGATTCCCATTACACTTATCTTGCGATCATTAAAACACAAAATTATTAACACACATAATTAGTTTAACATACAATTAATCACGTTAACTATTAAGAGGTTGTTACTCTCGTCATTATTACGAACGTTGAATTTTTAAAATCGTTAATTGCGTATAACATTCTTGACATGCCTTCAAACCTGAAGTTTTAATTTAACTCGGCCTAGGCTTGGTCATGGGGGTCAAATCTGATTAGATATAAATATTTAATTAGGTTTTATTTACATACTTATTGGAATGTTTAAATTATTACTTTTGATCTGACATTTGACATTTTAATATTTACAAACTTGATGGTTATTAAGATATGCAGAAATTTAATTTTCTTATTTTGCTACATTTCTTTTCTTTTTTTTTATAATTTATTACTTGAACTAAATTTTATTTTTGTTTCAGTATTACGAAATGTCATATGGATTAAATGTTGAAATGCACAAACAGGTAAGCAAATTTTGGATAAATCAATTTATTTAGTTTTAACTTATAAATTTATTGTTATTAAAACAAATAATTTTAACTGTTAAGTTGAAAAGTTGAACTGCAAATATGTAGAACAATGGAAAATCTGAAAGTGAGAAATTCGTAAGAGTTGGAAAAAGCAATCATAATTTAAAGGAGTTTCAGAAATAGGAATAATCATTTAAATTGACAACAGAATATAAAAATTATTAACCTCTGTGTTACTGAGGAGGTACACGTGTAATTATTGCGTTTTATTATGTTAAAATTTTGGGTTGAAATTGTTGAACAATTTTTTCAACAAAATTGGATAGGACAGTTGAAAAAGCTAAATAAACTTTTTACTTTCGTATATTACTGGACATGGATCTTTGTACATTTTATATAGAAGTTATATAAATAAATTTTTTTTACGCAAAATGAAATGTCTTCTTGTAATTCGGAACCTACTGATATGTAGGTCCTCTCCGATAGCATTTCGGTTTACAGTTCCAATTTACTAAAGGAACTTTTTTCGCTATTTCCATTCCAAACCCCCCATTTTGTGTAAAATTTTATCGTGACCCCTGGATAGACAGTAAACTTTTTTTAATCGCCAACATAGTTAAAGTGTGTGATTTTTTCCCGTTTCCGAAATTTGGCAATCAATAAAAATTTTCTCGCAAGTTGCGTTGGCTCTGGTAACGTCAAAACAGTTGGACAAGCCAGAAGAAGGCACAGTCTGGGTAATCTAGTTTATTCATGTTTAGGCAGATATAAGGTTTTAAATTTACATCCCCAATTTTCCCGTGAAAATCCCGCCACCGTCAAGAATGTTACTACTTTTATGCATAACCTAACTTAATCCTCTATTGCACGAGTGCATTTTTATATTTTTCATCAGTTTCACGTTTTAACTGTTGTTGTGGTCTCCATATTTTCTTGGGTCCTTATATTTGGACTTGGATAAGTTATAATAGTCGGCATTGCAGGTTTAATCTTGAGATAAACGTCAAAATCTTTCCTGCTACGAAATTTTGTGAATGTCTTGACAGTTGATGTTTAATTATGTTGAATAAGTTAGGCGAACGATGTTGGAAATCATTTGTAAGTGAAGTTATGTGGAATACGTCACGAATGAGTAAAGTTATGCCGATTATATCACGGATTTCACGCCGCAAAATATGCATTGTAAATGTGTTTGTAATTGAATGTTGTAAAAAGGTTTTACCGTAAATAAATATTTACGTCAAACTTTGTCGTCAACTCAGCCCTGTGTCTGCACCAATAATTATTTGAGTCACGGAACGCTGTGTTGCGTCACATAAACCCAACTAGCGGTAGATAGCGCTAGTTTCATGTTGGGGACAGTATAATTTTTATTGTATTAGGCACAATTTTTGTTTGAGTGCACAGGGAAGCTACAGTTTATCGTGGATTCCGAACCACTGGAGTTGACAATAGTGACTTTCATGTTTATTTTCCTTTGTTCTATGATTTTGAAATGCCTTTTTGAATTTTGATAAAAATTTTTATTACCAAATAAACCACCCTGTTCAAGAAATTATAATTTCGATACGGTAGGTGAGGTTGTAGGTTTAGTTAGAATTAAAATTTATAGAAAAGAATGAGATTTGACGGTAATCGGAAAAGTTATCAACGTTTTGACTATAATTTAAGATGTGGTTATGAAAAACTAAACGGTTGGTACCTAATTAAATCACACTTTCGTTTTTAAGTGGTCACGAATATTGGACTCGTAAACACAGGCCCTCGCTTAAACATACACATCATGTACAGTGGTCACGTAGTGGCAATTAACGAACCCTGTTTCATATCGCCCTTAATCAAATAGTACACCCTCTATTTACTTCATACGAAAAGCGTGTCCTAGCGGCGCCACATCGTTGCAAATTTTGATTATTTTCAGAACGGAGGGTTAGTGCAAGTTGTCGCCCGATTCATTTTATCGTTTGAATCAGATCGGAAAAACTTCATAATTAAAAAGTAAGACTTGGGGAGATTATATGCGAGGGTAAAACTTGGAAGGGTGAGAATACTTTGTTCGTCGGCTTGGCTCATTTACTTAATTGCCTGTCAGTGTCAAAGCGTGTTTTTAAATTTTCGTTTAAAATTAAATAAAATAACCGTTATGTGTGGCAAGTATAATGAACAACCCAAAACCAACAATTTTCGTCAACGACAATGAAAGGGTTTCGTTGTTACTGGAGGTAGCATTTTTTGGAGACCTTTTATTGGGGTGGATTGGGTTTAAGCATCGGCAGAATTGCGTGCACGTGTCAGTTTGTGGTATTTCACCCTGCTAGCTTTATTGTTAGGGATAGAGTGGCATTTGGAAGGTATTTCATATATGTCGAGATGGCCACTTGATTTAGACGGGGAATTTTATTATCGCATATTTTACTTTTAAATTGAGCTTTTTATAATTTTATATTAAATCCACATTTCGTTGTCGTAAACTTTTTTCATATGCTTGTCTCAGTTTTTTTTAAGCGGGCGAATACAAAGGCTAATAAGCCATTTCTATTCTGTGCAAAACTGTTACCGCTATTTCTTTTCAAAAGGCTGCAATTACGTTCAAAGGCAACACTTCTAAAGGGTTCTTTATGTAAGGCATTTGAAATCGCAATTCAAGCGGCTATTTCCAAGTAACCGCACTGCAGACTTTTCTTACAGCATTCGGAAACTGCGTGATTTCCGGACATTCATTGCTATATTTTTTTATTGTTCAACGAACATTACTTTTTGCTTCCTTTTTATTTGAGAATGTCAATAAAAGTTCAAGTGTACCTTTTCGTAAAGCGTTTTAAAATTTAAAAGGGATTGATATATCGATATCCTCTTAGTCAACCCTAACAGTATAACCTTTTCGGTTCAAGATCCTGCCATCCATTTTCGCATAGAAACAGACAAGAAATCCCGGTCTGTCCAAATAAGTGTTGGGTCACTTTATAGGGGGAAATAATAATAGGTCACGTCCGATAAGCTGTCAGAGGGTGCGTCCCCTGTCGAGTGTGCTTCGTTCAAACCAATTTTGTATAGTAAACACACACACGGTCAAATGCGGTTAATAATATTCATTCACGGTATTAGGGGAAACCCAGAATGGTACACTACTATCTCTTACTCGTAGTGTTTTATTATTTTCAACTATTTTATTTTTTCTTATCAATTTGTGCAAGTCATTCGAGTCGATTAGGGATGTGAAGATCGATTTGTTACAAAAATACTAAAACTCCGATAACTTCGACGTATGACTAATTTAATAAACTAACAAAACGGCGAAGAAAGGTGTTCGAGCACAACTAATTTACTTCATTCGAAGCTAATCGTATTAGAGTTGGTAAGATAAAATTGCAATAAAACGAGGAAAAAGGGTAATAAAACAAATTACGTAACACGTGACGTTGACTTTAAATTATGAAATATTTTGAAGATACTTCCTTTTGTTAACGGTTTTATCGAAATCACTCAACTCATGGCATGGGTTGAAACGAACATCGATTTGCACGGTTTCTGATCACGTCAGTGGCCACTCGCTTCGAACTTGAGGGTAGAATTACATAAAGGGCATCTCACCCCATCTCGCCCATTTTCCAATATGTGAGGGTAACCAGTGGCGTATAACGACCGGATATAAACTACTACGCCAGGGCTAATTATTGTTACAACTAACCGCTTGTAATATGCCCTTTTGACCGACTATTGCGTTATTAATTGTTGACAGTTTATGAGTAAATTTTCAAAGCGGTTATTTGAAGTACTCTCTTGTTAATTATTATACAAGTTAGTTAATGAACGATCGTTACGTAGCGTAGGCTAAATGCGGACAGACAGGGTAAAGTTTTATCCGAACAGATGAAAGAATCGATCCTCCTTAATAAAATATTGAGGGAACAATCGTCGTGTCTGCAGTTGCATCCATCCACCCCATCGACGCCTTGGGTAAAACACGTTTGTATCATTTTTAGTGGCACTTCATCTCAACGTAAATATAAATTGATATTCGTGAACTTTATTGGCAGGTTGAATTGAAAACGAAATATATTGGGGAAGCTATAGAAATTCATTTCCTTATTTACCTTATCGATCAAAGAAATGTTTGTACGTTACTATATTTGTTGCTTTATAATTAAAAAATATATAATATATTTTATCGTAAATATTTTGACTGTCCCGAGACTCACGAGCAAAAATTTATTACACTTCAGGGGTTTATTTTTTCCTGCACGATCAAATTGTGTTGAATTGTTTTATGTTGGGTGTATTTGTTCACTTTTACAGAGATTTATTTACAACCGGAAGCATGTCGGTTCTGTTTTTCGTACGTAACTATTTACCCCGCATTGTGGGTGGCATGGGATGCAGAGAGCGTGACTGTGTTTAGGGCACAATGGGGTGAATTTATTGCTTCGCTTATTCGCACTTTTCTGTTGTCCAAGTCCTAATCACTTGTGGGAATGTGAACAACACGATGTCGTCTTGATTAATGATTTTCGAGCTTCTGTTCTTTTATTCCCATTTCAAACAACCATTAACCAAAAAAGCTTTAGCGAATGCTAAACACACTTAAAAGGTTTTATGGTAATTTAAGTTTCTCGCACGATCGATTGCTTCGACTTTTTAATCCGATTAACAAGTCTGCCCAATTTTATCGCTTTTCTACGTTTACCGAGATGATTCAATTAATGTGTCGTAAAGCGATATCATATTATGGAACCGCATGTAAAGGGACCAAATGTTCAACGTCATAGTGGGTTAGATTATTTCGACCACATTCGAGAACTTTATCTAATTACTTGCATTCATTTCCGGAGTGGTTTTCTCTTCAGTTACCGCTTTTTTGCGGTAATCCCATTTTTGTTCCAACTTCCAATGTCATTTGTTAAAATAAATCCACACCCAGTTCAACTTTTTAAATTCCAACACTTATTAGTATATACAACAAATTAGCCCAATTTACAATTACGAGCAACGAAGTTTACGTAAGGTTTTGTCCGTCCGTCCAGCTAGGGATGTGGACAGACAAAACAAATTGTTTGCACAGGGAGTTGTGTCAATATTGGGTTATGCGAAAAGTCGGCCTCGTATTACCGTAATACAAGACGAACCAACACATTCGCGTATCAATCGATACTTCTTTTTTTTTTGCAATTATAAATCAAAGTTTATCTAAAATTAACCGATGACTTATTGTAATTTTTTTCATTAACTTTCCTGTCAACTTTGTTGTTTTAGTGTTATTACCTTGCCTATCTCGTATCGACTTCTCAAACCTTTTGAATGACTTCTGGGCGAACCGAAGCGTATTTCTCACATTTCTCATCACATAAACAGACCTCATGATCCGATAAAACCTGACAAACATATCAAGATTTTCTTTCACCAAATCTTCTTTCTCTTTACTATTTCTGTGCCTACTTCGGGTTAAGTTGATTTTTTTTTGTGAAATTCGGTAATTTCAACTTCAAAGTGTGATAAATTCGGAACTTTGAGAATTCGATTTGATTGTTCCGTGAAGTAGTCATTTAAGCGTTTAAAAGTGGAGAAAATGTTGGTAGTAGTAAGGTTAAAACTTCAATCCAACTGGAAGAATCAACAGTGCGAACACAATGTTTACACAGAGAGCAAGCACTCGTCAGCAAAGAAGGAAGGTAAAAAGTTTAACAATCCAAAGCTTGTGATTTGGGACTATAAAAGATGTTTGGTATATATTTGTGTTTTTCTCGAGACTTAATAATATTGGATATCATCAACTTTATTTTTCTTTTTCAGACTGAAATAGCAAAGCGACTTAACGCAATAATAGCTCAAATTCTTCCTTTCTTATCACAAGAACATCAGCAGCAAGTTGCTACTGCAGTGGAACGAGCGAAACAAGTAACCATGACTGAGCTTAATGCCATTATAGGGGTGAGTTTTTTCTCTTTTTTTAATGCATGCACATATTTTCCACAATTTCTCACTTTCCACACCGGCGCTCGCCGATGTTAGGTGATGGAACTGGGCTAAACGTAATGAATTTCCTTTTCAACCACCATTAAACTTTTTTAATACGTTTTGTTTTTTAATCTCCTGGTGGTGCTGGAACAAGCTGAAGTGAAAAGTAAATGCTCGACAGGTTTACCGCTAATTGTTTTAATTCGTTGTACTCACAGTGGATTTCTTGAAGTAGGGCAAGTCGGTAAACACTGTTTAAATAGCACGTTGGCGTTAAAATGGTTGTTTAGCACATCGCTCATTAAGAGGCGCTTATTTGTTCAGCAAACTCTCATTTAGAAATCTTCTGCATATCGTGCAATGTTTAGCAAACTGTTCGTTGTTGTCGAGATATTTTCTATGTGTATATTTGAATTGACGGCTCTTCTCACTTTTGCACATTTGTTTGTCAAAATATGACTTGAAGATGCCGTGCTGAATATCAAGCACCTGCTTAAATATTTGTTTTGTAATCGAAATTTTTTCTTCAATAGAAGACGGGAGTTTGTCTTACAACGATTTTACGTATGTAAATACAATTTATTACTGGAATTTCGAAGTGACATCAGACAAATTTCTTTTACACTAATGATGCAGGTACCCATAAAATGTGCTACTCTTGTGGGAAAAATAAATATGGCGGACCGCATCAAAAAATTATGGATTCCACTTCCAAACTAATAATGGAAAGAATATTGTTCACCTGGATGTGTCGAAAAATATAATCCCTAAATTGAGACAAGCATTAGCAAAATTTCAACGTTAATATTGCAAATCCCTAGATGTAGCTTTTGATTAACATAATAAGCATTATGAGCAATAATTAACCACAACAAATGGAATGCGTAACATGTCAGAATGACGACGAAGGGATTATAATGATTTCCGTTCGATTGAGTTTCGAGATAATGTTGGGGTTGTTCGGAATAGTTGCAAAATATATGAACATATGCTTATCAATAATTATTGACTGTTCGCTTATATAGCTAAACCACTTATTTAGATCGATGGTATTATCCCAAATATCAGTGTATATTATTATATTATACATACGAATTGATATCATCAAAGGGAGACAATTATTATTGTCAATTAATATACTCGCAGTCAAGGCTTGACGCTTTGCGATTATGAGTACCTATTTGATTTTGATCTTTGATGAGGCGAAAATTTTATTCTGCCCACCGTGGAGTAATCTAAATGAAGTGTAGGTATTTGTTTGGAGTTGAAAATATAAAACTATTTTGATTATTATGAAATAACTTCGTGATTAAGATTTAAAAAAATAGTCTCAAGATACTTTTGGGGGCAAGTCCCCATCTGGATTATCTGGAATCCTCACTTCTTTCATAATTAGCAGTACCCATACTGAATATTAATGCATAAGTTACTACTTACATTTTTCTTTCGAATTGGACAGTTTCAACTTTCTAAAGAAAAATCTAATAGTATAATTACACTGTTAGTCATCAAGATAAAAACAGAAGTGTTACAGGAAATCGGGTTCCTGTTCTGAATTTTATTCCAACCACTGCGTATTAATAAGGAAAAAATTTTATTTACTAACCGAAATTGGATTTTGTTGCGATATAAAATCGTACCTCCACGTTTCTTTTCGTTCAAATTAATCCCTTCATTTTTTTTCCACCTTCACTCAATGATTGGTTGCCACGGCAACGGTACGACTGATTGACTGCCAGGAGAAATCCCAGGGCATTAAGAAAAATTCTCCGTTCCATTTTTGGGGGAGCTCTTGACACGAAGGGACAACGACAATTTGTAAAACTACGATCTATCATTTAGTAGTTGGAATTTTTGCATTACAAGTTTTTCCAACTTTTTCTTCTGTCACCCAACATAATTTTTCAATTAGAAAAGCTTCTTGTTCGATACTGTTTTAAGTAAGCACATATTTTTTTGATTATTTATGTTTCATCATAAATTGATACGTCAAGAATTATTCGAGAATCGTCTTATCGATTTTCAAATTCCATCGGGTGTGAAGAAAAGTTCAATTTTCAATACCGCATTGCTCGAGTTTTTCGTATTTGATGCTTTTTCCATGCTCATTTTACAATCCCTAACGGTATAAGACGAATTTAACAACTGTGTTCCATTTCCTTTCCTATTCTTATTCTACTTTTTCTACCAAGATTGATATTTTTGCTTGAAAGGCGCTTATCAAGTTCAGACTTACAAATTTTATTGTCGCGAAAATTTGTAATATTTAGAGATAACTTTTTATTTAATCAAATGTCTGGCAAGAATACAATTACAAGAATTTAAAGTCGGATAAGATTGTGTGGCCACATTCTCTCGGTGAAACATCTCGTGGGAATTGAACTGCTCAATACGTTTTATCCCAGATTTTGTATTCAAAGCGCATATTTCAAATTGTTTTAACCTCCCTTCGATAGAGATTGCTGGACAGGCAAAAATATTTGTGGAAAAACTGGATAGCAGGTTTTATTTTATTCGTTTCCTGAATTTCGTAATGACGTTTGTACTTCCATATATCTTTTTCAAACTTTTCTTATTTATTGTAGGGAGTATAAAAGTTATGGGAAGAGTTTTGCATTTAAGAAAGAATTCGCTAACCTTATTTAATTGTACTTCTGGGAAAAGCATTCTTCGAGCTATTTAAAGTTTAAAGGTGGTCGGAATGTTGATTAGGTGAAAATAAAGTTGGCTGGTGGGTTTGATGCATTTGCAAAGCTCGAGCTGGAACGTATATTAATATTTTACAACCCAGGTGAATTTATCGTTTCATAAAATTGGAGGAAGAGGGATACGTCTCGAGGGGCCTATAAAACTACTTATCGTTTCTTGACTACACGTGATCATTTATTAGTTTTTCAAATGGGATTGTTAATGGTCTTGCAAGATGTTATGGTTATAAACACACACGACCTTTTAATATTCCATATCGTTCTCCGAGTGTTCCGCCTTGGACGGTTATTTAGTATTCCATTAGTAGTTTGCGTTGTTTTAGATAATAATAGCAGTAATAAAAGAAAAATGTAATTATAGTGGAACAGACTCGGACTGAATATAAAACTCCTTGGTATGGTGTTGGAAGAAATCAATTTGCAAGCTCGTATCTTAAATAATGGTTGCTAGTGTTGGCCAGAAAAATTTTGGACTCCAACTTGGAGAAGAAGTAACAAAGAATTGCAGGTCGGGTGCGTTCACACTTGGATAAAAATATAACTTCTTGTCACGTGTCTCGGATCTATTCCGCTCAATTTCAAGTTGAACTTGTGTTTACACTACATTTGCAGTACCCTAGTTTTCATCCCTTTGGAAGGTGGTGGGAAACAGATTACGACACCAGGCGACAATCTCGAGATGCCTCACTAATTACGGCTAAATAATTAATGGATGCGATGGGAAACAGAATAACATCCCCAATTAAATATGAGCGAGATGCCGTTATTAATCCTAAATTTCCTCATTATCATCAATAAAACCGTAAACTTGATACTTCCATCTTTATTCCTTATCTTAATTTTGAGATGAGCTGCTTTATAATTTAAATTACTTTGTATAAGTTTTAAATCGCTAAATTGGTTAGACTTAACTTGGAGGGAAAAAAATGTACAAATTTGTAAGTTCTGCGATGTAAATACGAGTCGAGAACTACTATACCGTAAACCCTAGTCTGACTGCAGCATTAGAATGACAAAAAGATAAGCCAGATAATGCTATTACAAAAAGCTTCAACAAGGGGGAGCATTATAATCTAATTAGCATTCAACGCTAGCGACGCACCACCAACTACAGCAAACTTTTTAGATTAAAAGTCCTTTATTCTATGAGAAGGGTCGAAACGACTGGATGCTAATGAAATTTTGTTCGACATTTAAAATTTATTTTCATCTTTCTCGTGTTGCCAAAACAATTTTTCTAACGTTGGGATTTTTTAATTAACAAAGTAAGTATTAATTATTGAGTAATGTAATTGCTCCAAACTCGATAATCCAAGTTAATCTTGTCGAGTGCCCCTTTTTTTTTCTCTTCCATTTTCAAAAGCATGTTGTTGGCAATCCAAATCACGTTGCTAATGATACGTTAACGTCTGTCTTGGCAAAGGTCTACTGTTGCATATGAATTTCAGATTATAACTTTTGGAAAAGATAATCTCGTCCTTTTTCTCTATTTTTTCGCAATATTAAAAACGGGTTGAATAGAGATGCCTCGAGGTTTGGTAACAAGATTGTTTTATATAAACCGCACATCTTTATTTTGTACGCGCTTGTCATCTTAATAGAGTGCTTTCTTTTGATACAGCACTTCCCCGAGGGCATTGTGGGAGTAGCGTTCGCTCAAACGAGGATTTTTGGGGTAACATTTTAGATTTATTTCAACTTACACATCTTTCCCGTGTAAACAATTCCTTTCCTAGCGAAATAGCTAGGGTTACAACAAAAGTTAAGAGAATGTTATTTTTATTTTCGTTTTTTTACGTTTACGGAAAACCGTCAGGGATTTTGCCACCTTTTAAAATCTTTAGTTATTCATGCGGCATTGGATTTGTTATAAAAAAGCGAAAGAAGGCATCGCCTCGCTTACCTCAATCCGCCTTTCATCTCCCGTGCTTCCAAAATCCTCATTTCTCTCACCGCTTTACTTCCCTAAGCGTCAATTCACTGCTATGTTTCTAAACGTACAAGTGCTTGCTTAACAGTTTCGGATTGTCAGTAGTTTGGTGTAGTGGTTAGGGAGTGGAACTATAGATCTAAAGGTCATAGGTTCGAATCCCGATCACTCCCAAATTTATCTGTGCCGTGTTTAGGATTTACACGTTAAACTATCATCCTACTATGACGTTTAGTCAGTAAAAGTAAAAACTGCTGACTTGTAATTCGGTGTTGGCCTTCATGGTTTTAGCGGGTTTATCCCTTGATGTCACCTTGATGTAGTATTGAAAGAGTTGTCGTCAGATGTTGTGTCTAATTTGAAGAATTGTCGTCAGATGTCGCGTTTACTCAAGAATATAAATTTGTAAATGTTGTAATGTTGTTGTAATCGTTGTAATGCTGTAATGTGTGATATTAGTTGTAAAAAGGATTTTTCCGTAAATTAATAAATAAAAATAAAAAATAAAAAAATTTATCCATAAAGCTTCAATTATAAAAGATTCAGAAAACCCACAGAATATTTATGACCTCCTAAAATTATTATTATTGAATATAGAAAATAAGGATTTATGTTTTCGCACTCGAAAGCAACCCCCTCTAGTCAAGTCACTCAAACTTCTAATCCGATTTCTAGCGGTAATCCGTGCACGCACCGACTTGAACATTGGCTTTTGGCACCCTTCTAATACTGATACGATGAAATGTCTTTTGTAATATATATAATCTGTGCTTTCATAGTTTACGCTCGAATTCTCAATGTTCCATTCAGTCATTATGACTTGACAAACAAACACATTGATGTGTAATAATTTTCTAATTAAATATTTTGTGACTAACAATTTTTTTTTTTTTAGCAACAAAGGCCAGATTTGCCACGTCTTCTGCAGCAAATGCACGCTCAACAACTTCCAGCTCACGCTGCGCCACCAATCCCCATGATGCCTCATCCTAGTTTAGCGGGAGCTCCTCCAAGTTCAGCTGCCAGTCTTTTGGGACTCTCGGGAGCTTTAGGAGCCCACGGCCAACATCCACTCTCGATGTTAGCTGCCAAACCCGACTTGCATCGATCAGACGACGTTAAATCAAACAGCGGTAAATTTAAACTCTTAAATAATTAATGTACCTTCACAAAATTTTGTCGGATCGATGGGTTTTAAAATTATGTTAAGCAAACACCTTTTGATTCATTTTTCCCGTTCAAAAGCTTACGCGAATAATAAAAACCATCTGCTACTGCGAGTGTGATTTGTAGTGTGCTTTGTAGGGAAATAAAGAGGAATTGGAGGACTAGGAATTGGATAATATTCTTTAAAAATAAAGAGGGAGGTTGGAGGGTTTTCTGAATACGGAAATACCAACCCTCGTTTTCTTTTCAAATTCTCCGGTTCCGATTTATCGATTCAATACTAAATGCAATTTATCAAGCGATAAAAATTACGTTACTCGGTTCACTAACCAATACCAATTGCATTGTCGCACGTATTTTTAATTATCCTTCACTTTTAAATATTTAATTACAGTTTAACCTTACTCATCAGTTTCTTGTTTGCTTACGATGGCAATATTTTTAAATCAATATAAGGGACAAATTTGTCGGCTAGCTGCTATAAAACAGCGGTTAGTGAGAAAAATTAGTTCAAGATAACAAGTCAGTTATGGAAGATATGAACGGATTAATTAAAACACGAAAGCAGTACCGTTTCCTTGGGATTAAAAATATTTTAATTTTGTTGAATTAAAAAGTTTGATTTATTCAAAATTTATGCCCGCGCTCTCAACTGTTGTACACCTATATCGACTTTCAAAAATGATTTAGCATTTTTATGTAAATCAGAAAAGTTCTTTGACATTTTGGAACGTTAATACAAATTTTAGTTAAAAAAGTTTTAATGAACGACTTTTGACACGACTGGAGAAGTAAAACAACTTAATTTTCGACTAGAATAAGCATGCAAAATATCTCACGACGTACTGTTAAGAAATCTGGTAGAAAATGAACCCTTTTTACGCAAGAACGAATCAAAATAAATTTTACGTCTTCACTCTCGCATTTCATTATTATTCCTGGAAAGCTGTGCATTGGGGTGGAATGAGACGCTCTTTACAATATCTCGTCGGCATGACAACCCGAAGAGATCTTTAAGCCACCCTCGAGAGTGCAGCCAGAGCGCAGTTTAAGAGGGTGCTTTGAAGTTCAGGTTGCACAAGAAGTTTTAGTCTACCTGGTATTGAAAAAAGAGAATTCTAACGTGAAAACCTCTTCAAGAGTTTAAATAGCAAAATCATATTGCTCTTTTTATTATCGTTCTTGCGTCCTTGTTGATCAATCATAACAACGTTTATTATACGACGCCTTTCAAAAGAAAACGAGCCTGAGATGTCTAGGGAAGTCGAATGCAAGCAACCATTTCATTTTCTTTTTAAAAAACGTAAGGGCGGTTTCTTTTATTGGAAATAGATTTTATTTTATACTCTGCCAGTAGCGACGTTTTTGAAGGTTTAAACGCCTTCTCAAAATATTTCGATTGAAATATCGTGTGGATAATTAACTTCCTTTGGAGAAAAGATTCCGCATATTAGAGATATATGCAAAGGGTGTTAAAGTGTGCAAACACCCCATTAAACATCAGAAATATTACGAACGCTTCAAGCAACCTGGAAATCCAATTTTATTTTCCGCTTCTAAAACTCCTCTATCAATTCTTATCCTTTAATATATTCTGTCTGATTTGGAGTGGCATGTAAATTCCCTTGGAGATAAAATTTTTTTAAATAATTTCAAACTTCTTTTGTTTGATAAAGTGAGCCGGTAATAATGATAGGCCAAATTTTATTTTAAATGTGATGGAATTCGTTTTCAAACGAATTTAAGTTTCTAATTGCTCGTCCATTTGAGTTATTGGGCCAACATGCATTCGAATGATGGCTAAACTTTCATTCGCGTGAGCAATCCATTAATAACCCAACTGACAAAACCAAGTATTCATTGTTACTCGTCATCATATTTTTGCACACCGTTGAAAAATGGAACAAGGATATTATCGCTTTTTAATATGGTCCTCGCTACATCATCAAAATATTTAGCGTAATTTTTAAAAAAGGTTTTTGACATTACGGTTTTGGTCAACCTGTCGCGGTGGTTTCTTGAAAACGTGCATTTTAAGAGACGTTAGACTAGACTTAATTAATAATTGGATTTAAGAATTTTCTCCGTTCCAACTGGCATTACTCATTTCAATTATAATTAATGATAATTTTTCTATTAGTAAATAATTTGGGGTTTGAATTATTTCATGCATAAACAAATAAGTTAGTTATGGTAGAACGAATTGTAGTATTTAATTATACATCGTTCTGCTTTGAATTTATTTTATCGTTAAAATTCATACATATTTGTGTATGAACTGTGACATAAAAAGATAAAAAGCATCCAGTTTCCGTGTCGCGCTTTTTTATTCCAATCATGACCACATTGATCCGACAAGCTCGCAGATGCATTGCTGCAAAATAGCGACACGTTCTGTGCATTTTATCTCAATTGTGTTCGTCTCGATTGTTTCATGTTGTTCCTGATTGGCTCTTCAATGCTTTGGTGATGCTGTTTGATGGCGTTTCCATGGATTCTGCAGGTATCAACTCAGCTGAAGAGCGCCACGTGAGTACTATTTGCATATGTAATTTTGTTTTATTTTTGTTCCCGAACTTTCTACATGTCTGCGTTTTATATCGGAATTGTCGTGTTTTTAACTTTTTTATTTTCTTCTTCATTTTGCACTTTACATAACTGCATGTTCTGATATCATTATTTTCATACAAACATTAATAGGAATAGCAATCACTTTTTTAAAATCTTTTTACTTTTTTGTCAACATTCTTTTTACAAAGTCGAAGGCTTTTTAAAATTTCATGTAACTTTTCAAGCTTTTCCTTGTTCGCCTTGAGGGATGAGCGTGTTTTATTTTCTTATCACTTAGCCATAGCTGTAGGGTAGAACAGATTTTGTCTTTGTTAATAGAACTTGTGATGATTTTAAATTGAAATTTCTGATTTTTAAATGTTTAATAATTATTAACTCGTGGACTGAGCAAACGTTTTTTAATTAAAATTTTATTTAATAAGGAAAATGTCGGGTAATAATTTTTAGATAATAATCTAGAATAAAATTACAATTAATATTTCCGTAGAGCGGATAAAACGGTATCTTTCGTTTTTTAACAATTTTGAATTATTTCTTTAAATATTTGTGTATCCTTGATAACCGCGATAACCTTTTTAATTTATTATTTCGAGAAGAACGTAAACTGCATGATTTTATATTTTCAACTTTTCGATTGCAGTTCCTTTTCAACTTGAGTATCAAATATTTCGATGTTATCACCCAAAAGGAATAACTTTTTCAGTTTTTTTTCAACTTCTAATTAAATTTGCTATAAACTTTTACGAAAACCGGATCGATAATGCAGTTAACGTCAGGCAGATAATTTTTTACATCGAGGAACATATTTAACTTTTAGTTAATTAGGTGCTGCGCATTCCAGCCGAAAGAATTAAGTCGCAACATAAGCTTCAAACGTTTCGTGAACTGAAGATAGTTTTGGCATGACCAGCCATACATAACCAAGTATTTGCAGCTTTAAAAAACGGTCATGCTAAGTTAAATAAAAACTTGTAAAAAGAATAATATATAACCACATTAAATTCATCACCGAGACACCAAATTTACATTTACATTCTGGAAATTAATCATTTATTTGAACTAAATAAAGTAATTTAATTTGTTTGTTTATTTATTTTTACTGCGCTATAAAATTACCCAGTCTTTAGCCGACCTTGAACAGTTATTTTTTTATGTTTCATAAAAACTTTCGTCGAAGTAGAGCAATTCAAGTACAAAAACAAAACAATTTGCAACGTAAATATTCGTATAAAACAATAATTTGTCGAGCATGGTAATTTGTTGATTAAACCAATTTTTAAATTTTATATTGCTGACCCCCCCCCCCCAACTACACAATAATTGTTTCTTTATTGTTTTTTCTCATTTCACTATTACCATACTAGTAATTTGACACAATGCCACCAAATCTGATACTTTTATGCGCTAGTTTGGGAATTATTTACCCTATAACATTAAAAAGCTATAATTATTTGTTATTATATTGAAAATATTCACTCCAGTAAAACTTTTAGTTCCAAAATCATATTTCTGCGGAATATTGTTGCAGCTGTTAGTTTCTTTGAGCAGCTTTTCACGCTTCCCATCTCACCAATCTTCTTCAGTATTTCACAGCAAGGAATGCAAAATATGACTCCTGGTTCACTTTGGGGCTTTGATCTGGATGACAGTGACACTATTGTCTCCGCTTTGTCTATTTTAGGATAGACGTCCCAAAATAGCTTACGACGATACTTCATTATTTCGTACCAGCTGTGTCATTTACCAATGGTTCATACAAAATGTCTTTTTAATTTAGAGATTCCTGATGCTAAAACCAATACATCAAGTCTAACCACCTCTATAAACACATCCGTTTGAAGAGCCAATTCATAACACTTCCAACAAAAAATTAAAAGCTTTCTATTTGTCAAAATTTTCATGTTTAGCTCCCACATTCTAATTGAATCAAAGTGTATTTTGTGAATGACCGGCTAGTTTAGTTTAGTCGTCACGAATTTTCCAACTTGAAAACTAAAAATAAATTAGAATTTGGCAATTTTATCAAATGACCTAAATTTGTATTGCCTTGAGAAGAAGTTTCTCCACTTTGGATAATAATAATGCTTAAATGAGATTCAAACTTTCATGATTTTCCTTACAAGTTGCTTAATAATTTGGAGTGTTTTTCCTAAACAGCGGACTTGTTTTTGACAAACTTAGGAGCAACCTGGGAAATGGATTATTCTATTCAGCGTTCGATTATTCCAACTTATAATGAAAATTTGATAACATTTTAAAGAACTAATTTTCCAATTTCTGTGTTCAAGATCTACCATCGTTGACTCCCCGCGCACACATTATCATTATTTATATTATATAACTTCTCAATATTATTTTGCATTTGATTACTTCACTTCATGAAACTTTGTTCATCATAATTTCCTGGAACAATGAACAACATTTTTATTTTGAGCTTGCGGTTGTGTGATTAATAATTAAAAGTTTGTGGTAAAAGAAATAAAAGTTTAGTTTTTAATGTGGTTTATTCATTAATCGTGATTCCGATCGACAATATCCTTAATTATAATATGATGATGACATTTGAAAATTATCAAAACTTTTTGTTTCATTTTTTTCTGATTATAATTTCCATATTATTTTATCGATTTTACCTGCTAGTTAAGTATCCATTCTAATGTGAGTGAAATATTAAATTCTGGACTGGGAAAGTATTTAGACTTTTTATAATGTTACACAGGGCAGCAGGTAGACATTTGGTAGCCATTCACTTATTCCGAATCATCTACCAAGAAGCTAATGAAGTTTAGCTTCAGGCCCTCATAATAGGGGACTTACTGTTTAACGTGGTGTCGGAACCACAGATTAGGGTCACCTGCGTTTGGTTTTTGAATACTTTTGCGTTCGTATGGTAATGGAGTGTAAAATATTTTTTGTATGGTTTATTATGTTCTAGTAATTCATTGAGAATGCATGGCTGGTATGTAATTAAAACGCCCACTGCATAAATTAACTAATTTACAGTAGCTGACTAGTAAATGGCTCACGCTTCGATAATTATAAATGATAAGTTAGTAAATTTATTACTTAAATTATTTTTTAATTCCAATTGGTTATGTTGAATTTAATGGTCGTATTGCGGGTTATGATAGTAATCAATATTGTAGTTTTGAAAAATAATTGTTTGTTAAAATTAAAGCGTTTATTTTAACCACAATGTAAATTAATCTTAATTTAGTGGATAAATTCGGCGTCGGAGTTAATGAATTAATTCACAAAGAGCAATCACCGAGTTGCGGTTTTCGTATGCAACGTTCGTTTCGTATAGGGGTTTCTGTTTCTACATAAAACCAAAATAACGCAACGTAATCTCGTACAAGAACAGGCTTTCAAATCAAATTAATCCGGTGGGGTTTAGTGGAGTGACAGATCGTAATGTTCTCTTTCTGCGCTTATCCTGGGGCGGCGCCCTTACACGTGGAATCGCACCCTGGGATCTCGATTACAACATTAGCGTTAGAACCGTGTTTCCTTCACTGTTTCGAATCGTCTTCCCATTCAATCAATTCACTCCTCCATCTTTTTCTATTAAAAGTCTTTATTGTTTATCTAATTATTTTATAATCATTCGTCTCGATCATTGTTAAACTTAATTGACATTCTCGTGTCGGCTATAGTTGAGGTAGTTTATACTGAATGGTGTCTTGTTTCGCCCTTAAACCGCAACCAAACCGCAAGGTTTCGTAAATTTCTATCAAAACCGCAGCCTGTATTGTGTGCTGCGGTTTAGCAGTAAATTCCAAGTTTTTGTATGCACAGTAATTTTAGTTTAAATGATGTTTGCGATCGTCTTCTCTAATTAGTTTTAAAAGCCAAAGAGAATTTTCCAATATCTGGTTAAATTGTGTTTGAATAAGGAAATCGACTTAGGGTAGAAGTTAATACCCTCTTCTTTTTTTCTTATATTTAATTATTTCACTTTTGAGCTCATTTTCGTTTTGAAAAAATCGATGCTTGTGGAACCATATAATCATCATCTTCCCCCAAAAACTATATCGTTATCTTTTGATATTATAACATAGCATTAAACGTCGCGTCGTCTTATATTTAGTACATTTTCTACGATCCACACACCCTGCTATCTCGAATTGTCTGCTGCTTCATTTAATCTTGTATTGGAAGTTTTTCTTTTGTCTACGTTTACGATTTCAGCATTATTTTATAGGAGTAATGCGCTAGCTAAACTGGATAGGGGTTGTTTAGTAAGGTTAAAAATGGCGCTTACAACCGCTCACATAATAAAATGCAATTAAACGTCTTCTCATTTTCTTCGGGAAGTCACACAGTTAATAAACAGGAACTGACAATAATCACCATGCTAATGGATTCGAATACATAATTGCTGCGCGTTTTTTGTTTACTTCCATTAATGCACCCCCTTATCTTTTTGTAATATTTTTTGATTTATTGGATGGTTTTATTACATCGTTATGCTTGGAATTGAAAGTTGATTTTTTCATTAAGCTTATCTCTTTCCCTTAATGATGTGTCATTTTGGATTTTAAAGATGGGTCGATTCGATTACTTTGAATCGTAATTGTGTTTGTTTAATATTTAAAAAAAAATTTGCCTAACGCAGACCCAATCTATCAATATCAAACATCACCTCCTCTTATATACTTTAAAAAATTTGGAACAGTCTCTTGCCCAATTGATAGTGAATGTTAAGCTTAGTTTGCTATTCGATGTTTGAATGACCGTTAGAAGGACATACGTCCGGCAACGGAAGTTTTATGGAAGTCCAAGGTTGTGACAATATCACCTTCCAAGGTACTTCCGCAAATGTTCATTGAGCGTCGTCCATAAGACCACATGTGACATTCAAAGTGTAAGTTTTCAGCTTGGTGCCAGTTGTTATGAATATTAAAATAGATATTAAAAATTACATTTGAATCGTTACAATTATTTGAGAAAATTCGTGCAGCTAACTGAACACGAATACTAACAATGACTCACAAAGAGAGAAAATAGTCTTTGTACATGTAAAACTTATAAAAGTTAGCATGTCATATAATTGAAACTTGGATATCAATTTTAAATAATGATTCAGTAGTTCACAATTTGTCTATAATTTAAAACAATAAACTAAAGTAAGCAAAAGTTAATAAAACTGAAGTTTTTCACTTTGATTACCTTCACCTCATTTATCAGCAATTGTTAATGTAGTACATCTTTTAATAGAGCTTAAACCGCTACGGAATATAATATAAATGAAACAAAACAATAATTGCTGATTATAAATGTCTGCAAAACTAAGAAACAATAAATTCAACCACTAAACGAACCAAAATATCTTTTGTCTGGTCTTAAATCTGCAGTACTACCAATAATTTTTTTTTACTCTTTTCGGTTTGCAGTTCCTGCAGTCCTGCATCCATCCCAGGGGGCGAACATCTGCGGATGATGACCATATTATTTACGTTTACTGTTAATAATATTTTGTTATCACGTTTGTGAAATTGGTTATGTCTCATTATTCCTCTGTTGATGAGAAGGCGTCGTAAATACTACTAAAATTTTTGGATAGAATTTCAAGATTTGTTTTCTACAATTTTTTCAGTCAAACGGGCTGCGTTTGATTGACAGTTTTCCTTTATTAAACCATCCCCTAAATGCTTATCTTTGATCTTTTGATGAGTTGGTGTATTTATGACTGAATTTGACATAGAAGCAATCGCCTGAGGGTTAGGTATATTTTCTTCTTTTATTATGAAATCTCTCATTTTCCAATAAATGTAGAATATTTTAAGATACGGAATAAATCAACATGAATTACAAGAAATTGAATGTTCAATGATGTGTACTATTGAACAAAAAATTGATAACGATAGACAAAGTTTAATTTATAAATGGAAGTCATTGTATAGTTTTATATTCTGGGCGTGTAACGTCAAACTTGCTGGAATAGATTTTGACCGTCGTTTTCTTGCTAAGAAGGGAAGCTTAGTGGGATGAGGAAACGGGGTCGCTTGAGAAGTTCGCTTGGGGTAATTGAGAGAGATTAAGGGATCGGGAGCACCGCATAAACACAACCCTCGCTAGCACGGCGGATTTTCAATTGAGGCTATCGGATAATTAATATTGACTCCTAGTGTCGTTAACGATTAGCGACCCTTATTGAGTTGGTAATTGGAATTTATTTTTGACTGGAAATCATATGCATAAGGGAAGGAGATGCAAGTGTTACAAGTCGAGACACATGAATGTGTTTGAAAGTATGATTTGTAATATGATTTTGTAAAACGGCTGGTTGCACTTAATATTATTTGGGTTCGATAAGGGATATTGTCCGTTCGAACGTTCAATATGCAAATTAAGTCGTCGGGGTTTGCAACGTGAATGCATTAAAGGGCTATTAAGTAAAATGAAGTCATAATATAAACGACTTGTACTAAACGCTTACATAAAACGTACATCATAAAAGCTTTGGCTTTAGAAATCCCCATGTAAATTTTATAAGCATAAGCTAAATATCACCGCGACTTGTATTAAATGTAACCACATTTAATTTTATTAAGGAAACTTGTGTCTCCAAGTTATATTTTAGTGTATTTGAATAATTTAATATTTTGTAGCTCGAGGAGGTTTATAGACGGGTCGTTTCGGTCTCGGGTTAATTTTCATATTCTTTTTTAGTTCAAGTAGCGGCTAACATTTTCAGTTCAGTGCGAAGAGGCGTGAGGAAACCGCTTCTATCTAAAACTTCTTCGTTTAATGAAAATTTTTCGTAGCTTTTCATAAAAGCTAGCAAATACAGAAATGTGGATATTATTTGCAGTTCTTAAGAAAAAATAAATACGCAGGTACATTAATTAGATAATGGAATTAATTTAAAAGGAAGCGCAGCCCCGAGGCGATTTGGTACGTTCCACGTATCTGTAAAAGAAATTATTGTTTTCAAGTAAATCGTATTAGAAAATGTTAAATAAGGTAGGCTGAGTTGAGGAATTTTCATTAGTGAAAGGAAAAAATTGTTATTTTTCTTATTTAAAATGTCTTTGATGTAGTACAAAGATTTGCTGGAAATCAAATACATAAATTGTTTGGTTTTTCATAAAGGTAAAGCAGGGCGCATTAATCACTAAAATGAATTTTCTTATTCCTTATTCGTATTTAAAATGTAATATTCTGTTGATTGTAGCATAAACAAAATATATGAAAGGAAAAGTTTCTTATGAGAAATGTAATTCAGGTAAATTTAAGTCTTTCAATGAATATACTTGTCGACAGTCGCTGTTAGCAGTTTTAAATTATAGCATAAAGTGCTTCATCAAAGCAGAAAATAAATTCACGTAACGCGACTACTAAAAGAAAAAGGGATACGAAAATAAAGAAGAATGGGGGCTTTTATGTAAAAGACCGAAAAGTCGAGCATATTTTTCCGACGCTCGTTCAACGCACAGACTGTGACTGAAACCTTCATTTAGCTGGAGTGTATTATTTTATTTTTGTGTGCTGTCGTCACGTTCTTTCAATCTTTGTGAAAAGCGCGTAAAAATGGAAATGCCGCAACTTTTTCATGTTCTTTGATCATCACCCGGCGTGTAATCAAATTGATCGTAAGTGGAAGTATTTTATAATGAAATTTTACGTTGCATTACCGCTGAAAAATTTTAATTGGGTTCTCGAAATATGACCAAGAGATTTTTGATGCTTTTAATTATTTATTTTGTACCGTGGCGTCGGGTGGGTGGAAGAGATGAATAATTAAATGGAATAAGAAAGTAATAGAGACTAAAGTAAATAGTATGAGCCACTTCTCGCGGAAGCTCAAATAAACTTGCGGCAATGCTAACTCTTCAAATTAAATTTACCCCAAGTCTGGTGGCGCGTATAAGTATAACTTTAAACTCGATCTAAATTAAATTAAGAACGCTACGTCTTCCAGTTGGAAACCGGGTAAAATAATTTTTGCACTTAACGACCCCCTTTGTCTTACTTATATTTAAAGAAGCTGAATGACTTTGTAAGGGTTGTTTGAAGGATCTGAAACGTAATTGCACCTCGAGGGTGTCGTTTCACTCCCTCTTTTGGATGTTCACACCCTAATTGTGTAGTTTATGGAAGGCGCCATGTTATGTCGGGTTCTTGCCCTTAATTTCAGCTCACAAAGTGGGTAAAGTGTGCGCTATCGCTCTTGCGGAGTTGTTAATGTATGTCGGTGTCTGACTCTTGCTTTCCCTAGTTTGCGAGGGCTTTTCAAGCAATTACAGAGAACTCGAGTCGTAAATCTAACTACCGAGATTTTCTTAAATCATACTAAATGTGTATTTATTAAACCTCCATGCCGTATTTTATAACGAAAAACTTTCATCATCCATGACATTTCGATTCGTTAATCCGATAATTTCCAAAAAATACTAAATCCCAAATTATAATTGCGTAACAGATTTTACCGATTTATTTTTTATTACAGATTTCAATTTAATATGCTTTTGCAAACGCGGTTATTACACAATCAACAATTCAAACATCACCGACTAAATTAACGATACGATCAGTTTTACATTCGTGCTACAAAATAATTATGCATTTATATCCCGATAACATCAAATAACATGTGAACACAGAATGGTTAAATTGATTACGGTCTTTGTTGTCGATTGCTGTTTCATGTTACTGCCAAAATTTATTATCTACCAACTAAAATTTCAGTTACAATTTTTTAAAAACCAAACTTAATTTGATTTGCGTTAATTTCAAACTTTCCCTCCCTCTTCACTCTAACGCTGATTTTCAACCTAATACCCTGCAAAATTCTCTTGGGATATGATAAATAATGGGATGCTTTCCTTGTAAAAGTACAGGGAGGGCAGGTTACCAAATGTTCGACGAATTATGCAGCACTCGCTCGCGCTCGTCGAAAACTCGACAGTGATATCGTGGAAGAAAAAAAATTTGAAAATGGAGTCTTCATTACGTTCATGTAATTCTTTAAGCACAAACATCGACGAGAGCAAAACAATGACCGGATACTACAAAAGCTACAAAATTAACAATAGAACACAAGTGTCGGCAGAATAGGGTAGCTCGGTGCATTATTAGTTATGACAAGGGGACAAGTTGTGCTATTAGGCAACATGTTCATGTGGGTTATAACGATTATAAAGCATGAATGGCTGTTTTACCCCAGGGGATGTTTCCTCGTTGTATTTGCCTTATGCTACCGACCGAGATACTACATTAAGGAAAATGTCGCCTAACAATCTCTTACATCTAAATTGTAACATTAATTTCGATTTAATTTTTCGAGCCACGTCTTGGATAGTATCGATTTAGAAATAACGAGGGAACAATTTGTAAAATAGTTAATGGTTTATCGATAAAGTAATCTATTAAGTGCATGCGGTAATATATTAGGATCCCTCAACGAAACGTCACATAAAAATGTAGGTGAATCCCCCTCTAAAGAGAAGGAATGCTGAGGATCTAAATCTGTTCGGTTCCACGCTACTGAAGAATTAAAATGGCACCTTTTTATCTTTGTTAGTTGTGTAATATTTTTTCATTCCCCTTGTCTGTGTTTAATCCATTTAGTGTCCCTATCTACTTGCTGCCTGCCGGTTGCTCTTAATGCATCGCTTTATTTTCATTTGACAACCCCATTTTAACGATTGTAAATATCTCGTAAAGAAAAATCAAAATTTTTAATTTTTCCTCTCGATCCATTATGCTAATTGAAATAAATATTTCATTTGGCAAATCGCTTTTTTATCGGAACAAGTTTTTTTTCTATTTTCTCGATGTAATCAATCCGGATTCATGAAAAATGTTCCGTCTTATTTGATTTTTATTGCTAGTCTACTTGGAGACTGATAAGCCTTAATCTATCGTTAAATCGTATTCCTAGTCAGTTCCAACCGTTTTCTATCATGTTATATCCGACGTTCTATTGTACTTAAACGCCTTTTGAATTCAGGGAGCGGTCTCCATTTGCATTTTATTTTGCCGTGTTTACTTTTACCCTTCCCTACAACAAAATAATTTGTACGTCAAGAAAATTGACATAAGGGATAAATGAATAGTATATTGTTTGACAAGGGATGAAACCAGATGATTTCAGACGAGGGGGATTGCCTTCCCGAGCGAAAGCGAGGGCTGGCATCACCCCGAGTCTGAAATCGTGTTTCATCCCGTGCCCAAACATACTATTTTTCATATTACCTGTAATGAATTTGAGAGTTTTCATAAAATATAAGAATTGTCAGCTGTCACATTAATTGTTTACAATTAATAAATTCAATTCTGACAGGTTTAAAATGAAATCAAAAACTGAGTAAGCGGGCAGAAACTTGACGCTTTCTTTCCTAAGGCAGAAACCAATTTAGTTTCTGACCAACAGTCGCGTTGATCTGCAATTGTCGTGTTTCGACTGTCTCAACATGCAATGAAACTCGTAGTTTCATGACAGGTAATATGAAAAATATATGTAGGTGCAATATCGCAAAGGAAATGAAATTGAAAACCAACAAGGAAGGGTGGAAACTTGGAGCTGTCAAAAGATTTATCGTGGCGTTATTTTCATGGAATGGCTTACAGGATGACACTACATACATTATTTATCTACCTGTTCTCCAACTTCTATCATTATTTCACCATTGTTATTTCAGAGCGCACTTTCGTGTTCACAAAATTACTTTTGGCATTGTGCTTTAAAAACTTATCTTGGCACGATTTCAATAGGGAAAATGTTTTCTTCTTTCCACTTATTTAGTACTTATTTGTCAGTCGTTTGGCAAATTCCTTTCTTTTTCATTTTTTGAAAATGCAATTTGCACTTGAGATCAACTTATCTTTTCTAATCCACTTTACAGTTTATTGCAAGAGTTCTTCCAGTGGCTCCATCAGCATGTAGGTCACATTCTCATGAAGCTGCAATAAATAGGTATAAAATCGTAAACTGTCGCATTAAACGTGTATCGTTCGTGTTTCCAGAGTTTTATCGCATCCAAACCCAGCATGTGTTTTATACCCTCATGATGCAGTAAAGTATAATACACTTCCACCCTCCAGGCTTTATGTTGGTTATCTTTATCTATTAAATATTCTCTTCGTGATGAAGTACATACAATGAGCTTCATGTTTTACAACGACCTCTATTCGTATTTTTTTATTCTAATGTCATGTCACGTCTTAATATTTTCACACATTAAACTTGGATGTTGGAAGATCGGCATAAAATTTTAGTACCGACTATTAACAAGCGTATAAAATGGCGTTTCCAGGATGAATTCAATAAAATAACTCCTACCATTTCTAAACCGCAAGAATTGTAGTAATAAAACCAAGCAACTTAAATGCATTTATATAAATTCCTTGCATATAACATCGGTTTATACCGCATGAAATTTATATTGTTCAGAGTTTACTCTGTCACTCTATTGTTCCAGACCACTGCTTCATTCAAATATTAGTGTTATACAATAGGACAAATACATTTCGAGTGAGAATTATTTTGCTATTGTAATAACATATCGTATACAATCGATTAGTTCAATATTTACTACAATTTATCTCTTAATTAATACGCCACGTCGTTGATCTAAACACACCGCCAAAAGCTATTTTCTATACAGATTGATTTACTGTTAGAAATGTAAATAAGCCCATTTAGTCAGGTCAATTTTTGTTTGAATTTCTTTTACAGAATATTTCCAAAACTTCCATAAGGTTTGCTATCGGATACTACATAAAC
This sequence comes from Rhagonycha lutea, assembly GCA_958510855.1. Taxonomy (NCBI): domain Eukaryota; kingdom Metazoa; phylum Arthropoda; class Insecta; order Coleoptera; family Cantharidae; genus Rhagonycha; species Rhagonycha lutea. The sequence continues at coordinate 11,433,244 of OY294037.1, forward strand.
ATAACCAACGATTTAGTTACCACGACAGCTAGACTAAATAGTATTTTTTTTGAAAATATAATACAGTTAACTAAATGTGAGTTAATTCACACAGCATTAACAGAGATGAGTCATACTCCAGCTATTGTGATTATCACACCAAGCTTAAAAATTAGTCTTTTACTGGGCGAATTACAACAACTTCGCCTTAAGGGGCCCACAAACGACAAACATGGTATTCAACATCGACTACAACATGCCATGTTGAAGTCCATGTTGTACGTCTGTGGGCATGTTGGTGGTTTACTTTTCATGTTTTATACCATGGTCACCAACATGCTTTTTAACTTCCCATGTGAAAAGCGCTCGAAGCCCTCGAAGACCCCAAGCTGTGAACAGGTATTTTGCTAGTTGTACTATGGATTTTGCAAGATCAAAAAATTTTGATATTTTGTGCAACATATGTGGGCGGAACTTTGTGCCGACAAAGAAAAAACACATTCACGCCTGTTACCGTTTGTAAATTTCTTGTTTGCAGAAAGTAAAAAATTAACGAAAATATCATAAATTTGTTCCTTCGACAGTTTTGGTTTTATAAAATATTCATTTGGGTCACCGTAACATAAAACTTTATCTTTAGCTACCTAAACTTACGAGATATCGGTGGAAGGAGTAATCCAAATAAAGCATTTCATTTTCAATTTCTGTGTATCTATATTATAATAAAAAGATTTAAATAAAAAAATTGTATTCAGTTTAAGCTAATTTTGATTGTTGGATTTTGATTAATTTTGAATGTTGGATTTTGATATTGGTTCACTAGTTTCACTACTGAAAACCAATAGTTTTTCAATTATTATTAAAATTTCCTTGTTGCATCACAAAATTCAAAACCAGCCACCCCTAGTTTTCAAATTTTCCAATATAAAACAAATGATACAATCCTCGAAAGTGATTTTTTATAATTTGGTTGCAAACATCTCTCTTCGTCTGTGGCAAAAGCCATTAGCACGCTTCACAACATGTTGAATACCATGTCTCTCGTTTGTAGGCCCATACCCAAAAAAATAGACCTTCGTCGATTACTTGCTGGACGATTGGAGACAAAATTAATAAATTACGAATTGCAGAAGGCCGCACTAGAATGCCTAGACGTTTTTTACGTACGTTTTTGTACGGCATGAAGGCCACAGTGAAACAATTTTTAGTTTTTGATTGATATACTTGGAACAGTTGGGCAACACGATGATCTTGAGTTTGTTGTGGTATTTCTCGCTGAATGCAATTTGCTTGAGATGGAGCATTTTCCCCATTGCACTAGATCTAAATTTTTGTAGTCCTATTGTTCTTAATCGTCTACGCCAATCGACGGTGAAGTCTTGAAATGGAACTGGCTTTCATTTTACCTAATTTGATTTGCTTTTGAATTAATTGAATATCTTGAAATATTGTGTTTCCAATGAATCTCGTAATTATTATAATGCCTTATTCCTTTTAAGTTGACAAAAATTAGCCATTGCACAAATGCCTTACAAATTACATTACGTTAATAATAATTATTATGTGGTAATTAAAATAAAGTAAATTGCTTTAGTGAGTAAACTCTCTATTTATCTCATTATTTATATAATAATTACAATTGGAAACAGCAAAATGTTATTTGATTGCTGATGAAGTTATATAATGATTGTCTGTCTCTATTGCTTCTACTATTACAATTTACCAGAGACTTTTATAAGCTGAATATGGTTTTCAACTTATTTCTTGTACAATTAATTATTGTATTGCAACTAAAGCAATTTAATAGCCCCATCTGTTGATAATATATCAAACTATTCTACGTATTTCTAAAACTCCCGCAAAGTTTGCGTATTTACCATTTTTAAATTAGACCTTGCACTAAGACTTGTGGACCATAATCTTCGCGTTCATTGATTTTTTTCTCTCAATTTTATTAGCGTCCTAATCCGCTAAGTTAGAACCACATAGCTAGAGTTAAGTATTTCAGCCCAAATGAATATCCAAATTCAGAACTTACATTTCCCATCTTATCGAGTTATAGTTACCAAATTAATTATGAAACTGAGATTTTAGAGTTAAAAACTTATAGCTATTAAATTAATTAAAGTAAATGAAAGGATATAAATAACCGCAGCAGTTTTTCTGCGGCAGAAATTCTGGGTTTTAATTTCTTAGTTTAAGATGAGAATATTCCATATTTACCCCTCTCGCGAAAAAAGCACTCGAAGATGCGGTATCCGGTGAGTTTGAAGTTTCTCATATTCGAAACAGGACTTTACATGATTGATATTGTCCAACGAGGTTGAAGACCGAGCAACCAAAGCTGGCTAGTCTGTTCGTATAGCTAAGAGATCGTAGTCATAGAAGACTGCCAGTCCGCTCGATAAATAACAGTTAAAATTTAATAAGTGTTTAACCACAAAAAGGATTATTAGTTCTATAGGTCAGAATTTTTCTATGACAGTTTAAACTTTTATATTGTGATGAATGACCGAAATATTCCAGATGTAATAAAATCGTTAAAATTTATTGAAAAATAATTAAAAATAGTATGTTTGAGCACAAAATTATACTGTAGTAGAAGGTGGCGACAGAAAACTACTTACTTCAAGTTTTATCGATCGTAGTTGCTACTTTATTGATATGTTGGTAAACTTGATTAGTTTTCCTGGTATATAAGGCCATTTCGTTGTTAGAATTTATAACTCGAACCACTTCTAGTTGTTAGTTCAACGGGATCGACATCACCTTGTTACTTATTAAGAAAAACGATTGGATGGTTTGGATGATGCTAAACGTGTCCTGATTCTAAATGGTTTCATTCCCGACATGGACAAATTCTCTCGGGGAAATAAAAGCTTCATCGAGTCGTGACGTTGCGAAGAAATTGCCCGGAACATACGGAGAGATCGTAAAACTTCGAAGCTTCTATGACCTATTTGATCGCGACGGCCGTCTCATTTACTGGATTATTAACACTGCATTCTCCACTTCTATTCCTTTTGTTTTAATGACATTTACTGTCTGGAATTTCTAACATTCGGAAACTAAAATTTATTTGTGCATTTTACAACTGTACATCGTTAATTTATCTCCCAAGAGTTACCACTACTTTTATTTAATGCTACAGGGTGTTGCAAAATATGCAGACGTCCAGCTCGACCTGATCATCATGGTCCAACTGTGCATAGACCGTAATAGTGCATTTTTCGAGAAATAATCCTGGGCTTGAAAATTAAATTAATTATCGTGATGTAAATTATAAGATTGATTGCCCGTTCAATTTAATTTATTTATGGTTATTGTTCTAGCTATACGATTATTATTATTTAAATTTGCTTCCACTTCCCACCCTGTATTTATTTACACTTTTTATGGTTACTCCTTCATTAATCAAGTTAATCATTTTATTTATTATGTTGGTTTTATTAAAGCAATAAAATGTTGAATCGTAACTCGTATTATTTTCAACTTTACTTTTAATGACTAAAATAAACGTGGAAAATTATTGCTTATCGTTTGACGGTAAAATACAATTAATGAATTGAAAGCCGACAGCTAATTTTGGATTTATTAATTTAAATTGTACTAACAAATATTTTTGTTTTCTTGCAGAGAAGTTCTATATCTCCTGCCGAACGAGAGAAATATAGACCGAGAACATCTCCAGAACCAGAACACAAGAAAATAAAAAAGGAAGATAAAGATTTGGGTCACGTAAGTATTAAAGTGCGTATTATTTTTTATTCCAATTTGATGTTAGCTGCTGCTTTATAAAACCTAACTGAATTCAATTAACAATATTCCGAAAGTGAAAAACTTTGGATTACGTTTGCTTTGCACACCACCTAGTAGGATTTGGCAACGATTTAAAATAAATTGGAATTATATCGTGTACCTAATGAAGCGTTTATCAGACTAATTTCTAATTATAATGAGATTAAGCTTTCAATGCGGCAGAAATACTCGCAAGTTCATTTTCTCCAGTAATTGCTGATTAACCAACTGTTGAGTAGATTCTGCATACTTTTAATTCCTTGCTCAGCAATTTCCACTAGAACATTTTTTATAGTTTATTAATTATCAGCCTTCGTGTAATTTCAATATAATCGAAGTTATTTATAAAAGAAAATTGATGATTACAACGTTAATTTTAATATTCCATATTTCTAAGTTATTAATGTGATTAGTTTTTAACAATATAATTACGAGGTCTTGCATTTCTATTCAGAGAGAGTGACGTTCAGATAACAATAATTCGTATAGTACAGTAGCGTAGCTATCATATAGCGCCACTTAACCGTAGAGGTGACACGCATGAATAGATTAACGAGATTTCACTGGTTTTTCTTTTAATTTCTTCAAATTTGTTCAGCAGTTTGTTGATTATTTCTTTGTATAATTATTATACAAATAAAATTTGTATCACACTACCCCCATCATCATTCAAGGGTACATAATGCATCAATATGATATACAGTTTGTTATAAAAAATTTTCACCATAAAATCGCAGTAATATCATTGCCTCATTTTACAATTATTATTAACGGCAGGTACCCACATACATAAGTTTTATTATTTAACAAATTAGAACGTCGCGCCGTGTGGTCTGAAGTTTATCGCAAAAATTGTACTGTAAAATAGCAGAAAGATTAAAAATTTAAATATTTAATGGAGGAAATTGTCATATCCATTTTCTCGCGGGTAATGGCCGGCGTTACATAAACGAAACGTGGTTTATAAATTGACTTCTGGTTTATTTGTCGGCAGTAAAAAGCAAATTACTTTAAGCAGGTTTCTTTTACCGTGCCATAATAAAGTGAGAAATTAAAAATCAAAATAATATTTACGATGGAATAAAAAAAAAGAGCACTGCCGTCAAGAATGACGACGACCTTTAGCAAATCTATTTTACATCGTGCTTTTACAGTCCAGTTGATTAGCAATTAAAGTTCAATCATTATGTTTTTGCTTTGTTGTTCATATAACCAATAATAGGATCAATTTTCTACACCATTAAATTAATACAGGCTTACTTGAAAGCAATTTAATTTATGGGAAATAAATATTAATTAATATAAAGGAAAAAACCGTTGCTGGTGTTATTGATGTAAATAAGTAATCATAAAATTGTGCTTTTTCCAAAAATTTAATTGTATTACTTTCATATTACATTAACTCCGTTGAAACTTGAAAAGAATTGCCGTTTCCATGCTTTTACGACAATTGTGCTTTTTCATAGCCAAACTATAAACCTAGAGAGTAGTCATAAAATGTTTGTAGTAAATAGCAACAGTGCTTTGCTTGTAATATAAAACTTCCTCCAAAATGTGACTGCTAGTACTTACTTTCATGAACATCTCGAGAAATGCAGTTTAAATTGCAAATTTTCTATGACCCAAATTTATATGTGTGAGGAAAACATGCTATATCGTATTCGAATGTGAAGCTTTTATGTTTATTTTCGTTCTAAACGTTTTTCGTTTTATTGTTTATTTTGATAAAATTGTAATCTCCCTAATGTTCCTTGCAGATTGTTACATTTCAATTTTTATACTCAAAGATAATTTAATATTTTTGCAAATTGAATTTTTAATCTAGAAATAAAACGAATGGATTATAAACCCACCAGGCTTTATTATTAGTTACACCTCAATTTTCATTTACACAATTTTCACACAGTAATTTAATATACTAACCATCTCGTCTGTGAAAATTTCATTTTAGTTATCATAATATGTGATGCTATTTTTTTATCTCGGTAAGTGGATGCTGTATTTTCTATTGAAAATGAAAAAATGCGCTTCTATTGAAGGAACCAATCTCAATGTTCCATTATTTTGTTTTAACCCTTCTGGTGCTTTTAATGCTTCTACTTAAGCATTTATCAGGAACCCACTCCATTTCCACTGCAGCTAAGCTGGCCACAAGTTCGTAAAGGTACGGTTTCAACTTTCGATTATGGGCCATTTTCCATTTGACAATTTTGCTTAGCATTCGCCCCCCAAAATCTTTTGCATTACACTAATGTACAGTGGCCTTGATTTCGATTTCGGTGCAAGATTAATTACAGTATCGCAAAAGCAAAAAAAAAGGCGTCAAATTGGCAAAATTAAGTTTCTAACCAACCCTGGAATTTAAGGGATCGTTTCTAACATAAAGGTCGTCTGCAATTTCTTACCAATTTTTGACCATTTCTTCTCCTTCTTTGTCATTAGCTGCCTTTAGACACACGCGATTCCTTACGCGATTGGAGCGGACGCGACTAGTCGTGCGGGTTTGGAGCGTGTGTCTAAAGGCAAAGTTTTGAAACTCTCCAATTCACAAAGGGCTGCCGACACGCCTGGTGTGTGTGTTTAAATAGGACGACGTTCTTGGAACGGGGCGTTCCCGGCACGTCGGTTTTCGCGTCGTTCTTGGAACGTCATGAATCGCGTCAGGAATCGCGTGTGTGTAAAGGCAGCTATTAGGTGCCTTTACACACACGTTCCCGGCCCGCGTGATTCATGACGTTCCAAGAACGACGCGAAAACCGACGTGCCGGGAACGCCCCGTTCCAAGAACGTCGTGCTATTTAAACACACACACCAGGCGTGTCGGTAGCCCTTTGTGAATTGGAGCGTTTCAAAACTTTGCCTTTAGACACACGCTCCAAACCCACACGACTAGTCGCGTCCGCTCCAATCGCGTCAGGAATCGCGTGTGTGTAAAGGCACCTATTGTTTGTTTTCTCTTCCGCGAGCAACATAACTCGGCCTACGGCCTTCGCACTTCTCGACCCTGATCATTTGTAATTTCATCCTCAATTATCAGCCAGTATATAAATCTTGTGAATTGAGAGGCCGAAGGCCGAGCTATTTTAATTGATATAAAAAATACGAGACCGGCGGCGGCCGAACTAGGTTTTGTACTGATGATGTAGGGCGGCCTCAGCCCTTTTTGTAAATTCCAAGAATGGGAGTTTTCTGTGGACGTTACATTGGGCTAACTCCGCTGGTTACACTTATTGTTAATCACATTTGATGACCCTCCCCCACCCTTGGCGTGGACGACCATACATAATTACACATTTTTTATGTTAAATGTGCAAATCTGACATGATGATCATTAGCATAACAAAAAATGTCCAACCTTTTGATATATCTAACCTCCTTTTATAATATTATTGTATTTATTTATTAAAAACTAATTTGTTTGATTAGGTAGCGAGAATCTCGTTAATCCATTCATATGCGTCCTCAATTTTATAATTAAATAACTTTCGAAGTAATTGTTAGACTCACTCTTCCCTTGACGACGGTGACTTTTTACTCTATTTCTGTGCAAGAATTAATAATAGAACTTGGAAATCGAAGCATATTTAAACAGCCAAAACCAACTATCCAAAAAAATACCACTTACGTAGAAGCTAAGAAAAAACAAACAAAAATCGAAAATAATAATAAACCGAATAAATTGCCATTATTTTCCAAGAAATTTGTTTCCGAAAAAGCGGATTATTGACTATGAAACTATGATTATATGGACAGGTAGAATCGTCGTCAGTATTACAATAATAAACGGCGAGCATGCTCCTCCAGCGTGTGATTTTGGACACTCTCATTGGTAGTTGGTCGTATTAACCTAAAATCACCTCCTCTAGGATCGAGTTGCACACCAATCGAGTTTCCAACCTTGCCGAACTGCCCGTCCGTGGATGGGCCTTCCAGTTAGGCACTTGTTCAAGGAAAATGTAGCTTTCCTCCGACAAATGATCGGCCCCTCTCCCTTTGAGCTCATAAACAAATTGTCCTTATGGCTGTCTTGTTTAAAAATGTTCATTTTACTGCACAAAACACAGATTCATGACAGTTAAAGTTGAAAATTATATATTTTTTACATTTCACTATTGGCCCCCTCAAAATTAACGTTCCTACGCGCTTGGTTCAGAACTTACATTTTTTTAATGTCACTGTATTTTTATAAACCGTTTTTGTATTTTACATTTCCGTCAATAATGACCCTACATTTTTGTTCAATCTCAGAATCTTTTAGTTGTCTTTAATCCACGATTGTTCCTCTGACCTGCAAAGAAACCTCAAAGAAGAAGATGAAGATGCGGATGGTTTTAGTCAAATTGTCTTTATCAGGGAGCCGACTTGTTTTTTCTTTCCAAATCCGTACCTCTTCATGACCAGATGTACCCGAAATTTATGTTATTACTGTGAGAGATCAATCTTTTTTGAATTGGTAGAACAAGGACTGAATTTAGGCGGTGAGGAATGTCACCATTTTCGATCATTTGAAAAATCCTTCATTTGAATTTCCAACGAGACACGTAACACCTAAACATGTTCGGGTCACCAATTTTATGGTATAAATACGTTTCTTATTACCAAGAGCCCATTTTCTGGGACCACAATGAAGTTTAAAAATTTAGGTTGTTTTGAAAGAATTTCAAATTCTTATTTATTTCACCAATACATTGCTATTAATTTTATTGATTGCATGAAGACATTTTACATTAAAATTTGTTCTTTCTCTTGCTTAACACCAACATTTTTAATCTTCTAAGATTACAAATTTTTTTTTATATAGTTTATTTATTGCTCAATAGTACACGGAAGTAGCAGAAAATAAAATTGGATACATTAAAATTTAGGATTATACATTTTGTGTATAATATCATAACTCCAAACACGAATCACCTTCTAAATTTTAATAGAACCGGTTTAAATTAGCAAAACATCAGCATTTGCGTATCATAATAATTCATTTAGCTATTTGTATAACTCCAAATTACATAAGTTTTGTTATCATTTCACTTTACATTGATTTGTTACAACTTTCAATAACAAATTAGGTTTCGATTTTTAACTGATGAAAGATTATTAGTTGCGTGTTGTGTTCTTTACATTACGGTCTTTGTATTTTTATTTATAAATGCAATTATGAAATTTTACTGTGGTATGGAATTGTTCTGTTTTGAATGCCTCCCGGGCGTTAAATTATGCCGAGTGAGTTAAATAAATTTTACTAATTGAATTCAGTTAGTTTGTTGCTTTTTATTCCATTAATCGTGTTATTTCCTTTTATTAAATTTAATTTAAATTTGGAAAAGTATTAAAAGCCAGCGAAATTTAACAAAGTTTTTTCAACAAAAATTTTTGAAATTGGAAACAAAAGTTGCTTCTCGCATATCAAATACCTTTCCTGGCTGGACCTAATTGTTAATTTTATGTTGCAGCATAGCGACGGCGAAAAGAGTGATCAAGACTTGGTCGTGGACGACGCTTCAGAAGATCCGGTTTCACCTCCGAACGGAACCGCATCACCTAGAGAAAATGGAATAGATAAATTGAACGTGAAAAAGGAACATCTTGGACCACACAGTCCAAGATCGGGTACTTCAAGCAACGCTTCAACACCTTCCACTAAAAAATTAGATGGAGATAAACCTACAACGCCAATTTCTAAGCCAGTTACTCCAACGTCGGGCGGACCTTCCGGATCGTCGTCAAATAATGGTGGTCTAAAACCGGTAGTTAAGCCTCCATCTTTGGGGCAATATCCTCCGTACCTTGCCGGTATGGCAAACGGTGCGGCGCACGATTTGCAAGCTGCTGCAGCAGCTGGCGCGTACGGCCCCTTACACAATAATTTACCACAAGCTTTAAATAATTATCCAAGACCTCCCTTACAAGTTGGTTACGATCATCATTCGCAAATGAGAGCTCCTGTAGTGCCTGGCCTTGCAGGTATTCCTGGAGGAAAACCGTAAGTTGCATTTTTTTTTTACGGTTTCAGATTGTCATGGTGTATCTTTACAGGGCTTATTCCTTTCATGTGAGCGCAGAAGGGCAAATGCAGCCGGTTCCCTTTCCGCCGGATGCCCTTATAGGGCCTGGGATTCCCCGACACGCACGCCAAATTAATACGTTAAGTCATGGAGAAGTGGTTTGCGCCGTAACAATTTCTAATCCAACCAAATACGTGTACACTGGAGGTAAAGGATGTGTTAAAGTGTGGGATATTAGTCAGCCTGGTTCAAAAAGTCCCGTATCACAGTTGGATTGCTTGGTATTAAAAACTTCCTGTTTTTGTATGTCGACAAAAATTACAGTGCTTGTTTTTTTTTAGCAAAGGGACAACTACATTCGATCTGTTAAGTTGCTTCCAGATGGAAGAACTTTAATTGTTGGAGGTGAGGCAAGCAACTTATCTATTTGGGATCTGGCGAGTCCTACGCCCAGGATAAAAGCGGAACTTACTTCGAGTGCTCCTGCTTGTTATGCGCTAGCTATTAGTCCGGATTCAAAAGTTTGCTTTAGTTGTTGTTCTGATGGTAATATAGCAGTTTGGGACTTGCACAATCAGACACTCGTGCGGCAGTTCCAAGGCCATACGGATGGTGCATCTTGTATAGACATTTCGGCTGATGGAACAAAATTATGGACAGGTGGTTTGGATAATACAGTTAGGAGTTGGGATTTGAGAGAGGGCAGACAGTTGCAGCAACACGACTTTAGTTCGCAAATATTTTCGTTGGGTTACTGTCCCACAGGGGAGTGGCTTGCGGTTGGTATGGAAAATTCGAATGTGGAAGTTCTCCATGCATCGAAACCGGACAAATACCAGTTACATTTACATGAAAGTTGTGTGTTGAGTTTACGGTTTGCCGCTTGTGGAAAATGGTTTGTTTCAACAGGAAAGGATAATTTATTAAACGCCTGGAGGACGCCGTACGGTGCAAGCATATTCCAAGTAAGAATTCTAATGATTTGATTGTACATTGATTTAATAAAATTTTATTTTGCAGTCGAAAGAATCTTCAAGTGTGCTGAGTTGTGACATTTCTGCAGACGATAAGTACATAGTGACAGGTTCGGGGGATAAAAAAGCTACCGTGTACGAAGTAATTTATTAATTAATTGTAAGAAAGTTTAAAAAAGCAGTTTCTGTTATTTTTGAAAAAACATGACGTAAAAAGACATTTGTGTTTTATTGTTATTGACGAGTTAATGTTTGCTTTTTATTGGGTAACCCAAAAAATATGGATTTTTGAAGAAAAAGAAGAAGAATATTATTTAGTTGAAAGTTGATTATTTTTTGGGTTATCCACACTTGCAATACTCCCTAAAGGCCATGTAAATAAACTTTTGTCTCAGTAAATTTAGAAAAATGTGATAATATTGAATAAAATTGAAATGGCAGACTTAAATGAGCCTGTTAAGATTATAAGAAATTTATACTTTTTCAGTGATCTCCATGACATAAATTGCTTTGTAGAAATATTTGTAATTATCGATGGTACGTGATGATGTTTGTTTTATTTTTTGTATTATAATTGAGAGAATTGAATTTTTGTTATACATATTAGGTAATATGTACCTATGTAGATATTTGGATACATAATCACGATTTAGTATTTTTTTTAATTTCTTCAAGATTCTGTAATATTTTATATGTCTCGATGCATCGTTACTGTAATTTTTCAAATTTGGTATATCTCAGTGTTGCCTATACTATTTTAATGAGAGAATATGCATTTTCAAGTGCTAGTACCTTTGTAAAAATATGTGTTCTATTATTAAATGATATAGCTATAGTAGAAGTTTACAGTTTTATGTTAATTATGTGTAAATATATTAAACTTTTATATTATTGTTTTGATATCATTGTTTTTTTTTGGGTGAGAGGAATTTTCTTTCACTCCTGCATAGACAAATAAACCTATGCCTATTCAATACCCGCATTTTTATTTATTGTGTACATATTAACTGATGCTAAAGTTTTATCTTCTAATTGAACAATTTTTTTATTTACTTTAACCAGGTGTAAACTTTTCAAGGTCCCTCCTATTTCGAATTTTGAATCCAAAATAGTCGAAATCGTTCATGCCTGTTTGTACATTTTTTATTTTCATTTGTTACAAACAAACGCAAATGATCTAGACCAGTGGTTTCCAAACTTTATGTTAAAAAAAAAACTTGGAACTTCCCTCTTCATTTCATAAAATAATACACACATTTGTAAACTGTAAAATTCCATTAATACACTTAAAATAAAATCTTTTTTTCAATAAAATTTTGCGCATCAGTCCGCATCTCTCTGGGGAAGCGCTTCTTTCAGTTTTGACATAGCAGCCCTAGCAAATATAAAATTTTTCACTATTTCTGTAGTGTTTAATAATAAATTTATGGTTTCAATATTTGAAAAACAAAATTTTTACCTTTTACTCCCACGAAAAATACTCCCTTTTCCTTTAGATTTTTTTCTTTATTTTTGCGGTAATCACAGATTTAACATTAATAAATTGACATAGTTTCAAAATTTTTTAGATAAAATGTTGCAATTTAATCCCATCTAAAACTACCTCCTTTTTGTTTAGAATTTGTTCACTATTTTTGCAGTATTCACAGATTTAACATTAATAAATTAACATAGTTTCTAAACCTTTAACATAGTGTTAACCCCATCAAAAACTACCCCCTTTTCGTTTAGAACTTTTTACTATTTTTGTAGGATTCACAAAAACACATAATTTAATTTAATAATATTTACATAGTATCAAAAGTTTTAAACAAAATATTTACTATTTTATCTCCTTGAGGAAACGCAATGGTTTTCAAACTTTATGTTATTCGCCCCTCTTGAAAAAATGTATTCTTTGCGCCTTTGGGTACAAATGAAAATAATAATTGCACAATTAAATTAATCACAAACGACTCTTGAGACTATTTTAAATCCGAAATTTCAAATAAGAATATCTCCAGACCCCCCCTCCCCAGTTAATTTTAAAAATACTATCTCGAAAATTTATTGGCTGCAAATTAAAAATAATTCAATTTTGAAGCCCCTCTCTAAATATTTTGAGTAGTTTTAGGGAAGCGCAAAAATTTAATATTATAACACAGAATAATTTTTAATTTTGAAGTTGACACTGGAAATTTTCATATTAAGAATATGTCCCAGAGTTAGTATTAATTAATGAACACTTTGATGGTTTGTTAATGTTTTTCGAATTATTTCCTAGATCTTGATTTTACCAACTTTGGGTAGTTACAGACAAGGGCGGATCCAGGATTTTTTTCTGGGGGGGGCGGACGGGCAAAAAAGTCAACAATAACTGTTATCATATCACACAAAAATATACATAAAAATACACCGTCTGGGGGGGGGCACGTGCCCCCCCCTGGATCCGCTACTGGTTACAGAATCCATTTTTTAATGAACAAGATGATGAATTTTGATTGATAGTTGATAAAAAAATAAAATTGATGGATTTGATTGAGGATTAGAACCGCGGTTTCCCGCTTTCTAGTGTTTCTAGTCTACCCTTGTTTGATTTACGCCAGACTACTGGTCATATATACTCAGCTATACTCTATAAGCAATCAAGTCATTTTAATTTTTCTATTAAGGGTAAAGCGATTAATAAATTAAACCGTGTAACAAAAAATGGGTAAAGTTCGAAGGGCAGTTTACATCTGAGATTAGTGGCAATCTTTTTGCTCGGAGGGCAGTTTACAGTTTATGATCAAATTTGGAGGGCAGTTTACATAATCCCAAATCCTTAGGTCCTGCAGGTGAAATTCATTAGAAATCCTAATTTTGGTTGGATTATAACTACATACACTAATGTAGTGAAGAAGGTGACGTTCTTTTCGAAATCATTACTTATTCTCCCTTTGTCACTCTTCTCCTCACCGACTAGAGAAGGACCTCAGCCTTCTCACTTTTGTACCCTGATCTTTTGTAATTTTCTTACAATCAAAGCAATCCTGACTTCTTATAAATATATCAGTCAGTAAAAATTCTTTGCTGACTAATGCTACAAAAATTGTACTGCTTCAAATGATTTTTTGCTTAATATCTACAATTAAATTTTCTTCTAAAAGACCCTCGTACGAATACTAGTACTAAAACTATCAAGGGCGGATCCAGGGGGGGCACGTCCCCCCCCCCCCGACGATATATTTTTATGTGATATAATAACAGTTATTGTTGACTTTTTTGCCCGTCCGCCCCTTGTGCTCCTCCCAGAAAAAAATCCTGAGGGGGTTGAAAGTCTAATTACTTTGTTTTTTGATTAAATGAATCCCCGCGTCTCCAATCTAAGAAGAATTTTATCATTTTTAACAGTAAAACTTCCACTTTTTCATATTCTCAAATGTTTAACCCTGACCGAACCAACATGGGCCTTACCCGACCATAGAAAATGAAAAAGAATCTACTTAAAAAAATTTGATAAACTTAAATGTAATAGTGCAGGTTATTTACACTAAAGGCACACTAATGTTTAAATAATTATTTCAATATTTGAAGCGTGGGCTCTAACAACGATCTATGTTACATTTTACAAACTTTCCACAAACAGCAAAAAACGTCGTAATTCATAGATCATTCTTACCTGTTAAGCAAATTTGAAATAACTCCTATGTTGCTTCTAAGTAAAATATGACATCATTATAGATACGTATGCATTGCTAGTGGCTTACAGATTATTATTCCATATGTAACTCAATATTGCCAAAAATGTAACATAGATCGTTGTTGGAGGGCACGCTTCATTTATATAATATTAGTATAATTTATTACTAATGCCTAATTTGAACAAGGTTGGACTACAGCAGTAATCCAAATTTTTCTGGTAGCCAATGTGGTAGAATACACATTCCAGTTGGAAAAGGATGTTAGGGTAATCTGGGAGATGGTTTACCATTTAATCGTAGATTTTCGCCTTGACAGTATCTCGTTGCCATATTATCAGTCAAAGTGCACAACATTTTCGGTATTCCACTTCGCCTATATCTACTTTTTCATTTCTTACCGCTATAATATTAATTTGATATCCAATAACATCCTCCGTAGCTACTTCCACGCAATAAATGAAATTTTCTGGTTAATCATGAAATATTTGTATTAGCGACCATGAACGCTAAAATACCCGGTTCGACTCCGGGTGAAGTAAGAACTTTATTCTGGTCGTCTTTGTGGCAATTTCAGGGGTGTTCTTGATTTATAATTTATTTTATATTAATTTGTAACTCCTTTAATTCAAGAATCATACATTTAGAGAACATTGACGAAATGTCTTTTATCTGTTGTGCGCATTCTATATTCTATTACCATCCAAAAGTCTCTAAAATTGAATTACCCTTTCAAAAAAATTTTTTCTTAGTACGTACGCAAGATAAGTTTTTAACAATGTTTTAAATCGGGTTTTACGATATTAATTTATTCGAAATTGAAGTCAAATATTGACTCAACGGATTTTAAGAATAAGATCAAATCGAGCAGACTTGACATAGCTGCGTGGGAAAAATCCATAAGTAAGTTTACAAAATGGATTCATAAAATTAATAATTCTACAAAAATAGGTAACAGATTATGGTTGTAAATAGAAGAAATTACAAAATAAGAGATAAATTAAATATCGGGGAGGTGAAGAAGAAGATATCAGAAAACAGAATAAGCTGATGTGATGCCAATGAAGATAAATATAAATCAAGAAGCAGAAAAGACGTTACGAGGACGTGGACTAAACTTTTCCACACTTCTCGAGATTTTAATATGTACCTACTTAGTTGGGGAGAAGGTGAAATAAAAAGTTTAGTAAAAATTATGATCAATCAAATGATGGATGGATACAATCCTCAACAATAGTAATCAGAAAAAGCATATACATAGGGGAAAACCGGGATGATTCGTACACTTTTAACACTAAGTCATGTAAAAGAAAAACTAATAGCTATTTCAAAATAATTTTAATGCTGCTGAATTACCTACACATCTGGCTTTAATAATAGCGTAGTTCAGTATTGATATAAAGTAACATGGAAAAGCTATGATGAATTTCCCAAAAAATGGAAATCGTACGAAGGCACCCCACACGCGGGGTAGATTCGTACATAGAGTGGGGTACATTCGTACATAGTGGAACATAGTAAGAACTTTTTCTTAAACTTATGCCAGTCTCATCTTCACTATCAGTATCTACAGTTTTCTTCTGTTTCTTTGGTTTGGTTTCTTTATTTGTGTCTAATAGAAAAGTTAACGCGCGTTTAAACTCTTTAGTTTTTTGTTTTCTCTCTTGCTCTTGTTTCTTCATTTCTTTTGCTCTTTCTTTTTCTATCAGTCTATTTTTTCGGGAGTATGTGTATACAGGGTGTCCCCGCACTCACTTTACATAACTTCGGTGGTGATAGAGGACACTTTTCTAAGAACAATATTTAACAAAAATTTTTTTCTAAATTCAAACCGTCGAGAGTTAGGCCTCTTTAAAGCATTTTTTTTAATTTCCACCTTAACGTAGCGATAGCTCCGAAAATAATGATTTTTCAGTAAAAATGGTTTCGTGCTTTTTGAAAGAGCGTGAAATAATCTACAAACTAGGTTTATACCTTTTATTGTCTAAATTCAACGGATTTCGAGTTATTAATTAAAGTAAGCTAAAAAATGTCGAAAAATTTGAGCTTTTCTTTTTTTTGGTGTTTTTCAAAACCCTGTATTTTTTAAACGAAACATTTTACAAAAAATCTGACGCCCCATTCCGGATAGGAAATTTAACGGACTACAACTTTTGTCTAGTAAAAATTTTTGAGAAACCAATGCATTTCACAGAAAATTAGAAAATAATGTGTCAAAAATTCGAATTTCTGCGATTAAAAGTGTCGAAAATTCGATTTTTTTCGACAAACATCTTTTAAAACAATCACGACTGTATATTGATAATGAGGGTGGTCATTTTCAACAATTACTTTATTAATGTAATAATTTAAAATTAATTAATAAAATAATTTTTCAAAAAAAATAAAAATTTTGTGAATTTAATTTTATGTTTTGTAGCTGCCTTGTTTGTTACTTTCTGATTTTCTGTGAAATGGATTGGTTTTTCAAAAATTTTTACTAGACAAAAGTTGTAGTCCGTTAAATTTCCTATCCGGAATGGGGCGTCAGATTTTTTGTAAAATGTTTCGTTTAAAAGATACAGGGTTTTGAAAAAAACCAAAAAAAAAGAAAGCTCAAATTTTTCGACATTTTTTAACTTACTTTAAGTCATAACTCGAAAGCCGTTAATTTTAGACACTAAAAGGTTTAAATCTAGTTTGTAGATTATTTCACGCTCTTTAAGAAAGCACTAAACCATTTTTACTGAAAAATCAATATTTTCGGGGCTATGGCCACGTGAAGGTGGAAATAAAAAAAATGCTGTAAAGAAGCCTAACTCTCGAGGGTTTGAATTTAGAAAAAATTTTTTGTTAAATATTGTTCTTAGAAAAGTGTCCTCTATCACCACCTAAGTTATGTAAAGTGAGTGCGGGGACACCCTGTATATCCTTGATTTTCCTGGAAGTTTTCCTTTCTTCATCTTTTTAGGTGCATTCCTGTCCACTTTAAGCAGTACGAATCCACCCCACTCGAACTGTACGAAGGTACCCCAACCGAAACAATCAACAAATAAATTCAAAATAAAAAAAACTGTTAAGGTTATCCCAAAATTTATGTTTATATATTAATCTAAGGTACTTATTCAAAAACTATCATACATTACTTTAACAATTTTAGCAAAACTTTTTGCGAATGAATGATTTCAAAGATGAATCTAAAAATTACTTATGTGATGCAAAAACACGTATCGACTTGTTACAACGAAGCTGACTGTTACATTGCCACCGCACTTAGGTGTTAAACTATGCCCTTAAGAAGGCCTTACACACACACAAATACAAATGCGTCATCATCTAGAATATTCTAGATATGACTGCTGTACGAATGCTCCCTCTGTACGAATCATCCCGGTTTTCCCCTACAATCCCAAACTAAATATAAGGTCTCATTAGCTAAATTATAAATTCAAACGAACCTTAATGAATGACCGCGGTTTCGATATTTTATCTTTATTTTACGACAGATTTTACCTCCTTAGACCCCTTGTTCATGTAAGAAAAGTAAATAGGATTTCTTTTCTTATATTCAAACAGGTACAAATGAAGCACAAACGATTTAGACTATTTTGGAACATGTCTTTAGCCCCCCCCCGGTGCTTTGTGAAAATATCTTCAAACAAAGATCATTTTTACACAAGTGAAGCATTTTGACAATTTTGAATTCAAAATTTAAAATCTGTCGGGGTTTGGGACATGCACCTGAATCAATATATTACTGCAAATCGTAGGCATCTTAGGGCTTAGAATTTTTTCGCTATTTTTCCTGTGTTAATTACAAAAGAGTTCATATTTTCATAAAGTTTCAGAATATTTGAACAAAATTAAATTTTTATCAAAAAATTGAAATCAAAAATTGCACTGAAATCAAAATAACTGCAAATCTAATGCATCTTAGGGCTTAGAATTTTTTCTTTATATTTTTTGTGTTGATAATAACAGAATTAATATTATTATAAAATTTCAGAATATTTGAACAAAATTAAATTTTTAACAAAAAATTTAAATCAAAAATTGCACTGAAAATCAAAATAACTGCAAATCTAATACATCTTAGCGCTTAGAATTTTTTCCTTATTTTTCTTGCGTTTATTACAACAGAATTAATATTATTATAAAAGTTCAGAAGATTTTAACAAAATTTAATTTATCTATATATATATATACTAGGGGGGCCCCGCCCCCCTGGCCGCTGCCGCGGCCCAACCCCACAGGGCCGCTTCGCGGCCCTAATAACTTTAAGTTATAAAACTTATTTCCATACAACATTTTTTATGTCGCTTTCACTTTGAATTTGTATTCCATCCTTCGCTCGACATCTTGATAATGCTACATATAACTGTCCATGACTAAACAAAGGCCTATCGATGTATATTGAAGTGTTATTTTCCACCCTTAAATATTAAATATCGAATTTTCAAATCTTCTTCGTAAAATTCCAATTCGGGCGGAGAAATCACCTTCTTACCCGTGCTCAATCGGTTATCTTTCAGTATCGCCCACTATCAAGCGACCTTGTATACCTTTTCCGAAATAATTCCACTTGCATTTAGTATAATTCACAAAATTTTCTCTTCTAAATTCTCAATCTAAAAGAAATAACACTCCTTCAAACTTTACTTGTCTTTTATTCTCAAATAAATCAAATTTTTACAACTAAAAATCGTCAGAAATCAAAATGTCGACCGTCCACGACTTGGAAGGCGTACGCAAGTCTTCTTCTTCACTGCTCGTGCTCTCTCGGTTTCCCCGAAACCGCGAAACATACAAAATTCAAATTATTTACAAAAACTCAAGCAAACCATTTCCTTATTCCAAAAATTACACGATAGCAATCCTTCCTGGCTTATGCAGAAATCCAGGAGGGATTTCAAGAAAGACACATAACGTCGTGCTTTTGGAATAAGTAGCAAATTCTCTAAATCAACATCTTCAAAAATAAATAACAATATTCAAAAGTAAATAATAATTAATTAATGCGGCAATCTAATTTACACACCTAAATTAATTAATTAATCAACATCCCGAACTACCTATCTTGACGAATGATCACTAAACAATTCATAAATGACATCCAAACTTCTTTGCAATAATAACAATTTCTTAGATAACTCGATCCAAAACTTTCTTCGAAATAACTGCAAATTTTTTTATCCTTCCAAATTTTATTCCATAACTTTTCAAAGCTCCTTCTTTTTCCGTTACGGACCTTTCATAATTTCGATTCTCTTCTAGTGTTCTGCAATTTCATTGTCATCTTCAATCTTCATATCGACCCTTATTTAATAAAATCCTTCAATACTACTTAATTTTTAAAATTTCCAATTAACAATTTCATCTCCTTAAATAATTTCATCAATTTTGCTACATTTTAAAGCTGTAGCTTCATAAAAATTTTTTTAAATATGCAATACACATCATTTAAAACTCTTTTACCTATTTCTTTACTAATCATCCAATTTCAATTTTCGTAGTGACAAATTCCTTCAATAACCATCAATTTTCAAATTAAATTTTTCCATTTGATTGCCATAAACGCTAATTTCAAATTTACTATTATAAAATGCAGCAATTAATTAATCCATTTTTCAAATTTTCAATTTTTGGAAACACTTTTACTTTCTCAAATTTTGTTATACAATTTATAAACTTTCCGTCTGCTTATCTTTCGAAGATTGTCCTTTTCACTTGTTACATTGGTTATTATTAACTTGTTCGAATTTCTATTGCCTTTTATTTAATTATGATTTTCAGTTTTATCATGATGTGTAGTTCCTTCTTTAAATTTTAATATTTACAACCTTTTTTTTTAATTTTATCAAAACACATTTAGTTCCATTCATTTTCCATTTAAATCGCGGTTATCCTTAAATTTGTCAATCTTCTTTATTCGTCCGTGGTTACTTTTCATCTTTGATTAGATTAACCACCCTCCATCTTGATCGCCGATACTGCCACTTTTCCAAAATGACCTTCATTTTGTTTTCCATGACGTCTTCCTTTTTAAAAATACGTTTCTTTTCACCAAACCACTGTTTCTTTATTTTCTTCTTCTTGAACCCAACTCTTCTTTTTCAAAATACCAAATTACTTTGTTGGACGGCATATCCTCTTCATCCTTTATTTCATTCTTCCAAATTGCTGAACGGGGAACATCATTTCCATCGGAAACCATCTTGGATGAAGTAATCATGTTCGTATTAATTTTATTTTTCTTCCTTTTACAATAATTATTGTTATACCTTCTTTCAAAATTACTTTTTCGTCCACGTTTCATCTTTCGCCATTTCATTCGTCGCATCTGTGTTCTGGTGAATATCCGGGCTTTTTTATTAATGCCGCCGGTATGACCCGTTTCTTTATTTACTTCTCCTTCCATTTTTGCATTTCTCAAGTCTTCTTTATTTTCATTTTTCTCAATCTCTTCCGATAGTTGCACTTTTTCTGCTAAAGTTTCTCCTTTTATTAAACTTATTTCTTATCTTCTAGTTCTTCCTCATTTTCATTTTTTTCATAATTGGCACTGCTGATTGTTCTGCTCAATTCTTCACAATATTTTACCCATTCTTTTTTGTCCTCGATCCTATTCTTTTCCCTCTCTCTTTTATCTTCTATTCTATTCGTTCTCCTCTCTCTCCTGTCTTCAGCCATTTGCTCTATCAGCTGTTGAAGCATCCAGTCAATTCTGCCAAGTAGCCATGGTCAAACTTTTCTTACTAAAAATCTCAGGGTGACAGCCGGTTCTGCGGTGAACATTTACAACCATAAACTATCATCCCAAATTGAATTCAAAAAAATGTTCACCAAATGCCGCACGTTCGGGTAGCCAAGTTGAAGTGTTATTTTGCACCCTTAAATATTAAATATCGAATTTTCAAATCTTCTTCGTAAAATTTCAATTCGGGCGGAGAAATCACCTTCTTAGTGGGCTGGCTCAATCGGTTATCTTTCAGTATCGCCCACTATCAAGCGACCTTGCATACCTTTTCCGAAATAATTCCACTTGCATTAATTTAGTATAATTCACAAAATTTTCTCTTCTAATTTCTCAATCTAAAAGAAATAACACTTCTTCAAACTTTACTTGTCTTTTATTCTCAAATAAATCAAATTTTTACAACTAAAAATCGTCAGAAATCAAAATGTCGACCGTCCACGACTTGGACGGCGTACGCAAGTCTTCTCTTCTTCACTGCTCGCGCTCTCTCGGCTTCTCCGAAACTGCGAAACATACAAAATTCAAATTATTTACAAAAACTCAAGCAAACCATTTCCTTATTCCAAAAATTACACGACAGCAAATCAACTTTGTTAAAGCTCTGCTAGCATAACAACAGATCCTATTTTGAGTTTTAATTTGTGTACCGGAAACCCAGGGAAATTCAACGAATTTAAATATTCGACTTCATATTCCAACCGAATGTCCTCATCTGTTTGATCGACCCCTCGATGTTTAGCTGTATCTTCAATTAAGTAGGTATGAATCTTGCCCTCGACCAAATTTAATATTTTATTGTTAAGTGTGCGAACATCATCATTGTGGCAGGCTAATATAATTCTGTCGGAGAGATCGGCATTAGAAGCAATTGAATTGCTGTAAATGTCCTGAATTATATTTGTAGATTTCCAGCTATTCGGTACTTTCAATAATATAATGCTGCTTGGCCAAATTGATATTGACTATAAAGTAAAATTGACTATTTCCACAGGTGAAGCGTATTTTATAACAGGTAAAACTTGACGAAAGTCACCACCGAAAATAACAAATTTGCCACCAAACGGATTTTTGCATTTACATAAATCTTTCAATCTTTGTGTTTTTGCGTCGCATGGTTTTGTTGCCTTGCTTTGCGTTTACTTTTAGCTCTTGCTTTTTTGCATTTGCTTTTTTGCATTTCTTTTGCTTTTTGCTTTTTTGCATTTGCTTTTGCCTTTGCTTTTGCTTTTGCTGTTGCTTGTGCTTTTGCTTCTGCTTCTGCTTTTGCTTCTGCTTCTGCTTTGCTTTGCTTTGCTTTGATTCATCCGTTGATGTGATTATAATGTTGATTTGGTGTCGTCCAATAGCTGTTCTCAGCGTTGCATAAAAACGTTGCATAAAACGTTGCACAAAAACGTTGCATAAAAACGTTGCATATTTTGTCTTATCTTTTTATATATATAGAGTAGATTTTATTTATTATCAAAAAATTTAAATCAAAAATTGCACTAAAATCAAAATAACTGCATATCTAAGGCATCTTAAGGCTTAGAATTTTTTCGTTATTTTTCCTGTGTTTATTACAAGGGTATTAATATTTTCATTAAATTTAAGAATATTTGAACAAAATTAAATTTCTTTAAAAAAATGTAAATCAAAAATTGCATTGAAATCAAAATAACTGCAAAAAATATAAGGGATCTTAGGGCTTAGAATTTTTTCGTTATTTTTCCTGTCTTTATTACAACGGAATTAATATTTTCATAGAATTTCAAAACAAAATTAAATTTTTATCAAAAAATTTAAATCAAAAATTGCATTGAAATCAAATAAACTGCAAGTCTAAGGCATCTTAGGGCTTAGAATTTTTTCGCTATTTTTCCTGTGTTAATTACAAAAGAGTTATTATTTTCATAAAGTTTGAACAAAATTAAATTTTTTGATAAAAATTTAAATCAAAAATTACACTGAAATCAAAACATCTGCAAATCTAAAGCATCTTAGGGCTTACAATTTTTTCGTTATTTTTCCTGTGTTTATTACAATAGAGTTAATAGTTTCATGAAGTTTCAGAATATTTGAACAAAATTAAATTTCTTTCAAAAAATTTAAATCAAAACTTGCATTGATATCAAAATAACTGCAAATCTAAGGCATCTTAGTGTTTAGAATTTTTTCGATATTTTTCCTGTGTTTATTAAATTAAATTTTTATCAAAAAATTTAAATCAAAAATTTATTGCACTGAAATCAAGATAACTTCAAATCTTATGGCGTCTTAGGCCTTAGAATTGTTTAGTTATTTTTCCTATATTTATTACAACATAGGTAATATTTTCGTAAAGTTTCAAAATATTTGAACAATATTTAATTTTTATCAAAAAATTTAAATCAAAAACTGCACTGAAATCAAAATAACTGCAAATCTAAGGCATAGATTTACATTTTAGATAGATAAGGCATTAGGCTTAGAATTTTTTTGTTATTTTTCCTGTGTTTATTACAACAGGAATTTAATTAAAAATTAAATTTTCCTTATTTTGAGGCCTCTTGATTTACGAGGCCCTAAACGCGCGCCTCTTGCGCCTGTTGGGAAATCCGCCACTGTAGTTGGGACGTATAATAATAAGAAAGTTTTTTGTAATTAATGATTATTATCAACGGAAAATGCTTTCTATAGATTCCTTGAATATGTAACGTGAGATGCCGTTGAATCAGGAGTAAATCTATATTGTATTTCACTAACATACCATCTTCACTTAATTGCGTCGCAGCAACATAGATAGCGCTGGAGTTACCTATTTTAATTTTTAGTAAATTTTCCAATGAGAAAATTAATGAAATTTTTTTTGTAATGATTCTAAAAAAAGAATGAATGTTATAACAATAATTAATTTGAAAGTGACTCAGGATAATTTCTAAAAATAATATTAAGGATGTTTTCGTCCATTTAATAATGATTAATGTAAAACAGGGATTCATCATTCCACGGGTTATCGAAACTCTCATCATCATAAGTATTTCAAAATTGATACTTAAAAATTCTGTATCGGTTTGGTGCATCTTTAATTTTTCTGGTTGGAAGATCTTGAGGTTCTTGTTAGGACTTGTAAGCAAATTCCTTTACCTGCTCATAATAAGAGGGTAGGTAGGTAAACCTTGCACATTTTGTTAAGTGAGGGAAAAGTTAATGTATTTTGTATTGTTCAGTGTGTACTTTACCGAGGGATTTGTTGTATTGAATTTTCGAAGGTACTTACTGTGCAGCAACTTCAATATTTCATACCTTAAAAGGGATTATAATTTTTTTCTCTTTAGCTACCCAAATGTTTTCAGCAATTTTTATTGACCAATTCTCTTACTTCGACTAAAATTTAATATTATCCCATATTACAATACCCCTCGAAAAACCACAATTGTTTGTTTGCTTTCGATATTATTTGTTTGACAAGTAACTTGCTCGGAGCTACAATAAATTACTAATAAACAAGCAATGTAAAATTTACAATTTATTATTATTTAATTATAATATTCTGTTTTTAAAATAAAAATAAACGAATAGATATAACGATCCATTGTTTACCATACGTTTATTGATGTTTTTATCAGAATATTTTAATAAAATTTGGCAAAATTAGCAAAAAATATTAGACAATTGCAAAAACATATAATTTAAATCTGTTTTTATTAAAAATTTATGTCAAGGTTAATAATTACAAGTCGATGGTTTGTTGTGAATTATGTTAATGGTTCGATTTTGAAATTTTTTCTAAAATAAAACGCTTCCCATCCTTTGTTATATTTTGTATTATTTTTTGTAATATCAGGTATCAGAATCAAAACTTAAAATAAAACGTAAAAATAATGAAATTTATTTTGAATGTTGTAGAAGAAAATAAAGGTATTAATTTAAATAATACTTTGTATTTTACCGACTTGTCTTTTAGTTAAGGTCACGTTTTTAATGGCCATTAACTTTTTGCACATTCAATAAACTTGTGTGAACTTGATGTTATACGCTTTATTTGTTAATTTAATTTATTGGAGGTACTTGAAAGTGGATCTAGTAGAAAAAAATGTTCTATGTTAAGAAAACTCTTTGTTTATTCAAATCCCCACCTTTATCTTTTAAGGGGGGAGTTTGCCATAGTACTGTATTTTTAATTAATTGCTTTTTTTTGGGGGGGGGGCAACAACGCGAACTTCCCCTTCGTTACGCCACTGACTGCCGAGTTTATCGACTCATTTGTCATAAAAAATTATATTAATTTGTTATTATCTCGTTAAGTTATTTTGCGTGTTAAAATTTATATATAATTTTCTTTGTTTATTATAATTAGGTAACTTAATAAGCAGTCGGATTTGACTTTAGAATTTGGCCCATAACAAAACTAAAAAGGTTTACCTGGAAATATTGCTTTTTTAAAAATTGTGGTTAATCGTTCGAAAACGTAGGTAAAACGTTTTTGTCTAAAAATTTTATTATTGCAAAAAATGCCTCAAAATATTAAGAGTGGTGGTAGTAATTTTATGAGATCAATCCCGGATCACCACCTTTCTAAAAATCGAAATATTGACAAAGGATTAATTAGTAAAATCCTTGATATTTTCGACTGACTGGCAGTTAAATTTGAATTTATTAT
The DNA here is from genome assembly GCA_958510855.1 of Rhagonycha lutea. NCBI lineage: Eukaryota > Metazoa > Arthropoda > Insecta > Coleoptera > Cantharidae > Rhagonycha > Rhagonycha lutea. The sequence goes on from OY294037.1 coordinate 11,459,013, forward strand.
GAAAAATAAAACCAAAAAGCGCATACCGAATTTCTGCTTCTGAAGATAACAAAGATTGCCGACTCGACCATAATAAACAGTAAAAGTTATTTATAATTGAAAAACATCGCCTTAAGAAATTTCGACTGCAATGATTAATTCGTTAATTTCAAGTGCAGAATGTGTAACTTATGCTTTGATAATTTTGTATTTTTAAAATCTCTGTAAGTTTAAATTTACGTATAGTTACGTCTCATGCGTTACGTTAATCGTGTCACGTATTAATTAAAATTGTGTAATGAACTAACGAGTGAACTATTTCTATCAGTGCTGGAACGAGACTTTTATATTTATGTTGTTTAAAATAATCTGCTGTGGTGTATCGCTCGAATTCAATTTTTTTGTACGCAGTGCGAGAACAGAATATGAATGTTGTGAAGACAGACAGAAACAGGGTCAGGAAAATCTCCTACGGCACTATTTTTGGACAAATAAAAAGGATTTGAAACGTTTTTATGTACCTACATCAAATTTTGAAGATATCCATTTCAAAAACCATTCTATCTTAAAAATAAGCACTCGATGGTATAAAATATTTTCTAAGAAATCATCTGCGGCGCTTTTCATTTTCAACTCTTTCTTTAGTGTATTATTTCGTCTGCAAAGAGAACGGTTTACAATTTTTTCGCACTGAAATGTTAGTGCCATCATACTTTTTTTCTTTTATTGCTCGGTTAAATTTTTGATTAGGCTAATCAAGGATTAAACTATGAATTTGTATTTTTTAATGCCCGCTTAACTGTAAATTAATTAGTAGTTTAAACACGATTCTTTTAATTTGATGAATTTTGGTGGATTTTTAGCTCTCATTGTGAGAGCTCTAGATGTGAGACGCTCGAGCGCTATCAACTAAAATTGTAAACCAATCAAATGGCGCTGTTCTTACTGGCGGTATATGACTTAGCAGTAGCCAGTTCCAATTTATTGGTTGAAAATTTTAGTTGATAGCTTTCGGTGGTTAACGCTGACTCGTGAGATTGCTTAATGATGTACCGTAATGTTTCCCTCAAAATGGATTCTTCGCAAAGAGAGTTGCGGATTAATTAGGGTTTAGGGCTCTCTAGCATCTCGCAAATCGTTTAATTTTATTATTATTATGCTCGATGTGTTAATAAATCATTTTTATTTTATTAATTTTCGTCAGATCACGGAAGTCAAATAAGGTTGTGGTCTTATCTATGATTGTGGTCGATCATGGGTAACCGATTTAAAAATACTGTATGGCACTGTTCCCTTCTGTTCTCCTAAAGCTTCTTCTTTTGCTCTTTACGAAAAGAAGAATCCCCCCCCCCCTCAATCATATAGTATTTAACCAGGAATTATTAACAAAATTTTAATTAGGGTTGTTCTTCATTCATTCGTAAAAGAAATGGTGAAAAATGAATTCATTAGCTTTAAATTAAAAACTAAAATTAATTTAAGGCAGGGGCTCGATAGTCCATACGCGAATAGAGGGGGGGGGCAGTGAACAACTGTTCACACAGACATAAAGCAAATTGTGTAGAAAGCTGTCATTGGTAACCAATTTCTTGGTCCATGTTGCTTGTCTAACTTCTCAATGATGGCTTAATGATAAAGAGGTCGCCCTAAAACTACGACCCCCCTCCCTTAACATTTTTATTCTAGGTTCCAAAGCTACAACTGACTAAAGCTGCAAACTTGAAAGTAGATTCGTGATATTTATTTTAGTTCTTTATTTTGAACTTGCACATATTAGTCTTTTACAATCAAATGTGTCATCTTCTTTCAAAAATCAGTGATTTGCTGATTGATTTGAATCAATTCTAATTTTAGAATTCCATAAAAGAAATGTACAGTGATGCATTTAAGGCTAATTTAAGAGGGGGGCTTAAGTTTCAAATCAAGTCAATGTTTTACAATTTCAATGCTGATTTTTTATGCATTTTTTATCTTCAAGCCCCCCCCCCCATTAGTTGTAATTAAATTATAAATAAGGAAGTCTTGACAATCTTGGTGACAAAACCAAAATCGTGAAAGAAAGTAAACCTAATCAAGACATAAAATGTTAAACATTCTGGGTGAACTGGTTAAGAAACCATTGAAACAATTACACTTCAAGATTTGTATAAAAATTTGACATTTTTTCTCAGGAAGTACAAAATTAAACACTGCACAAATGACATCACTTTAGAATTATGCAATAGCCAAAAATCTTACAACCAAATTATAAAAATTTATTTTACTACAGAACCAGCGCGCATTTACGGAGTAATGGGAGTAATTAACCCCTTGGATGTAATTGTGCACGTTCAATCTTCAATTTAAGGTAGTTTGACTTTAAAAAATGAAAACTTTAAGCATTTCATCTCGTAAGAGTCACAATATACCATTGTGATAAATTAATTACTCTCTCTAGAGCCCAGATTAAAAATATAAGACGGAAAATTTTATCGATATGATTCGATTTGCGTCCTTTCAATCTTTCAAATAAAAGTAATTTGATAGTTTTGGATCGTATGTACACTGGAAGCCAAAGGAGGATTCTGTCAAAATTCATCAGGGGGGGGGGTATTTTTAAAAATTTACGGTACATTTTTCAAATTTGTAACAATTTTAGTCCCTTTAACGAATTGTTTCCTTAGTTTTAGGTTAGGACTCGTCCATAAAGGAAGTCCATGCCTGGGAGGGGGGGTTACAATATAGCACAAATAGCCAAATATTATGACGTTCCCATGAAAATCCTATTTTTGGGATTTGTAAGAAAATTGCGCATTCATTCTTTAGGGGGGATTTGAAGATTGTGACTAACGCACGACTAAGCTGTGAGGGGAGGGGGTTAAGAAGTTAGAAAATATGTAATGTATTGTTTGTATTTGGTTACAGAGACATACTTCGTCACATACTACACACCGAAATTTATTCTATCAGTTGATTTCAATAAATCTAATAAAAAATTAGTCCAATATTAATCTACTAAGAAATTCTAATAATATGTATATTGGGGGAGGGGGTACCCTTTCAGCTATACCAAGCTATTGGGCGAAATCTACGTTCCAGATATAAAGCAATGGGAAATGGGATAGCTTCGGTCCAATGAGGTCGAAGGCCGAGCAATCAAATACGACTTTTCTACGAATCTTTCTTTATCTCACTCCGTAGTACCATAGATTAAGTACTTATACCACTTTGATATTACATTCGGTATGTGAATAGGCTTCTAACGGAATAGGGTTAAATGGATCCACGTGTAAGCCCAACTTAATTGCTAGTTTTGCATAGTCGCCTAAAAACTATAAAATTTCGGGGTTTCTGCCTTGGGCATTTAGGTAATCTTTTGAATTATGTTCAAAAATGTGTATCACTAAAGTGGCACTCTTTCTAAAAAAACCCTCTTTAATTCTATGTTGATATTTTTATAATTGAGGTAGGCGTTAATAAAAAAATATAATCTTAAGGGATTATCCACCTTTCATAACGGTACTTTGCAAACATTTAAAATTATTACAAATAAGTTTTTTTGTAAGTTTTTTCAAAATATATACCGTATCGTAATGAAAATGCAGTTAAAGGACTTATTAAATTTATAAAATGTTTGAGTACGGTTCTGTAGTTAAAATATTTTAATTTGATTACATACACATAAAATATTACATTTTAGCTATGAATTGTTGTGAATTGTTATCGCATTGTAATTGAATTGTTCGACGGTTAATATAGCTCATTTTATTTGCGTTTTTTAATTACTCATTTAGGTATTCGTAAAGGACGATAAATTAAAGAAGGACGTAACAAATAAAGATTAATTAGTGCGCATTATAAATAAAAATTATTTTAGAATGTTTAATGTACATAATAAAATTGAGAAACAAAGAAAACTCCCGTTTTTGAGTTTCTTGAGAGTCGGTTTAAAGTTGTGGAAGCCGGCATTTAAGGGAACGCGTGCGCATTGGAGCAAAAACCTGCGCACATGGAGTCATCTGAACCATGCCGCACACAAATATTCAGTTGATTACAAACAAGCAGTTGGGTTGCATCTGCTTCATTACAATAAAGCTTCACCCAAATACTAGATGTTTATATTTTTATACCGGCAAACCATTTTAATACTTCGTCGTTTTTTATGTCTTAAGAACGTTGTTGCTATTTGAACTTAATAGGCTTAAAGCCATAGTGTAAAAAAATTTATTAAAATCAACGACAATCAAGAGTTGGTTTATATTGTAAAAAATTTGTGGACTATCGTGTCGTCTTGTGAATTGCAGTGATGCCTGCATCATCTTGTTTATTTAACGAAATGGATCGTACCGGAGAAGACAACATCGAAACTCGCGCTTTTCAGTTGGCATACGAACTGTCTATGCTCAGATTTCCAGATACAGCCACATCGGTTTCGGAACCAGAAAGTCCTTCTGATTTTGGCCAACTCATGAATCCGATGAGTAGTATCGGTCTAGAAGAAACCAGGTCCAAGAAATCGCAAAATATGACCGAATGTGTGCCGGTACCGAGCTCGGAACACGTGGCCGAAATCGTTGGCAGACAAGGTAAGATTTTGGATTTTCATACATTTTTTTTTTCCCCATTGTAATCACTTCTCGATGGTATATGCTAAATTATTGGATGTTATTTTTGTCACACTTTTCATCGATTTTTCTTCCTATTTGTGACATACCAATCACCTTGCGAGTAATAATAGAATCGAGTTATAAGATGAGGAAGTTGGAAAGTGTCTTGTCTGGAATTATTAAACACCTACGTGGTTCGTTATCATTTCATCCGACTCTAACCTCGTGCATTTATAATTTTTTCTTTTCTTCGAGATAACGAAACACATTATGCAGAGAAGTCTCCTTTTCTTTTCGTAATATTTGGATTGGAATACTCTTCGCGGCATATTTTTTTTAATCCATGACTAACAAACTTTTCTTTATCTGCTGGGGGCACAGGAAGTCGTTTTGATTGTTTCATAAATTTAATGAACTTAATGTGGCTTTGTTTAACGAAGAGTATGTGGTTACACTGTACATATTTTCAATGCTCTTATTATTTGATTCAGATGGGGTAACTTTGTATGTACCAGGAATATTCAATTACATGTGGGCTTATCGATCGATATTCGATATTTTAGATCCGCAGGATGTGGTGACACTTCGGTGCTACACCGTTGATTTTTTTCCAATACCGCCCTGGAATGTTTTTCCAAGAAACGTACAAAACAGACCCCACTTGAGTAATTTATTTTGGGTTCTATTAATTCTCAAATCTTCAAAGGACGAACTTTTAATTGCCTTGTAAAAAAAGTGTCATGATTCATGAGGGCTAGAATGTGTACTATCACTGTTCAGACCTTGCCATCGGTTAGTCAAGAATCTATGAATTATTTGTAAACACTAAACTAATAAAAAACGAATATTTTTGTTTTGATCCAAACGTTAGTCGTTACTTCCGTTTCATCGGCTCCCTTTACATGTCATACCTGTATTGCCAACTGGTAACCGAATTTGTTGGCGGGTACAATTCGTTAAGTAATCAGTTAATGCCAGCTGCTGACCCCATTTATACACGACTGGTAAAATTTGGGCAGCTTTTTACGTTCCAAGATTCACTTACGTTTTCGCCGGGAGAAAACATACGAGGAAGAGTCAACTCTTTTAGTAACCGCAAACTTCCTCTAATTAGAACGGTCATCCTGTAAAATTGACAGATCTAATGTGATTAAATAAACCACTTCCTCTATGTGATTCGATTCACCTTCACCTTTTTTTATTTGTTACTACTATAAAATGTGGTAACGCAGAGGACGTCGGTCATTTTTTTCGATTGGCGATTTTCTATTTTTTACCTTGAAATTAAATTGCGATGTTTTATCCTCATCAAAGTGGAATTGAACCTTGTAAAATTTTGACTACCTTACCAAATTATGCAGGTTTTGTAATTTGGCATGCGCTCAAAAAAGTTTTATTACGTAAAATCGTGCTCGAAAGAACGCATGGACAAAAATCCTCAAACTTTATTTACTGTCACTAAGCTTGGTTTCTTTGTGGATTTTATGAGGCAAGCTTATCTTGTGTACTCGTGTGGTTAGGGTGGTAAATGAAGATTTAATCCTCCATTTCATTTTTTTCGCACGTGTTTTTCTTGATCTTTGCTTTTTTTACTTCTAAGGATTAAAATTAACGCCATCTCTTGGTAGAGCTGGCGCTATCGGATGATTTGTTTATTTTCTTATTTTTTACGGTTTTTAATTGAATTTAAATTGGTATTGTTTTATGTGCTCAGGTATTAATTGCGACATAGGCAGTTAACCAACTACCTAATGTTTTATTTGCAAATTAAAATGAATTGAATGAAAGGAATATCGTAGTATGGCGAGTGACCGTGAACTCTCCTACTTGGTGCAATAGCTTTATGTGGTTTTTTGCCATTCTATAAAAAAAGTCATAGTATGTTCAACTTTTTGATTCGTGATATTGAAGGTTAATATACTTGGGATAATTTGTCACACTATAAATAGTGATGCTTAAATCGTCATTACATCATTTTTGCCGGCCACCCTTTTTCAAGCTTCCTACAATTTTGGTAGATAATGTCACATCCGTGTAAGAAACTGATCACATATAAAGCTTACAGCAAATTTTATTCGAAACAGAACTAAAATGTATTGATTTTACATAACGTCATAGGAGAGGGAGATTTTTCCTTTGTCGATAAATGGTAGGGAGACTCGAGTTTTCCCAGGATTACATGTCTGTTTTATTACTAAATATCCGTTACTTTAATTAAAATATCATGCAACCAATCCAATTTTTTTCCGGGAAACTAATTAACATTTTAATGAAAGATGCTTGAACTTGAAAAGTTTGAAAATCTTCAATTTTCACCTCGAAGAAAATCTCATTGTTGTTCGGTTAATTCCTTCTATTATTCACGGTACTTAAAGATATGATGAAACGATGTGAACCAAAGCATAGAAATGCCTTGACCTTCCTAAGAAGCTTCAGGGTCGCTACACTTGGTCTGTAGGCTAGGCTAGATCATCGTGGACCAAACTACCAGCTGTTTGTTATTCTTCGGTTCCGACAAAGCTTCAACTAATTTTCCTTGTTTAAAAGAATTTTCGTTTTGTTTGTGTAATTTTTAAGCAAACTGGTAGGTAGTTCGTTATGATCATTATAGGCAAATAATCCCGCTTCTTTTGTGCTAAACGAATCAATCGTCTGGCAAAATTGCTGTAACAAAAGCTCGTCTGACCCCACACGAGATGAAACTCGACCGTTACCCTCGACAAGGGCAACTCGAGATCTTGGTGCTCTTTTATTATTTTCTTTAATCTAAATGTGCCCAGACGCCGAAAAAAGGAAGAATGCCACTGGTCTGTACTATTCAAAGAATTTCAAACAAAAAGTTGGTGGGATGTTGTATGCTCAAATTTGGTGCTCAACCTTAGTCATTATTGTGAATATCGTACAAAAGTCTTTTTATTTGTAATTGCCAAAATTTTCCTATTGCAAAATCCAATCATAAACTCTACAATACTACATACATAGTTGTGCCTATTAACGATTCGGAAAATTTGCTGTAATCTGGAGATATTTGCTATTTTTTTAACTTCTGATCTACTTTCTTATCATTTAACTCGTAGAAAGTTGTCTCAGTTCCTTATTTATTTATTTCCAATGTGATTAGAAACAATACATACATTATTATGAAATTTTATGCAACTAATAATTCTTGGTATACAGTGGATATGTAGGTAAACAAGAAATACACGAAGTAAAATATGTCACAATTAACTTACAAGATAATTCTAATCAAACAAAGTGTAGGTACAGCTTTCAATTTTTGCTACTGCTTGATAAAAAAATGATTGAATTATTGTTCTTGATTTCAACACTACATTTTAGGGTAGGGCTAAGCAAATATTGTCGTAATGATTACAATTATTGCCCAACCTAATGCCACTGCATTATTTTTCTCAATTTGACATTTAAATACTCTCTTTTGGGGATGGCATGTTTGCATCTGGTTATTGTTTGGGCAAACTATTTACCAATATTCTTTATAAACATTTTGGAATAAGGTGAATAACTTGTTTCACTCCAGCAGGCCACCACGAATGTTACCTTCAAACTATGCTAATTTTCCACCATCTTAATTAACAATTAATTATAAGTTTCAATTTTATGATCCGAACAAGATTTGCAAACATGTCAAGTTGTAAGTGTGAACTTCTAATTCTTGTTTTCAATTATCAAACAAGTATAAATATTTGGGATATCTTCCAATCAGGATCAGCTTTTGCCTCGTTAGCGCCTCGGGCACAACTCGAAACTTATTTTGCCCTCCCCTCAAGAGTAAAATAAAGTCCAAAACTGGATTATGTTCTGTATTCTGCCCCAGATCCAGGGATGATTAATATTTATATGGAATACTTGGATAACTCGGGAAATTTAGTCAAGTTCATAAACGTGTTAAGGGAAAATTTACTAAGGTAAAATAAACCAATTAACCTTTAGATTAATGTTTTATGTATTGTTAATAAACATTTCAAACATTTCAAAGCAAATACAATTCCATTTTACTTCAATAAATACTTGATAACAATAAATTTGTTGATTATGCTTCACTTAAGCTGGCTTTTGCTGTGCCAGACGAATTCCTAATATTAAATATTTTATATTCATCAATATTTTGACATCTTAGTTTCTAATTTGGAAAATTAACCCCAAAGTTGTTTTAAGTAATTATTTCCAAGCCGCAATTTTTTGCACAAAACCACACAAAAGCAAGTCTAGACTGCGAGTTTATCAAATTTTACCCTTATTCTCTGGAATTACTAATTTATATTTTGTTATTCGAATAGAGAAGTGGTTTTGGTAGCATACGGTAGAAAATATCGAGAGAATCTCATTAATCCTCTCATGCACGTCGGCGTCGTAAGTAAAAAATTAAATTTTTCACAATCTAGTGTTTCTAATTAATTTTGTCACTAGACCTAAACTAAACAAAAAACCACTATGCAGAACTATCCGCATTCTACACATTTCAAGTCCGCCCCCGAAAATAAAATTGAAGTTGATAAATTCTTCAGACGCAGAGGTCTGTTTTGATTTAACTGAATGGGAGGGGGGAAATTCCAGAGGTATATTTCAATAAATTAATATTGATTATTGAGGCTACTGGATCTGGTTTGCTCAAGCTATTGTTCTCTCATTGTGGCGCTGTTGCAAAATTATATGGTCATTCGATTATGATTTTATATGCAACCTTATAATTTTTAATGACCTTTGCTTCGCGTTGGAGCTGAAATCGGTGACCTACACGACGAGTAAAATTAGCCAAAAACAATTATAACTTTTTCACCTTCACCGAGATAAAAGAAAAATTTACAGCCGATCCAAATATATACCGGCCGTGTATTAGGTCCAAGTAAAAATATCAAATCTCTTATGCAATTTACATGACTTGTGTGCATTAAATTAATGAGGGAAAGTTGTATTCATTTACGTGTAGGTGTTTTTGTATTGTGTTGATTTTCTTATTGATATTAAATTTATTAATTGTTATCGGCCTACCGTATATTAGTCAAGTTTCTATTCGCTCCGTTGCCTTTACTTCTCGATTCCTTTATCTCGAAGTTATTAGGTTAAAATTTTTGTTTTGTTAATGATTTAAGCGGTGGTACAACCAATAACCGTGAAATAACTCATAAATGCCACTTATGACCTGTAAGATCCAGTCTGCGGTAGGTGTTTATTTTTTACCATTGGAGGCTTATATTTCATCTTTTTTGCATGGGGGTTATTGTGCATACTTCTTTTGGTCCCACAGTTTTTCAGACCGTTTACCTTCAATTTTTTTGTACGATATTTAAACAATACTACCGAGGTTGAATATTGAAATTAAATCGAAACCAAATCAAGGTTGCCACCACTTTGAACCTCTTCGCACGATATCGGGTACCTCGTTAGTACCTGTGTTAGTTTCCGGACCCAGAACTATTCAGATGTAAAAACCATGGATGATGTGAACCTCTCGAGAATCCACTGCGGAAGTTGCTACATACCTCTCTAGCTACTAGCGACCTTACCCAAGTATGTTCGCCTTATTTTTAGATTTTTATGTATTTTGACTACGATAGGGCTAAAACATAATTTAAAGATTTAGGCCAAGGGTAACGACATTGAAATTATTTTCAATCTCATGTCTTTCGACTCCTGCGTTTTAAATACTTGTATAACAAGGTACTTTACATCCCATTATCTATTATTGTTAATTTTTATTGCATCATCTCATTTTTAACATGCAAACAACAAAGAGACAGATAGATTAACTAAAACCGGAGGTTCGATTCTTCTGCATACTCAAGATTTTTACCCCCGTCTCTTCACTTCCATTGTTTCCATTTGAAGCGTTCGATTGTAGTTACTTATAGGTATATTGCATTTATTTTTGCTTGCTCGTTTTTCTTCACGTACCGAACCGATTTACTTTTTAATATGAAGCATTCCATTCAGATTACGATCACGTCGAATCGTCGATAGACATTTTCAAAGGATTATAAATATCACTTTTATTAAATTTAATATTCATTCATTCAAAGCTTAAGAATGTCGAATTTTTCGGGCGATTTTGTTATCAGTGGTTTAGTTGATTCGACGAGTTTAATGAGTCATTTAAATAATGAGAGTAACGTCCTCAAAAATTAAACAGAGTTTTATGTAAAATATTCATGTAATTGAATTCACCCGTAACAAAAAATGTAATGCTTAATGAACACACTCGTGTCGAACACTTCATGAGCACGATATGGAAACTATGTTTTAATTTGCCAACTTGTCCTTGTTGAAAAGTGTAGAATATAAGAGAAATAACTTTATTAACCAACACTTACAAGGTTAGAGAATACAGTGACCCCTACAATCATTGGCAAAAAATGTTCGTTCATATTGTCAAGGTTAGGTTAATAATCTTTGTAGAGCGTTAATTACAGGAAGCGACCCCTATCACCTGTTCGTCCACCCTTCTTCGGCCACTAAGGACCCACAATTGGGCTCGGTTCATCAAATTTCCTAGTTCAGAAGCGTGGCCCAATTATTATTAAAGCTCGAGAGCTTTGGTCTTTTTTGTTAAGTGTCATTCTTCATGGTACGTTCTCAGAGTTATCGTTTCTTCCTGTTAACGCTTAGATTGTCTCAGGCATTGACCACCGGACACGCTAGTCGTTACACTCTTCGTCGTTATGTGTCACTGAGTACCGCTTATTATTCTTATTACGTATTAATTTTAATAGTTGCATGACTTTTTCCAAGGCTTTGTCTCTTTTTCACTCAAAACAACCGCATCGAAAAATCGTTACAATGGAATTTCACTTTTGAATCATAGTATAAATAAACAAGATTGCTTCAATTCTGCGAAATCTTATCAAATCAAATTTTTCTTTCCACTTCAATCGTTACCTTCCACTGGAAGACGAGCGATAAGTGAAAATTTAATAAAATTGTGATAATTTAAAACCATTTTAATATTTAAATTTATGAGTAATGTAAGCATTTTATTTGAAAATAAATGAGTTGGCTTATTATAAGTTAATTTGGTTCAAGGTGGAATGATTTAAGATTTCACAATTTTTTCAATAATAGTATAAATTTGGTGATTCCACTTTGACAAAAAAAATCTATTGTACTTATTTACCTGTACGGTTTCTTACGAAATGTTAATGTTTACCCATACAAGCACAATTTACCTTGGCCTTCTCCATATAAATTCAAATTTGGGGATCGTTAAAACAATAATATTCCGTAATATTTAAACAATTAAACCTTTGTCCGAAAATCTAATTTAGATCATTGTAGCGATTATAATTTTGGCAATTAATTCTACGTACCTACTTGATGATGATCATGCAAAACAGGTTCCATAGAATGAGATCATTAACGAATTTTATATTTTTTGAGCAAACTTTTAATTTCGGAATGATGAAGCTAATATTAATTTTGTGAGGGAATTTGATAGTACATCCATATTCTTTTTTCTTTTGGAATTGATTTTGCACGGTCGCGAAAATAATTAGGATCCCTCACATCGGACAATAGATTTGGAAACAAAATAAGTGATTCTTAATAGGTCTTTAGGTAACCAAGAGTTTCTTGAGTTAATGACCTAAAAAAATTTCGGTGGGAAACGGCGTTGTTATACCAGGGTTATTGGGGTCAGAGTTGCCTGGCTGGGGCTGTCGACGGCAGCTGGCCGGAAGGCTGCCATATGAAGCCGCACAAAGAGAGGCCCTTGCCCGAGGTCTGTTTTGCAGCTGCCACCCTGATGCCGTCTGGTCGGAAGAACCGACCATCAACCACCGGTTACTAATATTTCATGGTAACCAAACTTCGTCCACGGTTATTTTGTAGAAGGTATAATAACCACTTGCCAAAAATTGGAAGATATTTCGGAAATTGAGTTGAAATGCATTTAAATGTCGTGTAGTACTTCTCTATCAAATGACATTGAAAATGAATTGATAAGCTATCTGCCCTCGCACGTTCGCACTGCGTCAATATTTTACTATAGGAAACATAGAAAACATTTTCTAATGAAGGTTACTAAAAGGCGGGAAAACGTTTAGACAGCGAATTTGGTTGATAGCGCAAAGGGGATTAATTCATTTTGTGAGGCGGGAATGTGTTAAGTGTCGTTGTAGATGTCATAATAATGTATACAGTTAACAACTTGAATTAACTTTCTTCATTTTATAAGGCCACATGGTTGATGTAATGTTTGTAAGAAGCACGCGTCTCGTCTCTGTACTAAATTTTTTATCGCAACTCATTTTGCTCGCTATCAATTTCAAAAATTCAAATTTTTTACTAGCCATCTGGTAATATCCAATAAATGTCAACACACTAAATCGTTTATTGCCGATTCAGGAGTTTATTGCAATAATATTGTAGATAAAATTTTCGTAACAACCAAATTTGATGAAATTGCGTTTTCATCGCTGCCTGCTGGATTTAAAACCCTTAACAGAAAAACTTTTTTTAACACATTTTACAAAACATGGTAGACATAACAACTTTTATCTCGCGGTCCTGTCATTTTTTTCTATGGGTGTGGGTGATGTGTCGGGCGGAAGGTGCTGCTTGCACATTTGTGTTGTGCTGAATTGGAACGATATTATCACCACTTTTCACTTATTATCACAGTTTTCTTTTAATATGTATGACCCATGCTGACAATTTCAAGTCACTTTCGCAACATCATTGTTTTGTCATCTTACTTTCAATATTTACTAACGCTACGTGTTCGTATTTAATGTTCAAGGTTTAAATCAATTATATAATATTTCCAATAACCTATACCTTTGGTGTGTGCGTGTATGCTTACCATTTTTGAATCTAGTTCCACCTTTAAACTCGTTTTAATTACTCAATTTGGCTTAAAATTCATTTTAATTGTTTTCAGGTTAAGGTTTGCCATAAACAAACCGTGCCCTACTTATTGCGTTCCAAATCCAAATTTGTCTCGTATCTTATGTACCCCTTCGAAGTTTTTCCCTTGCAAAAATTAGGATTTCGACATCTGTTTAACATAAGTCGCTTCTTCCAAGAAATTACCATTAAACCACAGATAAAATGTCGTATCTTCCTGTTTTAATGTTCTGGTAGCGTAAAACAATCTGATATTTGAGTAAGGTTTTTGGGCTCAAGTCAACTTAAAATTATGTAACATAAATATTTGCTCAAGTCTACCGATTGTAAACATTCCATCATCTTCTCTTTAAAATGTCATTGGTGGGTTCTCACATTTCTGTTTTTTTGATAAAAAATATGAAATTAAGTTTCCTTTTTTATTGGCAGTAAAATTAATGTGCTGTTAGTGAGACAAGTTAAAGGAGGTATTTTAATTGGTATGGCTGGAGATAATGGTAATTTTGAAGATTTGTATTAATCTCGTGGCAATTTGGACCGCGACTACATTTCTTGATTTGCAATTCTGATTTTGCATTGTAACGTATTTCTGAGAAGAAAAAGCAGTCCTAATGTTATGTTGTCGCGTTTTGGTGTGCAGACTAAAATTTTAGGCTTGCTGGTCCTTTTTGCCCTGGGCGATCGCGGTCCTTTTTAAATAGGCCCCGATTGCATCTACCTACAAAAATACTCACGAATCTTCACCACCAAATTTTGTAGACAGACGACTGCTTCACTTTTTCTTGCAAACTACGTGGTACGTGATGAGCATTTACCAAAATATCTTTTAACCTTGGTCGACTAGGATAAATATAAAAATGGAAGTGAGTTTGTTTGAATGTGTGAATAACGATAAGATTATCGTTTTGTTGTATAAACACGCCAGATATGTGATTTTGTAACTAATTCAGAAATTAATTTCATCAAATTTTATTACCCAAAAGGACGAAATTAAAAAAATGGTCGGCACAAATTTTTATTGCTCGTTTAAAGTTGTTACCCAAGGATTTTATTTTCTACCCATTTCCATTTGTCAATCAATTTTACAATAAGTAATAAAATTGATATTCCAGTTTGTCGTGACACTTGACTGTAAATGTAACCCTTATCGACAACAGTTAGTTTTGCAATTATACTAGACACTTCAATATGAAAGACCTTAACCTTCGGGTAATTTTTTGTGTTCAGCCATAACGTCATAAACCAAAATTGCTTTGAAACGTTCCGCTGGGCACTGTTATCTCAAGATTATTTGTACTTGACAGTATGAACAGTAAGGGCGCTAAAAGAACTTTTCCAAGAATTTTTCGATACTTCTACCTGCAGCTTTCGAGGTGTGTTCTATGTGATTTATTTACAATCCGTGAAGATATATTTTTTTTACAATTCAAAATTTCTTCTTCATCTGGAACAAATTTTATGTTGAAATTAGACAGGGTGGTAACATATAGCTCGGGGCTGTTGGGATATGATTTAATTAAGCTTTTTTTGTTCTTATCCTTATAACATCATCTCGTTTTTCCACTTGGTGGTATAAATTTAGATATTAATCTTCAACAGATTACCTGCGTTTTTGAGACAGCATCCTGTTATATTCGAAAAAATTGTACGTTATTGAAGCTACCATGTGGGTGTTGTGTAAGGATAATCATTGAACAGTGGCGTAGGTCATGGTTGCCTGGTGGTGTGAGTTAAGAAGTACGTCTCGAGTGTTAGGTAACGCATTAGAATAACATGTTAGGTGCACTTGTTGGAGATTGTGGGTCAATGTTTGTTGATATAAGATAATATGAGAGCGAAGTTGTGAGAGTGGATCGTGCGTTAGAGAGTGATGAGTGCTCGCGCGGAATGCAGCACTTGTACATGGTTTTGTCTGTTTCATGCTTCATGAACTATGGGTTGAATGGTAAAACAAGATTGAGATTTAAAATACCTACTTCTAAAACAAAACGCAGAAACTGCTTCCGAAGGAGGGTTGAAACGTCTTACCTTGAACTTTTCGTTCTAATTTTAGGGGAACGCAAGTATAAATTTATACCACCGCAACTCATGGGAAATTACAAAAATGTGTACACTAAGTTTTAAGTTTTGTCAACAAAATCTTGGTACGCCACAAAAAAATTAATGTTACCCATTTATGGAGTCGTGTTTCTTGTTTTTGTTGTTATTAATAAATAACCTGCGAGTTTCATCGCGGTTTAATTATTTTCTCACAGGAAGAGGATCAGTAGGGGGGTTCACCCACGTGATATTGGAAATACTTAGCATTCTTCTAGTTTCTTGTAATCGTCGGTTTAAAGTTGATAGTAACACCGTACCCGAAATCGAGTCGTGGGAGAATGAATGAAAGTGAAATTAGCGAAAAGTAGCCGGCATGTTCGCGGCCACGGACTCCTTCAGGCTAACACCGTGCGTTCGGATGTTGAACTAGGTTTGTCTCAAGGCCTCAAGTTTGAGACGGCAGGAAGTACGACAAAGATCGACTTAGTCGCTGGAATGCTTTCCCGCGAACAAAGAACCTGCAGCCACAACATTCAAATTACACGTTTAATCAACTCAAAATCACATAAATTCTCTTCTTCTTCTTCTTCACCTTCGAGAAACTTGCAAAATCAAGGTATCGCGCGCGCTAGTGAAGGGGGGACAGTTTTAATTACCCTTGAAATTAAAATCAAATTAAGACGAAAAAGTTGGAATTAGTCGTTAACCAACCGTTCCATTTGATGGAATTATAGCGAGGTAATTAAGCTGGGATTATATATTTAGATAGTTAATTTTGGAATTTGTAAGTTTAAATGTCTATTGGTTTTTGACCCGTTCCGTTTTGCATTCATTGCAACGTGGTCTGGGAAGCTTTCAAGGAAAAATGAATAATGTGGTCACTTTTTCGATTGCTTATTCAGATCGTTTTTTGCAATAACATCCCAATCGTGAGTAACAAATTTGGAGAAATCACGGGAAAAAATCTTCAATTTGAATTACTCATCGGGCAGCACTTCTAATCTTCCATTATAATTTTAGTAGTTTCTAATTTAGTGGATAACATTTGTCGAGCAGCAGTTCTATATTTTAACATCCGAGGCTGAACGCACGAGTTCCAAGCCATTACTATTTTTATAAATGTTTGGAACCCACTCTATACACTAATGTACTCGACTTCTGTCTTGTATGATTTGTTAAAGGCGGTCAGGGGAGATTACTACCTACATACATGCAAGGTGTGTCTAAAACAATGGATACAAAGTGTCGAAAAACGCACTGATTTAATTTCAGACGTTTCTCTAGAAATTGGGTCACACTTCTTACATCCCAAAAAGGTTACCCCGTTATATGATGTGCTTTTATCGAAGGACCAACTGTCGGCAATAAAATTATCCAGCAAATTTTATATTAAAAAAGTTTTTCCGACCATTATTCAGACTTCATTTCTTACTAATGTAATTTTTTATTTAAGTAAAAAGTTGGAATGAATATTAAGAGTTTCTCCGAGCAAATTATTACGTAATTAGTACACATCCTTTGTCTCGTCCTTTGCATATGGTATTCAATGAATTCCATTTTTAGACAATGAATCTCTCATCATTCATCAATGAAGGGAATAGGCAACCCACATTTTTGTCTTCCAAAATAATTCCAGTAATGAAGTTGATTCAATATCATCCATTATAGAATAACCAAAAGGTCGGTTTATTCGCGTGGAAACTCTTCCTCCTTTCTGTCACGTTAAAATTAATTTCTTCTTGTTTATCATTTAATTAATTCTTTTTTTTTTGTTACAGGTAAGCAATCTGATTTTTATGACAAACATCTCATGGTGGGAGTGGTAAGTGGCAGTTTTTTGGATACTCGCAAAAAAGATAATTGAAATCATTGATTTCATTAATTCAGTGTAAGGTAGAAGTGTGTTCCGTATTTGAATATTAAATTTCTCTCTTATCGCTATTTACCTGCTCACGGTGGCATAAGGTCTTTGAACTTGGTGTATCAGAAACATATTTGCGTATCGTTACACAAGTAAATGACACATCTTATTGTTCTCACCAAGTTTCGATTCAGTATCCAAAAGTAAATATTTTTTAAGTGGCACGGTGTATTAACTCTTACCTACTTCAGGGGAAAAGTGAATGAACGTACTAATATGATTTTGGAAAGAAATTTCGTCTGCTGCTTAATGTTACGGTAGCATGTTATAGGTCACGATTTGGGATTGTTCTTTATCACGAAACGATTTATCGGATGTGGGTGGTATACTGCACGAAGGTTTTTTTTACATTTTCATTACCGTATTTTCTTGTTCTTCAATCATTATTTTTATATGGTCAAATTGGTAAACGTGTTATTTAGAAACGGAAGAGACTGATTGATATGAAAAAGTTGGCAATTTGGGAATCGTTGGAGAAAGTTTTTGGATTATTCGTTATCTTTTGAGGAAGTTTACATTGGGATGGTTTTTCTGATCAGATAATATAATAAAATCACAATTTTTTTATTCTTTTTAGAAAAAACAAAAACCACACCCGTGTATCTTTAATCCTTTTTACCGTCATTGCGGTACGCACGTCGAGGGTGAATATCTGTATATCGGAAGTGGCGCAGGACGATGGCAATGACTTCTATTGAACGTGAACTACCGGGGTCGACGGCTGCGTCGCGGCGTTCGTCCAGGATCTCACTTGCGGTTATTGCGGGGTGAGGCACCCTGCACCCGATCACGTGACGTCTGCAACCCCCACTGCGTTGCACCAGTTTCTATAGCAACGATATTCAGACATCCTATTTATCATCAATTAAATTAATTCTTCTTAAAGTGTCCATTTTAATATCACATTTCAGGGTGTCACATTCGAAGAGGGTTCTTTGTTAGAAAAAAGTTTTTACCTACGGGAAAACCATTTCAAGCTTTCGCAACTTTGAAGTTTGCATCATTTTTAAAAAAAGTTTCTCGACCCCAAGTTAGACGGGATTGATGTGCGTTTTCACAAAACGATCAAATAGATCTCCACAATGGGGGTTGAAAATGTGTTCGGGCTATAAATTGAATATTCTAATGGCGTTTGGGCAATTTGTTGACTAACAACAAATTGCTGTTTGTATTGACTTGATATTAACAGTATTGGAGTTGTTCAGATAACTTTTGTTTATGCGGTAGGATTGATCGATCCTTGTCGTTTTCCTAACCCTACCAGTACTTATATAACGTGCCGCCCCACCATAACGTTAATCGAATTTCCATCTATTTATATGTTTCACTTTCTCACCTATTTAATTTTCCGTTCAACCACAGTTCGCACTATCGTTGATGACCACCACTTTTTCGTTACACGAGAGCTCGCAGCACAATTATTGGTAAAATTAACTACAAAGCAAATTTTGTAAAGGCTTTTTCATTTAAATTCGAAACTTGCGGTGTTTTATAACTCCTCCCTTCCGATATTTCGTGATGTTCACAGCCTCCATCTGCATTGCTGCTGTGTGTGACCTGTTACCTCATTTCAACGAAATTGAGATAAAGAAACACAAAATTCAAGTTGTAGTGGTTACACCAACCCCCATCGCCCTATTTACCTTATCGATGCGTGTTTTTGACTTGAAAATTTTGAATCCTACAGCACAAAGGGAATTATAATTATTTATGAAATCAAACTTGAAACGACATGTTTTTTTTCTTTAAGATGAATAAATACGTGTGCTCGGCGTAATGGAAAAACTGTGGCAGCCAGCTTTGAAGTTACAACTTTAATACAAATTCCAATTTCGTCTGAAATTCTTTGTTTTGTTGTACGCACGCATTTTTATGTTATGCCGGATTTAAATGCAAAAATTACAGTTCGGAAAATTTTTGATTTGCCCTTTTCATGACGGTGACGGCGACAGTTGGTTGAATACAAATTTTTTAATTAAAATTTAGTAGCAATAAACAGACCAACCAACTTTTTTCTTATTATAATTTTTTTTTAAATTGGAAATTTTTGTATACAAGTTTTCCCATTTAAAATTAATTCAAATACAGAAATCGATTGTCAACTTTGCTTTGATAATTCAAATTTTTAATTTTCCATGATTTTCTTTTGAAAGGCTTTCATTAAAAATCGGATATAGAATTTTTTTGGAATACCCACTTAATTAATTTTTGTTATTATCAACCCCTTACTTCGAATGTTAAATCGATAGTATCGAATTTTAGGGGTGAATTATTAATCATGGGAAATTTGCATAAATGTACTGTTTAAATGCACGTGGCATTTTTTATTATACGTACGTTAACACACCCTCGTTATTGTGCACGAGCGATTCTCTAACATTTTGATTAAACATTTAATTAATGCATTTTCGTAAAAATAGGGAATTATTTTTAAACGTTTGGTCGTTTTTAACAACTTATTGGAGTTCGAATATTTCATTAGCACCACGTCAATTAGGTAATTGATTGGCTTTATTAATAACGTTGCTACGTGTTAATTACTTGATATTTTGATTTCTCTACTTTATGTAATTAGACTATTAAAAGTTAGGCTATTAATTATTGTAATTATGATCAGTAGGTGAAACAGCGCTAGTAGAAGTAAGGTAATGAATACTTGAGACGTTTAAGTGGAAATTAGAACTTGATCCAGTTTTGCAAATATTTTTAACGTCGAGAATTGTTTCAAGCTGATCATTAATATTGTACAGTGTGGGGTGGAAGAATAATTTTCCTTTTGAATGGACTAAAAGCATTCTTCCCTCCAGCCAAATTTTTTTATTCGATAATAAAACTCCAATTTATTGCACTAAAAATAGTTCACCTTACAATATTGTGGTCATGCAATTTGCGGCTGGCGTGTTTAGTACTTGGATGGGTGACCCTCTAGAGCAGAATTAAATTAATTATCGGGTTAATTAAATGTAATAAAATTAATCATATTTTACTCTCCGCTATTTTTGTGGTCTTCATCGGATTGGTTATCTTACCAACACAATCTCCGTGATTGGATGACGTAACACTCAAAACCGAAAATACGTAAAGCAAAATGTTCTCGATGACTCCCCCATAAAACAATTGGAATTCCTTTATCAATTAACAAATACTTGTGTACAGCATTTGCAATATTAATATTTACATTTAAGTCATAATCTTCCTAAGTGAGACCGAAGGCCGAGTTATCATATCAAGATTACATTAGATAGCTAAATGTGGCTCGAGGCCGTCTGTACCAGCTAGTACTGATAATTTTATACAGTGGAACCGCTATAATAACGAATCACCATGGTTCCGGAAAAAACATTTATTAAAATAGTCGTAAAAATCTTCAAAACATTCGTTATTATGGAATCATGGTCCTGGAAAAACACAGTATGCAATTTTATTTGATGTGGCTTTTGAAATGGCTACAATAATCTCGATCTTGTTTTGATTACTATGAAATAACTTTGTGATCAAATTCGTTTTGTCATAATTTATTTCATTAAAATGAGACAAAAATACAAGTAAATATCAAACTGATGCAAGATCAGTTAGGTATGGAGAGCAGTGTTTTGGAACCCCGAAGCCGTTCGATACTGGCTCGCCCATTGCGACGAGACGGCCCTGACTGAAATGTCAAAGTATGAAGAATGCAACCTAAAATGGACATGAAACCTTTATTATTTCAGATTTACCGAGTCGACTTTGATTGATCTTTTAAAGCTTAATATACATTTATTTATAATAGAGCTGCATTATTTATCTGGGCACGTAGAAATACTAGTTTTTAATACATGGGTAACTTAGTTCCATACCTCATTATAGTTCATGCGGTTACTTTTTGTTGTATCGTTTATCTAACAGTTTCAATTATCTGTTATTAATTAAAATACGATTTTCAATTACCAGTTTGACCAATTTGTGAATAGTAAGGAAGTCACGTTTTTGTATTGCTTGACCAGAAATGTTGTCATGAGTTGCACACTGTTTGGGCACAGCAGCATCCTAAATAGTTGATCCACTCGTAAAAATTAATGGAACTAATAGAAGGTTAAAATGGCACCCTTATTTTTCCTTAACTCGATTGTAGATTTCCATCGTCTCTTAGCGATTTTTCGTGTAGAAGTTTTTCTCATTTTAATACTTGGCACGTTTTTCCAATAATTTTACGTACTTTTTTAGATTGAATTTTTACTTTGATAAATAGGGGAGTTTTAATGTACTTGGGATAATGAAACTAGGGAAGGGTAGTTCTCGGGTTTTTGTTCTTTGTTGTCGAATTACGTTTTGACGATGTTTTAAATTAATCTCGTCTCGTACGATGTATTATAGGAAGAAGCAAATGTGGTTGAAAATAAAAACGTCCCCTAGAGTGAGTGACTCGATTGTTTGGAGGAGTTCTGCGTCGTACGCTATAACAAATTAAAATATTTAACATGTGCACCCACACACGCGGCCATCTACCTCATGCTTCGAGCTAACTTTTTTGACACAATTGTGTTGTCTTCCGGAATCTATTTTTGATCTAATCTACGCTTTGCGCGCACCTAAAAGCTAATTGTTTCATGACGCTTTTTCTAAAAATTGATTTATTCGATTTCGATATTTTCTATCGACCTCGTTGTACTGGTGTTAACTAAAATTTCAACATCATCCTGTCAACTTTTGCAATGATGTAACAAAATATTCTTGACATTATTTGATATAATCCTTACGTTTTGTCATAATTGATGCAAATAATTAACACGGTTGCATTTTTTATAAATGCAGCCAATATTTTGACCCTAAATCATTCCATCCTTTCTCAATGAATTATGTTGATGCAAATTAAATATTAATCGCTAATTGAATTTATTACGAGGCAAATTTGTTTAACCAACTAACAGTTTAACAAATTAAACCAATATAAGTTAGGTCATCCTGCAATAAGAATTAATTAACAGCTTCATCGGCACGATTGAGCTTTCTGCTGGATTAAATTTTCATTAAGCGATTTTCGTTAAAAAAAAACAATTTTCTTTCGTTTTAAAAGCGTAAATCCCTGTAGTTGTAAATTCTTTGGCCGATATTTTTAAATCTGTAGATTAAATCGCGCAAATTTAGGTGGCACACTTAAAAATGCTAATTACCCCGCTTTCCTTAAAAAATATACGTTAGAAAAAATGTTTTTCTTTTCGAGTGCTATTTTACATGAAAACGAATTTAAATTTTCCTAAACCAATAGTTTTCCACTGAAATATGGAGCGATATTTATTTTTAATTTAAATTTATGCGGTCATTGCATGAAAACGAACTTCAACTAATACAGAAAACATGACCAGCGAACACTTTTCAGCTGTATTTTTGGAAGCTTAGAACATTGACGTCTTTTTATTATTTTTCAAAACCGATTTAGATATCATTAATCTCGTACAGCGAACCGCATCAAAATTTGTTATGGAAAACTGAAGCAATGCAATGGCCGGAAATTTTCTAACATTTTTATTGCACCTGCTATAATTTTAAATAAATGGTCTGCAATTGAATCTAAAAGGTTGTTGGCTCTGATAAATATGTCACGTATACCTACCTATATTTTCGAATTCATATTTCTTTTCATTTTCTATAATTTCATTTATTATGCAACCGGGATGTTGTTTTTCACTGTTGATATTAATAGTCTACTAATTAAGTTGTAAAAAATCGAGCAACTTCTGTTTGAAAATAAATCGAAACCATTTTAATGACGACGAAGTGTGATAATTATTTTTAAATCTCTAGCTCTCAAAATTTCATTTGATTGCCTATGATTTCTTGATATTTTCAAGTGTGGACAGGAAATGTTAATTATTTTGGGCATTAAAGAATCGATTCTAATCACAGGATGTCCTAAAAATGAGTTATCGAAATGTTATCGTTTCGATTTTTTTTTGTAGGAACAAGTAGGAACCACGTTGACAGTTTGTCTAGTATTGATTCAAGCAGGAAACTTTTTATCGATTATCTGGGAAATACCACTTGCCATTGTTGCGCTATATATTGAAGGGAATAATTTATTTGGTTCAAGTTCTGATAACTTGGGGTTTTACTATTGATTTTATTTTTATAATTGTCCACAGTCATTGTGGTTGTATCATCTTCAATATGTTGCGGTTTTCCAAATATCTCCATTACAATCATTTTCTAGATATGCATTTCTTTCATTTTTCTTTTAAAATTTTGTTTCAGTGGATATCTTTGGGTAGGCGCTATAAAATGTCAATTTATCATTATAATAATTAAAGAAGAATATTTTTGGTTTGCAACGTTTGGTATTTTAATTCTTCATATTTTAGTAGTTTTGTTTGACGTGGCAGTGACAATCTCGCCTATTCATTAAGGCACAGTTATAATCTCGTTAATCCATACATGCGCGTCACTAATTCGTGTTTAGGAATTGTTCATGTTAGTATTTACAGAAAGGAGCTAACTATCAGTATAATATAAACAAGTAAACATGCTAAACCCAATACATACAAAGTTGTTAAACACAATAGCCTCTTTTTCTCTTGGTAGTTGGGTCAAGAGTCAAGATCATAATAAATTATATTTTCTTTTACAATCACATAATTGCGATATTACATTAATATGATATTTGTATTTCAATTGCATAAATATCATGTCAAGGGCCTCAGGTTGATCTGACTTTACTTTAACTTACTATTATTATTCTATATAATAGTTGAATGTGATTCATAAGGGTTGAGCTTATCCGTCTTAACTTGGGCCGTGCTTAGGATTTCACGTTAAGCTGCATGATGTCCAGGTTTACAAATTGAATTATACGATATATTATGTTAATCCTTTGCAATACAGGATTTTCGGTTCAAATCTTGATGACTGATTCAGGTAATTGAGTTAAATGAGGGGCATATTGCTCATTATTGGAAGGAAAAAAGATTAATGTTCTCTTTATTTTAACTAATTTTCGATCAATATATTTTATACACGGACAAACCTGTTATATAATTTTATCTCACATAAAATACTCCGTTTATTGATTGGTTCAACACGAAACATAAACCAATCAGAATCACGTCACTGCGTTACGTTACGGCGTGTGTTGAGGGTGCACGATGGGACCATTTTATTGGGGAGCCTTTGATCTCTTTGGCCTGCATTTCCAAGAAAGTAAAATTATTTTCTAAAAATAAACCCATAGTCATATTTATAGCGTTGTTTTCGGTCATAAATTAATACGTAAGTACTTAACGAACTGCAGTTTAATTCAATTGTGCATTTTTATAATCATTCATAAGTTCGGTGTCCTTAAAACAATTTAAATTAAGTTGAATGTTGATCGTAACGTTTTAAGCTCGCAGAATATCGACGAGTGGGCAGTCGAACAACAATTTCTGTAGTATGCAATTTATATGGGCTTTGGAGCCTTGGTGTAACAACTACGAACCTTTTTTCCAATTTATTTTAATTTATGCCATTCTTTAAATTTTTTTACCATTTTTTTCTCGAGCGCAAAATGGCACGAACGAGGTTTCATGTTCGTCCTTGCAGGTTTAACGATTTTATTATTTTTGACTTGTTTCTAAAGAAAAATTTTATTTTTACGACGGCGGCGCACGTAATCCCGAATTATTTTAATAATAAAACGTTGTCGTGAAGTATGAAAATTTCAATTATTGAGCTCCAAAAAAAAGCTCATCATAAAAATAACAACAATATAAAAGGGTCGTAAAAGTCCTTTTAAAGTAGGTAAAGCTTTTTGAACTCTCCGAAAGTACTTGAAACTTTAAGTGGATTGAATTTTTTGAACTTTTAACTTGACACTGATTAGAACGAGTTTTAAATTTTTTTTTAGGTTATGTGCGATACTTTACCCCATTTTTCGGTCGATAAAGTTGTTCGTTTTGCTCACTTCTTTGTTTTTATTGCAAAGAATGTGTCAAATTAGTTGAGATCGGGAATAAATTTTATGTTTCGACTATCAAAATTAATTTTTATTAACCGCGGAAGCGAGGTGAAAAGACCTAATAAATTTTATTGAAGTCTTATTAAGACTTTATAGCAGCATAAAAATGTTCTTGTTCTTAATACTCGTGTTGAAAAAAGAAAATCTCGTGGTATCTTCATAATACGTAAGTGGCAACTTAAACAGCCCGCATGTATTGTAAAAAATGTGAAAAAAATAAAATACCAGTTTGTTAAAATCGAAAAGATGAAGCGCCACCAGCATTACATGTAAGCTCAGCATGAGAGCTTACTAAATGCACCCGCTTGGAAATGTCACTTATCTGGCTCTTCTCCAGGAGAGGTAGGATTATTACAGTAGCGCCTAGTCGTTTTGTTCATCACGAAATCGTAGAATAATCAATCTAAAAATATCTACGATAAATGCCATCTTGTTATCTAGTAACTGCAATTCGGCCCAAAATAGAACTCTTCCATATGTCACAACTTAAGATGGGAAGGCTTCTCAGCTCTCTCCAGTCCTAACCTCATAACCTTAACCAAATCTGATTATACCGCAGCAAATCGATAAAAGTTAAACCTTTTGAGACAATTATAATATACAGGGTCATAACTTCTTATTATTAATTATCATCAGTTTGTTCTGTGGTACTTTGGTAATAACATGAAATTATTCGAAGCCCTCGGTAATTGTAGCATGGCAAGTCATGCTAATTACTTAAGGTTGATAAGTTAATGTTGTGCGTTATTAAATTAATCGTTCCCCTGTCTTGGACACCTTCGAACTAATTACAAAATTGATCTTCGAAAATTAATTTCAGTCATTTATTCACTACCTACACAAAAATATTTTAGAACAATTTGAAAAGATTGTTGTTTTATAAGAGTCATCACTATTGGCAGGAAGATGCTGTTTAACTAAATTAAACCGAACACGTTAGTGTGGCTAAAAGTATTTGACTTATTATAGAACGTTGCACCATTACTACTACAGTTTACTATTTTTACTGAAGAGAAAATCGCTGCGGATTTTTTTTGGGGAACTTTTTGTCTCTGCTCGAATCGAAGAAGGAATGCTTACGAGACCAGTTTTTCTTTACCTTGACCATTTTTAGAATTGGTTTTGAATTTATTGTAAAATTTT
This sequence comes from Rhagonycha lutea, assembly GCA_958510855.1. Taxonomy (NCBI): domain Eukaryota; kingdom Metazoa; phylum Arthropoda; class Insecta; order Coleoptera; family Cantharidae; genus Rhagonycha; species Rhagonycha lutea. The sequence continues at coordinate 11,485,507 of OY294037.1, forward strand.
AATTACTGAGGCTTACATTCGTAACCTTCTTTTCGGTATGAGAAGCCAAGAGTGGCAGACGAACACTGCGGAGGTCGAAGACTATATTTAAGCTCTCAGAGTTACATTCTTCACGCAGCTTGTGTCATTGGCTGCGAACCCCAGGAATACACATACCGTCGAGCTCGGTGCCCTCTTATCTGAACTGCGCTAGTTACGACATTTCGTGTGACATTTTTTTTGTCAACACTGAATTAGCAATCGGATTGCTGGGAATTATAGATTTTATGGGTGGATTTGCCCGCGGCAAAAGGTAATAGACGTCTCATTGGAAAGAGGTTTTTCTAAATTGAATGTTTTCCTTGGCGCCTTTCATAGTCTGACTTTTTTTTAATTTAGCGGAATCTTGGCACCGCAATAAGGAAGAATATTATATATAGTGTTTTCGCTATAACAACCTTTAGTTTACGCCAATCTTTACCTTACCTATGCCACTAACCGTTGTTGCTTGGAAATTCATTTCCTGCACTCTGTTATGAAATTTTAATGTGGACGAACCGACTGTTCGGTTTTCGTTGGATCGCTAACGATTACTGCAAGTGTACACAGGATATGTTTGATATCCTGGATACACATAGTACGTGTGGGAGAGGAATTGATCGCGACACCCGTTTATTACCGCTTGTTTATTAGCGCATTAATATTAAATCAACGACACTTTACTTTGTTCGCCAGCTGTGTCGTCTGCATGTTATAGCCAATGAGTCTGGTCGATTTTATTATATTTTGAGAAAATATCCCACTGAAGGTCTTCTAATTAAAGACGCCATCCTCGAGCTTTAGTCTAGATTATGAATTTTTCATTCAAGTCGATTTATACCGGCATCGGCAACCCGATCACGGGCATCAAAAATGTTTGTAATAAATCCCGACCTTACCTGAGTTGTTGCTATTCCGTTCTTGAAAGCCAAGGTTAGCTTATACCTGGCCATCGCACCCGCCCGTCTCTTTATTTATAAGACCAACACAACTTTCTGCAACTTGTACACAAATAAAGAAATTAGAAACATTCGAACTCGTTTCATATTGTTAATTCACGGCGCCATGTATGTAGGTAAAAGTTATTATACTGCTTTAAATCTTCCGTCAAATTGACAATTCAACTAAATTAACTCCCAGCACCTAATTGGGTTTTACTTATCTACGTTTTTGTTCTTATCAGAGTACAATGACTGATGTGATGGGCATCCTTTTTTCACGGTTTCCTTCAAATCTCTCGGATTTATGCGTCTCGAAGACGTGGTCACCATAAAAAAGTCGTAATTACCATTGTCGGTTGTTAATCGATCAGTTACGATTAAGAATTAGTAATGAGGATTGGAAAATAGCCGTGAGATTATTGTAAGCAAAAACTTTAGCTGTTGAAGGATGACTGGATGCAAGTGCAGCATGCATTCGCACGCAGTCTACTGGGCAGTTGATCGCCCGCGCACAAGGTGAATGCAACTGACCTGTCGGCAGGTTGAAGGGCGTAGCCATAGGCACAACTTTTGTCTGCTGAACACCTCCAATTTATGGTTATTACCATTTAGGTCTAGTACAACCGCTTCCATTAATAAAAATTGGCCCACAACTAAAATGCAAATCTCGTGCGAAAAGGTACCACCGCGATTGACCACACGTAGCCAGACAGCCACTCTTAAGCATGTGGATGAACTTTACCTAATAGCAAACATTATTATACGATCACACGCTTTACGGAAGTAATTAACGTGTTTTTTCACTTGACATAAGAATTAGTAGTAATAGTAGGTACTAGTAATACTAATAAGTAATAACAAAAAATATCGCCTTACAACTTGCCATTACAATTTAATGAAACTTTTTTTTTGAACTTCAGTTTTTAATTGTCGTTTCTTTGTTGCAGGTTGCAAAATCAAAGCGTTGAGGGCGAAAACGAACACCTACATCAAAACGCCTGTGCGAGGAGAGGAACCCGTATTTGTGGTAACGGGTCGTAAGGAAGACGTAGCTAAAGCTAAGCGCGAAATTTTATCTGCCGCTGAACACTTTTCCCAAATTAGGGCATCGCGTAAAAGTAACTTGATCGGTGGGCTGAACGGTGCTCCTCCCGGTCCTCCAGCTAACGTTCCGGGACAAGTAACCATCCAAGTTCGCGTTCCATATCGAGTGGTCGGTTTAGTGGTTGGCCCAAAAGGTGCGACGATTAAGCGCATACAACATCAAACTCACACTTACATCGTCACACCAAGCCGGGATAAAGAGCCAGTGTTTGAAGTAACCGGAATGCCCGATAACGTGGAAACAGCTCGCAGGGAAATTGAAGCTCACATTGCACTTCGTACCGGCAACACCTCTTTGAATGCGTTATCCGCGTTTGGAGAAGACAACACCGATTATTTAACCACAATTTGTAAGAATGGATTGAACGCAATTTTTAACTCGTTTATGGAACCGGCGACAAACGATCCTTTTAGTAATATGGCATCTTCTACTGGCAGTTCGGGAGCGTTTTCTAGTTCGAGGTCTTGTTCCAGTAGTTCTTCGAGTTCCGGTCGTCCTGATTTAGGAGCAATCTGGTCTTCCAACGATCGCGACGAAGGTTTAGGAGATTCTCCCAGTTTCGATACACCCACAGCTATTTCTAACATTTGGTCGTATCCCGCAGCTCCCACACGCCCGAGTCCACCAAATAGCACTAGTCCTGCAGATTCGCTTTTAAGTTCTGCCAAGTGTTTGGTGTGCAGCGATGCAAAAGTAACCCACGCTCTCATACCATGCGGTCATAACTTCTTTTGTATGGATTGTGCTAATCGCATCTGTGGAGAAGGCAGTGATAACCATTGTCCTGTTTGTTCAATTCGTGTGCATCAAAATCTTCGCATCTTTTCGCTCAACCCCTAAGAAGTTTGTTGTTGTCTACGTTGAACAATCGATCTCCCTCGAATATCCTCATTTCGCCGCCATCCACATTCCCCGGAACCCGCGTCACTCGGGTAGATATCGTAACGTTTTGGTCTCATGATCTACAACGAACACTAGATTTATAATATATTTTTGTTGTTCTCATGATTGTTTAAATTGTTTTGTTTTTTAATGTTACGTATGGGATCCGAACGACACGATACGTACCTTTAGCGTAGTCATTTTGCCAGTTTGCATTGTTTAAATGCAACATATTTTTCATTTTTAAATTTTTTTATAGTATTATGATAGATTCGCAATCAAGTTATACTCTGTATTTTTATGTGTATGCACTTTTCGTTAGAAGATCGATCTTCTCAAAATCATAAAAGACATGACGTGACACACCACGGTAGGTTTTAATGGTTAATTTTCTTTTTATAAATTTATATCGATAAATGTTTTTTATTTTTATATTTTTGTAATATTTATCTCATTGATGTGTCACCGATTTTACAAGTCTGAGTCTCTTTATATTTAAGTATTATCCGAGAACAACACTTTTAATATATCGAAAAGTATTTCGTGCTAAATGTTATGTATGTTTTTAAGAGTTTCCTTTTTATTTGTTACACTTTTGCAGTTTGTGTAAAATTGCATTTTACAGCAGCTAAGCGTTTAAGCATAGATTCGTTTCATTGCTTAAAATATTATTTATGACAAATATTATAACTTGTAATAATTTAAAGGTTGAAAATTCTGCACCTATAGAATTGGCCAGTGGGTTTATATTTTTTGTTATAGTTTTTTTATTAATTACTTGAAAATTTTTTGAGTTGTAAGCGTTATAGAATTATTATAAATTTCTTTACATCGATCTTAAAATTTTATTTTGCATTTGTTAGTATTAGTTCGATATACACGTTTTTTGGTAAATTATTTTTAGTCAAAATTTTTTGGGCAAAGACCGTGGTTTGTGCGATTTCTTGGTATGGGGGCATTTTGGCTGTGATTCCAACTGCCACACAATTGCGTCATTGCCGACCGGGGTTCGCGTAATAATAATATACATATCCCTTATTGTTAGTTAATCGCTCGCGAGACCACTCATTGTTGCTATTGTTCTGTTGTGTCGTGTGATGTGATAATATATAATATTATATTTCTTATAGCTTATAAGTTAAGAGTAAATGAAAATTATTTATATGCAACGTGCACCCTCGCGGTCGGCAGCGAGTCGCTTCCTCGAACTTTTCCACGTTCACAGCTACATTCGCATGTTCGAGTAATACCTATTTTTTTATGTATACCCTGTAGCTAAAATTAAGCAATCCCCGAACCCCGATGATTAGAAACCGTGTGTTTATTTTGCTTGTCAGTATTCAAATTGAAGTAAAATCGGAGCAATCGGTCTACACTTCCTATTATAGACGCATCGTTCGTTCGTTCGCTCGCTCGCTCGTTAGTTGCTGCATTTTCTCATTAACATGCACATTAAGTACATTGTAGTACTTCCGGCTGACACTGACCGTTTGTTATCGATTATTTAGAGATTGTATTATTAATATTATTACTATATTTACTGTTATACTGGGCGTCTCTTAAGTAAACTTCGAGACGGTTCGAGGGAGAGCGTGTGCCAGTTCCTATGGAACTTTTTTTTAAATGATTAAATTTACTGTTCCTCGATCTTGATCGATATATTTTTGAATAAGCTCAGGAACCCCCAGTGTATAATAGTTTCTTATTTAAGGAAGTTTATTTAATTTATTTTTTATATTATAATTTTGGAGAGTGTTATTAAATTATATATTTTATGATGTGTATATCTTATACTTAATTTATAAAAAAAAATTAAAAAAATTTACAGACGGACCGTGTCGGCCATATATTGCGGGTCTGCTCCGCTGACTTAGTTTGTTTATTATAATACGTACGTTGTATATAGGTTGTTGTTTTATATAGCTATTAATAACATATGAATTATTATTATTATTTTATTTTTTTACCTATTTTTGTGAAGATATTTAATAATGAATGTTAGTACAATGCGTGCAGTCAGTATGTGTTCACAAGTTTGTGTGTGCATGACTGTTTGAAATAGTTTAATTAGAGTTTTGATTACTTATTATATATTTATATTGATATTTTAATTATAAACAAATCCTGTGGTGATTTCTTTTTTGTAATTTTGTATTTTTTTATTCGTTTTTGACGATTAAATATATAAGTACGTTTTGAATTAGAAATTTTAAAAATTAGCCTAAAAAATTATTTAGCAGCGGTCGACCGACGCTTATTTGATCATGTGGCCGACGTCTGCGTCTGTCGAGGCGGTGGTGTGGTATATTAATATTCTGTAACACAAATATAAGACTTAACCGCACTTCGAGCCTCGGCATACGCGAATTACGTAGTAAATAATAAATAATTAAGATATTACTTGACTTTTATAAATTAATTTACCAAATATGCGAATAATAAATTTTCTTGATTTAAATTTTTCTTTTTTTTTATTTTCTTATTATTTTTTTTTAGTTTGTAACATACCGCCTTTGTTGTGTTCCCCGCATGAGCTGTGTTCATTTGTGTGTCGTTTTGGTGTAGACGCATCTTCATCTATATGTTCGATGGCTACTGTATACTCTGTAGCGCACAAAGCACTTAAACTTCATGTGTATTTGTAGAAAAATCGCGTTTTATATTTTAATATTTAAATAATAATAATAATAACTTATAATCATAATTTAGTACGCGTGATGTAGTTGTAGCTACTACTAATAAATAAAATTCGGGTGAATTGTGTAGCGTGGTTTTTAATAAAAAAAATGCTCAAAATGGGACGATTTGAAATTTGCGGGGATCTCGAAGGGTGTTTTTGAAACTAGTAAGAATTTTTTAACCATGAGGGTCGAATTCCTCAACGACCACGCTAAATTAACCTTTATTTTGTTTACTAATTTAGGGTCTAGGGAATGATAATTATAAATTTTGTAATAAAAATAAAATTATTTACTTAGTATGTAATCGATTATTCCTTCGTACATAATTATAATACAGGGAATAATTATTTAAAAAAAAATAAATCAACGAGTGAGTGACGAAAGTGGTACAATTAATAAATGAGCGTACCTTTTTAATATTATAATTATTGGATTAAGTACCACTAAGTAAGTGAAATTTTGCAATTTTTCTTATTAAGGATGTGATAATAGTATTTTAAATAACTTAAATTGGGAAAAGTTGTGGACTAAATTGAATATAATTGATATAGTTTTTTAATGGAAAAATTGTCGTTTTACGGTTAATTGTGTGGTCGTTGTGGGGTTCTTCATCAGGAATGATGGTACGACTTTGAGAAGGTGTTATTGCAACCGAGATATTAATAAAAGTCTTCCCGCCCGGAAATCACGCAACATTTTATATAAAACTTTAATAAAAGAACGTTATATAACAATGATATAAGTGAATTTTAATAATCTAAATTAGGTAGTATAATTGGCATTTTCTTAATGTGTGTTTTTTGATGTGTATTGTGTCTATTTAAAATTTTAAGCATTTTGTTTGGTATTAGAAAAAAAATATAATAAAGACGATTGTGGTGTTATATACCACGGCCATTATTCACAATTCCAAACAAAATACTTGAACGCTGCAATAATATAATCATTTCACTGCATTATTCACGCTGCGATATGATTGCGGCTTCATCATTCACAAATCGACTGCGACACACATTGCAAATCACTCTGTATATTATTATATTTTTAACACGTAATATACAGGCCTAACTATGATACTTAAGTAATAACTAATAATCTATATTTCATATTTAATATATACAAAAGTAATTTTTGAAAATAGTTATAACAAAATACATAAATATAGATGTTACTAGGAAAAGCACTGTATATTATGATGTAAATGAAAGTATATATAATAAGATATATATTGTAAAATATACGAATATATATCTTTTTGTAGCATCCTATATAAGACATTCGCTTAGGGTCGCAAGTTTCACTGTTACGTGATGGTTTCAATGGGTTGCCCTTGCCATACCTAAGTAATTTTTATTCGTGAACCTAAATGTACTTAAGTAATAATTGATGATAAAAAAAAGAGTCGTCGAAGAAGGAATGCATGTACAAGACAGCCCTTTGAATTTTAAACGATTTTATGCGTTTTGTCTTCTAAACGTAACCTAAAGCAATAAAATAACGAATAACGTTCAATACTATTTTAATGTTATTTATTTTATCCACCAATAATTGGTGGAGTAGGATTTAAAAAATATGCGTAACAGGTCACTTTTGATCCAAAAGCTGTCACCCGCTCAGCATTTATAAATTAAATAATTAGCTGGAAAATGTTGAAAGTATTTCTATATTATTACTATTAAATGTATGCGAGATGTCTGGACGTACTATATAATATATTATGGTTAGAATTTGTCATTTTGTAAGAATTGTGTTAAAAAAATGTAACTTTACTGCTGTTGGAAACATTAGGCAATGATTTTATCATCGAATGATACTAAATTATTGTTTCATCCCTCTTCCCACCTTTTTAAGTATTTACAAGGAATTGATGTATATAATATTTATTCGTTTTATATTGTGTTATTACTAATAATCCCACATTCCATATTACAAAAAGAATAACTAAAAACCGCAATTTCCATCTCGGGGCGGGCAAGGTGAAAAATAGAAACTTAGCACAATAATTGATCATATCAAATTTTCACTGTGATTCGTAAGACTGACTTAAGTGTTATTTTGGAGAAGGAAAAGTTAACACAAAGTTCCCTTTTTATAAATAATAAGAGTTGTTTATTTATAAATTTTACCGAATTTTAAAATTTGTTCTTCACTCTATGTACCAACAGCTTTAAAGTCGATTAAAAATTCAAAAAAAAATAATTATAAAAAAACTATTTAAGTGTGCATATTTTTACAATTTTTCAAGAAATGAAGAATGAATCAATATAATGAATAATACGTATACTAATTAAATATATTTGTAGACAAAAAAGAAGCCAAAGCTACTAACTCTCTATGCTTTCTAAAAGTTGCGTTGATCTTGTTGCTTTTTTTAGAAAAATTTGAATTTTTAAAAATATTACATTAGTTTACATATGAGTCGCACATTGACGACTGAAAATAATTTATACACGACCAGTTTGTTAGCATCCTTACAGAAAATAACCACCATCTTTATAAACTGTCGCGTATTTTAAGACTCTTGTTCAAGGTTTTCATTCACAAAAGTAAATTTGTTCCTTTGAATAAACAAACATCTGCACGAATATAAATTTTCCTTTATTAAATTTGCACCACTCGCGGGTATTACTGCTTTATTAAAAATATTTTTTTTGGTATTATAGAATTCACGAAGGGGGGAGTAATTTTCAATCATAAATTCGCCACTTCACCGGGCCCCTTCCGGTTTAATTCTACCATCAAAAATAGAGCAGTAGTAACGACCGATAGTGATAAGTTGATTAACTGATACGGTGCAATCGTGTGCGCAAAAAATTAATAAACAAACACATCACGAAATTTTTTAACAACGCGGTGAATAATAAGGGTATGAATTAAATATCGATGATCGACCCTACCTCATCAAAAAACGTAACATACCTAAATTTACCCTTTCGTCCAATTAATATTTATGCGGCGATGGGGTAGAAAGGATCAAACACACACGAGGGTTTTTGCGATACAAATTATAATTCATCCAGATGATTCAATTTTTAGTGTCCGACAATATTGGTTTAAACTTCCTTTGTTTACCGTTTTGAATTATCGCTTCCAGCACTAAATTTTATATTACTATTAAAATAATCTAGATAATTGGTTCAGAGAACGATGTAAGCGCGAATCGAAGATGAGTTATGCATATCAGTATAAAAAATTGTTTTGCGAATGAAAATTTGGAACAGGATTGTTATATTGTTTCGTTTTAATGTTTTAAGCTAAATATTCTGTATTGGAGAAACAGACTGTTAGTGCAAATCCAGTTTTTAACCAAAATATTTAAGAAATAAGTAGTAATATTGGGGATCATTCTCATCGTACATCGATAAACTTAGTCATTCTAAAAAGTTACATTTTTACTAATATTCAGGTGCCAAAAACTATATAGTTACTAAAAAATTGTGACACGTGTGGGATTTAATTTTGTTGTATGTTACAGAAAATTGAAGAAAATGGAAGTAAGGGTTTGAAAAATTTGACCATGTCACGCCAGTTTTCCATTAACATGGAATAAAATTAAACCCCTTGTGAGCGTGTATTTTTAACAATAACATAAGTAATAATTTTGGTGACCAATATTTGTACTTTTATTCTTATTTCATCCTCAAGGATGCGTTGTTTGGGCAAATGTAGCATTGATTATGTAACAAAACAAATTTTGATATCGATCAAACTTATCAAATAAGTAAAATGAAAAAATAATAAAAAATGTTATGTATGATTTGTTACATTTTTTAATACAACTTGGAACATTTTGCAATATAGTTAAGTGATAAGGATAAATCCAGTATCCAGTTTAGGTTTCGATCAATAATTTTAAAATTAATGCGCACCATGTTATCACACCAATTTCGTAAAATTTTTAGTGTCCGAATAGAATTTTGAAAACAAATTCGTATATTTTCGTATTATTCAGTGTTTTAATGTGCGTCACGATAATCTTTCTACAGGTACTAGAAATTGTAACAAAAAAGTTATTGTGTTTTATGTTTTATTTTTATTATTACTTAATATTATTAAGTTTTGTGTTTAGTGATAGTTAAAATTAAAAAAATATTAATAATATAAAAAATTATTTATTGCCACCTTTTGTAATCTGAAATATTGGTCTTGTACAGAGCTGATGTATTACAGATTTATAAAGGATTTTGCTTAATGTATACCTACTCAAAATCAATATTTTTACAGAAGATATTTTTATTATTCGATATACTTATTTTCGTACGATATTCAGAGTTCCACTGAACGTGTTCTCGATGTGAAATATTTATATGAGTGTTCATGGTGTGTATATTCTTATCAGAAATTGAACAGTGACCAAGGATTTCGAAAATGATTTTAACATATTCACACACTATCATATTAGAGAGGAAGTGATGGTGATTGTAAATTTTATTTTAAAATCGAAATGTTTCGAAATTCTCGGCTCACATTTATTGATTGTTAATACTGAGGATGTCGATATGTTTTATTTAAAACAAAAAGTTAAATGCAATATAAAATGCATTGGTATCTTTAATCGAGTTAACCTCCCCATATAATATTTTAATATTGATCGATTCATATACGTAGCGTACATATGTTTATGTAGCAGTATTTTGTACGAGTACACGTTTTTGGAAAATATATATTCTCTACTTGATATTATTATCTTTCTACTTATTAAAATACATATAATAAATGTTGCTATACCATATTATTACTTAATTTATTTTATCATACACCCGTATAAATTATATATTATAGTAATATTCTATATATCTAGTGAAATATATTAATATAAATAAAAACGTATTTGTATTGGATCTTGTTTACTTTTTTCAATCCCCAATATTTTCAAATTTCATACTCCGAACATTTCTAAAGGCGCATCGAATAATATACACTTCAACATTTAAATTCGAATCATTTCATGACAGTTCGATACAACATATCAAAAGATACATTAAATTACTTTCCACATCAACTCTCTTCTTCATTTCAACCAACAATCTACTTATATCACGAGAGGGGTGAGTATAGAAACAGCGTCCGTAGACAATACCAACTTGTGATTGCATCACAGGAAATTTGAAAAATTAGTTATCAACATCGTGAAAAACTCCCCAACCCTTACTTCTATAACGCAGCATTTTACTCCGAGTTCAAACCACACTCGGATACGCTTTTAAACATGGAGAAAAGGTTTGCAATGCCGCCCGGGGTAAAACCTTTTATGCTAAATGAGATTTTTAATAAAAATTCATCCACTTAACATCAAATTTTTTGATATGTTCAAACCTGCACTTAGAAATTGTTTTGGCTTGAGGAGTTTTTAAGATTTACACTCAAAGTCAAATCGCATTGGGATTGCTCTATTCCAACTCTTGTTTAACTTTGCCCAAGGTACACGAAACCATAGCAAGCAGAAAAAATAAATATTAAAAATCTTACTCGACTTTAAAACAAAAACTGGAATTATTAATAATATAAAAGTTTTCATTTCTACACCGTCATGTGGTAAACGTAGGATAAAGTTGCTGTAATTTTCCTTCTTAATCGATAAGTTATTAAAGTAAAAATACTTTTCTCGTTAAACTCTTATCGAGTCTAATGGATCCCGACAGACTTTGGTCCAAAAATTTCTAAACCTAGGTCGGGCAAGAGATTAAATTGATATAAAACTACCAAAGTAATACGATTATTTTAGTTTGACTTACTATCATCAGATAAAGAAACTCGAAATTTGCTGTAAGTTTCAAATTCTTTTAGAAAAATTTGAAAACTTCATTTTAATTGCAAAATTGTTGATTTTAGTGTTTGTACTTTTAATTACCTTTTTAATAGAGTTAGATAAGCATTCATAATCTATATTTAAATTGTGAAAATGGAAATAAAGCATATTATTTAATACAATAACATAATAGGTAATATTATAATGTATTATACCTATTCTATTTCCATCAAAAATATTATTTGATGTTTGTGTTATTATATTATTGCACCCTATGCATTACGTTTGTTGTCAGTCATTATTTGGAACATCACCCTTGTTCTAATGAACTTTGATGGTTATTATGATAATAGCTTTTTAATTGAATTTTGAATTAAAGGTGATAAGAACAATGAGAAAAATATTTATCTATTTTGGTAACCATGATTCTTTATCACAGGAATAACTTTTTTTAAATTATTTTTAAACTTTTATTTTATTTGGAGCAACTTCCAGTTTTACGTCGAAATAAATTCCTCGAAAAAGTAATTGTTTTCCAACATTTAATTTTTATAGTCGAAGAGCTGATCAAAATTTCGATGGGTTTTTTGTTATTCTACATGACTTATTTGGGGGTACAGAGTGCCAGAAACGCTGGTAGTGGTAGGAGTAGCGAGACGCTGGCAAGTCACACAAAAACACTTAAATATGCTTAAACAAGAAAATTCAATAATTTGACTTCAATCGGCCATAAATATGGAGTACCATTACCATGCATACACATGCACAAACCAACTGCGCCAGTCGATTTCTCAAATCGAAATACATAGGAATTCGTCGAAAAAATTCAGTAAGTGAAGGGTAATTATGGAATCAACCCTAGTGGCGTAAGTATAGTAACTACCAGTGTGCGAATGAATACGGCCCCATAAAATTTTAGGGGCCTGATGCAATGTAAAGTAAGTAAGTACCCTTAAACAAGGGTAAAAGCGCCTGTGAAAGCCGGAAACGGACAATTCGGCAACGGGAATCCACCGGTCGAGCTTAGGTTAGTGTTAGGAAACGATTTTTTTAAATGAGGGGACTGTTAAAAGAGAGATCCGCCGGTGCCGAGTTGTTGTGTACCCTTCCCTGTGCTGGGGGGGTATGCCCAACAAATTCTCTCCTGGATCTTCTGGTCTGCGTTTTGTGGAAGATAGAAAGTACACTTAAGAACTGGAGGGTCTGTGAGTATTTTCGTAAGGAAGCAACAAACAATCTTTTCAAAACCAAATAAATAGTTAGTTGTAATTATTATTACAAGCAAATATCGTTACCATGGTCACCGTTGATTCTCTTCAAACTTGACACAACATGGAACCATTGTAGGGCCAAGTAAGTTTGGGGGTCTGAATTTACTGTAGAGAGTAAGAAAAGCTCACACGCACTTCGGCTTTTAATTCGGGCCCTTTGTACTACCTCCGGTTTTCAGCTTCACCCCGATCCTGTCACTCCCAAAGCCACTTCAGCTCGACTTGGGGGTATACAATATTCCGTTTGTTGCGTAAAGCAACAAGAAGACAATTCAAGAATCAAACTTGCTTGGTTATCAATTTTAAAAAGTCGGCTTGTTGATTAGGTACCCCCAGACCCCCCGGTTTCACGCCCTTTTCAGGGAAATAAATTTGTTTTGTTTTAACAATTTTTGAATTGAATTTTTAGTAAATTGATAATACTTAATTTTATCTCATTTTGAAGTGTCTTCAATTTTATAGGGTGGAAAAGCCTACTAAACACCCTAAAATGTGAAGAATTGAGTGTGTAATCTAGGGACTGGGAGGTATGGACAATGGCGTAAATAACGGGGGGCAGAGGGAGAAATGGTCCCCTTAAACTGTATTATTTTGGGACCAAATTTTGTTTTTAAATCGCACACCTCTCAATCGAGGGCCCCGTCAATGCTTTTGCTCCCATGTCTATAATTTGAAGATAACTGATCAACCCTCTAAAAAAGTTTTTACGGCAAATGAGACGCGAACCTCTCCATTAAAATTTTATAATCCCTTATTGAATTAGAATTTAAATTAGAAGTTCAAGAGAAGATCTGGTTAAGAAAAAAGTTATTGGTAGTAAGGAATTTAAGATCCATTTTTCCAATATTTGTAGTGGGATAAACAATTTTGCAATAAGAACTCTTCTCAAAATGAAGGCACTATTTCCATATAGCAACCAATACCAATCCCCAACCAGACGTAGGCAGCCATGGGTTTTAAATAATTTCACTGTAGTGCATTTTACTTCGATTTAGCATCCGTATTTGTTTCTGTCTTATAATAAAATTCGGAAGAATGTATTTTTGACAGTTCCCGATTTTATTTTAGAGCACATTTACTATACACAGTGGGCGTCAGTGAGAAATAAAGACTTCTTAGATGGTGAAGATCTTTTTAGCTTATTTTTAGCTCAGGTAGGTTAGGTATACGAGGCGGTTGGAGCATAGTGGTCATGCGAGTTGACTATGAACGCTAAATACCCGGTTCGAATCCGAGTGAAGTAAGAACTTTATTCGGACCGTTCCTCGGAAGGCAATTGCATCCCACCGAGAGAAATATGCCAAGAGAATTCTCAAATGTTAATGATCTAAAAAGTCCAAAATTGATCTGTGGACTATCGGAAACGGTAACTACCCCACCAACATTTGAGGGTCACGACGCTTCTATCAAGAAGCAAAACGACTGTATGGAGATGAGGTTAGGTATTAATCATCGCAGAGCTTTCAAAAATCGCACAAAGAAATTTGAAAATTTGTTAGAATGCAAAAAGCCTCTTTCTTTTTCTTCTTCTACTTTTTAAAAGCTTTTATTTAACTTGGTGTGACCGTTGTCCGTCGTCCGTCCCTTGGACTTTTTCGAGGCCGTTTTTAACCAACTTCCCGAAGTCCTAGAGAGCTGAAATTTGGAACATAGCTTTCTCTTGCAGCGAATTTTCATATATTAATTTTGTGTCCCAAAATTCCGCGAAATAAGCGAAAAATCGGGAAAAAACTGAAAATAATAAAGCGCATGCGTGGCTGCGCATTGTACAGTTTTACCATACAGGGTGAAAAGTTACATTACTAAATCGCATTCGCATTTTTAAGGGCCGCATTCAGGGTGAAATATTTTGTTTTAATGATGTATACAGGGTGAAGCATCAAACATCAAAAACACATACCATAAGAATTCTGATAGGATGAAGCAAGAGCTGTATTTGACAAATATTACTAAAAAATTATTTATTCATTACTTACAAGGACGTAGACGCGTTTCCCCATCTGTAAGTCGAATTTTGGGGTGAAATTGGCATCATACGTTAGAGCCTAAATGAACATTCATTATTGGTTTAGGATTACTTTTTGTAATCGAAACAAAAATTGTACGATCTAACATCTGACACCAATTTCACCAAAAACTTCAAAAATATAACGAAAATAGAAAAACACGTCTACCCCCCCCCAATATTTCGCGAATAACTCCGCGACGGTTGAGGCTCAAACGAAAAAATGGAAGCTCAGTTAGACTCTAACGATGCTTTAACGTTTGACACCAATTTCACCCCAAAATTCAAATAAAGAGGGAAAATAGAAAAACAAGACCCTCCCCCCCAGATTACTAGCAAGAAGTTAATCATTTGTAGAAGGAGGCAAAGCTGAAGTTCTCCGATAAGAATGGAAAATACTGAAAATAATAAAGCGCATTCGTGGCTGCGCATTATACAGTTTTACCATACAGGGTGAAAAGTTACATTACTAAATCGCATTCGCATTATTAAGGACCGCATTCAGGGTGAAATTTTTTGTTTTAATGATGTATACAGGGTGAAGCATCAAACATCAAAAACACATACCAGAGGAATTCTGATAGGATGAAGCAGGAGCTGTAAAAAACATGACTTTTCTTCTTTAGGTGCCTATCCGATTTCGGATGTACGGCGATCCCCCCGACTTAACCAAGAAGGCTGTACCAGGGAAATGTTAATGTTAATGGGGTGGCGGTTTGCGTATCCACAGATCAATTTTGGACTTAATTAGATCATTAACATTTTAAGGATTCTTATTGGCATATTACTCTCGGTGGTTTGCCATTGCCTTCCGAGGGGAGACGGTCAGAATAAAGTTCTTACTTCACTCGGATTCGAACCGGGTATTTAGCGTTCATAGTCAACTCGCGTTAGCACTATGCTGCGACCGCCTCCCACTTAGTCAAACATGACTAAAAAATTAAAAATAAAAAATTAAATAAAAAATTAAAAATTTTTAAAAAAAACCTTTTATTTAAAATTAAAAAGGTGCACTAAAAAATAAAAAATAATTTTAATAAGAATAAACAAAACTTCTTGAAAACATCAATATAAAAGCGTGGGGCTAGCAATTGCTTACTTACCTCGCTTACGTCTAAATAAATAGCCCCACGCTTTTATATTGATGTTTTCAAGAAGTTTTGTTTAAGCAATTGCTTACTTACCTCGCTTACCTCTAAATAAATAGCCCCACGCTTTTATATTGATGTTTTCAAAAAGTTTTGTTTATTCTTATTAAAATTATTTTTTATTTTTTAGTGCACCTTTTTAATTTTAAATAAAAGGTTTTTTTTTAAAATTTTTAATTTTTTTCTAGAAGCAATTCTCTGGAGAATTCTCTTTTAGTAGGCCTTAAGGTCTGTTATTTTCTAACATCTTCGTCGTTTCCTTGGCAGTGTTAGAAATTGTGAGCATATAAATATTTTACATCCATTAGGTAGCTTGCTCGACTTGCTTTCAAATGTGCCTGTATCCTGATTTTTTATGTTAAAGATGGCAATTCACTAACCCAGGGGACCACCAGCTTAACGTGGCTTCCGAAGCACGGAGACTAGTCAGAAGAAAGTTTGACTCTCCCCGGGTTTGAACCTGGTCCCCGCATTCGCATCCAACTGCTTTAGCTGCGCTTAAATGCGATATTTTGTAATACGTAATAAAAAATAATCAAAAATCGTATGAAAAAGTTAGAAGATTTTTAGAGCCCTCACCAAACTGCGTCCGAATTTCATGGCAAAATTATGGAATTTAATCAAATGTGACGTCCGCATTATAAGTCTCATTTTTGGGATTTCTAAGAAAATTGTGCTTGTATGTATATTATTTTTTATATTTTATAAACAAATTCATTTGTATCTCGTTAAATTCCGAATGTCCCATCAGTAAAATTTTAAAGTTTTCCTTTCGAGGTAAAGTTCGATTTTACAGGAATAAGGGGGGGCTTTAATTTGCGACCATTGGACGTTTCTAGGGGACACCAGAGTCATAACGAGGGTAGAAAGCGACTATAGCAAGCGGTTTAATTTGCGCTTCCATTCGAACCAAAGATTTGAAGATTTAAATGTTAAATATTTACTTAATACAATTAAAAACATCGTCAAACCAAAACAAATTTTATATGTTTTATTCAACAACGAACAAATTATGAAGTAGATTATATTCTATTGTAAGCAGGGAGCTTTGACCTTTTGTTCCTTAATCCCACCAACGAAGGGATATTGAAAATTAATTATTATTTTTTGTTACATGAAACTAAATACATAATGGTGGTCTTATAACCTTTTTGTCCACTAGGCGAAAAATATTTTTCCTTACCAAACAATGAAAGGCTTTTCAAACAGAAAGTATCTTTTTGTTTACTTACGGCTGGAGGGTATTTGGGTATTCCATACTCCCAGATCCCCTGGTTTTCCGATTGTTTACCTTTAAAAGTATCCTCTAGGTCAGGGCAAGTGTTTTTAAGGAACATAAACTACACAATACATAATTTTATCTAAATTGTGGTGCTTTTTAACTATTTTCTAGGGTGGCTAAATCCCCTTAAAATGTGAAGAAATGGGTGTGAAACTGAAGGAACTGGGGTGTAGAAAATACCCCCCAGCCAGCATAAGGAAGTAACGAGATGACTTTTCAAAATTGATAAAGACGCAAATTTAATTCTTGAGAAGACATCTTTTTGCTTACTTACGGCTGGGAGGTATTCCATAAACCTTACATTTTCCATTTGTTTACTTTTTAAAGTATCCTTCAGGCCAGGAAATTATTTCTGAAGAACATGAACTACACAATGCTTAATTTTATCTTATTTTTAAGTTTTTTATTTGTAGTCGAGGGTAGCTAAATCCCATAGCTTATTTTGCGCCTCACATCTGTACGCCCATAGCCTGCATCACCTTTGCCACGCTCTAGTTACGGCTCAGAGGGGTACCGAAGATAGCTTCAAAGAGGGTGGAATTAAGTTGGGAAACATTGTGAACGCCCGTTATGGACGACCACTTCTTTACATTTCTCGCTATCTTCTTTTGATTTTTATGAAATGCCTTCATGATTAAAATAATTTTTTAAGTCAAATAGTCAGACAAATCGGAAGAAAAATTGATTATACCTACTAATTTATTTCGGTAAAGTGAGACAAGATATTAAGTGAAAAGTGAATGTTTACATAAAAATTAAAATAAAATTTTCTTAAATTTATAATCTTGAGAGATTTCCTTGTACATTTTCTGTAGGGTTTAAATCCTGAGAAAACAGGGATGTAGCTAGCAGGTTTGGGATCCTGGTTCGGAATTAAAAAGCACATACAAAATTAATTTTACCCTGAAATAAAAGAAAAACTTTCTATCGCCAATTTAAGCTAAATATTCTGTATTGGAGAAACAGACTGTTAGTGCAAGGGGTTAATGCTTTGGGCCTTTTATTTGCTCATTATCAAAGCTTTTCCTAGAGATAACTGAAAAACACCCCTATATTACCTCGATTAGGTTCGTAAAATTCTATTGTATTTTTCTTTCAGTTACTAAAAAAAGAAAAACTATTGGCATGTTTGGAACCTCAAAGTAACTCTAGGAGGATTTTATGTGTTCATTAATTCTGCTAAATTATTCAGTTATCGTTTTGACATTTCTGAATCAATACAAAGTAAATTGTTTTGGAGAATTTCGTGATATTTTAAAGAATCTATTGTATCACTAACATACAGAGCAGATCGCATTTTCTGTTTCATCCAAATGCACCCCCAAACCATTACACCTCTTCCATTCATTTGACGTTTAGGAAAATTGAGTTTTTCTTTACGTAATAAGTCATAAAACTAACAATTATACAAATTGAACTTCTAATTTTCACAAAAACCTAACTTTTAGCGTAGTTTAGACGTAGTTTTTTTAGAACTTCTCATAATTTTTTACAATATAAGTTAACACATGAAATTTACTTGTTATATTTTGCACTCGATTGGAGTTGAATTTTGTGTTGACCTCTTTTGCATGTTGTTTCTACTTGTTCGTTTTCATGTTTTACTGAAACGAAAACACCTCCTGCTTGTCACGCCATTTTCCGATTCTTGCACCATTATGTAACGACACACTGATTCATCAGTTGTTAATTTTGTCCAAAGGATTTAAATCAGCAAATGTTTACTACTGGCGCCAATGCTTCCTAATATCGTTTGTACCAAGTTGTAGGAAATTTTTTTCATTTTTGCCCATACAGATCTCACGAATAAAATCGCGAATAAGGTTGAAACAACTTTGTAGCCTGTTTTGAATTTTATTAATTTGTTTGCTTCCTTTTTTTCTCTGCTATTATTAATATTGTATTCTTTATGATATTTTTTTCAATATTTTGATTAAAATTCGATCAACTGTTATTAAATTTGATAAAAATTTGTATTTTAAACTGATTAAAATATTTTTTTGCCTTATAGTTACTACGGCCTTGTATTAAACACAACTAATTTTTAAATTTAAACCTAGCATAATATACATATTTGAAAGCAAATTATTCAAGATTATCACGTACGTTAAACCACATTTCTTGTTGCTCACTTATCCAGTGTGATATTATTTTAAATTTCAAATTTAATATTAAGGATAAGTTTTCGTCCATGTAATAATATTTTTGGGGTAGTGGACTATCTAATAATTATATTGTGAATGCTTAAATAAAAATATAGGGAAATACTGAAGATCTACCTATATAATTTAACTATTATTTTAGTTTAGTACAATACTACCCCAAAAATTATTAAATAGATTATAAATTTATTATTAATTTTTAATAAGTTTAGATTAATTTATTACTGTTTAATTTTTTTTGGGAAATGTTTAACTATTACAAAACGGTTGCAAAACGTTCATGCTTTGTATCAATCTGATTGCTAGTTTATTTTGCACTTTCAGGTATGCGCTAGTTTGAAAGACTAGCGGTTGTTATTCTTCATTTCGTCGAACTTTTTAATAGATTTCTGCCTGGTAAAATATCGAAACAGGAAAAGACTTTTGCCTTTTAATTTTTATTTTATGAACAGCTACGATTGTATTTGAGTAAAACTAGCGTTTATTCATTTATGCTAACTATTTTGCAGCAAAGCTGCTGCTGAACTCTGAGCGCACGTATATTGTGTTAATTATTCTAAAATGTTATAAAAATATTTTGTTGTGTTTACTGATGTAAATATTACAAAAGGCAATGTGCTCATTGATTATATGTTTAGTATGTTTATTCTAATTTAGCGTTTACTTTGGATTAATGCCACCAATTAAATATTTGTTTTTCATTAGAATTAGATGATGATACCACAGAACGACTGTTTTATTTTATGCAAAACTGTTGATTGCTATAACTCAATCGAAACTCAAATTATTTAATCAACATTTGAATATAGTGGATAAATGAGCTAATCATAACTTCTCAATTATGGGATAAAAATAATTTTTGTTAAAATACGGAATTATAATCTTAAAATTGGATTGCCATATTCAGAAAGTCGACGCTTTCGCTCAATTACTTTTAACGGAAATATAACCAATTCCTTATAGCTTTAACGGGTATGATTAAAATTTAATAGCCAGAAATTCATTAGCAATATAATATTATCCGTTTCCATAGTGGAATAGTGTAAGAAATGCTGGAAGCTGTTAACTTATACTAAATTTGAATACATACATAATCACGAATGTCTGATTTCGCAACAATAAATTATCCTAACAATAAATCAAATTGCTTATTGTAACAGTGCGTGACATATCGTAGAAGCTTATTTTATGAATCAGTGCAGAAATCTTTGATGTTACTAAAACATTATTTGGATGGCCTAAGCATAAGCTCGTATAATACGATTCCGTGATATATTAAATTATAATAAATTAAGTTATTGAGAAGAAAAGGAACACGCGCTGAACTCCTTCAAGTTTATAAGGGTTGTTTAGCATCATCGTATTTCCATCCACTTTTTCTTAAATTAAAATTTTAATGCGTATATTGAGGAGTTTTAGCAAGAACGAAATCGGTTCCTTTGGCCACACACCACCGGGCTTAAAATTTTATTTACTCGAGAAAATCAAATGTTGAATTAGGTGGATGGTTAAATAATCTAATAGATCGTTCTGCAAAAGCAAAGCGTACATTAGAGATTACAGGATCCAAATGTTTCGAAATATACAAAAGCAAACGAAATTTCATTCAGCAATTCAAAGGAGATTATATAACAATAACGTGTGCTGAAGTATGAAAGGAACTATTCAGGAAAAGAATAGCAAAAAGGTTTCTTCGCATGCGATCCTAAAATTTCTTAATGTATCCCCAGCTGGCCAAGAAAAGTATTGTCACCTATTCTTGCCAAATTTACGGATAGGTGCGTTTACATGTCGAATAGATTAACTGTATTTTGCGCAAACAAGAAATTATAAGAAAGAATCTGTTTTGTTCGAGGCTTAACAAGCAATTTTTGCAATCCATCAGAAAATCTCTTTTTAGTTCTAATTTGGTTCGTAGGTATTTCTTATCTGTGATATGAAACTTTTGCCAACTTACAACAATGAATTTTAAAATTTGCACAGGACGATTGGACGCGGACGCTTTGCACCGGAACGTTTGGCCGCAAAAACTTTATTATTTCCGATATTGGTAAATTTAATCCTGTTTCATGCTCCAGTTAAATTTTTTAATCCGAATTTGATAGGGGTGGGACCGAAAATTTTAGAATTTTACTATGGGAACAAGAAACGACCCTCAATCATATTATTTAGAAATGCCTGCACTGAACAATAACAATCAGGTAAGATTAATTCGAAAATATATTCAAATAAAGGTTAGGAATTACTTTGTGAGTAATCGAAATTGGATTTGAATCGATTTTAATCTTTTCAAATTATTTCCGATATTCCAGTTATTCTGCCAATTGCATTCCCAAGGTATTTTAAAACAAAAGAAAGAATAATATTTCCACTTTCACTTTTATCGGTTGCTTTGACCTTATGGAAAGCGCAAAAATAAAAAGCGTATCGACAAATAAAAGTCAATATTTGATTAAGTCTTTTAGCAGAGATTTTCCCCACAGTTAGCCAAATATTAAGTTAATTACTAAAATGAACGATGAAAAGTAAAAGAAAACAAGAACTGTATTTGCAGAATCAAATTATGAAAATAAAAAGTAGATTTAAATAAGGAGCGTACGTACCCGAGTTTTTCTTCTAACTCTTGAAAGTTCTCAAGTTGAAAAATCGGTCCGAACAGACTGAGGATGCTGCAAATGTTAACACAATTCCTAAAATTAGAATTTAAGAAGTCAGGAATACAGTATAAGAAGGAAAGTTTTATTGGTTATTATAACCTGAAGTATGAGTGGAAAAATCGAAACATTTAGTTAATTTCATAATTCAATTTAACGATATATAACCGATTCTTATACGATTCAACAATAGCGCAGCGTGGGGCGGTAATACAAAAGGGCGGCCGACGAACTCAACGCTTTTAGAGTTGCTGCAGTTCAATTTGCGATTGAGCGCAATAACTGGAAACGTTAGAAGCGCTTTCCGAAATTTTGTTAAGTTTCTGTTTCAGTTTCAAAACGTTATTGAAAAAAAAATATTATGTATAATTATGCAAATTGTATTTTCATGATGGATAAAAGAAAAACGTTTAATGTGTTATAAAGCGCTGAACAAATGGAATGTAATTTTTTTCCGAATCTTTTTTGGTTAATCAATAATAGGAGATTACACAATTTATTAAATACACATTATTGTACAAACATGAAAGTAACATTTAAAATTTATTCCCGGGCCTTGTAGGGTACGAATCGTTTTTGCTTAACGAGCTACACCCCAAATCCTGGAAATTTTGTTGATTTTCGCAGCTTCGCGTTGGGTCACCGACCTTTGTCAAGCTTCTGCAATCCAAAACGGACTTAACGTGAAAGTTTTTACCCTTCGTCCTTGAACCTATACCGATACATCCGTCAATTTTAAATTTCCCAGGTTGTCAGGTTATGAGACAAATACGAGTACGAAATTCTCATCTAGATTTCCGAATGGTGGTCGTGAGACCCGGAAGATCGGGTGTTCGTTATTATTCCCTTTATGTGTTACCTTTCGAGGAGGCATCGCCCTTCGTGATGTAACTTTCAATTTTTCGCACGTCTAGCAAAAAATTATTTGGTAGCATTAAACATGATGTATCTTCTCATAATTTTTCGAGTAGATAAAAAACAAATAGGTTGTAAATTATTTTTCGAGTACTTACGTGACGAGCTTTTTTCGTAATCATTTTATTATAATTTATTATTTAATTACTTACCTTTTTTATATTATTTACAAGCACAAATAAATATTTTTTTTGGATTGTTTGATATTGGTAATATTTAACGACAAATTTCTACTACTCCTGAATAAATTATATCAGACGCCAGGTCAATGTTCTCTCGGAGGGTGGTTGGGTGGTTGGGTGGAATCAGAATAGGGTGTGACTACTACTTTCATTTAACGTAAAAATTTTTTTATTTTATTTTAGATTGTTTATATTTAGAATTTAGAGTTAAATCACCTTTTAATGAAACATTTTTTAGTAATAATTTTCAAGTTATATTCTACTATACAGGATGTTGTAGTTCTATAGCTCCTGATAGCTTTTAATGGCAAAATAATTTTTTTTTACCTGAACAGCCCTTAATTACATAAGTGATATCGACCTAATTTGTTCCATTATAATGCTTATCCTAAAAATTACAGTTAAAAAGGCAATTGAGTTTCATAAATTTAGGATTCATTTTCATATTACTATGGTTATTGTTATAATGTAAATTATAGGTCTTTTTTAAAATGTTAAGCAACAATGTAGCTTTGTGGTTAAACCGCCAATTAATCTGATTGTTATAAGTAAAAAGTAATTTGGACTTATAAGAATATCGTTTTTCCTCGAAACGATTCTTGTTTCTCTTTTAGCACTTATTTTTTCTGTAATACAGTGAAAGTCGAATATAACGACGGCGAGGATGTCGATGCTATACATCCGGAGATTTTTTCTATGTTTGTGGAAAACCAATCAATACATTGTTTTTCTTCGTTGTTATACGAAACTTTTACCAAATAAGACTTCATTACATTTGCTTTTATTTTTATTTTTAATTTTCTTCTTCTTTGCGCTTTCATTTCCTTGTTCTTCCGGTTTATATGTTTTTGCCATTTCCTATTTTGCTTTTCTATCGATAAGGTTTAACACCCGGAAGCAGATAAGAAATTTAAACCTACCTGACTTATTCAAATATTCGTTTATACATTTACGATAACCATAACAAAATAGGAAAGGTAGGCCATAAGTTGTAACTCAAAAATCCATACTGTAATATCACAGCTATTGCATATCGTAGAAAATTTTCTTTACGATAGTTCGTGGGCGCTCTGGAAAAAGCCACTAAGTCATAATTATACAAAATATGTTGAGAAAATGGATTTTAATATTCATTAGTATGTATCTAAGTATGTGTAAAAGCAGAATTAACTATAAGTAGGTACCTACTTAACTTGATTATTTATTAATAAATAAATAAGTGGCAAGCGGTTTAATTTCCATTAATATATGGAATACCCCCCCCCCCTCTCAGCATAAGGAAGTAACGAGGTGACTTTTCATAATTGATAAAGAGGCAAATTTTATTCTTGAAAAACATTTTTTTCTTACTTACGACTGGGGGTTTGGATCCTTTCGGTTTTCCGATTGTTTACTTTTAAAAATATACCCTCCAGGTCAGAGGAAATTCTTTTTCAAGAGCATAAACTAACATAATACTTAATTTTGAGTGATGAGAAGGTCATTGCCTTGCAGCTAACGCGATTAACTGTGAATGCGGGGTACCGGGTTCAAACCTGGGGAGAGTTAAAATTTCTTATGACCAAGTCTTCGTGCTTCGGAGGGCACGATAAGCTGGCGGTCCCCCTGAGTTGATAAATTGCTATCGTTAACAAAAACAGGGCTACAGGCACATCTGGATGTAAAGAAGATATTTCAAAGTTATACTTTGGATATGTAGAGTCATAATAAAACTACTGCCCATGCCGAATTGTTCTTAATGGATTAATCTAGGAACAATACAATAAACAAATTATAATTTAAGTTTTCCGATGCTTTTACTGCGTGAATGATGTAATTTTGGCCTTACTCAAGAAGAATGCAACTGAGGTATGTTTATGTTCTTACTATACTTATGAGTTAGGCAATTGAGGCATGTTGATTGGTCCAATAGTCAACCTTCCAACTCAAAGGTTTGATGAGTCAGTGATGAGTCTTTTCCTTATATGCCTAAATAAAGAATTACGGTATCTTAGAATGCAGCACATAAAAAAGTGTAGATAATTTATAGATAAATGAAATTAATATTTTTTCCATCAACCAACCAAGCAATATTATAAAGTTATTGATTGTTGATGAAATTTAATCAAAATTCAAAAAACGATCATAAAATCCAATAGTCTAAACATGTGTATTCAAATTAAAATGTGGAAGTTGGTATAGTAAAATATTGCAAAATTTGTCTCATATGCAGTAGGAGTGAAAAATATTGCAGGGAAATTTAAAAACTGTGCAATAAAAACGTAACATTTACAGCATAACTTACCAAGGTATGCTGCATTATAAAAGTGCATATTTTTGATCTATAAGAACCTGGTGACAATGCCTTTTGTATTGGAAAATATAAAGGTTTTTTGAACTTTTTTGAGTGCATATATTTTTCTTTCACATTATTTTCAAACACATTTCTGACAATATAAATTTTTCGTCACAATGCTTGACGAATCATCGCGATGCAAAACCACATGAAAATGTATATTCGCAACTTGTCAATTTTCTTAGACCACGTAGCTAAGAAATTCCGTGAAGTCTACGATTTGAATCTGGAATTTCCCCTTCGTAACTGAACCAACCATCACACCAAACCATTTATTGATTAATAAATTATGGAACATAAATATTATTTAATCGAACTAACAAAATTTTAGAGATTATCGTATATTACAACTTAAAATTATCTACTAATAAAACGAAAAAAATTGCTAAATTATGTGTGATATAAAAGTCACACCGGAAGTGTGTGAATTTATCGACTTTAACTTATAATAAACATAGTTCATAATAATTGTTCTGTTGTAAAAATATCGCTGAAGGTCATGATTTCAAATCTCGACAAAATTACTTGTGCCGTGGTTCTGATTCCACAAAACCAGGACGAATTATATACTTCCTAGTTTTATTTTTGACGAATTTAATGTGAAGAGAGATTGCAACTTGATGAAATATTATAATTCCGGCATTACCGAATTTTTTTGAAAGAAAATAACAAATGTCCTGTAAATTAAATATTTACATTTCCAGAAGCAAAAAAGCTTTTCCTACTAAACAAGAGTTGAAAAATGAAAACGCTTTTATTTAATTGTAATTCTGATCGAATAATATTTCATCTTTTTTTTAATTATTTTAATGAGATTTACCTAAGTATTTGAACGACTTCTTGTTTTATATTACAATTTTACAATGAGGAATCAAAGTAGGAAGTAGGGAATGCGATCCTGGGATTAATGTCACTTGATTCTTATATCAAAATTATTTTTCTTATAGTATTATAAATCCTGGTTTATACTATTCACATTGTGAAATGTTCTTTTATTAATTGGAGCTACTTTTTGTTTCATAAAATCGATTACACGGAAGTTCCAAAATATGGTTTTTATTTGAATTAATATTTGAATTCGCTCTATGAGGAGATGCTATCGAAAATACAGACGTCTTAGTCAGCAGCTGAATAGTTTGTTCTAATTTTTAATCTTCCTTTTCTTTAAGTATCTTCAAAGGATAACTATACTTGTCCTAATCCTAATAGAATTAAATTATTAAAGTTATAATTAAATATTAAAAATTTTAAAACCATTAGAATTGCAGTAGTTAAAGTTTCTTTTTATTTGTAGTTTTGAATTACATGCAAACAAATATTAATATGTTTGATGTTGCGAGAACTTTGCAATTATTTTATAGCAACTTTTATTTAACTGTAAGCTATTTACTCTCAGGCTGTAGCTACCAATGTAGAAATAAATTAAGGAAAATTTAATTAAAGCCCAAGTAAATATCGAGTAAGCATTTACCATCAAAAGTTATAAAAAAAAAGCTAATAATCCGCGACCTTAGCAAACATTTGCGAAAATGTTCTAAAATATTTTATTTTTGGTTAGTTGATTAAAATCTGATTAGATTTAGTTAAAGATTGCCAAGAAATTTGTAACGCGTGTTTTGGGTTATCATTAAGTCATTATAGTTTGTAGGTTGTTCAAGTTTTGAATCCAAATACATAACAAAGTTTGTATTCGTTCTTTTATTTAAAATTTTTCTGTGAATTCAATTGGTTAATTCAATTTACTGATAAACTATTTCAAAATCGGGATAATTGCACGTTAATAGTTGTTGCTTACCGTCTAAACAAAATTTGGAAAAGGTACAAAAAGAAGAAAAGAACGCCAAAATAGATAAGAGTTAGTTGAAAACTAAACGCCAACTCCTACCTTTATTATCTATGAAAATTAAGTTGAAAATGTTTTTAGGTTTTTGAAAATTTTTCTCTTGATTCCATTCCTATTCATACATTATCTTTTACCATTCCATTATGTCGAAAGGATTTTCTGCGTCATCAGAAACAACAAAATCTCTTTTCTTTTTCAAAACTTGGTTTCTTTTGTACCAACATTTTCCCTGAATCTAAATTAGTCTTTTTTTTATAATGATTTTGATGAATTATTGTTCTATATTCTTTATAAATATTTCTTTGACAAACTCTGTCTTTGATTTACTGTTAGTAATTAAAAATGTAGGTCCATGTAGACTGAGAGATAAACCGAATTCGAACATTGAATGTAATGAAACAGGTAAAAAATCTTATTCAGAATTAATGGAATTTTAAGAAAATCTTGAAGTTTTAAACAATAAAATAATTAAACTTTACAAGTAAATATCAAATGTCAAATTGTACAGCAGTTCAAAAATTAATTTGAAAAGTAAATTATTTTCTTAAGAATATCATTCATAAAATTTGCCCGTTTAAGCTTTTATTACTAATAAATATAAAGAACAGATTGAAAGTAAATTGTGAATAGAGCATTTTTACAAAAATTATTTTTGCAAAAATTAGAATCTTGGAATGTCCTTATTAATTACATAATTAAATTAAAATTAGAAAATGGTTAGTGTCATCAAGTGTCAGCAAGCACGTTTAAAGTCACGTGACTGACAGCCAAAAATTATTTATTTTAATTACAAAATATTTTTAATAAGGGGTGCAAAGTTTGCTCTGTAGCTTAAAATAATGTATAAATTACTGTAGAAAGTATTAAAATGTTTTTTTTCCAAATTTTGAGAACAAAATCAAATTCCTATTTACATTTTACAAACGTACAGAATTTTAGGAAAGCCAACTTAAACTCGGTTTGAAAATTGCTTGGAATTTTATATAACCGAACTAAATTTTGCACATCATGAGAAAGAATATAAAATATAATTTAAAAAATTTGATGTAAAAATAAATTCTTGTTTTATTTCGAAGTTTTCGCTTGTATGAACTAAAATGTAAACATCTACTGACTTACCACTGAGTAAATCGTTCTCTGACGTCTAAGTTGTAAAAAGCTTTGGTGGTTTACGATAAAATGTGATGTTTCAAAACGAAGTTTTTCAAGGTAGCCCTCAGGCTCATTAATAAAAAATTTTGATGCTAAAATACTTTTAACCATTTTTTTAAGGGATGAACCACCATTCCGCAGTTTTACAAAGGAGGACCTACAGCTTCACATGGAATCCTATCGAACTAATTCCTGGCAGTAGCTGAGTTTTAAGCTCACAACCGTCAGGTTCGTATAGTTCAACTCCTTCACCCCCATAACTATTTGTTATTTCTAATTGTTATTGTATGTAGTACTTAATACTTATAAGTTTTAAGAAGCTTTGTTGTTAGTATAATAATATGAATAAGATGTAAGCTTAAATGTCATTTTTCCAACGTAGACCTCAGACAATAGCTTAATGAAAAGTCTCGACATGTTGCAGCAAGGGAACGGTTCCCATGACGACGTTGCATCTAGAATTGCTAGGTTTGGGGCAGATGTATTGGGGGATGCTTTTATGCAGGGGGTGTTTTGTCTGATACCTTTCCGTTCGTCAAGATTAAGAATTCTAATTTCATTATCTCGTCTAGCGAAAGCAAAGACATAAATCATAGCAAATATTTATTCAGTAGGAACGATCCGAATGCAAATACAAGTTCTGGCGACGTTTAATTAAGAAATTTCAATATTCTTCAAAATACTAAAAACATTCCGAATAGGTTTAAAAAAATATGGAGTGGTCGTGCACCCTTTATAACTGGGAAGCGAAATTTCAAGCTACATTTAATCTCAAGTAGCTATGTCTTCGGGGCTTGTACTAAAATTAAGTATTATTGTTAAGAAATCTCATTTTGCTTCTCGACAAGGGTGAAACATTTAAAGCGCCAATTATAGCATAAACGTGGTTGAAAGCTCATTGACAATTTAGAGAAATAGATTCATTTTATGCAAAATAAAGTCAACATAAACCCCCCCGGGAACGACCTACTTTTTATTTAAATCATCGTGTTTGAAAACATTGCAAGGATCGTTTACAGTTACTGAAAGTTTACTGGTGCTGATGTATCTCGTAATGTGATTGATAGTAGATAAACCTTTCTTCTACTAGTAAGAAAACATAAAAGATGTAATAATCATTTACGTTTATTGATATAGGGAAATTTCGTATTTGTTTGTGTGTGCACGGTGCCCGTATCTTGTTCAATTTCATCGATTCCGAGGCTGTGCAGACAAGATTGGTTTCTGACTCGAAAGTTGCATTATTTTCTACTTACAACGAAGATTGGCTTTCGAAATTAATCGTTAAATTTATATTATGCTTTATGTAACTTTTATGTTTTCTTTATATCCGTTTTCTTTTGTATAGTAACATTGATACGGTTTATTTATCAACTTCTTATTTTTATTATCTAAAAGGAAGAATTGGTATAAAGTCGACCAAAATATCGTTGCTTGATAGAACGTAAATCGAGGAAAAACTGTTTTGCCTAATTGGACTTAATCCCCAATTAAGGGTCTTTCGTCATTAACGAAGAGTTTCTCTTTTTATTTATTTGTAACGTTTTGTCAATTGGATAGATTTATTTGTGTATTGCTGTGATAACACTTGCATTGGCCTTATCACACATAATTCCATCCTTTAATTTCCACGAGAGGAAAATTAGATCCTAAAAACTAACATCGGTAGTACTATCGAATTAATTCCACAACTAAAATTTGCAACCCTAAATTTACGTGGTAAAAAGCTAAGAGTTTGTTTAAGCATCAAAATTCTTCCCAAGTGAAATAAAATGTTTATTACTTACCCACAAACTACATCAAAATCGCGACTGTGGTTTCCTTATGCCTTTATCTAGTCTAGGGTGTAATGTTAAAATTTGCTTATCGTCTTGTGGTACCTCGGAAATTAACTTACTAAAACTTAATTACGTATTTCTAATAAGCAGTTTTCACTAAACTTAAATTTTTTACTCTGCGAAAAGGGAGAGAATGCTCGGACTACAAACCGAGAAACTCAAACAAAATATTGCATGATGTTTCATGCCAATAAAACTTCTAATAAAATAAAGTACAGTAAAATTTCAGCTGTCGACTTTTCGGGGTAATTAATTTTGTGTCAGATTATAACTTAAATAATCTCTGCCAAGAAATCAGCCATATTTCTTTTGTTAGACATATCGTCGACCCCTTTCTTCCTGATTCTAGTTAACCCGTCATAATTTTTCAAAAATAAACATTAAGTTTGAAGTATGAAAGTTTAATATAAATTTTTAAAAATTATTTTCCTTAGAAATTACTTTGGTAAAATACCTTCAAAGCGTATCTAAGCTTAGAGAGATAAGAGAATTTCCTGATAAACTTTTACGACCATCCGTAAAAATTCGACGCTTATACATTTCGAATTGAAAATAAGGAAAGATACTTTACCATAAAAAATTTAATTTTTTCTTTTAAAAGTTGATTCTCGATTACTTGAATGGGCTCTCGAATTTTGCAATGAGAGGCTAAAACAAAATGCAATAATGGAATTATCGCATGTTTTCAAAATAGAAATCTTCTAGGTTTTATATGGGTGTGTCTGTTCGTTCTTGTAGAGTGTAATTTATTGAATGCTTTATGAGATGTTTGTTTGCCACCATATAAAACCAGTGGGTGGTATAAATTCGCAACATTTACTACAAAACATAATACATCAACGATAATTAATTTTGTTAATAAAAATATATCCAAATTCGTGTGGAACAAAAACTGTCAGTGAAACAATCCTTTGTTACTTCCTGAAAATGTCTGCGTTCCCTATTTCTACACAATCAATTTTTGCTACAACTTAGATTACAGCAGCGTCGAGACTTTTTCCGGGCGACTACATCTGTAAGCGTGTCCATGGAAACCCTCCCAGCTAAGCTTACCGTCATCTGGTGTATCCTGGCTCGCTTTATCATTCTTCCCAATGAGCTTTCGTTGCTGGACGCACGAACTCACAGATTTCTTTTTATAGCATTCTTGTTTTACACGTCCAACATTAACCATTTTAATGGTTAATTTCTCTCATTTCATGTCTTGCAATTATGGAATTCTGTTCTAATCATAAAGGTATGACTTAACAGAAAAAGTTTAAAAGAGAACTGGACTAAACTTAAAGGGGTCATTCAACTCGTTTCATACAAAACTTGGTTTGTTTTTCGTTCCTGGCACAAAATAATTCGGGATCAACACGAAAAATGAGAATCGATAAGTTTGGTTGACGTTTTTCCTTAATTTTTGTTAAGTCACGTCAAAACTTTATTACTACAAATGACTTAATTTCCCATAAATCGTTACCTGCTTCTTATCTCGAAAAAAATTTGAATTGTGTATTTGAATCAAATTATGTAATAATGTTAACCTATCAAGTCGACATTAAGGAATGGATAAGTATTCGTGTTTGTTTCCTTTGTGCAAGACTTTTGACTGATTTCATTCACATATGAATTCAATATCCGTTTGTCAAAAGTTGATATCAGCAAATTTATGGTGCTAAAATGACCGTGATCTAAATTTTTTAATATAATATGGGATATTTCAGTTTTTATCCTTATCAGTACTATCTTCAAGGTTGATGATAACCATTAAATGTATCATTAAAGGGTAGTTTAACCTTGATTACTAATGATAAACTTAATTGCGTTTTAATAAATTTTTATTACTACGTAATATTACAAATATTTTCTTTTATTTTCTTGAGGTGATTTCATCATAACTGCTCGCACAAATTTTAACGACAAATTTATTGGGTTGCTTATTGTTAGGTACAAGGATACCTTCCAATTTGCATATTTTAATTAGTTTGTGAAGCCTGTGTGATCCAAGTTGAACCAAAAACTTTCTTGATACTTCAATATACTTTTTCGAAAGGCAATATGCACATTACCTATTACCTGCATGGATATGGATTCCATCATAATGTTGAAGTTACATTCGAAATCAAAATTAGGAAAATACGTGAGATAAATAATATAAAAAGAAAAGCTTTTCTTTACCTCGATTTTCCTATTCCCCCTATATCTTTATCACAAATTTTTCGATTTCTATTCATTTCAATTTTTACGTTCTTCGTTTCTTCTTTTTTGTATGGTATTATAGTACCTAAAAACTTAATAAACTCATAGTGAGTCATAACAAGTTTCGTAAGTACATATTAAGCTTTCAGTACTCAAGATTTAATTCGTGAAAGTATACCTACACCCAAGTAAAGCAAACCCTTTGTACCAATAGAGCAATACCATTAAATAATTTAATTTCTACAAAGTAATTGAATATTTAATCTGTTTACAATTTCTATTTGTATGAAAATCATTACAAATTAATTCATTAGGTAATGAAAACAGGCGATTTAAAGTAGCTTCTTTTTTATGTTTATGCTTTCTTCTATTGGGGTGCTTATACTCTTACAAATATTTCAATCTTCGAATATGACATTTCAATAAAATTATATTTACATTTTATTTGAACATTAAAATATTTTATCCAGATTTGCTGTGATAATCATTTAAAAGCTTTTAAATTACGTTAAACGTCACATTTATATTTCAAATTTGTTAAATCAGCGAGCTCCTTCAGGCTTTCTATTCATTCAAATTAATAGGATATAAAAAGAATTGCACGCAGGTATACGAATTATATTTTCTTGTAACTGCAAGCAATGTGCGACGAGCCCAGTCATTCCCCCACAAATTCTAACTCGTCGTGACTCGGCTGGATGCGACCTGTTATCGATTGTCAGACGAGTTGCTTGTGAGCTTGGGCTCGGTTGCTTTGGTCGTGCACTAATTTGTGAATAATTCAGTAGTATAATAATTAAAAAATGGATTGGCCAAATAGGGTAGCTCTCGAATTTTTGGAACTGTATAGAAACGAACCTGTGATATGGAATCCACAACATACCTCATACAAGGATCGAAATTCAATCAACGAGGCTTGGATAAGAATTCAAGAAAATATTAGCGTGGAAACGTCTGTCATGGAGTTGAAGGCGAAGAAAGAATCACTTATGGCAACTTTTCGAAAAGTTTCCAATAAGGTGAAAGCTGATGACGATTATAAACCACCTTGGTTTGCATACGAATTCATGGATAGCTTTCTCAATGGAATTTATACACCTAGACAAACAGCTTATAAGGTCAGTATGGAGTAGGTTCTTACTAATCATAGATTCGGTGCAGACCGAAATAGATAAGGTACGATTTGGAGACAGACCAAAAATTTGGAAATTGAAATTAATGTTGGTGGTGCTTCTGCAAGTTTGTTTGGGTTTGATTTGGAGTTGCCTATAACTGCTTGCTCCTTCATAATTTCAAACGAATGCACCAAATTGGATGCAGTTTTCTGTAAACATTAAGTTTACATTATGATGTAAATCCAAGACAAGTGGTTTCCGCTAGGTCTTCCTTGCCGGAAATAATCCGAATGTAACCTGCTATATAGTAGCTTCATATCTGGCCGTTATGGTGCATATAAGTTTTGAATTATTACCAGAATGTCGTGAAACTTAAATTTTGTATTGTATTTAAGTCGAATTACAATTTATTGTGTTGATGCTAATTAGTATTTAGACATCGTAATTACTAAAGTTTGAAAAATAGTGTAAAATAAATTAGTAAAATAAATTTCTTTACATAAAACTTTATGAAAAGGATGTGGGCAGGCAACTTACGAGAGACGAAAAATAGCATAATGATTTGAAATTTATGAATTTTCTAATTAAATTAACACAATAAAAATCAAATATATTTTATGGGCTTTCGGCTAATGCATTTGTATAGTTATGGTTCCCTTTGACTCCTTTTGGCTTTCAGTATCCTATCTCCCTACCTTATAAAGATATGCACCATTGGACAGTCAGGTGCTTTATGTATTACAGAGCAATAATTAATGAGACATTAGGAGCGAATCAAGGCAAATATAATTTTATTGTATTTAAACTCTTATTTATTTGACTACCAACTATTTCGTCATCTCGTTCCATTCAACTTTCTGTTTCTGGCAATCCTGGCTAATCTCACAATATCTTGAACTTGGTTCTGGTGTTATCTGCACCATCAGTTTTGATTGCATATATCATAACAGGTCAAACACAGGCTTTGAAGATTCGGACCTTATCTTCGATGCTGAGAAAGTGATCGTTCCATATAACGTTTCCCAAGCTTCCTGGTTCTGACGCTGATTTGATAATTTGACTAAATAATTCTCTTGCCAAGTCTCCACAGGCAGACTGCAAATCGTCCTCTATTTTCACCATCAGAACCGCATCATCTTCCTAGCATACTATTTTAATGGTTCCCGTTGATGAGGTTCTTTAGCTGCCATAGTATTGACCAAATCTTCCTTTGGGTGCCATATAGGTCATGTTCCATACTCTGCGTGAACTCTTCTCAGTAATTTTCTTTTAGAAATTGATATGGGAGTTTACTCTGTTTCTAATTCTAACATATCTTTGATATTATTCAGGTGTCTTCTTCTTCTTTGGCTAAGCTTTTGAGGAGCTGCTAACCTAACCCACACTCCTCTTCCGTTATTGGAACTTGGGTCCCGCAACAGCCTCAACTTGAACCACTTAATCCATCCTGTCTTTAGTCAGCTCTTTAAGGCAGCCTTATCACTTTCAACATTTTTATATTGTTAGTTTTTGTTGTATTGTGTTGATTCTAAAATGTCTAAAAGCCCCGTTTTTCCGATTACTTGAAATGAAATTAACCACTTTGTATTATTTCAGACACTACAATATAAAGTAAACAAGCAAAATGATGAAGATAATGAAGAAGAATTTGAAGAGGATAATAAGACCAATGAAAGCATAGACACGACTCCGCAAGTACCAAATTTTAGCGATACTACAAAAACTTCGTCAAATGTACTTAACAGAAAACGAAAACGGATGATGGGTAAAGTTAGTGGTATTAGTGAACCATGTACTGTTTTCAAACGGGCGTATAAAGAACCGGAGAAGGACCAATGCACTTTATACTCAGAATTGCTTGCCAAAAAATTACGAGATTTAGATGAAAAAACGCGGGATTTTGCTATGCTCGAGATTAATAATGTCATGTTTCGCCTTAAGTATCAAAATAGTGAACCAGATTTATCTCCATGTGCTCATCACAGTTGTGCGTTTTGGCAAAATCCTTCTTTACAAGGTCCTTGTGAACATTGAAAATATTTTTGCTGTTAATATAAAAATCAAAATGTGGAAAGGAAAAGTGAATTTTAAGATTAAAGTTTGTTTAATTTTTAATATGGTCTTTTTTTAATTAGTTTTATTGAAGATTATAATACCTACCAAAAAAAGTTACTTTTGCTCAGTGGTGCTATTCCTTACAGAGTTAAAATATCCAACCGCGCATTTTGAATGATCAGTTTCCTTTTATATTCATGAATTTTCAAATAGCCATTTATTTTTTCAACTTTCTGAATCTTCCTATCTCTTGCCTTTAACATTATCTTATATTTTATTTGATGCTTTCTTTTACTATGCTTGTTTTATGTTTTTCTTTATATTTGGTGATTTATTTTACATCAGAGAAAATTTAATGATATCCTGTTTAGTTGATTTATTTTTTAAACCAAAAGCATTCTATCTTTATTACTTAATTCTTTGTCACCAAGATACACCCATCCATTTATGAGCTTGTTTCCCATATTTTGATGCATTATCATTCATCAACTTGCTTAAGCTAGGTCTCCTTTGTTTTGCCCTTTTTCATCCACATAAATAATATTAAACACCTAGGGGATAATGCATCCCTTCTCGGCCCTTGATTTATCTAAACGTACTACAGAATCTCCATCTTTTGCGTGTTAATAGCGTGCTGAATTCTTCTTCATAAATTGCATCTGCCACATTTAGCAAGTACGTCTAAACAGCATATTTTTTCACTTGTCAGTTTCTTTTTCCCTATTTCCGGGCAAGTGCCTAAAATTAAGTAAACTTTGGAAAGTAGAGGACTGGTAAAATTCCGTTGATTGCTAAATGGCCAACATATAGTACACATAATCATGCTGTTCATCTAATTTCCATGTTTGTGTTTCTTTTCTAGTAGGTTTTATCAAACCCTAAAATTTCTTAATAAACAACCAATTAAAACCATTCCAACTAATTAGATAAATAAACTGCAAATATTAAAAGCAAATATTTAATAATAAAACAGAAATTGTTAAACAAGAAAAGTTCCCCTAAAATTTAACCTGCAGTTTTTTCTGTTACACCCCTACTTTAATAAATGATTTGTTATTTTTTGGTGTAATGTGCAAGAGGGTGACCGGTATATCCCCTGTGTATTTTCGGCTAGCTTTCTCTGCATTTGAAGGCTTTACTTTGATCAGAACGACATTGGGTTTTATAATTGTGGAGTCGGCGTTTGTTCTTTATAATCCTTATATTCTCTGTAGAAAGATAAAATAATTTTAATCGGTAAAAATATTAAATAAAGACTCGCACTAAAAGTTAATAATTTTAATTATATCTGAGATTCAGTGGACTTTTATTAAAATATTTTACTTCTTTCTTCTTCATTTTCTTTCATCTTTTGATATTAAAGAGCAAAAATTTTATTATTAACTTTTGGATTTCTAAAGCACTAATTTTTATGTTGTGAAATGTAAATACATGAAAACATGCGATTAAGAATATAAATGACGTGCGATTATGTAGTAAAAATGGAAATTTAAAAAATCAGGTTTTTCTCATTAATCACGAACTCAATGTTCTGTGGGAAAAAATTAAATTTTGTGTGACTTAAAATTTCAGTCATCATCAAACCCAGACGAGTCTGGAGCATTGTTTGGAAAGACCCGCTGTTCTTCATTTGATTCATATTCAAAATATTAAATACCGGTTCGTAATGAATGGCACAAAAGATTTACAAGTCGGTCTAGTTCTTCGACGACGTCGTCAGAATGTGATTGTTATCCCGTTTTTTTATTTTAAAAGAGGAACGGTCCTACCCTTTATTTTTATTCAAGGTAGTCTGGATAGCTAATTTGTAGTTTATGTAGTGCGCAGTGATATTGCTCGTGTAATTATTAAAATTGCACCCTACGCATCATGTTTAGGAAGTTCAAAGGGGAATATATATTGTGAAGTTGGCTAAAGTCACACTTTTGTTGGAAATATATCAAGCCAACTCATTCTTTATAGATTACAGCCATCGAAAATAAATCACCACTGCAGAAGTTGAGATACGATCAATTTGGTGATGAATTGTTTTTTAAGATAAAGGCAACCTACAAATTTTAATCGCCACGAAAATAAATTATCTACCTAACAGTTTAAATTTTTAACAAATTTACAAAATTTTAAAAAATATGTTTTTTTAAAACAGGGTTGGATTTAGTACCTAACCAACCTAAGAAATCCAATTTATTTTAATTATAATTAAAATAATTATTATCTGGTATTCTGAGAAAATTTTTAAAATTAAAATAGAAGAAAATTTTAATGAAAAAGGGTGTACGTCCTCCCCCCTCACTCTTGGAAATACATCTCTGTCCTCAATCTTTTAATACTGGGAGCAAGCGGTGAGAAATACCCTGATCTTGAGTTGATGGTATCGGAGGTATATTTGGCGTTATCCCATGGGTGTATTTATGGGAATCAAATTGGAATAAGCTCTTCTGTATCATCAGGTAAGATATCAGTATTTAGTAATAAGTATGAGGTAAGTTGGTCTTCATTTCTTACTTACGTCTCTAAGGTACCATATACTTTTTCTTCTTCTTCTTCTACCTTTTCTAGAAGCATTTCTCTAGAGAATTCTTTTCTAGTGGGCCTTAAGGCCTGTTACTTTCCAACATCTGCGTCGTTTCCTTCGCAGTGTTAGAAAATGTGAGCATACCATAGACTTAAAAGTTCAAAATCAAGTTTTAGACTTAAAAAACCAGCAGTTTGGTGTAAATCAAACACGGATAGACTACAGAGCGGGAAACCGCAGTTCTAATCCTGATTGAGTCGGATATAATATTTGTGCTGTGATCTAAAAACTCCAAAATTGATCTGTGGACTATGGGGAAGGCAAGGAGACACCACCCCATTAACTTTTACCTATTAAAGTCTTCTTGGCTTAGCCAGGAGGATCGCCAACATTCGGAATCGGATAAGGCACCCGAAGGAGAAGGCTTAAAAGGATGAAGACGACTTAGAATCTTGTAAATTTGTGGTCCTCTGTATTAGTGTAATTTAATGATTTTTTTATAAACTCAGAAAAAGCTCGGATTAACTGTAAATCTCTGGGCTATATCGCACCTCGGCACCCATGCACCATCAGTGGTCCCCAGGATATAAATGAGCTTGATATTACAATCAAAGTGACTTACCAGATTCCTATTGGATTACTCTCTTTTCGAATTATTATCCGATGAGGTAGGGATTGCAATTAGGACAAGCGGTAGTCTCATAAGCACTTTAACGATGTAGATGATTAATTAAATATTAATCAGCAAGATGGTCAGTAGATAATTGGCCACAAAAGCACTAAATACGGGCAACAAACTACTAAAGAATCTTTAAACAAATACCCTGCAAATGATTTCAGTTTTTTTTTGCAGTCATTACATTCCCTGGTCTAATTTCTTGATGGTCTTTTGTTTTGAGATTGCTTGATTTCATGGTAACTTTCCACAGGAAATAGTCTGTTAATTACAGCAGGTGGCCCACCTTATACCCGAATTAGCTTTTTAAAATTTCATCCTCCCATGTATGATGGAATTGAACGAAAGTTGTATCGCTTCAATTTATCTACATTAGAAATAGAATAAACACTTTCCACAAAATCAAATTTACTTAAGAGAACTTTGGTAGTTCAATTTGTGTATTTTAATTCTAAAATTTGAACAATGACGAAAACTAGTAAAGATCACTCATATTGGGTATCTTCAATCACGTGAATAATAAAGAATCAAACTTTCTTATGACAAAGTCTCCCTGCTTCTGATGGCACGCTAAGACGGCGTCCCCCTGAGTTGACGAATTGTCATCATTAACAAAAAACAAGGCTACATGCATATCTGAAGACTAGCCTAGCAAGGTGCTACCGGATGTAAAATAGCTGTAGTCCAAAATCGATCTGATGACTACTCACCAACCCGTCTGACCAGCGTTGTGGGTTATGGCCAAAACCTCCATTACTGGAGAGGCCTACGTCCAGGAATGGACTGGCACAGGCTGAAGAAGATGAGATTTATAGTTTCCACCTGGAGAAGATATTTCTAGGCAGCTTATATCTTCGCAGATTGCTATTGCAATACATAGAATGTACCATGCTATGCTATAGCGGTAATATTTGGTAACCCAGAGCCAAGCTACTATCAATAGCATCCTCTGTTTTCATCGGTTATTGAGCTTACTCAGTTTGAGAGTGAGGTAAACTGCTTTTATCACATTTAACAGTTACTCAGCTGAGTTAAAGCACCTAAACGTAAGGAGGGTGGTAAAGAGAAAGCTGATACGTAGCCGATAAGGCCTTACGGATCCAAACAAATGTATCAAAATATAAGCATGCCATTGGCCGGAAACTTCTGTGCTGCATGTCGTAGTTCATGATCTATAATATAATCGTCTAATCTATCTTTCATAATGCAACGAACGTGTTTATTTTTTTAAAATGAAATATTTTATTATCATTGTGTGTTCTTTCCGTTAGTATTATACTACTTTTGATTCTTTATCAATATTAACTTTAATCAACCTAATGCAGGTTGACGTGGTTTTAACCATTAAGCTTATGCACCAATGTTTTGAAAAAAATACAAACAAGTAAATGTTAATATACCTTACAACATATCTACCTAATAAATTTAAAAGTATATCTAATATTTTATCATCATTTGCTTGTTGAGGGATGGAGGGAAAGAACTTTGTAACATATAACTATTACTTCTGTATTTGGTAGGCCATTGAAAATCAAATTACATTGATTATCCATTACACTGTAAACATTAAGGCACATGTATTTGAAATATAAAAATTATAGTTGTTAAATCAGTAGAAGCTCATTTTCATAGCACGCACTACTGAAAAGTAATAAAAAAAAATTGACAATTAAATCAATGGAAAGAAAACACAAAATATACATGAATTAAAATTCAGCCAATGACGAGTTATTATTTTGGTACCGTTGGCTAGGTCTGTAAGGTATGGCTATCTAAATTACTTCATGTGGTTACAGACTCAAAAACGGCTGATACTACTGATACTACCAATAATTACTGTTGATACTGGTGATCAGTGGCGTATCTATGAGATCCTGTAGGGGCCAAATCCCCCACAGAAGATGCTTTAAAATTAGCATAGAAATTGTAAAATATTGACTTGTTTGTAACTCAAATCGTTCACCACCATTGCCAATGATTCACCACTTATTCTTCGTGAATGCAATTTCTTCACATGATAATTTTCTGGGTAATAAAGTTTATTTTTGTAAATTGTTAATTATTGTAATATTTTAAGGTATTTCTCCAATTTTTAATGTATTTTTCACCGCAATACTTTTTACGATTTTAGCTTCTGTTTTTTTATCATTTTAATTATTTTTCGATGCCATTGTATTTTTTTATCAAGTTCTCACTAGATTTTTCTTTGTTAAAACAAGATTTTCCGTTAATTTGTAATTTTTAAATTGTCAAAAATATTTAACGACAAAAATTATTTTTTAAAGCTTTAATAACTGAGAATAATAATATTGTGAACAAGGAAATTTTTATTTGCTTGATGGAAATGCATTTAAGTAAACGGAATCGCATCTCGAACAAAACAAATTCTTGCGAACATTAAATTGCAAAGTTACAAAAAAAAATCTTAAAGTGCAGTATAATGAAAGGTTTTCTAAAGGTGGAGTAAAAATACCTGAACGATCTGGCCATACGACAGATGTAAACCGAATCTGTGGCTTCTTCAGGTACAATTTTAAAAATATACCATCAACAAAATTTCTTTGTTGATTGTAGAAAGGATGTATGTTATAGAATTTCGGGCTTTTATGCATTTATTTAGTTAAAACTTTTAGAAAGTTTTACCTTACGAAATTATTTGTGTACTCGAATTTCAAAAATTTAAAATCCTTGAGAAGATGTAACTTCGTCAAATTTCAAATTATATTATTTGTAATTGATATGCACTTAAAAATTACACCCCATCAACAGTTTCATCGAGAAAACAGGGTAAACTTTGCCAAGGTAACGACTTGAGTATTTGCAAAGTTACATTTTTTGCTCATCGATAAACAAAAGTTCAACGCTTTAAAATCCAAAAAGCAATAACAGAAGAAAGAGAGATGTTTATCAGTTTCATTTCGCATTTCCTTAACGTTTCCAAATTCCTCCTTACCTAATTATCTAATTTTCTGTGTTAACGTTTTCTTTTGTTTTAGATTATAAAATCTATAAAAGCTTAGTCAAAGTCCAACAGCGTTCAGCGCTTTAAGGTTAATTACGAACTTTGCTTCATATAAGTGTTTAAATTTAATGTTAGTTAATGCAACCACAACTATCTATAATGAAATCTTAAACAAAGATAATTTTAAGTTCAAGTGATGTTTATGTTATATTAAACACTTAATTTTTTATTGCTCATTGTAATGACTTAATTAAGTGTGGAATATACCAACTTCTGAATTAAATTAAAATCTTGGAATGATTGAATTGTTAGCTAACTATTAAAAGGTATCATATCAGCTCTTTTCCGGTTGGACATACAGACAGATGGCTGGTACTTAACTAATAATTGAAAGCCAACATTACACCTATTTTTTGATCCCATTTACTGGTAATTTGTAAAATCGATATTTTCCATTAAATCTAAAGAAATGATTTTCACACAATGAATCCATTAGCAGTGTAATGACTCAACGAACTGAAAATTATCCCCACGCGTGATCTAAAATATAAAAAAATTGCTTCCACTAAAAAAATGTAAAATTTTGGGTAGCTTCGAGAAAAACAGCAACTTTGTAGCAATTCTTTTAAATTTTGAAGAGGGAAAGCTTGATGGTTAAATCTGCCTTCTGTTTATTTAGTAATTTATCTCATGAACCTAACTTTAATTAACGTTTCTAGCTACTTGCGGTTTGTTTTCACAACAAAGGAGAGCTTAGTCGTAATATGGTGCATCATTTGTCAAATTCTAAAAAGTCCTTGGTGACCCAAGTATTTTCATCACTGGAAAAATCGATATGCCACTAACCTCGGGAGGTTGTTTATCAAATTAAAGAATTTAATTGGTAATATAATTTATGATTTTATTTTACGATGGTTGTTATGAAGGTTGGTACAAGAAGAGCAACAATATAGTAATTACAAGGAATAACTTGTACCAATAATAGTTCATTTGTAAAATCATATTACTTTTGGTGAACTTTCTTCTGTATAATTAAAAGTAAAAAATGCAGGTAGTTTGTTACGCTAACTTTGCTGAGATTCCCTGTAGCTTCTAAATTATTTGTACCGTGGTTAGGATTCCACGTCAAAATAGATGATTCCATGTCAAAATAAGATGATGAGAGAAGCATTCAAATAAGAAATAGTTCAATGTCATAAGTGCTAGGGATAGAATCATGCAATAACTATCACAAAATACTCGAGAGTTTGATGACTTTTGCTGTTAATTAATGACCGAGTTTTTATGTAGAATATTTTTAATTTAATCGTAGTTTCATTACCGTAAATTATTCTATCACAATAAGAACTTAAAGAATTGGAGATAATATTTACTGTACAGGAAGGAACTCTTACTATAGAATAACTATGTTTATTATATTATAATGGTGAATACAAATCGTTATTTGTCAATAATTTTTTTGAAAAGGTAACCAAAATTTCTTAATTAACAAAATGTATGAAACCAAATTGCGCTTATTTAGCTTCGTACCTGGCAAATCAAAATTTATAATCTTTGAATTGATTTTTGAAGAAACGATAAGCAATTTGAAAAGATGGTTCAAAATTTATCCCCCAAATAGTATTTATTTAGAAGTAATTTTGGACTTTTTGAGACGGTCGGAGCATAGTGGTCACGCAAGTTGACTATGGAGGCTAAATACCCGGTTCGAATCCGAGTAAAGTAAGAACTTTATTCTGACCGTTCTCCCCTCGGAAAGCAATGGCAACCTACCGAGAGTAATATGCCAAGAGCATCCTTAAATGTTATTGATCTAAAGGGTCCAAAAGTTGATCTGTGGACTATGGGGAAGCGTAATAACCACCCCACCAACATTTAAGGATCACGACGCTTCTGTTAAGAAGCATAACGACTGTATGATGATGAATTTTGGACTAGAGAATTATTATTAAATTAGAGAAATATTTTCCCACATCAGAAATTCCAGTTTTGCTTGGTTTCTCAAAATTGTGTCCTTGGTTTTACAAAAAAATTAATGGTGGTGCAAATTTGTATGAAATGAAAGTGTCGCCAACACTATAAATTTCCAAGAAGTTCAAATAATGAAATGACGTGGTTATTTTGCACCACAAAATTTGAATGAAGCTGTTGGAATTGTGATTATTTCTGCTTCCAAAATAAGCTTATTTATCATATTATTATGAACTTTATAAGCAAATGAAGATTAATATGAATCCATCTGTTTAAAAATTTTATGCCAATTCAAATATCCTTACTTTCCTTAAATCCATGAGAAGACCAATCCGTAGAAAATCCACAAAATATCAGTAGATATTTGGTAAACAATTGGTCAACAAACTAATTGGGGCACAATTAGAACCTGTTAGTTTCAATTCATTTTTCAAAGGATTGCAATATTCCTCCCCTTACCC
This sequence comes from Rhagonycha lutea, assembly GCA_958510855.1. Lineage (NCBI taxonomy): Eukaryota > Metazoa > Arthropoda > Insecta > Coleoptera > Cantharidae > Rhagonycha > Rhagonycha lutea. Next base: position 11,529,609 of record OY294037.1, read on the forward strand.
TCCTTTATTTAAGAATCTAAATTTCTGGATGCAGAAAACCGTTAGGATGTCGGGTGCAGTCCTTCTTTTCAAAAATTTTGTTTTCCTACAACAGCGCACTTTCTGGTTGAAAATTAGTTGGTGTAGACCAAACATTGGTTCTATTTGCTAATATAAATTTGTTGTTTATTTCAAACTAAATTTTTTTATTCAACGAACATAATTACGTTCAAGAACTCTCAGCAAACGCTAACGCCGGGGTTTCCATGCACGAAAATCTACTGAATTAGGATTTAGGAAAGCTAGAGCGTATATAATCTGTATATTATAGTATTTAATTGGCAGTGTTACCAGCTAAAAATAAATATTAAAAAAAACATTATAATGTAATGCATCTTGATATAATTTTTAGAATGAAGTCTCCGAGGTTCGGATAGACCCCAGCTCAGCTAATGTCGTATAGATAAAAAAAACCTAATAATATAGAATTAATAAAATGAGCACTGACAAATAAGGTAATATTAACAATTTTTAATATTCATAACGCTAAAAACTTTTCTTAGATATAGCAGTCCAAAGTTCTGCTGAAATTTTAACTACTAACCTATTTATTTATATAGTATAAATGTTGTAACTTGGATTTTACGTCATACGTCACATGACACGTCAGTACAACTATTGGTTATCCAACCAAAACAGCCTCTGCGATTTGTTAGGTTAGAATGACAGATCACCCAAGTTCACAAATTATATTGCATCTGTCGATGTTATTTCTTCCTTTATTTCAATATATTTTCTAATATTTTAGCTATTTGTTCGATGCAGCATCAATTCGTTTGGTCTTCTGCCTCATATACTCGTTTTTTTTTACTCTGTTCCTGAGTTAAATTTCAGCAATTACTGTGCCAGATTATCGATGATATTCTAGTTCAAAGTCACCTGTGGGAAAAGAGATGGGGAAGAGGATATCGAAAGATTTAAAAAATGAGGTAAACGACCTGAAGAAACAAAAGCAATTTATTGGAACAATGGGGGTGAGGCAATTTGGACATGGATAAATAAGCAGAATAAACTTTTTATTTTCATTCACTTCTTCTTCTTCTTCTTAGTTTAAGCCTTAAGGCTTGTTATTACCAACATCCGCGTCGCTTCCTTTTGGCAGTGTTGGTTCTATGAGCATATACAAATTTTACATCCATTAGGTAGCTTGCTAGACTTGCCGTCAGATGTGCCATGTATCCTGGTTTTTATGTTAATGGTGGCAATTCACTAACCCAGGAGACCACCGGCTTAACGTGCCTTCCGAAGCACGGAGACCAGTCATAAGAAAGTTTGACTCTCCCCAGGTTTGAACCCGGTGCCCCGCATTTGCATCCAACTGCGTTAGCTGCAAGGCAATGACCGTCTCATTTTTCATTCAGGAAAATATACATTTGTTTACAATATTTTGCGGGCAGTAAAGGCTTTTAAAAATTGAAATTTCAAAATTTTCTGATATTACCGACCATTACCTCAAGTATTTTTGAAGTGACAGGTCTCATTTTTATATCTTGTAATACTTCGTGTGCTTCGTTTACTATTTATTGATTTATTGTCCTGAAAGTTATTGTAGTAATATTGTAGTTATTACCTACTACTATAACGTGTAAATATTTTTGTAAGGTTAATCAACCGCCAATGAATAATAAAATAATAACGATAACATTTCTAGAAGTAATTTAGTGATTATTCAATTTAATTTATTAATAAATCATTTTACAATCACAATAAACCTGCAAGATCGATTAACAAGTGGGTAGTTGTTATATATCGTACTGATTAAACGTGACCGAAAACCTAAAGCTTAACGTGGAATCCAAACCACGGTACAAATAATGTTTTAATTTAAAAATGCAAATGTTCCTATTACATGTTAAGGTCCCTACACACTGTTATGCTCTGCTTGATTCCAAATTTCTGGTTTAAGTTTGCTTTCTTTTACCTGATCTGCCAAAGTTTCTATCTGTGATTTAAAAATCCATTTATTTACAGAGTTTCAGATAAGCATCCGGATGAAGAATTTACGAGATTCCGACTTGTAATGCGGGGGAAATGGCTAGTCGTCCTAGATTACGTTCTCCTTACGAGGCGGGTGGGTATATGGTAAAATTAAAGACGCCTTTGTTACGCGAAATTCAAGCATATTTCCATAAATATCTCTAAATGCGAGATTAAAAGGTATTTATGAAAACAGCGAATTGTAAAATCCTTTTAATTGGAAAATTGAAAAAAATTAAATATTTTAATTAATTATTTAAACGACAATGCTTTAAGAAAGACCTTTTGAGACAATTCCAAGAGATTTAAATAACAGTGGTAAGAAAAACAGGAAAATGTCCATTAATCATTTACAAAGTTTTATAATTTTAGGGTTTTATGCCTTCTCTCAAAATGTCGGTGAAGTAGAAAAAAATTGTGAAGGAGTAACTATAAGAAAGGAAGAATAATGATACCGAAATGTTGGACTTTATATGAAGTGTAAGACATTTTTTTTTCAAGAGTAGAAAATATTTTTATGATCGCCTTTTCCATTATTTAAATCAACTTGTAAACTCTAGAAACTTTTAATTGCTGAATATAATTAGCATAAAGGGCCTATTATAACTTTTCTGGCTGTAAAATTTCGCATTACGTGACGACCTTTCAGAAAGTAAATCTTTGAATTGTCATTTGAAAATCATTACCAACTTTCGTGTTTTATATCAAATGCACCATCGTGAAAAGTTATATTTTGCTAATGGATGATATCGAGGACCTAATTTCCATATCCTTATTTACTTGACATAGGCAAGGTAGCACGCACTAATTTTTCACCCTAACTGAGTCACCCATAACTATAGTACTAGGGTTATTTGACCCCTTTTTTCTACGAAGCTTTTTTTAAAGAGAAGATATGATTGTAGTACCACACCGTGACACTTTTTTACATTTTATTACGAAATATAATTAACCAAGCTACTCTTTATATAAAATAATTTACCTACCTGTGTAGAACATTTTGTAAAGTTCATTAAAATATGCTAACCAACGGATTGTCTTAATTAATAACTTCTCTTAACATCGGTAAAGCATAAAATATTTAATAAGTGTTTTTAAGTACTTTTAATAATACACAAGGGAAACTTTTCCACCGCCAGACTCTTCTTTAAATAAAAAGTTTCTAGCAGTTAATGAGGAGTGCTACAATAATTTTAAAACTTTAGATAACTAATTTTTTTATTTATGGCTTGAACGATTTTATTTGTTTTACAAATGAATTAATTACAATAATAAACACTAATTGCGTTTAATACATTCAATTTATTACGATGTCATTATCTTAAGTAATCATTGCTGGCAATGAGCACTGTAATTTTTATAACACAAATTCTCTAAGGATAAAAATATCTTCTAATTATTGTATTTGTGCATTTAGAGTGCTTTTTTATTAGAAGGATCATTCTATTTTCTTAGCAAGGTCCAAGGATTTAGTGCATGTAATACATATTATGTGAAAATTAACTCCAAATGAAGCCTTACATCAATGGTGTCGAGTTATTCATAAATCGCTTAACATTAACCAACGAGTTTACATAGATTTATGAAATATAATGTATAAATACATACTCATTTTCATCAGGCATGTCCATTTTTATAAAATTTTCCGACGTTGTATTAGATTAGATTTATTAGTACACGCCATAGTAGAGTACGCTCAGCGTAAATTGGAAGGGTTGTGTAGAGGTGGAGGAAAAATATGCCAGTGGACCGAACCAATTCTAGTTACTGCACATCACCCACAACCCTTCCAACTTAGGCTGAACGTTCTCTACGTACCTGACACAAATTGTTTAAATTTTGCTCCATTTTTACCTCGATGTCCTATCTGTCTTTCACAGGCGACTATCTCGGAATTTGACCACCTCAATACTATAACTGGGTCTTGTAGGTTCTTTATACGAAAAACAATTTTCGGTCATCTAAAGAAAACACTACATTGCCACGTAACCCCACTGGTGGAAGACAGTGGCTAAAATTTAACACTAGTCCTGAGAAGTTTGGATAACTCTAACTCGAGAGCTTTCTGAGAGATGTCAATTTAATTAGGTGAGGGTTACTCACATTCTGGTCCAGAAAAGTATCCAAGTGGTAAAAGGTTTCCATGGGAAACCACGACGACCGTGATCTGATTTGTACTTGGGCATCTTCTACAATAAATATTAATATTATGCTCCAGGGTGTTTATTGCATGACGGTGCACCACATAATACGAGGAGACATTCCGCTACTAACAGATACAATTAAGTAATTGATATACTGGAAATAAAATGGCTTATCCGAAAATATCGAAAATATCGAACATAATATACAATACTATCACAGTAGGGTTCCCCAAGGAATGTCTTTAGGATCGTTGTTATTATAAAAATTAAGTGAAGATATAAAAAGCTGTACATTTGCAGACCCTTCTTGATTGATTCATATTACACTAAAACAATTTTTATATTAGATAGTGGAATGTCTTGGAATGCTTTTATATCAATTTCCAGCATACTCGAATAACTTTTAAGAATGTTATTTATAAGGATTTGCCTTGATGTGAAAAAGTTATTTATTTGACTGGTTGATGTCATTTAAAAATGAGACTATTTTTTTATTCTTATGGAAGAATATAGAAAATGAGTTGCCATAAATACGAGATCTTCGTTGTTGAGCATTTTTATATCTGCTAATAAAATTATCGGTGATGCTTCTAAGAAAAAATGATTTTATTTATTTTCTATTGTATTTTTTTTAACGAAATCTTGCAAATTTTGAAAACCGCGACACCTGAAGCGATTCAAATTGCATGGTTGAACGAACGCTTTTCAAATTACCACCATTATGAAAGATTAAATTAAATGCACCATTAAAGCCTATAATCTTAAACAAACGTGAAAATCATCAAGACAATGTCAGTCTGAAGTTCAGGCAACACTGTTGAATTTAATTACGATTAAATCATAACTTCTAAATTCTGACAATTATGTAATACTTAACGAGATACCTAATTGACAGGAAAACATCACAAACTAGTTTAATTTTATGAAAAGCTTGTAATAGTAGAAGCCTATTGCTACTTTCAGCTTAAACTCTAAAGTGCTCAACATTTGCAAAATTTATAAACTTTGATTTAGGCCAGGTCTGAGCAACCATTTAAATCTAGTGGCAACTTGAGGATTATAGTACAAATCTTTGAACTTAGGTACTACGTCATCATAATTTAACCAATCACGTTTCACGTAGATTGTTTTGGTTTGTTGTGCTCACATGCGCTTAGTCGCAACCAATCTTAATAAAGCATCTTGCGCGATTATATGGCCATCTAGTAACAATGAATTTCAATATTATGTAAAAGTTTGATAAAACTCGCGAGAATTATTATCGCAGTTGTTTATCATAAAATGACCCATTAGTTGTGTGTGTGTTACGGTGGTGAATGCTCGTGGTTCGACACCCGCTATAGATAGTTGTTTAAAGCTTCAGCACTTTAACTGCAAGGTGCAATTTTCAACATTGATTTGCGCATAATGCGCATATTTACAACTGCACTATCGAACGCGCAGGGTGCATCGCTCCAATTACCAATACCTGTTTTAGTCTACGATTCCTTTTTCCTCGTAATCTTATTTGTTTACAAAATCATTTATAAAAACACAATAACGGGGGATGAAATTAAAAATTTGGATACTTCTCTGATGGCATCGAAGCGCGGCAATTTATTTGTGTCGGTTCCACTTTAATAATTTTAAATAAATTGGTTTTCATTCCTCAAGCTTTTGCTAATTAGTTTCCGGTGCATGTGTTGTGATATAAGATACAATATTATGGTAATATTTTGCCATCTCACAAAATTTTAAGGACGTTCATCATAGGAATTTACTTTCGATGGATAGGAGACGACGTCGAATACTTTTCTCAATTTTACACCCGTTTGCAAATATTAGGATTTAAAAATTTTGGTTTTGGCTACCTTATTTTTCACGTTTTGTTTAATGGTTGAAGATTTTGAACGTCACAAGCTCAAAGGTAATTAACATTGGGTTAATGTAATCAATTTTGTATTTATAGCTATAATTCATACTTTACAACAACTCAAAGAAACATACAGAGCTCATTTTGGATTGTAGTGATGGTTCTTACCTGTTTACCATTTACCACTTACAATTTTGTGGCATACTGACTTTGGGTGTGTTTCTTCTCAAAGTTTTTGTAACGGTGATTTGCTTGTTAAATATCAGTGCTTTGCAACAATATAGTTATTTTTATCCCTCCCCTAGATCTGGATCCAACAAACACCATGGATTTACTACTACTTGGCAGCTCCCCGACTAAAAGAGTAGTTTTCTTCAACTGTATAAAGCCACACTAAGAAGTAATTCTTAATGCAACTTACTATTTTAAAAATGTTATTCAGTTTTCTCTTACATATTTCATTTAAATTGTTTTCATCCTATAATATTTATTAGCCTCGTTAATTTTTGTTGCAATTTTATATGATTTTTGTTTACTTTCTTGTTTGCAAATCATGTTTCGCTTGGGGGTTTTTAATTTTATAATTTTTAAGTGTTTCCTTTTTAATGTGCTTAATAATTAAATTCTTAAGTTCAAGGTGGAGTTCCTCAATGTTGAAATATGTTTTGGTATTACAAAGTCTTTGACTTGAACATTAAAATTAATATTGTTGTTTATGTTAAACGGAACCTTTATTTTTTATAAAATTTGTCATTACCAGGACAATAATTATTTCATAATGTTGCAGCTGCTTTTTTATACAAAAAAGTTTTGTGTAAAAATTCATTGTTGGTCATCCGCCTACCCAACAAGCAGAAGTGGAAGTCGAACCCAGTACTATTTATTCTCAGTTACTTTTGAATTCCACCATGTTATTCTGCTGGTAGTTTAATATAAAATTTATTTTTTCATTCCGCATAGAATTTACTTCACAGTTGTAATACTTACTTTACGATGTAGTATATGCTTTATTCAGGCAGTACCTACTTAAAGTTTTGACATCCTTTTTTATTGGTTCCTATTATTTATTTTGCGATTCAAAACTTAAATATTATAGAATTTCCTAAAAATTACTAATAGGAAAAGTTATTTTTACAAGCGTAGTTACCACGATTTTGATCCAATCCAGATTGACTAAATTGCTAGGCAGTAAATCTTCATTGAAAGAAAATTTATTCCAAAAAATGACCTCTGTGTGCTGCACGCACCTTTCACATAAACATAAAAAAAGTTTAAGTGGCACTTAATTAAAGTGGTCTATGCGGTTTTCTTCATATTGTATTCTCCACATAGCCAGTCGTGCCATAATTGAAAGGGAATAGTAATGATATAACTAATTATTGTTTTGGAGATTCCCATTTTACACTAAAGACTTTCAGACATTTTACCAACACCCTGTATATTGATGACATTTATTACTGCAACGTAAAATTCTCTGACAATTAAGAAACCGTCAGAAAGTAAATAAATGCAGTTAATTAAAGTTAAGTTGGTTTTACACAAAAATCATAATTCTAATTGCAGTTATTTATAGCTAACGGTACTTCAAATTGAATCTGAAGTGAAAGGAAGTAATAAACTTCAGAAAGCAATACTAGCAAAACTTTCCGAAGAATCCTGTAGTTGGTAGTGTTTGCAGTTGTGGAGAAAAACGTCACGAAGTCCTTCAAATCTCTCCCCTCCTTTTTACTGTGAGCTTCATGCTTCTATTTTTCAATGAAATGAAAAGTGGTAGAAAGAAGAATCGGTAAACGAGCAAACTACAAATCAATAGCCAGATTAACGTGGAGTCCAAAACACGGTGCAAGTAAATTTGTAGTCGGGTGGGTTTCAAACGTTGGACCCTAAAATTAAAAATACATCACACCAAGCTATCTGGAAAGTGGAAAAACAAACTTATTTACTTGCCCCCGCAGTTGGAAATATGTTTCCTAGTAAATTACGTTTCGCAAATTTTATTAAAATTACAATATATTAATATTATGTCTTGATAAAAATTAATAAATAGAGAATAAAAATATTTTTTTACTTTTCCAGGTACTTAAGAAAAATATTTGTTCAACATCTCTAATTAACTTTCTTTTTAAGGAAATTAAGGCGATTTTTTAAAAGAAAATTGTAAAATATACAAAAACTAACTTAATTTATTTTATACCAGGGGAAACGTCTCTCTGCTTCCTTTTCATGGCGCCTATGACGGAGTTGAAAAGAAAATGAGAAGATACGAATACAAAAATATGTGGTAGCGTTTGGAAATGAAAACAATCCTTATTAATTTATTGTAACCATGGGAATAAGATATATAGGGACGATATAAATAGAAACAGGAAGATTTGAATAGATGAAATGAAGGGTGTTGGGCTGTTGGCAGTGAAATTGTATGGAAAATGATGCAGTAACGTATCTTCGCTACACAGATTACAAAAGTTGAAAAGGAATAATAATAACAAAAAGTAATGACAAAATTGAAAAGAAGAAAGAAATTGGAAGCAAAACTGAAAGGAACATACTGTAGATTGCATATTAAAGTCAAATTACTATTATTATTTTAAAAGATAAATTGTGTAGGTACATCAAAAAGTTACATTTCAACCGTTTATGGTTCCTAAATGCAATTAGCCACCGAATAATACAAAATATCATTAACAAGAGAAGCTCATTTGAAAATAATTTAACTTCACTTAGGGTTGTTTTTCATAATACACGGCGAATATAATAATGGTAGTAACAACAACTGGCCTTAAGGTCGACGAACCTCAAAATTAGCCAGGGTAAATTTCATCAATAATACTGGAAAATATCAGATGCTTTAAACGGTGGCTGTGAAAATGTTATATTTCACGAAAATGAACGAAATAACTTAGTTTGCGTGAAGAAAGTCTCAGGTGCGTAAGAAAACCAATTAATTAAGACGAAAATTGCCAGACGCAGCTGCTTATGTTATTTATATAATTTGTTTAATAAGTGCCATACCAGAAAAGGGTAAAATAGATGTACTATGTGCCTATATTATGTCAAGTATATGGAAAATAACTTTTACTAGGTTTGAACTAATAATGACGAGAAAATTTCCTTGTTAACACTTTAATTTTTACCGTTTTGTTTGCTTTCTTAATTATTTAAGAATGAGATAAATCTGTAATAATTTTTTTATTTTAAATTAAATCACATGTAAAATAAATCATCAACCTTAATGCTTCGTAACAATTCTGGAACGACCAAGCTGCAGTCTGATACCCAAACCGCCAGGTGAGACTGACCGCCAACACCTGCTATTTTTTATGGTCGTCGTCGAATTCGGAGCAGACATCCACCGCTAATGTGATAGCCACCACACTTCAGACAGATTCATTTAAATACTGATCACTTCAAATATATTAATGATTGCGTATCTTGATTTACACCTTGCCAAAAAGAAAACTAGTACGGCTTCGAATACCAACACGTTTTTTTAAACAAACTGTATCGTTATCAATTATTCATTTTTTAATTATGGAATTATAAAGTTGTCACTCGATTTTCTTCCTATATTTCTATTTTACTCTGATTTTTGGGATGCTAACTGGGTTAGAATATAACTACTTATTTTGTACCTACTGTAAAAGTTTGCAAGTACCAATCAAATCGAAGTATCTCCAATACCACAGAGTTAATCTTCAACTGAATGGAGTCTTATTTCTCAACTAGATTTCTAGAAATTATCAATTTGCTGTCTACTGCGACACTTTTGGGTTTATTTTTCCTTTCGTATAGAAAGAAATAGATAAGCTGATACCAATATTTTGAAGTGGAAAGCATTCCAATGGCTTTTTATGACAACCACTTATTGGTATGATCACTGTTTGAATTACAGCAAAGAAATTCTACATTTAGCTTGGAGGGTTGCAGTGAGGGCATGTACCCTTCCCTCGGAAGTGAAGCCATCGGTTCTTTAAAAATAAAAAATTTCTTTCCATTTAACTTAGAAAATGCTAACAAATTTTCTTATGGAGCTTTTCAATTACTTATTTCCTATTGGAATATAACCACCTGGTGGATGAGGTGAATTACTCCTCCATTTATACCTCTTTCTTTACAGCTTTTCGTGTGATTTAGTTTGACTTGCAATTTGTTTCCTTATCTTCTGGTTTGTATACTTTACTCTAAAATCTCCAACTCCTATTTTGTTTAGATGTCTCATTACAACAGTTCACACTGGGCCTCCCTCTGTTTCTCTCCTTATTTGGCTTCCACTCTTTCACCAATCTTATTGTCTCATTCCTTTCTCTTTGCATTATGTAGCCAAGCCATCTTAGTCACTGAAGTGCTTTGATAAATCTAACGATGTCTTCAGTCTCCAATATTAGCTTCAACGCGCCTGAAATTATGGATTTCCTCACTAGCCTGGTCACAGTAAATGCTATGATGATAGAAAAAATCATTAAAATATCAATCTGGAATGCCCATGGCTTGGTTCATCAAACAAGAAGGAAAAACTTATTATTATTTCGCCCAAATAGACATGACCATCCTTCATCTGTAATTTGAAAAGCTAATTCCTCACTTAACTTTTCCATTTATCTTCTTCCCAGTGCATTGACGAGCACTTGCCCACATCTCAAGGAGGAAACTCTTTTTCACATGTATGTAGTATCTGCGAAGTGTTATGGGGACTTACTGTTTAACGTGGCCTCCGAAGAGGATGAAGTGTAATTTACTTCAGGCTGATAAAAGAAAAGGTGGAATCTTGGCGTATTAACCATTGCTGGTTCATACACTACACCGACTATCTGCACCTTATATTACAGGTAGTACTAACTTATTATTTAATTACTTATTACCTAAGTATCTTGGTTAATGTGTAATCACTTCAGTATTTTGTAGCTATGATTTATATTGGATCAGGATCAGTATAGACAAATCTCCTTTGGAATGTAGTTGGTAAGTTACATTTACGATTTTGGTTGCATAATTGATTATTATTTATTAGAGTGCTATTTATCATTTGTAATTTTTATTGATATTTTTGGCAACGATAATATGAGGTTTCTTGAGTCATTTATGTGCACAAAATGCTGTTTTTGTTAAAGTATGGTTTTCTAGCCGCAGTCGCTACGTTTCTCCGCTTCCGACTGCTATATAGCTTAGGAAACCCTACCTTTTATCCCCTCAAGGTTGCCTAAATATTGATTTTATCTTTTGTCGAGCTCTTTCTTCCAAAACATCTTTCGATTGTTATTTGAATTAAGAATTTTAAAAATGTAGCCCTATGTTTTGCCCATTTCTTTCAGTGAATTAATAAAAGAACTTTCTTCCTAATGTTAGTGAATTTTCTGGAGATTTTCACAGTTCCAGACAAGTCCTTGAGTGAAAAAGTACAGCTTTCCAAAGCTGGAAATAAAGGCAAACCACAACTAACTGAAAGGACCTTCAAGGAATAGTGCAGGATTGTCACAACACTTTCGTATCATTTTTAATTTTTAAGTTTACGCAATGAAAATATGCAAACTACCAAAAAGTACTAGAACAAATATTTGTAGACAGAAAGAAAGTAAGCAGATGCGAAATAAATTCTCTAGGTCCTCTAACACCTGAAGCAGTTCTGCAAAATTGTTTAACATCATAAAAGCCGTTAAATTTTTTACAGTAATTTCACTTTTGCGAAATTATGCGGCGGTAATCGCCTAATATCTACTAGCCTAAATTCACAAGCAACCAGGTGTTGCATAATAGACAAACAAATGAAAAGAAAATTTTAATGAGTATTAAGTCGGTCAGTTTTCAGTTTCTATAATCATTGGAACGAATGATATTTTAATATTCGCATTTGAAATTGATTTTGGGAAAATAATCTATTTTAAAAGTTTGAGAAGTGAAGAAGTAAAGAAGTGATTATAATAGCAAAAATAGAAAAACCACCACAATATTTAAAATTTTAGAAGTTTATATGTAACCAAAATTCATAATATATTATAAAACTTTTAGATCAAATAAATCTTATAATAAAAGTTCATTGTAGTGAAAATAACAAAAATAATAAAGTTATTCCGCATATTTTTGAAATGATAATCTAAAGAGGGTTATAAAACTTTTAAAGGAAGTGTTATATCTTACGTTTCTGGATTATGGAGAAAAATTATGTAAATAAGAAGCACAAAAGAATTATATTCATATAAATTGCATTACTGTTACAATGATTTACCCTCTTTCGCCTGAACATTTTTAAATTGATTGGTGCGTTCACGAGAGTGTGCAAAAGGGGATGTAATTATCCACCAGCAAAAAAATGTGCTAAATTTAAATTCGCATTTCATTCTTCTTTCAATTTTTTCCTTGACCATAATGTAACTTTTCATCATTATTATGGCGCCCCCTGCCATTTGCGAAAGGAAGTAGTGTTTCCTCTATTTCCTGCTTGGAATCGCTACGAATTTTTTGCTTATTTAATATCGTAAAAAATTAAACTAATTTAAAAGGCGATATGAAAATTTATGCATTACTAAATTGGCAAATGTTTGCAAAACAGCGGTAAGTGGTATTGATAACGTTTTTATCAAATGCTAAAGTAATGTTTTGCATGAAGGTCGCAAAACAAAGTCGGAAGAAACTTAATATTATTTTACTCGTAGGCTATGAACCATGGCGCGCAGGTGACGAAATACCTAAGTAGGTACATTGGCAAATAGTAGGGACAAGTCGTTCTTCTACGTTTAACTGACAAAATGTATATGACATGTGTAAGACCGCAAGAACGATTAACAATAAGGACATGATTGACCTTCATCCTTTTGAAGCAATAACCTCCAGTTTTAAGCATTTAAAGAACCGGAAATGATTTTATTTTTGGGGGCAATCATCTAAGACACCTGCACCAGTTAGTATTCTATTAGGTTTAGATGTACAAGGACAAGGTCAATAATCGCAAAAACTTAATTCCATGCTATATGCAAATAACACCTACGCCAGGCAATCATTTAAAATTCATCTATAATATTGAAATCGAAAGGAGCCAATCAGCTTGCACTAATGTACTAACAATAATTATACAATAACATAAGAATTTTCCATTAATTTATCTTAAATGTATATCCTTGTGCCTATACATAGTAAACCATGGTTTATTAATATTATACAAGCTGAACAGTACAGGTACCTATATTGAAATAATACAATCGATGGTATGAATATTTAAGTTAAATTTTGGATTTACATACCCAGCACCTGTACAACAACTAAAAGATACATAAATTTGATTTAAATCACATAAATCAGCCGTGGACCAAACCAAATATATAGATGAGCTGCCGATTTGAGAACCAATCGCCTTTTCTTAAATATCTTTCATAATAATTGATTGATAGCATTGAAAAGTTGTTATGTGTGGTGAAGTACTAAAACTATTAGATGTTTTTAAAATAGTTTTAAATTTTATCATGAAATTAGTTCTCCTTGGAACTGCTAGTCCTTGCTCGTGATAGTGTAAATTACCACTACGCTATTATTAGGACATACAATTTTTTTTTATTTAATTAATATAATCAATATTATAATGCTCTCTACCTATAACATAACCCCCTTGAAAATTTAACAGTTTGATAAGAACTGCAGTTTGTGAGGAAAGTATATAAAAAGCGCCGTAGAAGATTTTTTAAACTCAAGCTTAACCTTCTGAATTTATATCGCTAACAGTTTTATGAGTTCGGATAATCTTTGTAGGAAGTTTAGATTATTTCGGTATTGTATTCTAATGAACATAATTATTATTATCGTCTTAAATAAATTATACAAAAGAGCGGTCGGAGCATAACGGTTAAGTACGTTGACTGTTGACACGAAATGCCCGGTTCGATTCCGGATAAGGTAAAAACTTTATTCTGGCCGTCTCTTATACAGAAAGGAGGGGGAACCCTACTGTATACGTACTTTGTCCCAAGAAAGCAGTATTCGCAAAAATGATAAGCAATTGCTCATCATGAATGCTGTCACGACGTCCGAATTCGGGCAAAACGACCAAGAAGAAGAAATAAATTATAAATTATTTACATATAGCTAGACTATCTATAATCTCTAATAGATCTTAAGTTTTAAAGTAGATTGTGAGATAATTCCATATGTGCGAGGTCTAAGGCCGAGCAGCATCGAACAGCAAGCTTGATACGGTTAGCTAGATAAGCTAGGACGGACTCCTTACCGGCTACTTGTCATTAGAATCAGGGACATCAGTGGCGGATTTCCCAACAGGCGCAAGAGGCGCGCGCTTAGGGCCTCGTAAATCAAGGGGCCTCAAAATAAGGAAAATTTAATTTTTATTAATTAAATTCCTGTTGTAATAAATACAGGAAAAATAACGATAAAATTCTAAGCCCTAAATGCCTCAGATTTGCAGTTATTTTGATTTCAGTGCAATTTTTGATTTAATTTTTTTGATAAAAATTAAATATTGTTCAAATATTTTGAAACTTTATGAAAATATTACCTATGTTGTAATAAACATAGGAAAAATAACTAAAAAATTCTAAGGCCTAAAATGCTTTGGAATTGCAGTTATCTTGATTTCACTGCAATTTTTTATTTAAATTTTTTGATAAAAATTTAATTTTGTTCAAATATTCTGAAACTTTATGAAAATATTAACTCTGTTGTAATAAAAACCGGAAAAATATCGAAAAAATTCTAAGCCCTAAGATGCCTTAGTTTTTCAGTTATTTTGATTTCAGCGCAATTTTTGATTTCAATTTTTTGTTAAAAATTTAATTTTGTTCAAATAATCTGAAACTTTATGAAAATATTAATACCCTTGTAATAAACATAGGAAAAATAATGATAAAAATTCTAAGCCTTGAGATGCCTTAGATTTGCAGTTATTTTGCCTAATTTCAGTGCAATTCTTGATTTAAATTTTTTGATAAAAATTTAATTTTGTTCAAATATTCTGAAACTTCATGAAACTATTAACTCTGTTGTAATTAACGCAGGAAAAATAGCGAAAAAATTCTAAAGCTTACGATATCTTGGATTTACAGCTATTTTGATTTCAGTGCAATTTATTTCTTATTTAAATTTTTTGATAAAAATTTAATTTTGTTCAAATATTCTGAAATTTTATGGAAAAGAAAAATTTAATTCTGTAGTAATAAACACAGGAAAAATAACGAAAAGATTCTAAGCCCTAAGTTGCCTTAGATTTGCAGTAATTTTAATTTCAGTGCTTAATTGAAAGTTAGCGTGAACAGATAATTTCTATTGGCCAGTTCGTGCTAACAACAATCTCAATTGAGTGTTATATGTATTTTTAACATGCAATTTATATTCGTATTCCAATGGAGAATGGTTATCACCAGGGATAATTATCAGCTCTTCTCTGATTTTAATGGAGATACCCTCTCCGAACTTGAATATTACGAAATTAGATAGCACAAGCTGTACGGCCTGAAGACCTGACTGGAAGTATTTTTAGGTTGAGTTACGAGCAGATGTAAATGTTTCTTATCATGATTTTGAAGGTAGATTGCGTGACATTTTTATAATGTAGCAGAAACCTTAGCAGAAGGACACTTTACAACGTCCACTCATGGATCGCGTTCAACCATTCTCCTAGTTCATTCACTGTACAGGACCTACCCATTCATGGAAGTCATCTAACCCTCCAGTATTAATTTTTTCTGCCAGCTTTCCTTGCTTCTTATTATTTGCTCTATTTTTGAGGTTTATAACCTCTATGACTCTCTGGGACTGATCATGCCGAGTCATGTCAGAGAACGAAGACGATTCTGGTAAACTAATGCCATAAAAATGGAACCAATAAGGTCCCTTCTAAGGTGGATACAGAGGAAGGCGATTAGAATGATTACCCCCCCCCCCCGATGTAAAAGTGTTAAAACTAAAAGTCTTCATAACTTTTTTGCTACGAAATGCCCTTTATACAAGCCAGTAATGCATAGATTTTAGACTTTTTTCTGAAGTGGAGCAATTCTATTGCTTTCGTCCTTTATTAATGTTCATTTATTACCTACGAATTATCATTCCAATACTCAACCTCTAGAGTCTAGACTACCGTGGCTTCCTGTAATAATACCCAGATAGCAGTTATGTCTATCTTCAAAAATTTATCACTCAAAGGTTAAGGGGCATTAAGCTAAACGCCGAGAAAGTGACGATTTTTTTGACTCCTAGAATTACTAAAATAATTGGGATCGCGATTGCTGATATACTGACTGTGATGTCTCCTTGTTAGTTTAGTTGCTTAATCTGCAACTGTATAAAGTCATTTGTATAATATGTTCGATAACAGCTACTGGGTGCTAAATTGTCCAATAGTACATAAGGATTTAACAAGTAAAATCATATACAATTTATTGATCTTTTGATTATTTGAGAGCAAAACTGAATTAAATAAAGTAAAAATGATAAAGCATAAAAAATGAGCTGCTTGCTATATAAAAATAATGATTTGTTTACTTATAAAATGAAAAAATTTTGAGTGAAAATCAATTTTAAATTTGAAAAACTGTAGTTTGCCCTGAAAGTTAAAAACAATTTTTGTTTAATTTTATATTGAGATTGACGTTGGCTTTGTTAGAAACATTTAGATATATTTTCAAAACAATGTGTTCGTGACAGATCATAGTTTTTCAAACTTAGTTATTCATTGTTCATAATATATCGCGGAGGAATATCGATGGATGGCTTCTCCTCTCGAACCTAAATCTTCTAATATATTAGCATAATATTACTCTTATTAAGTAGGGGCAGATTGAAAATTGTATACAGCTCAATAAATATATAAAAATACAATCTCCTTCTGTTAACTTTTTCATTTTATTAACGGGTGACAACTAGAAAATTGCACAAACTTTGATGGTTAACAAAATATTTAGTTTTTATTCAAAACAATTCAATCATGGCTCAAATTATTCCACCTAATATCCTTTTTTAGAAAATATTAATGTACTTGGTCAAATGGACCCTTATCAGCCACACTGCGTAACGAAGTCGAGATGCGTTCACATGCCCTCTGTACACGTGATTTGTCCTAATTTCTAATGCATAATCGGATTTTATTGATGAGTTCATTGGTATTTTTCGCTTTCCAGTTGTTCTTATATACTTCGGCATTTAGAGCTCCAAAAAAATCCTCAATAGGACGGCACTGTGGTAAGTTTGTGGGATTGTGCAGTTTGGGTACAAATTTTATCGAATTCAGTTGGAGAAACTCCAATGTCTTTTTTGCATAGTGGGACGATGCTTTGTCTGGCCAAAATACATAATTATCATCCCCATGATGTGCCTTTAAAAATGGAATCAAAATTTTCTTCAAGCACTCGTTTTGATACACTGCTTGATTGATTGCAATCCCACTTGGCTTGAACCAAGGCTTTGAAATACCCTTCTCTGATATTGCAATATATAACATTACCTTCGGCTCAAATTTTGCCTTAAATTTATATCTAACATCGGTATTAGATGTATTCGCGATATTGTCTGTATAAAAAATATCATTTCCAGGTACTTGACTGCGGCTTAATCCAAAATAACTTTCATCTTCCAAAACATAATGATTTCCTTGATAATTTCGGGTTATCCAACGGCATTGTTTTTTCACGGTTAGAATTTGCTCCTCTGTATATTTTGGCGATCTCTGCTTATGCCTTACTTTGATTTCACACCTTTTCAATACTTTTGAAACATATTGCTGTGTGCAATTATATTTTCGGGCGGCATCTCGTTGAGTAATATTGTCTTTGTTGTTAAAAAGCGTTTTCAAGCTTACAATGTTCCTATTGGTCATAATTTTAACTTTACGGCCGGTGCAACCTTCGCGTTTCACTTTCATGTTTTGTAAAATATAGTAAATTGTTCTTTGGGAAATTGATTCCGCTTTAAAATGACTTACAGTAAACTTTTTCCCGAATTTAATATTTGTTTTATAGAACCGTACAATGCGTGTCGCATTCCAAATGCATATTTTGAATATGCTCGGTTTTATTTTTACGACGCACTCTGTACGTTAGTGTATATGGGCTTATCAATTTTTAACGCCCATGATTGGTTATAAATATTCAAGGCTTTTCGATCGATTATCGATGAATGGTGGGTGACAGTTTTTGGTGTGCTAATTAAATTAGTGATTTTTGTACCCAATACGCCTATTTTGCGTTTTTTACCAGTCTGTTAGACTTCATCCCATATTCACCATCGTCAGGGTGATAATTTACGAGCGACCCGGTAGTAGCTGTGAATACGGAAGGCTACATTTGTTTTTTGGTGATAAGCGAGATTCAAAACCGCTCCAAACCTACGCACTTTGCTATCTAGAGGAAATCAACTGAACCTAGAGTGTAAACATCCCAGTCAAGTTGGAATAATAATTGAAACAGCTGATCGTCAATTCGGTGGTGTCAACCTCCTCTGGACAAGAACTACGCCTGTGTGAACGGTTTGCGTATCAATTCAATTATTTATACTCCACCTCAAAGCGTTGCAATCATTCACTGTCATCGAAATCATTTGTTGCTTCCTGAAGCCCATTTACATATCCGGCGTTGTGCTATACTCAATAAGGACCGTCTACATAACTATTATTGTTGCAATTAGTTATTGTTAGTCACCTTTATTACTAATCAGCCCATCAGTGGGTGATATTGGATTCATTTTTGCCTGATCGATACTTGCTTTAATAGGCGTTTCAAATTAAGATTGTAGCGCCTCTAGCGGTCACGTTGGTACTCGAAGTTTTGAGACTACTTCTACATAAATAAATGACATTACCATGTTATTAAAACAAAAACGTAATTGTGAAGGTGGTTATCGTGGTATCTGTTAATTATTTATTTACATATTTAAAATATATTAGGGTAAGTTTGTTTATAATACAAGTTTGTCTTTAAAATAACTGGCTAAGTTAAATAACAAGGTCAAGATGTTGGGGTTATGTTATTCCATTAGTAGTTGATTATTTATTTATAAAATATAATTTTAGAAACAATGTCTGGTCTTCGTTTTACCGTGGTTGAATATACCAAATACTTCGACGGTAATCGCAATTCCAGGTGCATTTACGAAGGTGAAGAGGTTCTTCGTGTTGGACATGTTTTGTGTGCTGGACAACCAGTTGATATTAATTTGATTGCTATGTGCATATAAACAACAGAAATTATCTCAGATCCACACCAAATAGAAGGTGTGATAAAGCTAATAAGAACCAGGCTCGTATTTCCAGCATTACTCGTACATGTAAAGCCACGCAAGGATGTCGTTGTAAACAGATTTCTGCTGTGGTGCCCATCAAGGTATGTTGAATTTTATTTTAACATTCTTATCTTATTATGTATTTTGTTTAAGAGATGACCTACATAAAATTGAAGTTATATCACAAACTGACATAAAATGTGATAGTCGCAGTAAAAACACAGTACGAAAGAAAAGTATAAGGCAGTCCCAGTATTAGACATGCCATGCTTTGCCAACTATAAACTCACTTTGTATATCAAGTGGATGCAGAAAACCTGAAGAAATTATATATCAATGAATTACCGACTGAAGCTTTTGCAAAGCACACGTATGTATTTAGTCGGTATAAAGTGTTTAAAAGTAATAAGTTAGTTTGTTTCAGTGTTTCAATTGACGCAAAAAGAGCTACAAACAAATTCAAGTATGCTGTGCTCCGTACAGTCTCACACGTGCACAATCAGTATTATCGTATTAATGAAATGGATCTCAGGCGAAGAAGTGGCATTTTTTGAAATCATGATTAACACCTTATAATCACCTTGTGTTTTAAATTAAAAGGAGGAAAACTTTCAAAAGTACTGCACTGATATTTTTTCCAAATGATTAACTAAATCTAAATTTGTTTAAATTAAATCACTTTATTTTCTATGTTACAAAAAATCATAATGAAATGATTATTAAAACTTATCAGACAAAATTGCTACCGATAAATTTGTAATGCCACTTATAATAACTAGTGAATACTGTAAAGGACTTGAATAAATTTTATAAACATAATGTTTTGAAATTGATTTCCCAATTTTTAGTTTAAGAACCCACGCTGCTTAACGATCAACCTGTTCACGAATATTCCATTTGTTAGTAAGGCATACTTTACTTTCTCCCTTTTTGAGAAATGAATGAAAATTAAGATTAGTATTTCTCTTAACCATAGAACTGCATCCAAAAACGGAACAATACACTCCACTACTCATTACTACCAAATTTCGTTCTAAACTCTCAAAAATTAAAAAAAAATGAGTTATTTAGTATTGCTTATATACTGAATAATATAATTTTTTTAATTTTTGTTCATTACTAACTCAAAATCTCACATTTATACCTGCATATAAAGTACAAGTTCAAATGTAAACAAACATTCCAACACGATCCCCAGAGTACAAAAACTTGCCACCAGATAGCGTATCGCTTATCTTGAAACGCCTATACAGACACGCTTAAGGTGGCAAACTAATATAATAATTATTTTCTAGGTGTGTTTACTTTATTTTTAGCTTTTGCATTCATAGTGGACACTGGCGAAGAGCCTTCTGGAAGAGATCTCCCAAGGAAGTTATTCAGCCAAAAGATAGTGTTTTGTTCTAATATACCCATTAATTACCAGGGCAAGCAAACTTAAGGTAGGCCACTTGGATTTTATTATTAGTATTCAGTTTGTGAACCAATTTCTGTAGCGTGAGTGATTCACTTCATTCATACCAAAATTAGGTATTGATTTATTGGTCAGGTGGAGTGATCTTTTGTCGCCACCAATGTTGGTGTTGTTATTTTTTTTATCATTCAAGTCAGCCTGTTGCTGGGGCAACCGACCAGCCATCTGGCGGTTTTCTCTTTGGCAGCCCTCAGCTGCAAACATTACTGTTTGGGACTACGAGTCCAACATACTTGTATTGTTTGTGATAGCAGTGCACATTCCATCTGTGTGTACTTGGTTGATCTGATCAACCATCCTTTTTTGTGTTGCATTAACGATTGTTTACCCATTCTTTTGTGTTTCGCTGGCGCCCAATTCTTTCATCCTGGTTAGTAGTGACTATAAGCTTGATTCGCAGAGTGAGGTAAGTTCTAGAAGTACCCACGAACCGCGCAAGCGTGACCCAGCTCTGGTACTGGACGGAGGTGCAATCCTTCAGCTAGCCACCCGTCAACATCAACGGGGCATCGAGGCATTGGCGGCGTTTGTTTGCGCAAACGACGTTACAATTATCTTTACTCCAGCCTTGCGCAGATTCTTCTTGAAAGAAATTTTTGAAATTCAATACGATTGCGCGTATTTGTAACACACACAGGGTGATGCATAGATTTCCGCCAAAATATAAAAATAGCATTTGAAATGCTACATGCGTTCGCGCAGGACTTCTTGTTTCGACGCCATTATTATTACTAATAAAAATTAAAAAAAAAAAATTGCTATGCAAAGTCAATAAAGCATATCCAGAGTAATAATTTGTGTTACATAGTCGACTTTGATTTCTCAGTATTTTAAAAGATATGGACCTTTAAAGTTTGTGCAATTTTCTAGTTGTCACCCGTTAGTAGATATTACATTTAAACATGTGTTGGGAACCTACAGTTTAACGTGGGTTAAATATAAAAATTAAGTTTTAATTTTTTAATTTATAAAAATTAAGTTTTAATTTTTTAATTTACTAGGAATGGAATCAGATGCTGTCACCCCAATTAATTGAGCGATCTACCACTGGGTTAACCGCATTTTAACAAAATTTTGTTGTGAAGTATTCTATGGAACCTTCGTCAAAATATAAGAAAGCATCTCACAAAAAAGTACAACTTATTCAAGTTCTTTTCAATGGTTATAATATTTAATGCAGAAAATTTTCTTGATATTGAAATAAAAGAAAAATCTGTAGTACATACACCGAAAGAAGGGTAAAAATAATAAAAATAGTCAATGATATATCAAAATATAATACTTCATTTTGTAAATTTTTAAAGACTTCACAATTTTCCGATGGCAAAACTTATAAAACTTGAAACTTTTCAAAGAATAAATTTTGTTTTACGTTTAAAGAAGCAAAATCCGCAAATCCACATGAAATTAATCATAAATAATGGTAGTTGCAATAAAAATATAACAGAAAATATATTATATTTTTGCATGGACCTGATATAATTTCTTGTTGTATAATTTGTCTATATTTGCTAAAACCATGGAAAAAATATCACATCCTTCATATAGAACTGCAGATAAAAATAAATAAGAAAAGGAATCGGCCAATACAAAAAATATGGTAAAAGACAGCTGTTTCAAGTTATTTGCTAGATTAAAATGCTCATCCATTACCGTGGGAATAACAAGGCTGATTTATTGCACCCCTATATATTTAGATTTGAGAGAAATATTTATTAACTGCTATTCTATCCTGCATTGTTTATTATGACACTGCAAAATTTTAGTTTATGCTTGTAAAAGTTAAATACGTTAATGTATTTTTGATGTTTTAATCAAACGTATTACATTCATACAGAAGGATAAGGTCCTAACCGTATCCAAATCTCAAATGCTCTTTGAATATAAAATACATTCGTTTAGTCCAATTCAGAAATTTTGACTAAAAATAAAAAACTGAAGATTAAATAAAAAAAAAAAAATAGCTTTGAGGACTAAAGGAAGTGTGACCATTTTAAGCTCCATTCACAAGCTCCGTTGAATGGTGCGTCTTGAACAGTTTTGTCAACATCCCTCTTGATACGAGTCCTTTCTTCGTTTGTCTCATTGACAAAAAATATTAAAAATATAAAATAAATTGCAAATCAGTCTTAAAAATGTCACACACTTAACTCAAAGCACCTTTATTTGCTTAAAAGATTTCCGGTTTCTTTCTTAATCTGTTAAATCCATAATATATCATTTTTGTCATTTAAAGGTGTCGCAGAGTAAAGTAAGTCGGTCAAATTTTGGAACAACTGCTTTTCACATAAAACAATTATTTGGAAATTTACCAAATAATTAATTAGAAACCATAATTACTATACACGTAACAGTTAGTCGTTATTAAATAATCCAAACATAACATAAAGGAAGTTTTTACACCTGCTTGTCCTTTGATGATGATAATTTTGTGTAATATTATTTAAGTAAAAATTAGGAAACTACGTTGGTTTATGCTAGTAACATATCCTGCGTTGTTTAAACCTTGACATTTAAGTTTACAATTATTATCTTCTGTAACCATTTCTTCTATTCTTCCTTGTTTTTGCTGACCTAAACCTAAACAAATTCAAATTGTGTGTGCAGTAAATCTTTGCTTTTATTATCTCACATTTAAACCAGAAAAAATAGTACAAGGACGTAGTACTAATATAAAAACTTGAAACATATTCTTCTATTATTATCGTCATCAAGGGAGGTATACAGATTTCTCCAATTTTTTTTGACAATCAGCTATCCACCATTATTGGTAATCTAATAAGACTCGTAAATTTGACGAAAACTGTATCGTGAAATTAAGAATAATACAAACAAAAATTTTATTTACACCTAAACAAAGTTTACTTAATTGACTACATTATCAGCACGCTATCATGTTTGTGCTTTTTAGGTTAAGTAATCATGCAACTGGTTAGTACGTTGACTGAGCGAAAAAGAAATAAAACAAATCCCTAAAAAGGGTTGTTTGTAGAGAGTAATGTGATTTGTTATTTTAATTCATGAAGTTGAAGAATATTTTGTATTGTAAGAAAATAATCGACCCCATTGTTGGGCACAACCCTTGTAATGTAGTAATAATTTTCTAATAGAAGCGTTTGAATTTTCTCATCTGATTTATCTTTATATACTTAGCAACTCAACATAGTGAATTTTCAAAGGTTTTCATTTTAAATTTTAAAAAATGTGACCGATAAAAGAGGTCAGGATTTGTTGCCCAAAGGAAAGATTACTGGGGAGGTCCCGGAAAAGATGTAAAGAATCACTGGAAAAAATAACTTTATCGATCTATAATAAACTAGAAGGAGAAAATTCCTTAGCTTAAAACAATTTATTGCAACACTTAAAAGGTTTTATCTTTTCTCTCATAATCTGTAAAATGTCTGAGATTTTTATTCATATTTAAATGTTTCTGTACCTGCGTGATTCAAATAATTACAGCAACTCTAATTGAAATATAAGATTATTTTTAGTAAATAAATTGATATTAATGCTTTAAGTTTACCTACACACAAAAAATGAATTTTTTATTATTACGTTTAAAGATTTTGTGAAAGTTGTCGCATTTTTGAAACTTTCCGGCTTCAGTAGAATTTTAAGTAAAGTTTACCGCTTAGGAAACCAAGAGGTTAGCTGAACGATTATCCTGCCGGTCACAATAAATTTATTCTTGTTAAAGAAAATCCAGCAAACAAAAAATGATGAAAATTGTATAGTACTGATGCATAAAGCGGTTACTTAGGGAGAGTGGGAAAATAGGGTGTCCTTAGAGATTGAGTGTTAGACCTACTTACTATCTTGTAAATTTACAGAATTTTAAAAGGAGATAATACTGATATAAAAAATAAAAAAAAGAAAACATGGGAGTTTGTTTCTCTTCTGGCACTAAATAAAGACGGAAGTTATTTATTAATGGATTACATAACGTAAAATATTTGATATCGCTATAACGATAAAAATTTGATCATAAAGGAAGCACGTGCTAGTAGATTTAAAAAATTGGGGTAATCACTTTAAACGTCCCTTATGTAAAATATAATTTTATGGTCACGAGAAATATAAAATTGATAAGTAAACAAAATAATTTAGACGATTTTACATGCTCTTACACGTTAGTGGGAATTATATTTCAAATTAAAAAAAATGTTTGGTCCACCAAAAATTAAAATATGATCATAATTAAATAATTAATCGTACTATTTAAATAATTTAGGAAGTTGATTTAATTTGAACCACGTCACAAATAATTTGGCAGCAACTGGAAATGGAAGCTATGCCACTACGGTCTAAATTCCAGCTGCCCCAAATTAATTATTACAAATTCCATAAGCTTACTTCTGCAGTCATATCATGAAACTATTTCCAAGTAAGCTTTCACTCTGTGCTTTTTAAATGCTCCTGCAGCTAACCTTTAGCTTTCAGAGCTGAGAGATGGGAAATGGTGAATAGTTTTCAAATGTTAATTTATGTTAATGTGAAGCCAAAAGCCAAGTGAGCCCGATTACGACAAATGAGCTCTACAAATGAGACGTAACAACAAAACCTTCTCAGAACCCAATCATGACCTGATACTGAAGCGTACCGATTACGAGTCACGTTGGAGCTTCAGAAGCACACGCAACCAGAACAAGAAGCATTACAGATCAGATGTGAGAATGGAAGGATCAAGAAGATGTCGAAGAAGCTGACAGAGCAAACAATCAAATCAATAATGAGAAAAATAACTTGAAGCAATCAAAAATTTATTGAATAACTATTCGAAATAAATTTCAATAGGGCATCGATCTATCAGAAGATAAAAACATAAATTCCTTTGTTTACAATTACAATTATGTTTAAAATTACATACACATAATGTCCTTGACAGATAACTATGGCTTCGGCCTTATATACCTATGGAGAATTTGCTTCCTTATATCTGTATTGGGTTAAAGAAAACTTATATACTCAGAAATATCAGGATCAATCATAATATGTTTCTGAAAAGAGGCATCCATTAAAGCCAAAGATGGAAAGCACCCCTTGGAATTCCTACACTATCAGGAGATGTTTTAAAGTTATTTGTGGCTCAGTCTTTCTTGTTATTTTAATTATATAACTTTTACCTTCCCGACTTTAGGGGTTATTCCATTCCTCTCCAACTCAGCGGTCCTAATATTTCCACGATATCTATTTGGAATGGTTGCAATTTAATAGAGTTAATGCCAGAATATATATTTTATCTTGGTCTCTCTGACCGGGGGGTTTGGGGGGGTATGGAATACCCTCCAATTATAGATGGAGTTACTGGCTTTTGATTTTCTGTTCTTCTTCTGTCAATGCAGGCATTGGATTAATATTCGTAAAAATATTATTATGTATAATTTTGTTGGGAGTCAAAGTGACGTCATCACCAATATACTCAATTAAAATGACTATCAAACCTATTATTTATACGCAGCATGACCGAATTAAGCTCTTATGGCGAACAGAGTTATTATATTATACATTTCAAGGGCTTGCTTATAATTATAACACAAAATTAGTAGGTATATTTTAGGATAAGGTAAAGAAATAAAACTAATATAAAATTGTAAATTGTTCAAGGTCGAATCATCTAAAATTAATAGTTAGAAATTTGTGTTAATTTATAGTGCCCAGAAAAAGGTTTTCTTTGACAATTTTCTGTGTTTTGATGTATAATTTGTAAAATAAGAATGGAAAAATGCAATATTACTGATTGCCAATTTATTTTGAGGAAAAAACCAATTTGTTCCTCCTGTCTTAATGGAAAGTTTTACTTTTTGACTAATATCCGTTTTTCTATATTACCATAAAATTACAGTTGAGTGAAGAAATTCTGTATAATAATTTTTTTAATGAAAGAAGTACCAGCCCTTATTTATTGGTTATAACCTTAAACAAATGTTCTAATTGAATTAAAAGTAATTGTAGTCACGTGTGTGGTAAACAACATAAACCTTTGTTCCGTTTGTTACAAATTTCTGAAAATTATAATTCTCTCTACCCAAATAATTTCGTTGGATTTCAAAAAAGAGCAGTTACGATACGAAGATGCATTATGGAAATTACATATTGCATATTTAGATTCCCCATAGAGATCCATAAAAATTTCGCAATAATGTATTAAATTTTTTATGTCTTTATTAATACGTCAGTAATTTTACAACAGTATACGTGGGTTGCTGGAAAAGTTTCTGGAAAGTACCTATTCGCTGGAACCCATTTGGGTATTCAACAATACCCAAACGGTGGACTGCTTATTTTGCGGATTCATATCAATAAATCCAAATTTCATCACCAATAAAGATATTGTACGCCAAATTTTAAGAAAAACTCTGCGAAAACTTTGGGAAAAAAAAAAATAAAAACATTGTTTTTGAGTTTTTAAGTTCCTCTTAAATTGTGTGGGGTCCAACGACTGCAAATAAGCTTCCAGCAATGATCATGCAAAAGCGTCTGTTGCTTTTATGTCAATGCCTAAAGCCGCGTTCACAATGAAGTGTGGTCTTGCCTGGCTTTAGTAGAAAGCTGGCAAGCGCCAATTATATTAAAGCATTTTCTTCTATCCTTTTCTATGATTAAACATGCATTCATTTTGATTGACTCTTGCTAGCTTTCTATCGAAGCAAGACAAGACCCCACTTCATTGTGAACGCCGCTTAAGGATGCTTGAATCTCTCGGTATATCACAGGCTGATCTCGTTCGCAATCATTTTAAGTACAGCATTAACTTAGTGGCAACAACAGACGTCTCTAGACAACCTGCACGAAATTCGTACTGGAAGTGGTGTGACTACCCTGGAATTCTAAAAACCAGCTATAAACAGTACACCTGGATGGTGCTTCATTTCCAAAAGCCAAAACAAGCCGATCGATGAATTGTTTCGGTATTAGACCACATTTAAAATCATGGCATGAAAATTTTCACACAAAAGTTGCTTTTTTGCATTTTTTGCTTAATCACTTTCTTTAAAATGCTGTGTAAACAAAACTTGCGTACTTAAGTATAAACTTTCAACTGAATTATATCTAAGAAAATGTCAAATTTTACGAATATGATTGAAAATTGACACCAATAGAAATAGTGGTAAGCAGCCTTACGTATTATTAAAAGCGATTGCGAATATATTTGAAGTGTATTTTATAATTACATGAAATTGTATAATTGAAATTTTTTGTGAAAATTTTTTTTGATATATTAGGTAAAACTATGTAAGGTACCATATTTAAAGCCTAAAAATATGTGTCAGTAAATTTAATGTGTCGGCTTTTTTTTTAGCTAAAACAAAAGTTGATTGAGTGGAAGATGATTACACAGGCCTACAGCAATTTTGAAACTCAGACACGTATTTTCAAGTGTCGCCGAAGGTTTTTGATGCATTGAAACAAATTTGTTGTAGAAATTGCTTCATCGCATTAAGTACTTGAGATAACCTAGCTAAAAGGGTTAAAAGTACCATTTTCGCAATATTTAGATTGAAATAATTTCAAAACTAATGGCCATACATAAATTTTGCCAAAAGATTATACGATTTTTTAAGGTCAAATATTCTATTATGGAAAATCTTATTTTATATCCTAAATTATGGAACATTGTGAGCTCATCATAACTAAAGAATATTGATCCTTTTCTTCGTTGCAACGTTTACAATTTAGTGATTAATGATTAGTGAATTGACTGATAATGAAAAGTCTTCGGGTTAAACCTGGACAAAGTAAAAACATATTTCTGATAATCTCTTCTCGGCAGGCAATGGCGAACCACCAAGAAAATCTGCCAGGAGGACCCTTCTCGAAATGAAATATGTTATGCTTACAGTGGTTACAACAATTTTGAAGATTATTCCTGTTTCTTTATGAAGAACCATATCTTGTTACCACAGAGGAGCAGCAACACGCAGGGTTTGTAAATCGGTTACCTTCCCAAGTATAGTAACCTTGCTTGACTCTGACTGAGCAAGATTATTTGCATTGAACTATGTCACGGTCGGAGGAATATACAAAGAAGATTTTTTTAAGTTTCTCATTTATAGTGCTAACCTGGAAATTAGTTATCGTAGCAGAACCACAGGGGTAAACAAATTGAGCTACTTTAGCCTCCTACTCGCCACATTTAAGTTACATAGATAAATTAGCTCTTATTC
The DNA here is from genome assembly GCA_958510855.1 of Rhagonycha lutea. Lineage (NCBI taxonomy): Eukaryota > Metazoa > Arthropoda > Insecta > Coleoptera > Cantharidae > Rhagonycha > Rhagonycha lutea. Next base: position 11,558,466 of record OY294037.1, read on the forward strand.
GAACTTTCCCGAGGTTATTGATTGATAAAGATTGATAGAGAAAATTCTTGACTTTTATAATAACAGAAAGCATTTTTAACGTAAATTTACAACTTGTAATTCGGTGTTTGCTAATCGTGTTTGTCTTGCTTGAAACAGCAATCAGTGCTTCTGTTGAGAATGTTTGCATTTAGTTAATTAGTGACGAAGTATGTTAACGTATGTAGCTATAAAGGATTTAAACTTTTAAAAGGGTAGATTATCAACAAATTTGAAGTACTGTACTAATTGCTAAAAGCACCCTAGTGATATCCATAGGGAATATTATTCAAGCAGTATTGTTCTCTGAGTATTTACTTTGTTTACTTAGCTTTGCCTACGGATACGTCTCAGCATGAAACCAAGAAAGTGTATTTGTTCAACTGAAGCATTAAGTTTGATCTTATGCAACTGATATTTATTATTATCAAAAGGACAAGAATCCTGAAAATACATAATTCTTTCATAAAGTACACATAATTTAAAATTAAATACACAAACTTTGTCAGTAATTAAAGTGGTTTACCAGGAAGCTGAATATGATATCGAGGCAAAAATACGCAATTTTAAGACGAACACTGCACTGTACTGATGAGAAAACAGAATCAAAAATTAAATTAGTACGTATTTTTCAATAAAAAGCTATTTCTGTATATTACCTTAAATATTCTAATTTGGTAATAACTAAAATTTCTACTCAAGGTGTGATTCTTCATCCAAACCTCTTTGACGCACTCAAAAGTGTCGTTCTTGTACATTTTCGTTAATTTGAAGTGTCAAATAATTAAATTACCTTAATCATTTTAACGAATTATACGAAATGAGTACTCAAAAATTCAGGTTTCTATTAAATTAGCCACAATGAAAACTTTTAACTAGTAGAATGATTATTTACCATAATTTTATAAAAACGAGCTGAAATATAAATTTGATTTTTGCCACAACATTTTGAAATAAAATTAAGAAGAGATACCGGATGTGAACGCATTATCACTGTTGTACGTGATCGAATCCCATATGCCAAACTTTATGGTACATAAACATAAAAAACGCTATTGTAAAAATTAAATTGTGGGCTGTTTCTCAATATAACTACCATATGGGAACCGTTTACATGCGAAATGTAGGTTATTCCACACGTACTGGAAACATAAAAGACTTGCAACAAATTCAATGTAATATAAGTGTATATTCGGAATCACATAGTAAAAATATAATACCTATATAACGCTATTTAGCTCGACTGTTGTATAAACGAGCTAACAAAATGCATTATAAGGTATCAAATTTATAAATTTCACGTTTGAAGGATCCCGAGTTTTCAGTATAATTTTACTAAATAGAGCGGATGCGAATCCCATTTTTGATACTTCGGCATATTAAACATTGTGCAAGCCATGTTATAATTATAATACAAATTACGAGAATTAGTGATCAGATTTTGGTAGCGTGCATCCATAAGTTATACTGGCAGCAATGGCAGAAATGGCCAGTCAAATATTTCGCATGGAAATGGAATACAAAATGTATTAAGCTATATCATTAAATTGATAGGTGGAAGTACTTTACGATGTTCCTAGCATTTAAATTTTAAAGTGGAAAACCGTCATGAAAATTCGTAGTTCGAATAAATTATTTTATATGCATTCAGCAATCAACACTTTAATTTATTTTATATATCCTGTTTTCCTGGCGGTCAATAAGTAATTTTCGAAACGAGAGGGTATCAAATTTTGTTACAAAGCAATCAGATTTTTCAAACACAACAATGGATCTGGATAAGTTTCTCATGGCTTAGAAACCTTTCGCATTGTATCGATGAGAATTTAGCTGTATAGTTTGCGACACCTACCTCGAAAATGGATCAGTGAAATTACCAAAACACCCTTAGAGATAAAAAATTGCAACCTTATGTAGAGGTAAAAAATTAAGCAGGAAGCGGTTCAGTTTAACGATGTTTAAATTGCATACCAAGTGTGTCAGTATATTAACAATTACAAATCTGATAATTAAGTGTATTTTAAAGGTACGAATTGCGATTAAGTAATCGTATTCACCTGCCCGATTACGCGACTTACTTAACCCAATTTTCCAAGGAGATTGAAAAATTATTGCACCCGCTAGTTTTAAGTAAAAAGATGAGGAGACTTGCAAGAGATTTCTTAAGAAGCTGTTACACCTTGAGACATGGGCATGTGCCACGACAGCTGCAAACCCGCACATAAGAAGAAACAACATGCAATACCCACCTGGCTTTACCACCATGAATTATAAAATCCAAAGTGGTTAAAGTTGTTTTTTGTTTATGGACATTAAACAAGCTCTCCTTTGTTTTTAACCTTTTTTTTAAAATCGTGGTCAAAAAACCGATATATTGTACAAATTTTGAAAGAATCATGCCGATCTCATTGAAATTGGAGATTATATTGATTAGTTTTATTTAGGTCAACAGAGGTAGTACCTGAAATTACAAAACCATAACTGTTTTTTTATGATAAAAAATATTCCCACCCTGTTAGCATCACACAAAAAAGACGTTTTCTACTTCGTATGTATACTTTTCCCAAACTAGAAAAAATTTACCCCATCACGTCTCACCAATAAAAAATTTATCGAACAGAAAATAACCAAATTTTGGTTGATTATTCTAGAAACGAATTCGTTTACTAATCTGTTTTTTGTTAAAACCCTCACGAATTCTAATAAAGAACATTCAATTACCCAAAAAAGCTTGAATTATTAACGAAAACTCGATACTTGCATGCAGTAAACTGTTATTATCTCCTGCAATACATATTTTATTATTTACGTATTCAAGTAAGGGTTAACATACTAAAAATAAAAAAAGCAGTAAGTAATGCAAATAGATATCTAATTATACATAATTATTATTGTTTTATTTGGTTTTCTTTATCTACTGCATCAATATTTTTATCGATAGACTCGGGTAGGAAATTTAACTTGCAAATATCATTGGGTAAAGGTCGACAACTCGAAATTAAATTTTTCTAATAACCTTAATTTAAAAAAAAGTTTTTGTGCAGCAGGTTTTGTTTCTTTCAGGGTTGGTTGTCGACCCAACGTTCTTCAACCCTTTTCAAACATCTGCTTCTGACGTCATTACCACAACTTGTTACAGTCAGCTGTCGCACGTTATTGTAGTTTTTTACAATTTTTGTTTTGTTTATTGTTACTATTTTGAATTTTGCAGTACTTTGAACTTTTAATTATCATTCATTAAAAAGGTAGAAATTAAAAGTTTAGATTATTCCAAGGTAAAGTGTAATTACAATAATGGTAATTATAAAAGTACGATACTATCAAATAATATTAAAATTACTTCAAAAAAATTTAAATTGTTTCATAATAAATGTTCAGAACAATTTAGAGCTAACGCAACTTTAAATGAACCGAATTTTGTAAAATTAAGTAAAAATTTCTACTATTTTGAATACCAGTTTAATAAACTAGTATTAAGTAGAGATGTCCCTTAAGGGCTATCTTCAGGTCTCGTGTTGTGCAATATTTTTTGTTAATCTAATCTAATTTAACGGTACATGATTTTGATTGTAATATTTCGTTTTCATATTTTGCAAAAATACGTTACCCTGAATGAAAAACTAAAAGCATTAATCACTTTTAAAGTTACATTGCTTGATTAATTTTTTTGAGGGTTAAACCCAATCAATTTAAAAATGATGGAATTATCTATATAAGTTAATTAATTTTAAGTTATGTTTAACACCCTTATCTAATTTTGTTCTCATTTTTATCACTTTTGTTATTCCTATTCTCAAAATGCTTCGATTTCTAAATTGAATTAATTTTTTTATATTCAAACTGTCTGCATAAGCCCAAAAAAATGGTTTGAGGAAAGTAATAATAACCAAATATGTAAAATTATTTATGTCGTAAGAAGTTGAGTAAACACTTTGTAATTGTAAAACTTTTGTATAAAAACTAAACAATTCAAATCAAAATTTCCCCCAGGACATTATGTAAATTTTAGAGAAAATAATGATCATTCTTTTGGATCCATCTGTCATGTTCCCGTATTTTAGGGGATATTCCATATTGTGTGACTTCATTTTGAATTTCTGCTTGCCGATTTGTTGTTTCGACTTGTTACAGTGTAAAGTTCTAATTAAAACGATTATAATCAGCAGAAACCTAACAACGGCAGCCTAAAGAGCGGGAAACTAGCGATTCAATACCTGGTCGCTCCGGATGCTTTGCTGTAATCTCAAGAATTAATCTAGAAATTTTCCAAATAAAATTAAGTCTTTGATAAGTTTATCTAGTGATTTTCCAAATTGAATTTATAGATTACAAAACGTCGAAATTTAAAAATTGTTTTGTTTATTTATCGTACGCAGTAACCAACTAATCTCTCGATTGCGGTGTGTGAAGGAAATCTTAGAATGGTGAAAATCGAAAACTTCCCTCAGAGGTTCCAAAAAAATAATATTGAAAAACTTGTTATCAGTGGTTTTTGAAACCAATATTAACAATTAAATTGTCAGTTTTCAATTAACTAGTTATAAGGATTTCCCTATGCTGTACATTTTGAATTGTTGTATTATTCAATTATCTGATAGGATTAAACAACACAACGCTTGAGTGTGATTTAATAATTATGGAGAGCGCATTTGAGTAGTTTAATTTGATTCTATACCTACATGTCCATTACTTACCAGATTACAACCAGGTTTAGTAATCCCTGCGAAAAATGACTTAAAAGGGAATAAGAAAAAACTTTGAATGTGTGGAAACTGCGGAGGCGGAAATGCAAAAAGAGACTAGGAAGGATTAAGGATCAAACTGTTGGAGATCGGAAAAGCTACAGGATTGGTAACCTGAATCTCAGAGTGATGCTAGCCGATTTCAATCCGCGGCGAAAATTTAATTATCTTTTCTATAGAGGTGACTGAGTGGGATATGGCTCTAACTCATTGGACATATAGGAAAATTCATGTAGAACCTTATTTCGACAGAGTCGTCCCTAGTGCAATGGTTTTGAGCAAATATCAAAATTTGTATCCAACCACTTCACCATTTTCTTTGAGAAAAGACAGGTTATAGTTATAACAACGGTGGTGATGCCAATAGTTTGGATGTGGTGAATTCATTTATATTTTCTTACACTAACTATGGCACTATGGGTCAGATGAGGTAAATTCCACTATAACAATGGGATAATATGAAAACTTTTCATACACCACGTGACCGTATTTACTTAAATTGCTTTTTTTTTTTATTATAAAAGTTTCACTATTAACAGGGTTGATATCAAATGTTTGCTACAAATCCAAACTCAGGTATAAAAATAATTAAAATCATATTAAACTAAATTTAAAAGCATTTGTTTTAACGATTTCGGAAGGTACGGTGTCGTTGGTCCCCTAAACCTAACTTTGAGGTGAAATTGGTGTAAAACTTTTGAGTTTCGCTTAAGTCTCAATGATCTTCCAATTTTTTTGGTTGACACCACATTCACCTCAAATTCGACTCAGTGACGGTTGAGACTCAATCGAGAAAAAATGGGAGCTCATTGAGGTTCAAACGTTTGCACCAATTTCACCTTAAAATTCGTATGTGGGGGGGGGGGTGACCTGTACCTGATTTCAGAAGTTTTTTTCCTTTCTTTTCCATCTAACCTTTCTTTTCCATCTATTTTCTTCTTCCGAATACCATTACCAATGGTCAATGTTAATAGAGCAAGCATAACTAAATTGTTGGAGTTCGAGGGTGCTCGGTGACTATTAGGCATCATCTTGTTGGACAATAATCGTTAATTTTAATAATCATATATTCTTCTTCTTCTTCTTCCCTTTCAGATGCCTATCCGATTTTGGATGTTAGCGATCCTCCTGGCTCAGCCAAGAGGACTTTAGTAGGGAAATGTTAATGGAGTGGTTTCCTGTTGCCTTCCCCATAGTCCACAAATCGATTTTGGACTTTTAGATCATAGCACATATCCGACGCAATCAGGATTCATCATTAGATCATATATTATTGACTATTACGGGACGAAGGCCTAAATTTGCTCTGCCTGTCATGGTGTGAGTTTCATAAGGGTTGCGGCTTCCATTTGTTGAATAAGAAAACTTGAAATTTTAGACCCCCGGGTAAATTTTTGAAATCCTCCTATTTCTTACGTAATAAAAAATTTCTATAATACAAATAACAACTTTATTTAAATTTACTTATGAAACCCTTTGGACCTCATCCTTTAACTCAATGATTCCAATGGAAGATTTGTAAGAATTGATCAAAATCAATAACAAAATGTGATGCAAAATGACCTAAATCAGCAATAAATGGAGAATTAATTGCAGAATATTTTGGCAATCAGCAAAAAGAAAATATCTAGAAATAAAGAAGAAGAAGAATGAATGTAAATTCAATAAATTTCAATAAATGATTATAAATTACAGAAAACTTAAAAATATAAGAAACTAAAATGGGAACAAATAAGATAAACCAATTTTAATAGTTAATAAACAAAAAGTTTAATAGCTGATTATTATTTGAATGAGTTTCGTTAGCAATTAATTTGTTTCTTTAAAAGAATTTAATTAAGGGATAAAATGCTGTTCTCACCGATAGTACACAGATATGGATTTTGTGATAAATATTAAATTAAAAATCGGCGATAACAACAATAAAGTTGCCTAGGGGAAACAAGGTTTGTTTTGGAAGTTAATTAATTAAGATTACGTAATGGCGCACATAATTCTTTTGTGTTATAATGAACCCAAATAAAGGCGATAATTTAATTAGATAATTTTTGAGAACGAGCGATTATATGGGATTTGTAAAATAAACTTACTGGAATTTGCTTATTTACATTTTCATGGCTGTATATCATAAAAATATGGAAATTTTAAGTAGCAATAGCGTGGTGTCCACTTTCTAGGCGGAAGGGGCAAATTATTAAAAAAAAATGTTTTTTTTACAAAGTGCTTTGCTTAGGTGTTATGTAGACAATTATTTATAAACAGTTGTTTGGGGGGACTTGCGCCCTCTATAAGCATGCCAGAGGCATTATCAAATTGAATGCAGGAAGACTATCAATTCCCGACGTCCAGACCTTTTGGAATAAGCATTCTGTGGAATATGTCTATGCCATTCCTTTAATAATTTCTGCCGTGACGTTGTCAACATCGGGAAATTTTGAAATTTTAAAAGTTTTTACCATTTTTAAGCATTTATTTCCTTGCGGTTAGGCTTACTTTATAAATACTTCTTCCCATCTTTAAGACATCTCTATTTGGTAATTTAACACGTTAGCCAATAGAAAAGAAAATTTTGGTTTCCCAGGCCACCTATGTTTTTTTAGCTCATATCCGTCCTAAGAAGACCAAATAAGCTTGACTTCAACTTGTGAAGCTATGATGCATCTCGCGGCGTAGAAAACCCTGACTGGTGTGATGCACGGTATAGCTTCACGTAGCGGTTAAAGTGTTAATAATGCGATTTCTTCTACTTTTTTTAAAATTATCTTGCGCTGGATCCGTAAGCCAGATACCCACCTTATTGAGAAAATTAACTAAATCTCACTCTCTCGACACTGGAAAAGGCTAATGCATTTCTTTTATCATTAAGAATCCATAGGCAACTTATCCATATGGCACGCCGTTTTACTTTTTATTACAAAATTTAAATTGCCTAAAGTTTTATTTCTAAGGTTCTAATTCAAATCAAATCGATGTTACTTCAAAATTTTTTTCGCAATTTAAGCAGTTGTTTAAAAATATATGTTCATTTAATACAATTGTTGAATTATTTTGTTTTTAAAATTTTTCATTTTTAAAATTATAAATTTTATTTTCTATCCTTTAAATGACAAACGCTCTAATTCTAATCATTTAAACGTTTGTTCAAATTGTTTATTCTAATTTAATCAATTGTTAAAAGAAATATTTGAATTTATGCAATTGTCGAATTTTTACAATACAATTTAAACAAATGACAAAAATTTTTATTTAATGATATCGATTTAAAGCAATACACAGAAAATTTTTGCCTAACGTTTTATTTGGCTCTGCCCATCGGTGGAGAAATTTTGAACTTCGCTTTAATTTTTTTGGCAACTATGTTCAAAATTCAAATCCTTAAGGCAGGTAGTGAGTGGCGTGGGTTGCCTATGTAATGCGTAATTTTTACTTATTTATGTTTAAATTAGACAAGAGAATCAAAATTTCTTTTTTATTATTATTATTACCTGTTTTTATTAAGATATTATTGAATGGTCCAATTCCCAAAAAAATTAATTAATAAACGTAAAAATAGGAATTTTACATGGAGAAATAAAGTAATGTGCTTTACAGCATATAGGGAAACTTTGTAGATTTGGGTACGAATGAAAACAAAAGTTGCATAATATACGAATACGAAGCCTCTTGAAATAAGGTAATAAGCCCTCCTAACATAAACTATTTTTTGTCAAAAATCTATGTTTATTATATGCAGTGGGCTTTATTTATTTCGGATTCAAAATAGTCTCAATCGATAGCACTTCGTTAGTGCCTGTTTGTGCAAACATTTTTTTTGTTTGTACCCAAATAGTTTTTGAAATATTCGAGATTTTCGGTAACATCGCACATGGTAACATATAGAGTTATTTATAATTTCGGATTCAAAATAGTCTCAAACGCACCTGTATGAATGGATTAACGAGATTCTGGGAAAAACTTACAGCATGAAGACCAAAATAGTCTCAATCGTTTGTGCTTCGTTTGTACCTGTTTGTGCAAGTTTTACTTTCGTTTGTACCCAAATAGATTTCGAGATAATTCAATTTTAAGTTTGGGGGGGGCTGGAGAAATGCTGTTTTGAATTTCGAATTTCGGATTCAAAATAGTCTCAATCGATTGTACTTCGTTTGTGCCTGCTTGTGCAAGTTTTATTTTCGTTTGTACCCAAATAGTTTTCGAGATAATTCAATTTTAAATTAGGGGGGGGGGGCTGGAGACATGCTTTTTTGACATTCGAATTATTTTTGAACATATTATTTTTAACAGACTGGGGATTATGCTAATTGCTTTCATAAGAAAATTATCAAGATTTGTTTATTAGAAAAATGGATAATAATAAAAAAATTACTCGATTTTAACAATATTTATTAATAAAATTAATACAAAAATTATATGTGTAAAAATTATTTTCGTTTTTACCTAAATAGTATTCGAGATAATCATAAAAAAGAATGTTGAAAAGACAAAGAAAATGGAAGGGAAACAACCGAAAATTTTACATTTTACAAAAGGTTTTTTACAAGTGCCCCCCCCCCCCCGAAATGAAATCCTGGCTACGGGCTGACCGACGTGTAAGATTTTGATACCGAAATTTACAACAAAATTAAAAAATTTAAATTAATTTATTTTAATTATAAAAATAAAATTAAAAACAAAAGCATAGACAAGATTACATTTACATTGGTGATTATAACGAAATATCAGGAATCCACGATTTCTTCATATATGATTGGTTGCGTCGAACCGCAAATTGATCTGGCATGCTTACCGAGGTGCCTAGCCCCTCTTCAAGAAACGCCACGAAGCCATTATCATATTGATGCTGCTCACAGAGTACACCACGGAGAACAAATTCCACGGGGAAGCGAAAATCTTTTAATTAATCCATGTGATATTTTTGGAGTGGTTAAGACATTGGGAGCAGGGGTAGAAAAAGTTTTCACGAATTGGGGGGTGTGTCTGCACTGACTGAGAGTTTGTAAAGTGTTTATAAAGATATTGCTCTAGGCCGCTCGCGAATTCAATAGATCGGGCCGCACTAGACCCCCCCCCCCAACTTAAAATTGAATTATCTCGAAAACTATTTGGGTACAAACGAAAATAAAACTTGCACAAACAGGTACAAACGATTGAGACTATTTACGTCATTATCCTGTAAGTTTTTCCCAGAATCTCGTTAATCCAATCATGCGCGTCAACGTCCTTGAAAATCTCAAAAACTGTTTGGGTACAAACGACAAAAATTTTTGCACAAACGCACAAACTAAGTGCAATCGATTGAGACTATTTTGAATCCGAAATTCTAAAATAACAGTTTATGTTACCACGTGCGATGTTTCCAAAATTCTCGAATATTTCAAAAACTATTTGGGTACAAACGAAACAAATGTTTGCACAAACGTGTCAAACGTTAGAGCCTCGTTAAGGACGTACGAACGCGACTTTGAAATCAATTGAGTACTAATTTGTTATGAAATTTATTTAGGGCTTTGGAAAAATTTTCAAATATATCCAAAATCATATAATGATTTATTAATTTGTTTTGAATATCGGAAATACTTTTTCGATATTTATTGTAAAATATCAGTATTATTAATTAGTAATTAATTTGACTTGTTTTAAATTACGTATTAAATTTGGCTACACCGCGGTTTTCAAATAAAAAATACTAGAACTGTATGTCAGTGTATCGAGTTGTTTTGTTGACAGTTACATAAATTATTAGTTTTACTATCAGTTATGAATAGTAATAATTAGTAATAATCATTATAATTTTAGAAACAGTCATGGTGTCTTGTTTCCCAAAAACATAAATTTCGTCATTTTGTCAAAACATAAAAAAACGTCACTGTTCTATTGTGCGTTGTTGCCAGTTTTATTATGACGACTAACCTAACAAAATAGTTTTAGTTTTATTTATGAAAATAATTAATAATTAATTGAAATGTTCGGTAACACCCTGTTTTTAATGCAATTATATAAACTATATACTTTAAAGAATATTTATAAACATTATATATTACGATATCTACTTGAATAATATTGTTTTTTATAATTTTAAATACACGAAAACTCTATTCTCCATAAGATCCTATGTTAAAAATTTGAATTTTAATCAATAATTACTCTTTGAAATTATCGGTTACAGGTTTTTATTTTTAGAGAATCCAAAAGCAACATAATTGAACTACACAATTCAGTAAAAAAAATAATTTTATCTACTAACAAGCCTCATGTATGAACGTCCTTAAAGCCTAAAGGCGCTTCCATCTTTTCGTTTGAGCCTCAACTGTTACGGGGTTATTCGTGAAATCTTTGGAGGGGGGGGGGTCGACTTGTTTTATATTTTAGCCCTTATTTTGAATTTTGGGGTAACTTTGGTGTCAAACTTAGAGCCTCGTTAGAGCTTAATGACTTTTCATTGAGCCTCAATCATCGCGGAGTTATTCACGAAATCTTCAGGGGGGAGGTCTGTAGACATATTTGACAAAATGAATTAGGTCACGATTTGAAAAAAATTTTATTTAGAAAGATACTAAAGCAGTGAAGTTTTCCAAATTTTTAAATAGTGATAATTTTTCAATAGAATTGCAAATTATTTAAATAATTAAAGTAAAATGTTATACATTTTTTTTGTTTATCTCAAAATATAATTACATGACTTAGGTCCTTTTAAAAGTAAAGGATTCATTTATGCTAAACATAAAATGGTTAAAGATTTAGTTATTTTTAAAATCTTTAGAATATCTTAATAATTATTGATTTATAATATATAGTTGCTGTTATACATTTCACTTTCAGCGCATCTTTTATCTCTTGTCTAATCTGAACATAAATAAATAAAAATTACGTATTACATAGGCAACCCACGCCACTCACTACCTGCCTTAAGGATTTGAATTTTGAACATAGTTGCCAAAAAAATTAAAGCGAAGTTCAAAATTTCTCCACCGATGGGCAGAGCCAAATAAAACGTTAGGCAAAAATTTTCTGTGTATTGCTTTAAATCGATATCATTAAATAAAAATTTTTGTGAATTGTTTAAATTGTATTGTAAAAATTAGACAATTGCATAAATTCAAATATTTCTTTTAACAACTGCTTACATTACAACAAAAAATATCAACAAACGTTTAAATCATTAGAATTAGAGCGTTTGTCATTTAAAGGATAGAAAATAAAATTTACAATTTTAAAAATGAAAAATTTTAAAAACAAAATAATTCAACAATTGTATTAAATGAACATATATTTTTAAACAACTGCTTAAATTGCAAAAAAAATTTTCAACTAACGTCGATTTGATTAGAATTAAAACCTTAGAAATAAAAGCTTTAGATAATTTAAATTTTGTAATTAAAAGTAAAACGGCGTGCCATATATCCAGGTTCACCAGTGGCGAAACAAAATTAAAATTTTAAAAATGATTTTAGAAGAAACTTTTCGATTTTCTTACGAAAAAGGATTAACGAATTTTCTACTCCCAGCAATATCCATCCATCTAAAATTTCCATCCCTTATCCGCCTTTTTGTTTCGTATTCTACTATTTGGACAGCAATTGTAACCAAAAATTTATTGAAATTATTCGTAGCACTATTTTATGCTTTTTCGGAAAATTTCATTAGTTGTGAATGAACAATGAACAGTAAAATTTTTTTAAAAACAAACTCACCAAAAAACAGAAATTCGCATAATAACATTAAATATTTGCTCTTTTCTATAATATGAGTATGTACATTTTGAACATTGCATTTTGCAGTTATGAATTTAAAATGTTCAACGTATGCACCAATAGCTACTCATCAAATATTTACAGCTGAATATCAAAATTTGCCAAACAATGTAATCAATATTTTAATTTCACTGAATATATTTGCTGCTAGATTAAACATTATTTTCTTTATATTATATTTTGGATCTCATTATTTTGTTATTAAAATTTTGAATTCAATATTTCACCATTATATTCGGTGAGTTCGGCGGCAAACACGTTATGTTATATTGATTTTGTCTCGGTTTCAAAATTTATTTGGTTAATTTTGTTAATTATTTCTTTTGTTCTAAAATTGGTTTGAAATTATTGTTCAAATTGGTTTCAATTCTGCGAAGGTAGAGGACCCAACATCCTTCTAAGTGTTTAACATCGTGCAAGAAAGTTGATCACCTAAGATGCGAATTAAATCTTCAGGTTTGATAAACCATTTAAAATATTTCCAGCTAAATTATTTAAATTGTTTCCACTGTATCCAGAAACTACTGGTCACAAATACGATATAAAATTTGAATAAATGTGTAGTTCATACAATATACCGGGTAATTACAGACAGTTGTGACTTAATAATTATAAAAATGCATTGCCCTAATAATATAATGACCGCATATAATTACCAACACGCAGAAGTATTAAAATTGTCCTTGAATTAACTTGCATTTTCTAAAACTATGATTTAAAAACAAATCGAAGATATTAAGGGTAGGTTTAATTTAAAGTCTTTAGAATTGGAAATTACGGTTAAACCATTGGTTAAACTGTAGAGGTCCTTGCTTATATTTATTTAGTAAGTATTGACTACTGACTAGCAATTAGTGGGTTCGTCCTGATGAATATGAAGAGTAGTTTATATCCTTTACTCCTTGGCGCCCTCATTTTTTAAAATTAGAATTTCATGTTAGTTTAACTACGGAAAACCATGTAAAGGTAAACAATCTAACCCACATAAGGTCCTTCTTATTATACATTAAAATTTTTTGGATTTTCTGCTATCCTGGAAATCAAAAACTTGCTAGGGTCAACCGTAAACGGAAAGTACAGAGTTCTTCATATCAGACATTTATGTATTTTGTGAGGGGAATTGGTAACAGATCTCATTTTATCGTGAGTATAGGGTGACATATATTGCACGTGGACGGAAATTACCTCCTGCGAAGAGGTTCATTTCAAAAGGGCTCCAAGTCCTTGGGTTAGAGTCCCGTGTACCGGATCTGTCTCGACTATAAAACTACGTGCCGATGAGGCATCTTCAGATCCTTATTATTTTCCACATAGTTAAACATTTTATGAAGGTATCGGTTCCATTTTTGCACCACAACCGCAATCTTACGTTTATTGAGCATTCCTCATCCCTGAAATCGATTCAGCTTTATGCGAAATAAGTGCTTATCAATAATGACATTTCAATAAAATTATGGTAAATAGCTTTAGAAAACCATTATTGTCAGAGAGAGCTTTTTGACCTTCTTCTGTTAATGTAATGGCTTCTTTATTTTATGAATAATTTCAATTACCATTTCCTTCAAACTTCATTTGAATACTGTACAAAAATTACAATAATAATAAATTTTTAATTAAATACTTCGAAGTTTTGTGTATTATACAAAAAAAATTAATGAAAAGCTAATTAAAAGCATTACTTTTGTACAATTAAGTTGTAACTTTGTAAAAGGTTTTTTCAAAATATATTAAAAAGTTAAAGACGCTGGAAGTTATTCCTTACTATTAGCAATAATACGTATCACTGTCAAGTTTTCAAAAGTGAAATAAAAAGCAGTGGGAAGGAAAATCGACTCGGTATCTGTTTTAATAAAATATAGTTAACTCTGTCATAAGAAAACTCAATTGCTTTTATTCTGAATCGAACATAAAAAGTTATACCAACTGGATTATTTTCTGAAATCTGGTTTTATTGGAACTCATTGATTTAATATTGGCTTTATATCAAATTGTCTAGGACTATTTAGTTTAAACGATATAACACTTAATTGAGGACACCGATAGGAATTAATTATCCATAAGTGGCACTTTAACCAATAACTTTAGATTTATATTAACAATGATGAAGGTGCTATATTTGCCAAAATTCATCGAGTTTGAAATGATTTAATTTAAATTTAATTAATAATACACCATCCAGAAGATGTGTCAAGCTACTCTATTTTTCTAATGACTCTCATTATATCACACATAAACAGCATACAGTGATGGACTGGCAACTTAGAGATTGCAGACATTTTCGCATGAGGCGGTCCTCCTGAGGGCCACTTTAATGTTTTTTGTTTTACATTTTTAATGTATACTGCCTAGATTAATTACAAAAATTAGTAAATTAATCCTCTACTCGTAACAAACCGTACAAATAAAAAATAGCAAAAAAAATACGAACAAAAGTTTTCAATGAATCGTCTGCAAGCTTGTCAAATATTTTGTGTCTGAAGTTAATTTTATTTTGAATTTTAGATTTTGGATGACAAGTCTTACGTCAGAACTAGGAATATTTTATATTAATTTATTCTTTAGTAATTGTTCAAAATGAAAAAGTAGCAAAGGCGTTTTCTACAAAATAATATTTGCATTGGAAAAATAATTATAAACAAATTGCTTTAACAGATCAAAGTAATTTTTATTAAAATCGCTAAGTTTACTTTTTCAATATTGATTTTTTAATATTATCATTTAATTTAATTTTTGTAAAAATGAAAGCTTTTGTTTGACTAAAATTTGCGAGCGAACAGGGGTAGATGTTTCTGATGAACTATTGCCATCTTCAGGCATCGTGAGATAGCTAAATGTTGTGAACCAAATTTACATGGTATAGCTGTAGAAATAAAGGACTGAATGGTAAATTAATCCTTGCAGCAGTGAATTGTCCTCCAAATTAAACAATCAAAAATGAGCAATTTGAATCCTTCTTTGGGACTCTTAGACACAGATTCATATCTGGAAGAGATTTCAATGCTAAACACAGTCATTTGGCCTCCACGATATAATCGACTTTTGCAAAACTAAAAGCATTGCAAGTCTGCTGGAAATAAACCTGGAAATCGAGTTTTTCTTGGACTTCTCGTCAGATCATTCCCCTCTGCTAGTCACTTTTCACTCACTAGTCAAGGAAAAATACTGTACAACAACCAATGAGTTGCTTGAACTGCTACCCCATCCAAACAGAAAACTTACTAGTCAGGATATTGCCCCGACAACTGAAAATTGCAAAAGATTTAATACACAATAAAGCTCAGGGTATATTTTGAGGTTTCTTCTCAGAAACTCTGGCACCTAGAGAATCATCATCATCATCATCAGCAGTAGCAGCACCAAGGATTAAGAATTTTGATATTCTTCTCCTTCTTCCACTTTCTAAAAGCAATTCTAAGAGAATCCTCTTCTAGTAGGGTAAACCTGTTATTTTTCCAACAACTGCGTCGTTTCCTCGGCAGTGTTAGAAAAGATTTTGATATTATTAAACCATTTCCAATGAAAATCGCTCCTGAAAATGAAAAGCTTATCTATCAAATTCTAAATGTTCTTTAGTAAATGGACCTCCCGATTAATTCAGTCTATAATAAAAATAAAAGAAATCAAGGCACATATCGCACATATTAAAATATAATGTAAAATATCAACCCTAACAAAGCCCTGGGTAAGGATTTGATAACATAAAGGATTTTGAAAGAGCCTCCCACTAGAAGGAATAAAAATGATCAACACCATATTTAATTCCCTCCTTAGATTGGGCTACTTCCTCTCACAATGGAAGGTGACTCAAATAATTCTTATTCAAAAACCTGGCAAGGATCCCAACTAACAATCTTTCTAGTCAGGCTTAAGCCACTATTAGAAGAAAGGTGCCGGATATCCAACCATCAATTTGGATTTCGACAGAATCATTCTATCACGAATAATTCGAAAAATTAGAGAAGATTAAATTAGCTGATGAATAATAGTACAATTCCGTTTTCTCTCTATTTTTATTTTTGAAACACTGGGACAGAATTACTTAAAAGTTGACAACAAATCAAGATGCACATTATTCTATTGAGGTGTCTTGAGTACTAAATTAAAAATTTTAAATAAAATATGAAGGTTTTAATATTACTAATTATTTATTAGGGTCTTTTCTTACCCCTATCTAAAAGGGTGCATTTTCAAAAAGGGTTAAAATAATTTCTTTATCATCTTATGTATAACAACTTCAGTAAAAGGAAATTTAATATTTTGCAAAAATTCTGCACTTTCAGATCTAACCGACAGTAATAATTATGATTTTGAAGACTTTTATCCCAAAAATAAAATTGATCTTCCAACTTTTTGAAACTAAAAGTTTTCATTATATCGGATAGTGTCTTTCTTGTAAAATCCAATTAAATAATCCTGATAAAGAATAATAACCATTTTTTTCAAATAATCTAATTTCAATTTTTTTGTAAAATCTAAAAAGAGGAGCACGAGTTTTTATATCTCACGGATAATAATTGAAATGTTCAGATACATTTTGCTTCAAAAATCATATTGTGATGTGTAAAAAGTTTTGAGGAATAGAGAATGTGAATAACTGAACTCACACCCAACATTTAATTAAATTTCTTCTAAAAAAATTTATTTTCTAAAATGAAATCATCTAATGTAAATAATTCGAGAGTTAATTCCTCCCTTATGTTATTCGTAGGCGCATTTTTGATTGGTTCGTTTAATTATTATTGAGCAAAAATGTTTACTAACTTAAAAAGAAGTATAACCCCTACCAATTTGTCCCAATTCCCTGAATGAGGCCGCAGGTCGAACTACTTTAGCTTTTACTTTTTTTATTAGTTACTAATAATTTTTATACTAATTTTTATTAAAATTTAATCGACAAAGTTTGCTGCTTATATTTAACAATTGTATAACTTTTAACGTCCTGCCCTGGGGGGTATTCCATATTCCATACCCCCCAGACCCCCCGGTTTGTGCTTCCTCCTTTTTTATATCATTTGTAGGTGCGCTTTTGGTGGGTTTCTTCATTTATTACTGACCTAAAAATTCAAAAAGTCTAATTAGTGATAAAGAATCCTATGGTATTGTAGATTTCCCCTTTACTGAGGTGGAAGGCCGAACAACCACAACAGTCACGCATTACATCTGTTTAGCTAGTAATAAATAAAGAGCGTAACCATATAAATAAATTCGTACCATATTAATAAAAAAATCATGGTCTATTAATAAACACAAAAATAAAGTACAAATAGCTCGGAACTGCAATCTAATTTATTAAACTTATAACTTCTAAAATTAATAAACAACAGATTTCAATTACGGCCTACGTAAAAGTGGATCTATTTATAGATATAGTAATTTTCGAAATTAAGGGATGGGGATGTATACTTCCAGTAATTATTTAATATTTTTTTAAATTCATAAATTAATTTTTGATTTGTTATCAACTTTTAGCGTGCTCTAAAAAAATGATACCCCAGCTGTTGTAACAATGCGGATTAGCACTGTTAAGGTGGACGCAAACAGAACTGATTACTCATGTGCAAAGTATCGATCAAAATTAATCATGGTAAATAAAATATAAACACCGCCACGTGGTGATAGGTCATGAATGGATTGATAAAGAATTGAACCATGTTATAAATTATCACAACGTCAAATAAAATGTTAATTCTTTCCTACAAACTAAAACATTGGAGTTTAAATAAATAAAAATCCCTCTATGAAAATTGCACAAGATTTGAGCAATTTGAGGTACAATTTATTTTTGATCTTCTTTTACGAATTTTTCTCTTTCGAGAAATGGTTTTTCAAATATCTTAAATAGCATGGAAAAATTTAAGTCATCTGAATTTTTTATTAAGTTTTAGAATCATGGTAAGTTATGTAACAAAAAATGATTAGTTTTGCAGAGAAATAATTGTTTAACTTATGAAATAGAAGCAATAAATCAATATAAAAAATCAGTTTGTTGTCTGCATTAAGCTAAAGTGCCAATGACGCAAGTATCAGGTTCAAAGATTGGAACTATACTTTGACTACGTTCGGTTTGGCACTTTTTTTGCTTTGAATTTCGAGACGGAGCTAAATCGTTTGAAATAAATTGCCAAAAAGTTCCAAATTGAACTTTTAAAATACTTTAAAGCGAAACTACCAAATCGAAGGCAGTTATATTATTAAAGCTTTAATTTGTCATTAGTTAAAAACCAATTTCATTTCACTAATCTCCTTATCAGTTCTAAGGAATCAAAAAAACCATCAAATTATAGCCGAGTCTAAGTTAACCTTAGCTTATCTTCTAATAAGAACAATAACAAAAAATTGATAAAACTGACGATTTGGGTTGATAAAATCTAATGCAAGAATTTCTAATTTCTATTTAAATTTTTCAAACAAATTATTTTTCTTATCATGTTGTTCAGTTTACTAAGGACCACCGGGACATCTCGAAATTGTTCGGATCTAAAATTTCAGCACAAAGCTGTCCTCGAATAGATACATTTTCGTGTAAAATTTCGGCAAAAGTGACTTCTAAATAGCTTAAAACGAGAACCATTATTAATCCGTTTATTAAAAAAAAAAGTAATTAATTTTGTTAATGTTTTAAAAATTATATGGGAATCCAAATTGATTAATGTATTCTATTTTGATTTTGTTTCTATTTGCTTGCTGTAGTACACGCTCAAGTGATTAATGATTTAAGTCTTAACTTTGTACACATAATTTAATAAGTTAATTAGGATTCAAAGCGAACTTTGTGTCCAATTACACCAAAGTATACAAAATTATGCGGTTATTGTTTCAAAGTTTTTATTATTTTAATCCGAACATGATGCGGTTACCAACTAAAGCAGAACTTAACTAAGGAATTATATTTTTGGCCCATATTGGTTTTGAAGCAGTTCAAATCTGAATTTATGATTTTTCCACTTTAATATTAAACGAAACGTTTTGTGCTTTCCCACCTAAAGTAAAACCTGAAATTTTCTCAATGTTTTCACTTTCTTTTATTAAAATAGGGAACAATATACAGTAAGTGGAGAGCGCTATTCCGCTCCAGTTTCCACCAATAAAAAATACATTTTGTAGATACACTTCGCAATGTTTCAGTGCATTTAGTTTCAAGTACGTGTGGTATCAAATTTTCACTAGGTGAAAATGCAAACTAAAGTAAATTCCGTATTATTTTATAAAATTAAAACTTTTCAAAGACGAATTAAAAATTGAGGAAATTAGTTTTCATAAGGTATATCGCCTAGGAAACCATTATACACTCTTTATTCGTGTGTGGTTTTCTCTATGGAATAGGAAGGAGTTTTGTTAAGCCTTACATAACGGAATTTCATTAGCCCGTCCTAATTACATTCCATTCGCTTAAAATCCATGATTAGGGTAAATTCGTTAACTATATTTAGTTTTCAACTGAGGTGTTCTTTATATCGTTAATGCGCTGCTTATTAATAATATAGGTGAATCGTTGCAGAAAATTAATTTTTTTCAGTTCAAATAGCGTTTCTCGTTCTCATCTAATGGACAATAAATTAAACATAAAAGTGCATTGATGCATAAATTTAATTAAATATTTTGCTTTAATTGCTTTTGAACTATTTGGTTTTAAATTAACCACTGCTTTTTTTTTCTTCTTTCAAAATCTGAATTATTAATTCTTTACTTTACAAACTAATATATTGCAAAAACTTGTTTACAATGAGGCAATATAACAACTTTTATTTCGAGATCGTACATTTATAAATGAAACTATTGAGCTTTCAGAAAATGGCGCGTTTCCCTAAACAAACGTCGGTTTCGCTCTGGTGGGTAGAAAGAAGGATATAGCGTTTGAAACTTTGAAAAGCAGATTAAACTTTTGAACAACATTATTGAGTGGTACTGTTTAACACTTTAAGTGTGACAAAAAAGTTTAAGATATTACTACAGATTGTTTTCATTAAAATATCAAATTTACAGCTCAATTTTTTACTTAATTAATAAGTATACTATTTGGTTTTATAAGTATACTTATTAATTAAACATATATGTAAAATTTTAATTTTAATTTTTTGAGAAAATTAAAACCGATTGACAATTCCACCCCTATAATACGACAACTTTTGGTGATTTATATGTTAAAATAATAAAATTCCGAAATTGCCTAGCGAAGATGCACTGTAACCTCGTCCAATGAGCCCTAATTCCCATTGTTTGAGCGGCAGTTATTCATAAATATTTTAACAGTTGAGTTTTAGTTTTTTCGCTCTTCAAAACAAGTAAACGTGACTTATTTTCTACAATAAAAAGTTTGTAAAATTACAAACAATTTTTAACAAAATTTATTACTAATTTAAAAGTACGAAGTCAAGGGTGAAAATTATACTTTTTTATTTAATGCTTTGTTGATTCCTTACTCGGAAAATTTTATGAAAAGGCAACAAAAAACATTTTAAATGTTTTTTCCTTACAAAATGAAATAATTATAATATAATAGTAGTAGGTGCCTATTTATAATATTCCAACGAATCAAGAATTACTTCATCGAGAAGTTTCCCCTTTGTTTTATTGTAATAAAAATAAAATTTTATTTCTTTTTCTGGATTTCATAATTATACATTATTATTATTTCTATCGAGTTTTAGTAATAATATCATTTTTTAATTTTAAAGTTATTTTGCTTTTCAATACAGCTAACCCCAAATTAATATTTATTGTAGAATTTTCAAAAATTTGATTGTTAAGATGTTCTTTGTCATGTAACCTAGCCAAATTTTTTCTTGGCACTTATTTACTTAAGTAAAATTAAATAATGTCTTATATAATTAATTATCATGGATGTTAGAGAATGCAAAAAGCATCTCGACTTCTTGATCTCGTTTATTATCTGAAAAAGAAAATTAGATAACATTTTTTATGGGGGAAGGTAAAATTTTGCTCTTTTAGAGAGTTAATTGAATTATTAATATGATCAGTCAAATGGTCAATATTTTTAAAAAATTATGTTAATCGCTAGATCTCTTCCCATTTCCTTTTTGACCCATTTTGATGTTTTGCCACCTTTTATGATTTTCTATTATCTTAGGAACTTAATTGAGAGCAAAACAATATTGTCATAGTTTATAATAGATTCACTAATTGATTATTTCATGATAATTTCATTACCGATAATTTGTATGCCTTCAAAATGACGTATTTTATAATTTTCACAAGTTAATAAATATGAACTTGTTGACCTTATGGTATGTTAATACTGGACTCCATATCTCCGTCAATTCTTTGGTAGACGTTGTGGAAATTTCTTTTTGACTTAGGTATGTGTTATATGTAGAGCTAAATTTTTCTTTAGTGGTTGGCACGTGACTTGGGCTTGTGCGGCAAATGTGGAGGGAGACACCCGTGACACCTAATTCCACCAATTGACACAAACATAGAACCGAAATAACGAATATACGTTTCTGCGCATTAGCCACTCCCAACCGCTAAAGGAAAAATTCAGTCTACATACTAATTTTTTACTGTACATGGGGCTTATTTGTTAATAAAAGTTATTATTTAATAACATAAAAAGAGACGAGTCCCGATTGAACTATTCTTGCATTTTTAAGAACTCAATTTACAAGAATATTGCACTTATTTGCAAGAATAGTGCAATCGAGACTCTTTTCATTTTATGTTACACAACCATGCAAAGATTTCATCCCCTTATTACCGTTTATTTAATTCTAACATTATTCGAAATAAAGAACTTCTATTTGACACAATTTGCTCTAGTTGCTACCACCTCCTTTACAACCCAGCTTAACACACTTTCTCTATTTAATAAGCTAGTACAATATAAATGATATCAACACACAGCAAATTGGATCAATTAACTATTTAAGCTCACGAAATTTGTAAATCTGTTGGACTGTGTAATACCAATTTAATATGATATTACCATTGTACGTTGGCTTCCTTATAAGGATAATTTGTAGCCTATTTTTCACATCACAGATCTAAAGTTAGGAACACAGTGGGACATTTAAATATATTAAAATTTTCTAAAATAAAAACTTACGGAAAAAGTCATTGCCTTGCAGTTAATGCATTCAACAAGGGTAAACTTTCTAATGACTAGTCTCCGTGCTTCGGAAGGCACGTTAAGCCGGTGGTCCACTGGGTTAGTGAATTTCCATCATTAACATAAAAAAAACCAGGATACAGGCACATCGGAAGGTCAGTCTAGCAAGCTACTTGATAGATGTAAAATATTTATATGCTTAGAGTTTTTAACACTGTCAAGGAAGCGACGCAGATGTTGGGAAATAAGAGGCCCTAAGGCCTAGTAAAAGAGAATTCTCCAGAAAAGTTAGTGCTTCTGGAAAAGAAAGAAGAAGAAAAACTTACAACAACCTCTCCTTGCCACAGAAAACTCATTTTGTAGTTTAGCTTACCTATTAAAAAAATATAGATCAAACGACATACCTGACTTAAACATTAATTATTTTGAAAACTATAAAAGTCCTGCCGTCCTGTTCATAAGTAAAATTTCAAGTCGACAGAAAGAATGTTTTCACTTAATTCACAAATTATTAATTAGCCAAAGTAACCTGCACGTTAACATCCATTGGTAAACATAATTACTGTTATGCAAAATTTAAAGTTCCACTAGCGACACTTGTCAGATATGAATGTATTCCCAATTAAATGCCAGTTCAGACATGAGGATAATAATCCAAATATTTTAACTTTAAACTTCCAAAGAAATTTTAATGTAAACCTCTGTAAATAGAAAATAAGCAATAAAGAAAAATTGTTTATTTGGATTCCAATGCAAAATAGGACCATTTTCACTATTTTAACAAGTAACAAAGATAACATTAACAGTGAAACCACAATTTTGACATTTGGATAGTATAAATTGTGAAAATATACTACATTGAAAATGAATATAAAATCATGTAGTTTTTGCACGAGCATAGAGATCGAAAAATATAAAAAGGCGATATTATACAATTTTTAACAATAAAATACCGAAATATCATTGTTCTCAATTTTGTCGCCGACTATTACTAATGAAATATCCAACCGCATTGACAGTGTTTATGAACATTGGCAGTGTGAGGCTATTTCCTCCTTGAAGGTAATAAATATTTCAGTCTAGTAGAATTTGATGGTGAATTTCCCGTACTTAGTAAAATATTTAAAATAGTCCTAATATTTCCAAAAGTTTACTGAGGATCTTCAAAAATTTCCAATAAGTGCAAAATAATAGGTATAAAAATTAATTGAATGAAAAGATAGGGATGGGGTTAAAAAATCTACCGATTGACACCGTTTTTAAAAAAAGATTTGAATCATCTATTTGAATGATTTTTGAATGATCATTTGATCAGTTCCATAAAAGTTTCTGTTTTATTTGAGATTCAAATGATGGGGTATAGCAGGAGTTTAAATGATTTTAACTTTAACGCTTTTCATCATCGCAACACTAAAATCACCAAATGAGAGTATCGTTGTGTGTGCCCCCTCCTCTTTGTAACATTTTTGCAAATATCTATGTGACGCTTGAAGCAAAATTAATGTCACTAGAACCTCAAATGAGTTGTTTAAGTATTTGGCACCACATTTACCCAAAATTTAAACGTATCCTCTTGAGTTCAAGAGTTGCCCAAAATGTGCGACATTAATTTTTACAAAAAATTTGTATTTGAATCGCCAGCGACGTTTAACTTTGAGGTTGATGAGAAAAACCATACTCTAGTAGTAAACCGCAATCGGGAGGCAGCTTGGTTAGCTTACTGATGCGATAAAAAGAGAGCACTTTTATTAATTATTTTTCCATTGAAAAAATGATATTTGATATAAACGAAATTCATCCAAGTAATAATTAAATATCAAACTTTCTTTCCAAATATGTTTCAAGTTTCCACATAAAAATTTTCGAATTTGTTTTACTTGAGAGGTGTGAAAACTACATAGCATTTCCTTTTGTGTCGAGAACAAATAAAACATTACTATTCTGAGCTCGTACTTGAGAGTAACGTTATCGTTGTAAAGATTGAAATGACAGGGTTAGTTTTTTGTAGGAGTTGGTGAATGATAAACATGGACGGCAACAGCGCGGGGTTGGAAGTCCGTATCGACCAGCAGGGGTGGATTCCGCATCATCGTGTAACTCGACGTATACCATGCGGGGACGCAGCCTTGACATCAAGTAACCGAGTAAACTTAATGCCGTATTCGCCAACAGAATAAATGTTTTAGCTTTCGCTTCTTTCAAGAAGTGCAAAATTTAACACAACCTTTCCAACAAACTATCCTTAGACCCACGTAGAATATTTTGATGAAAAAGTAAATAGAAACAAACTACTGCTTTCCTTTCCAACTAGGCTTCCAGCTTACGTTAATGAAAATAAGAAAAATTTTGGTACAGGCCATTCATTTGGATAAAAAATAATGAGGTTCTATAAATACGCATTTTATTTTATTGGGTTCAGGATAATTGGTTTTTTGATATATTTAAACAGATTATTTTGGGGTAGTTAAACCGTTTTCATGAGTAGTCGCAATTTGTATGGTATAACCTTTTTATATATTCATAGGTTAAGAAACTCAAAAGGTCTCTGATCATCATCATAAATAAGCTTGACTTATTTTTACAAAACATCAAAACCTTTAATTCGATTGAAAAATTGATTAGGAATTGCATTAATTTTGGATTACAAGAGGTATTTCCAATTCAGGGTAGCTTTAGCTTCAGCAAACATGGATTTGTATAAAATCCTCAATTTTGAGTTAACTAAATATGTATCCTATTATGTAGAATTATGTTTCATGATGAACTACAAATTTTCTTCTGTTTGCGTACGCTTGGGTAGGTACCATCAAATATCGTCTAGCGCATAATCATATTATAAAGAGCGACATTTCGTATCAGTTTATTATTTAAGTAACATAATCAGCTGCTTTTCCTTTCAAATTATTTTTTATCTCCGATTTTATTATATTGCGGTTATTTCAAATGGTTATTGCAAATTTTCTTTGTCGTTGAGGCTAACAAACAGCTTATTGAACGTTTAAACTTCTGTTTCGTAGACCCCAACTTTATAAACGTTGTCACATTCGTTCCGAATGGTCAATTCTGTTACTTCAGTTATGAGCATGTACCATTTCTATCAACCTTCGCCTATTTCTCCTTTTTGGTGATACAGAATGTAATTATTAACACTTACTGGTTTTGTTTCATTTCACCTCTTTCTTTTTTTGTTATCTTCCACGTTTCTGTTTTTTTAATGGTTAAAAAAGGCGCATAGCACGTATTGATTTACCGTTAGGCTTAATATTTAAAATACTTAAATTTAAACCCCTGAATAATGTAGATTATGTTACAACCCTTGGTGGTTTTAACCCGTAACAACGGCATTGATTAATTTTTTGCTGTTCGTGCTGTACCCAACATAACAAAACAAAATCAGTAAACTTAAAAATTACGGGATTTTTATTCAACAGGATATCAAAATGAAGTTAGTAAATCAAAGTTTTCAAGAATTATTCTGCGGCCGTGTTGAGAAATACTCCACAATTTTACTTCATCAGATCATGGGAACATCCAGATGCCTCGATTCTCTCTCCTCCCAAGGTGTACAAAATGTGGATAAATAATAATTTTAGTAATAAGCAGATTTAAGCTAAGCAAGGTAAGTGCTACACAAAAGAAGAAACTAACTATTCCAATCTCAAAAGCATAATATTATTATATATTTTTAATGATCTTCATTATGAATTTTAATTATCGTTAAAAGCAAAACATAAATAATGAAGGCTTTTTAAAGCAATGTTGATATAATAATAAACAGTAACTTCGCTTACTCCGTTTATTTTTCTTATATTTTTTTGGTAGAGTTTTAAAGAAAATCTATTTTCTTTTGTTGCTCACTTTTTATGTCGTTATGAAAGGATCAAAAAAATAAACAATGGAAATTTATTAGGGTGGAACTGATAAAATATTACAGAATTTTTTTCTTATATCAATCGTTCACCTTTAGCACGATATTGGAAAATTTGTGCCAATATAGCTTGACATGCTCAACTGCGAAGTAAGTAGATTCTTGTTGTAAGTTACGAAATAATTAACGAGTTTGCTTTGTAAAATATCTTCCTCTCGTTTATAAATATTTAATGATCAGAATTGAATTTAACACAGAAAAAAATATTTTAAAACGTTGAAAATGAATTTATATGCTTTCCAAGATCGAAAGGGCTCTTAAAAAATTAGACCCAAACTTTGGCAATAAAGAATCGAAGCCTGGAAATTATCAGGATTCTTCCTGCTCGGTGTTAATGTTTAAGATTTGCTTCGTCAAAGTTTGTTTTCTTCACCAGTTTAAAATTAAAGGGGAGGACACACTTAAAATGCCATTGCGTGGAGAGGTTAAGAATGTCGAAAAAGGCAATCTAAATGTTGATGATTGCTAACATTCTGAAATAAACGGCAAAATAATAAATGGTTGTTGTGAAAAGAAAGATAAATGTTAGTGAAAATTCCTTTCTAGCAAATATATTACGAGCCTAATTTTTATTTACACAGTGTGCACTAAAATTTGAGTAGTGGCCATTTTGCGTTACATATATCTATTCTAAATGTAGCGAACATAATAAGTGGCAATTCATTTCTTATAAGCACTTTTCAGGGGAGTGTTTAGGTTGACGTTATCTCGTTTAAGTCAGGGTTGCCATGGAATCGAATAAGGGTGTAGCATCAACTCATTGTCGACCTACCCGACGTCGCAGTATTTGCTAGCAGTTGAAAGAAAAACGCAAAATACGTGTCTGCAATGTAATGTAATAACTTCACTTCACTTCTCGACAATTGAAATGTTAAGGTTGTTTCTAACTTTTTGATTCACAAATTAAAAAAAAAACGTACTGAACTGTTTGATATTTTAATACATTTAAGTCCTTATAACACAGCAGGTAGTAAAATCAATCAGTAAATTTACTCGAGCCTGAAAATTTTATCAAAGGTACAATAAATTGACTTGAGTTTCTCCACCACTAATTAAAAACGAAACTCTACTGAAAGTTGGCGTTGTCACCAGGGATACGACCGTTTTATGGTTTTTGATATTTTGCAGAGCTGAATAGATTGTGGTTATCGACCAAATATCATACAATTGACGGAAGTTATTCATATAAACTTGAAAACTGTCCGATACACTTTTTTAAATAAGAAATTATTGGGTATCGAAAAAAATTTAAAAAGAATTTCTTGGAGGTAGGTCAACCCAACCTTGACTTTTGATCTTTTTCATTTCAATAATTTTTCCATTATCTGCAAAGTGTTTTCATTCGACATGATGAGATTTTCAAGTCTTTTTAAGTGTCACTCACATTTTTCCAAAATACTACAACACGCTCGTCATTCAAATGCTATTTCATCTTATTAACTTTTGATATTTTTATTCTGGCAGCAGTCGA
This sequence comes from Rhagonycha lutea, assembly GCA_958510855.1. Classification (NCBI taxonomy): domain Eukaryota; kingdom Metazoa; phylum Arthropoda; class Insecta; order Coleoptera; family Cantharidae; genus Rhagonycha; species Rhagonycha lutea. The sequence goes on from OY294037.1 coordinate 11,586,442, forward strand.
ACTTCTTATCCTTGTTAATAATGGATGGGATTGCTGCTTTGAAGCCACTCAAAACAACAATTTTTATTGTATTGATGACTTTAAAATTTAAGTTGTTTTACACTATGTCGTTTGATCATATGGAATTCTGAAAAGCAAATGTAGAAATTTCCACAGTTGTCTGCAATACTTTCTCTTACAAGAAAACTCCGATACACAATTTATTTTCTTCATTTCTCGCTACTCGTATCTTTGAGAAAATGCATTGAAAAGGATGTCGAACTATTTTTATAGAATTTTTCATGCCAGTAGATTTTTCTAATTTCTCAAAACTTGAGAATTTTTATATTTTCGATATCTACATCAAGTTTCCTCCTGATGCATCCTGTTCGTACCGTAACACAAATTACATTGATTATAAGAAAGCTCTCGATTATAATTAAGTAGGTACTAAAACTTTGTTTGAACTTCGAGATGTAACTACTATATAAATTTAATATTATAAAGCTTTTGACAGTAATGTAATTTCTTGCAATAAAAAAAAAGAAACATTGTCTCATTTTATACCTCAGTCTCTAGCTTATATTTCGTCTTTACATATTTCATCTCAATTAATTAACTGCCCAAAACAATAAACCTTGTTTGTCCCTAGGTAACTCTCTTGGTATTATCTTCCATGTTATTTAATATTTTATCACAATGTGTTTTACTTTTTTGTAACTGACTGTTTAAAAGTTATGTACATTAGTTAATTAATTTAGACAGTCAAATTAATAATTACTAACACAAATAATACTCATACAATAATTTGTAATTGTATCCAGGTACTTATCCGATCGATAGCATATTTTGCACCATCCGGTGTGCTCTAGTTCTATACTAAAGGTAAAAATTACACGCAGTTACAGTTAGTTTCCCCTGATTAGTTTACAAGCAAACCTATGGGTCACCTACAAGAACAATCAACCGATTTTTTTTTAATATTAGGGAATCTTTGTAATTAATCTTATGAATTAAAGTTAGCGGTAGGTGTAATTAAATTGCTCGATAGTTTTGCCTAGCATTATGCATCGCACAGAGGAAAAATAATTAGTACGATTGGCAACACCTAAATATTTGAAATGTCACTTTCACTTTCAAGATGTTTGAAAGTCTATCTTTAGTTGGAAGTACCGGCCCTTTTCCATCACTCCGTTAAGTGAGGAACATTTTTGGTTTTCTTTCGGACAGGAACGCAAAATATTATACTAGTAAAAGGAATCTATCGCTCTTATATATTTTACTAGGTCTGCTCAAAAGCTATTAAATTTGTTTTGCTCCAAAACCAGGGCCATTATCTCCTTTTCTTGTCGGTGTACTTTAATTGAAACTCCTTTAATGTCCTGGTAAAAAATTAAATTCAAAAATTTAAAAGGTAGGAATCCGAAACCACAGCATAAATAATTTGGGAGTAATTACGAATCGAAAGAAATAGGACACATTAGCTTTGAAGTGAAGTTTGTTAAAAAATCAGGCAGAAAATAAACACTTTTCTAAAAAGGATTGCTTTTAGTAATTCAAAAAGAATTTTTTATTATTGTATTTTCCATTTCCTGAGGTAATACAGGTAATGTTTTTATGAATAAGTTACATTATTATAACATAATATGATTTAGATTAGAACAGGGCTTTGTTATCATTGCAAGTTTGCTTATTGTATTCTCACAGATCCGGCTTTTGATCGATCAGACATGTCCGATTGTCATTTTAGTAAGTGTATAATATTACAGAAATAACTTTAAAAAAATTTTATTTTGTTGTAGTAGTGACTTATTTGTCATGTCTCTTGTTGCTTCCATTGTAATTTTTTTGGGGAAATAAGTAGCTGCCCTTAATAAATAACTAATAAGAACAAAGGTATGCATTTTTTATTATGATTTATTACACCACTAATCCTCTCAAATTCTCTGATATCTTTTTAATATTTTTATCAAATTCTACGTTTTTTATTCTTAAATCTTTCTTTCTTTTAATTTAAAGTCCATTCCTTTAAATTAACTTCATTTAACTGTCTATATTTTCTTCTAATGGACTTTAATATTTAGATTACTTTTACTATTTGTTAACCTCCACGAAACTTTTTTAACTAAAAACCAATATTATTCGAGTCGTGATATGGATTCCACGTTAAACTATACTGTCATTTGCAGTATTGCTCGTCGTGTTTATAGGACTGCATTCTGAATTCTTTTAGTAATTGAATGATAATAAAAGAACCCATTAAAACAATTAACTGTTGTTTTAAAACTATTTCTATCCATTTATTGTCAATTTTTTTACTATTATTTTTTTAATTTAGTTTTACTACTGCGACGTTATTAATTTATTTATACACTTCCCACTTTTAGTGTTCCTTGAAAAATTCATAGCTGCCTTCTTCTTAAGAAACCTGAATAAACTAACCCACGTAAGAGTAAATTTATATTCTCATTAGCTAAGAATATCTCATATTATTCTATTTTTCTAGGTTAGTTTTTTTTCTGAAATTATGATTGGTTTTAGGTTAATAAAACAATATTAAATTGCCAGACGTTTCGAGCTAAAATAACAAACTGGAACCAGAAACCTGTAACATCCTCACAAAAGTCGCCTACATTTTCTAATTTTTCAAGGTTAAATGGCTTAAACTAAAGCTCATGATTTCCTATTTGCGATTACTGCAAATCTGGTTTTAGACTTGTAAAAAGAACATTTTGAAACAAAGAAAGCTACAAAATTCTTTACGATATGAACTAGGACTAGGGAAAGGTGGTCTGAGGTTCTGGAGTTCTCTCCAGGGCAAGAGGAAATTTGTTAAGAAAAATAGCCTACATAGTAAAATTAAAAGGCCGTGTCTGATTATTATCTTGTCGTGAGGAGGGAGGCAGAATTAATAATTTTTTTCCCTTAGAGTAATCATAATAAGAATCGTCTTCTAGTGGAGATAGCCAGGTAGGTCGAAAGTTTATTTACTACATAGATCTAATTACAAGGACGACTTGATAAATCCGAATTGCAATTGATGCTGTTTGAATTAAAGCTGAAATTGTTATAGATTTATCCATGATTCTCGATGACTGATGCAATTGTGATTGGTTTCTCCATTTATTATCATAAACATTGTTCCAATGCGGCCTTCAGGGCGCACAGCCTAGGCAATCTATTTCAGTATAATATTTAGGTTGTTTTCTTCCTGTCCTGGAGGGTACCCCCCCAGAACCCCCGGTTTCACTCCCATTTCTTTATATTTATCATAAATAATGTTCCAATGCGGCCTTCAGGACGCACAGCCTATAGGCAATCTATTTCAGTATAATATTTAGATTGTTTTCTTCCTGTCCTGGAGGGTAGCCCCCAGACCCCCTGGTTTCACTCCCATTTCTTTATATTTTACATAAAGAACAGCGCCCTGCAATAAGTAGCTGTACCCCCTCCCCCAAGGCATTTAAGGCTATCTACGCCCCTGTTTACTTTTCTTGTGATTTATAGATATTCAAGAAGCAAAAGATCTTTACAAAGAAAATTTTCAATATATATTTGTTCCTTAATTGTATTTTTTTTGTTGGTTATGTCTTCGGGCTTTGCAGCTTGGCTGTGTTCCAGAGTACACATGGAACACCGGTAGTTTTGCCACTGAACTCAGCTTACGGTATGTGAATTTTGGTCATAAAACTAAATAAAACATTTAGTGACAAGTTTGGGTTGATCTCTTCATAAAACTAGATCAAATAAACAGCAGCAATATTATATATTATATTATAAACTAATACATAGTATTCAAAAAATTTCCACAATTTTATAATTGGAAAAATAAATAATATAAACATTTTAGTATCGCAAATTCTGCTATAAAGTTAAAACTGGGAAGTGTTACAAAATTTATTATTTAACTTTTTAGAAGCATTGCGCCGTTTATTTGAACCGATTTTCCGTTTATTGAACCGATTATTTGAACAAACTTTGAATGGACTTACAAGGGGAAGGCCAACTTTGGTCGTCACAGATCTGCACCACTATCTTTATATCTTTACAACCCAATTAGAACGTCACTTCATGAAAGTTTAACGACCCGGAATTCAGAAAATTTTGTGAAAATAATTTTTAAGGAGCAATGTAAAATTAAAGCATTGGTAGTTCAAATGCATTTCATTATTATTTCCTTCCTAAAAAATCAGTCGACAACTGCTCGACATAACCTTAGATTTACCCATTATTTTATTTATTAATTTGAGCATTATATCTTTGCTTTGTGATGTAACAGCTTGCAATCCTTTTTGTAACAGCACAAAGTTTACAAATACAACATGTAATAATGGTTACACGATAAAGGAAAAAAGAAATTTAAAAACTCATACTAGTGAGAAACCGTTTGCCTGTAAGATTTGTGACATAAATAATGCTTAATTTTGGTTTAACTGTATGCACATTGCATACAATCTGAATGCACACTTAAAGATATTGATAATCAAGAAGTGGAATGTTTCAAGAACGAGGTTCAAATTATAATTACAATCAAAGTATTACTGATTATATTGTTTATATCGCAGTTATGGTATTATGAGTTTTTAAATGTCGTTTTAAATTTGATTTGTGTACACATTTTATAGGCACAAGACTCACAAGCACATGACCTTTCTTTCTCCTGTGTGAGTACTTAAATGATCCTTTAAAGATGATTTTTGAGCACATTTTTATAGTCACAAATTTTACAGGCAAACGGTTTCTCACCAGTATGAGTTATTTAAATGTTCTTTTTTCATTTATCGTGTAACCATTATTACATGTATTTGTAAACTTTGTGCTGTTACAAAAAGGATTGCAAGCTGTTACATCACAAAGCAAAGATATAATGCTCAAATTAATAAATAAAATAATGGGTAAATCTAAGGTTATGTCGAGCAGTTGTCGACTGATTTTTTAGGAAGGAAATAATAATGAAATGCATTTGAACTACCAATGCTTTAATTTTACATTGCTCCTTAAAAATTATTTTCACAAAATTTTCTGAATTCCGGGTCGTTAAACTTTCATGAAGTGACGTTCTAATTGGGTTGTAAAGATATAAAGATAGTGGTGCAGATCTGTGACGACCAAAGTTGGCCTTCCCCTTGTTAGTTTATTTCTGATGTCCTTTTTAAAAAGGGAATAAATTGTCTTAAGGGAATTAAACTTGAAAACCCGTCCCTGACCGATAAAGAGGAAGTTCAATACTTTCACTATAGATGCAAATATCATATTATATTCTGGAAAATTCGACGATATTATCTTGATCAGTTTTGCTTACATATTATAATAATATGTCAATATACGGCAAATTATGCGGATGATTGCAGGTTACATGTTCAAATTTGTAGCTTTGAAAATCGTCAAGCATTCAGACTTGACAAAAGCAGTCATTTTAAGATTTTTGTATGAATCCTTTATTTTTTCTATCGTGGGTAGTTAACCAACTGCGCTACGGAGACGATTGGTTTTATATTGAGCTTAATTTATGCTATATTATTGATTTTAATTATATAACCACCGAACTATTTTAGCAAGTAGAACTTACAACACAATCTCGTATTTATAAGTTCTCAATTTTTAAAGTGTAATTTATTGTTAAGTACTTGATTTATATAGTTACTGCTAGACGAAAACTATCGATAAGTAGCCCATTAATTTCCGATATGGAAAATCGAATTCACGGTTTGTGAATCTTGACTATGTTTATATGGTAAATATAGAGTAAGATACTCATATCCGCACCAAAGTAGACCACTGTCTAGTCCACAATTTGTAAGGGATTATATCATACGGAATTGATTGTATTCAGATTAAAATTTAGATAGAATTTATTCGACTGTGTAAAGGTCATACTTATTTTATGCATATTAATTTGATGTTAGATAAGATTCACGGCATACATTTGATTACTTTTGATTTTACTGCAATTATTTTATATTACAGTGAAATTTCGCTATAACGAACTTTGGACAAGTCGGGCAAAACTAAAACAAGAAATTTCGAGATTTCCATGTGTATAAATAATACATCGAGTAATAGTCCATATTTACTCAAAAAATTGGTGGTTGTTTAGTTTGGTGGTTTGCCATTGCCTTCCGAGGGGAGACGACCAGAATAAGATTATTACTTATGTACAATGCACTTAATTTCTATGCTACTGATCGTTTCTCCCTAACTACTTTTAGATCAGAAAGTACAAAAACCACTTATTCTTAAATATTTTCTAATATAGATGAGTTAACGTTACAGTTGGTTGTCGAACTGACAGGGGCGAGTCAGTTAGTGCTAGTGGTGGAAAGATAAAAGTACTAAAAATGAGAGGGGTGATCATTTTGCCCGCAGGGATCATTTTAGGTGACTCTCCCCTACTACTATTTCTTTTAAATGTTTCAATAATTACAAAAAGCTAATAATTAACCTAAAAAAAAACTTTAACTAAAAGCAGTGCATCTCAACAAGTTAAAGATGTTGACAGAACTTATAAACTAACCAATCATAGGGGATGTTTTGCTTAAATAACCAATGACAATGCTGCCTTGGTTTCCGGTAAGTTAGGTTTAGACTAGGTAAGAAACACACAGATTTGTAACACTGGAATTAAATTATATAAGTCGGATTTAGAGCTTAGACAACGCTAACGATTTAAACTGTCTCTTTAATCTGTCCACTATTATACACTATTGTAATAATAATATATCAAAATGAGATGGGTAAAGTGGCTAAAAATGATAAGCAGCAACTTTATAAATTTGCAATTTTCTTTTTTTTTAAATTTTAATAACAGACTCAACTACAATGTTGGTATTGGAATGGAAGCTCAAAACAATGTTAAAACATTTAACACAAATTTTATTCGAAAATTTGAATGTTGGGGTTGTCAACGACAAGCACTTCGATATTATAAATACAAATATTTAAAACTAAAATTGTGTTTGTATTTTATGAATTTGTTGTTGAAACTTTGGCAAACTTTTCCAATGTACATTATATGTAGGTGAATTTACACTCATGCACTAAACTGTGACTAGTTCCAAAATCTCCTTTGTTTCATAACTAAATTTATTCACAACCATAAAATTTATAAATACCAAAAAGTTGTATTACAGTAAAGTTACTCTTATTCTAAATAAGTTTGACATGAACGTTGTAGGAAAATCACCTGCGGCGCTTTTATATTTGTTCGTATATCACCTTTAATAAACTATTTATTTGATATTGTTGTATTCAAACTTCAAGTTAGACAGGACTAAAATTATTAGAAGCGTTTTAACCAAAGGTGCTTTGAGTACTACTACTCAAAAGTTATTAGGTACCTACTATTAAAAAAAAAAGTATGTAGTATATAATGTATTATTTAGTATACTACATAATATTTTATGATATACTTGGTACAAGTGGCAATGTAATAATCATTAGAGATTACAACAATAGATAGAATTTCATAATATAAATGAAATATAAATAAAGTTAAGTAATGTACGTGTTTCAAAGTAATGTAATAAATAATAATATAAATTGTAGTGTACAAAATTGTGGTGTGTATACGTTAAAAGCACTCGCTGCGAATGGTATCATTGCTCTTACGTAAGCAGTTCCAGCAGCGCCAGCGTTCCTACACCTTTGGAGTATTATTTTTTAGACGTTTATAAGAAGTCTGCTGGCAGCTCCCTGACTAAAATGTATTTTATTATCCGCACAAGCTCTACTTCAAAGCCATTATGTGTTTTATTAATCGACTATTTTAAAAGTACTGTTCTGTTCAATTTATCTTGTTTTATTTATCTTGTTTTTGACAAAATAATATCGAAAGAATATTCGATTAATCGATTAATTATCATTAATTTGATCAAAAAATTATTTCTTCTAATTTTCTAAATTGGCACACAATGAAAACTTTCATCTTCTTTTATAAATCATAAATCTTCAGTCGTCTTCAGTATACTTCAGACATATCAGTAACGAAATGTTAGTTTGGAATTTAGGACCGGTTATGTAATTAATTTGAACTGTTTTCAAAAATTAGGCAGATTTGTTTGATTTGCGAGGCAACACTGGGCGTTAAATTAATTTGAATTCAACTTGCAACTTACTTCACCCAGATAAATTCAGTCAGTTGCAGCACCTAAATTGAAAAGATTTAACTTTTTATAAAATCTTAGACAAAAATTTCTCGTCACTTTTGTTAGTTATTTAAAAATAACCCAACTTTTTCAAAAAAGTCTACTAGACTAAGTTGTAGCCCATTAAATTTGCTATTCGAAAAGGTGAAGTCCAATTTCTTTTGTAAAAAGACACGGAATTAAAAAAAATTAAAAATTAAGACTGGTTAATTTGATCGATCACTCGCGAACAGTTGATATTATAGAATAAATAGTTAGATTACTTATAGTTTGTAGATAATTTTACAATCTTTAAAAAAGTACTGCATTGCTTATATTAAAAATTCAATAGTTTAGGAGTTATGATCATTTTAATGTAGAAATTATAAAAAATGCTTTAAGATGGCCTACCTTCTAAGGATTTAGTATTATATTGTAAAATAAGTGCACTGCATTATAAAACAAGAATATCAATTTAATTTTCTATTTGATAAAATATAAGCAATTCGATTGCTAATTTATTTTGCAACCCTTGGATTACTTAAATTGCAGCTGGAGTTAACTTCCAGACGATTTGAAAATTTACGATAGTTTATTCTTAATTTTTCATACTTTTAAGTATTTTTTATTGTGTGCTTCTTCAATTAAACACTCGGAATACTTAAGTTGAAGCTGGAGTTAAGTTCCAGACGTTTTAAAAATTTACGATAGTTTATTCTTGATTTTTTTTGCCTTGCGTTGTCAATTAAACAGTTTAAAGGGAAACCAAAACCATTATACAGTATTTATAGTTTCGCATGTAGAATCTTTTCACCCAAGAATATTATAATTTTTAACAATGATATTTTTAGATTTTGTTATTCAATTTAAAGTTTTAGCAGTATTTCATTTTCGTCGTCTCACATTCAATAATTTTATATTTGAGATATTTGTTCAGATTGTGATGTCTGATGCCACATGGTTTCATATTTGCGACAATTCCGATAATTTTAATGACCTTAGAGAATCTACAGTTATTCGAAGATTATTTAAATATTTCTCTTCTTACCAAAATTTGTGGATGAGAATTCATATTATGTTCTCAAAGTCAAGAAATTGTTATCGTTTTATCATTTAAATTTACTCTATTTGAGTAGCAAATTGATACGTTGAATAAAATGAAGTTTGTCAATATTGTATTTTAGAGTGCCAGTTGAAATCAATAATTAGATCAAGTTATTTTTCGATCATGACAAGAGTTGGAATATTGTGTAGTTAATTTTTATTTGGAGCTATACTTTTTGTCCCCGACCCGCATCGAGGATCCTTGCATAAAGAAATATCCAATCCGAACCTGGTTTATTTTAGGTTAGTACGATGATTTACATTTGAATTTTGGTTCAATTATTGACTTTATGAAATGTTATTTATGATGGCTTATCTGTTATTTATAATAATACGTAAAACAACAATTACTTGAAAGTTGATGAATAATTTAGATGTACAAGGCATTGTTTTTGTTATATCTATCCCTTCGGGATGTTTATAACTGATTTGAATTAGTTGTTATTGGGCTGTTTCTTCAGTTTTCGACTATAAATTGTTATTTTCCTTTTTGATGAGAAAGAGCCTTCGGTCTGATTAAATTTTTATGTATTAAAAATATTTCTAAGTGACCCAGATTTTAACATTTAAGATTAATCAGAATTTTAAACGCTAAAATTGAATAGCTATCGAAGGCGGCATTTTGGTTGATCCCTTTTAATGGCCATTTCCTTGCAAAATTTACTAATTCTCACCGTTTTTTAGACTTCATTAGCACAGCTATGGCTATGCGTAATTTCTTTGGTTCCCGTGCTCTCGCCGCTGAGCATTAAGGTTAGCTGCTCTATGTCACAAAATGGCTTTCGAGGCATCGTATAGGGTTGAACTGCTGTTGTCGCTATAAAATTAATTAAAAATTAACAAGTAGCAATATTTTATATCTTTTGAGTTCTTTTTTTTTACAAATATATTTTTATTTAAAAGGTACACGTTTGAGGTCATAAGTAAGCAGGAAAGCTTTTGTATGTTTGATATATTTTCGGTGCTTAATTTTTTTATTAGTAATTTTCAGAACTTCTCTCGCTGACAATGTATTCATGCGGATAGGGCACAAAAAGCGTTATCTAGAGATAAGCCTCAGGCTCTACGGCCCAAGCTCTATTCAGTCAGTCAGATATTAAATGTTTGGTATAAGATTTTTAGTTTGAATTGTATTTAAACATCAATGATTTATTGTATTAATTAAACCTAAAATAAGCAACATTTGAAATAAAACAGAATTTTTCTTTTAATTATTTATTTTTTATTATTATTTACATAATTATGAACATGGACAAGGTCATGTTAATTAAGAACCTCGTTTGCTTGCTACCCTGAAATCGAGAAGGTACGAGTATAATAATTATGTAATGATAATTACTTTACCCCAAAAAAACGGCGAGATTTTAAAATTTTTTATTTATAACTGACACTAATTTTAGGTCGCTTATTCAAGGTTGAGTTACTTACCTTTTCATTTGCAATATTTCGCATTAACCTTATTATTTAGCGAGTAAACGTACTTTTAGGAAAGCTATACCTTCGCACTCCCTAATTTTTGCATAACATTTTCATCTGCATTCTTTCCAATCGTTTGAAGTTTCCCCCTATTTTCCCTCTGAACAATAAAAATTCCAGTTTGAAATTAGCATTCTGTATCTCTAGGACAATTATTTTCACTATAATTAAACCCAGTTCCTCATTTCTCAAGTTTAATTAATCCAAAGCACTTGTTTCACACAATGATTTTTACGATTAGTCGGCGAAGTGCATTTTTATTAAAACATTTTTCAAAAATCTCGTTGTAACTCGAGGTTTTTATTGTTCATTAACAAAGGAAAAAATTTTAATAGATTACATTTTGTTGTTATAAAAGAAGTGCTTAAAGTTCAACCTTCCAACACTGCGTTTTCCGAGGAAAAGTTTCCAGAAAATGATGCGTTTAGACTTTCCACCTTAAAAAATAAGTCGGAGCATTTACCCTGGGGACAAGATTCTGAAATATCTCAATTATACTAATAAACTTTACAAAAAATCAGTGGATTCTATTTTTGTTCAGAAACTTGAATTTAATTACGGCTTATTAAATTTTCCTATATTTACAATAATTGCATAATTATATTTCAATTAGTAGTGTACTTTAAATTAGTGAAAAACGTGTTTCAGCGTTCGAAAATAATTTGAACCACTTGAATCGATAATTTGAAAGCTTCATTTTGCTTATTTTTACAAATATCTTTCATTTTATAAAGATGTTCCATAATACGTTAATATTTTTTGCATTATTGACCCATCCCAATCCGCATGGGAAATAAATAGCTTCAAATATTTCTTGTCTAAGTAGAGCGGTGTTTCCTTCTTAAATTCTATTTTCCTTTTCCGGTTTATTCGTGTTTAGACTTCAACCGACATCCAAAAGGGACACGTGGGAATATTAAGAAAAAAATGTATGAAAATATTTCTTCCCTATATCAAAAATTAATCAAGTTTCAAAAATTTTTTGTTTGATTTTCCGAAAGAAATTTCAACCGAATTTAGCCGGCCGACGCAACTTTGCAATGTTTTAATAGGGTAATTTTGGAAAATTTCAGATTAATTTTAATTTGGGTATAATAAAACACCACTAATTTTAAAAAATGCCTCTAAAACTTGTCTCGTGTTAAAATAATCCACGCCCTCCAGTTAAATTCATTATTGAAGATCCAGGAAAAGCTACCCTATCCACAATTTTTGTTTTTATTGCATTAAACTACGACACCATCAAAATTTGATTACGTCCTAAAAAATAATTAGATACAGAAGGTCCTATTATGTGTGTAAAATATTGAGGAGACGACGTCGAAATTGAAATGTTGTAACGACGTTACAAGTTAACGTAATTTAATTAACAGTGCAACTTTTGATTGCATTTGGATAAGAACTGAAAAGTCGTAACAGCTCCTTTGTGATGAGAAAATTTAAATTTAAACTTTTCACCGTCCAAATCCAAATAGAAAAACTTTGTAGTTGCTTTCTTTTTATAATTAATTTTATTACGGATTTGAAAATTTTAGAAACTTTTCTTGTTTGTTTTTTATACTTATGTGGTACATACCATATGGTTTATTCAACTTTTATATACATTGATACACATCGTTTCAATAATTTTCAGTAAGGCGGAAGGTGTTAGCTGTACACTCCCACGGAAGCGTTGTACATTCTGTTCCTGCTGATGACATTGATAGATGAGTTTCTTGCCGAAATTTTGCACCAACTCCAAGTCTATAAATTGACTGCTTTATTATTATTATTTGTAGTCATTTTCAGCTAAACATGTCGAACTTCCGTTAACTAACTTTTAAATAATTAACCATATTTTTATGGTCTAAATTTAGTTTGCAATATTTTCGTAGTTTACTTTGAAATTCTAATTTTGTTATTTAAATAGAAATAAATGTGTTTTACAAATACAACTACATATATGGCACTGACGATGATGACGAGAGAGGAAATCGAAATATTTATTAATTTTGGAATCCTCCTTTGAAGTCCAAGACCAACAAGGAAGGGTTGGTAGCCTTCTATGCCGTAACAATTTAATTCCTGTTCAGAAATTTGCGTTTCATCGATTAATGAAGAATTTACTTCTCATTTGAGAAAGACTAGAAATTTGAATGTAAGTACATTTTTTAAATTTTATATATCGGAAAATTTATTTTTGTTAACGTCAATTGCATAACATCCAGCAGTTTGAGATGAAGAATAGATTTTTAAGCGATATTTGCTAATTTAATTTAAGATTTTTTTTCAATTTCCTTTTAACCTACTTCATTTTTTTGAAATTGAGTTTTATCTCGAAAGCTTTATCTTTCGAAGAGCTTTATCGCGAAAAATTCTTCTATAGATCTTACGCCACAGAATTCAAACCCGTGTATATTATTGGTACGAGAAGCTAACACATCCACTTTTTGGCCATTCATTCAATCAAAAAAAAAACCTAACAGATAATTTCAGAAAGTTTAAAAACGAAAGCATTTAAATAAGTTTAGGGTTAAATTTAACTTAACAGTTTACCAATATTTTAGCATACTAAAGCTGCATTCATAACGTCAAAATTTATGGCTAAAGTTAACATTTACAATTAATACAACAAAGTGAGTAAAGCACAATTTGTAATTTGTTGCTCATCTCGCTTGATTTCAAGGTTATGAATGCAACTAAGGATGGGAATTAAAATTTGAGTGACTTTGGAAACAACAATTAATATTGCTAATGTAATTAGGAGTGGGCTTGAGATTTACGTGTGGTCAATATCTTATAATTTCTTTACTAATTTTTGAGCATTTTCATCTTCACGGAAGGGGGGGGGCATAAATGTGTCATTGATTACAGACGTACTTGAAAAATATGTTTTTATAACATTTTTAACAACTTTCATAATAAAGAAAAACAGGAATATCGTCGTTCAAAACAGATGAAATACTCCAATTTTCTTCAATCTCCTTGTTTGTGACAGATTTTCCCATTGCTTTACATCAGTTTCATTTTAATTGCAGTTAGTTGAAACTAGTTACAAAGGGTCTAGTGGAGTGATATTGATTACTCAAAGTGAAATTTACTCACCCCTTAGCTAAAAATTGCAATAGTATGGCAAAACTGAATCCAAACTTAGGGTGCCAAACTTAACAAACTTCACGTTCTTGTCCATTGTTTAGCACACCAAATTATATTGTATTTTAACTTATCTTGATTTAATTTGATGCCTATACTTCACTAATTGAGAATCTAGACCCTTAGGAAATATATCAGTGACAAGAGGTAAAACTATTGCATGATTTATAATGTAACATAACCTTCAAAGTAAGACCAAGGGATGACAATTAGATCGTTATGAATTTATTTTAATACAGAAATGAAACAGGATCTTAAGAACTTTTCATTTTTGGGCCCCTATTGAGAGTGCAGTAACTAGGGCAGCAATCGTATTACTCTTAAATATCAGAAAATGTGACCCAAACCATGTTAAATAATAATGTTTTATGTTTAATAGCGATTGTGTGTGCGGGGGGGGGGGGTAAAAATAGATTATCTTTTTCAATTAAAATCAGTTTTACTATAAAGGAGCATCCATTAATTACATAAGGGTTTGAGGGTCTAGACTAGATAATCTTACAAATCCTTACGTTAGGCCGGAGGGGAGGGGGTTTATTGAAGAGTTCCACTTGTAAATTTTGAAAGCCTTTTTTGAAAATTTTAGATATAGGTGAATAAATTAATGTATACCTTTAATGGATATTCACAATCATACGAACTAAGGTAACGAGGGGTTACATCTTATGGTTCGAAACAAACGGACTCCCGATAAAGACAATCCTGTTACCACGGCTAGCTACGATTGTTATAAATTCAGCAATAGAAACCCTAGTGAATCCGCCGAAAGACACTTTATCAATACTCAAAATGAAATGCGAGATAAACGAACAAAGTTATATTCTTGGAAAAGGTAAGTTTCTTCAGCTTCATAAAATTCAATCACACCAACAAATTATTTGAATTCAATTGGAACCTGGGATAAATACAAATCCCGATTAACTCTTTTCTTGGAGTGCAAGGGGACATTTATTCAATTGAATACAATATAGTACCCCTTGCACACACGAAAAAATTTAAAAAGGACAAAATCTTAATTACAAAATTATTAACAAGTTTTGGCACCTCTTAGCCGATAAAGTGCGATAACCCTCAAATAGAAGTCTGATCCGATACGATGCTCGAGTGCCATCCATTCATTGATCAAAAAACACGTAGGTATCCAATTTGAATCAATCCTACTCATTCGGAAAGCCAAGGATAAATTGGCTGCACTCCTGCTATCTCCAGATAAATTGCAACTGATAAAAGGTAGGTGGAAGCTTAACCTACAATTTCATTAATTTCGTCGTTTTTCCAACATAATTCGAATCCTCCAGCAAATAATCACCTAAAATGATTATCTTTCGTCAAAATTAGCAACAATCGCTCCAAAATATCTAATTTTATCTATCAAATTTTTTGAATTGTCGCTTAGAAAACAATCGAACCAATTTCTAGTATCCAGGAAATACGCAACAGGATTCAATCCACTTTTCCCGGAATCACCTATGACTCCAGGATCTCAAAAACTTGAAAAATACTCTTAGATGTTAAAATTCACGTCCGCTTTCCAACAATGGACGTCCGGAAAGACCCCATATCTTCGTAACGCCATTCACACTTTAAAAGTCACTGCACTTTTTATCTGGAAGAGTAAAATTTAAATCGCACAAATTCCACTTTTATTAATTTTTATAATTTTAGTAACCATTCTAATGAAGAGCCTACCAAGATGACTTTCCAAAAAAGATATAATTAATTTTCCCAGAAGGGTTAACCATCCAATTGGGAAGAAGGACACATTTTCTCCTTATAAAATAAATTCATATACCTATTGGTACAGTTTTCCCAACATTGAAAACTCAAACTTATATCGTTTCCAAATTTTTTAAACTAAATTTAACTGACATGAGACTTTTTCAGTGGCTTCCTTCGAGTACTTCACTGAGAAAAAATTCTAGTAACTTTTACTAAAAATTTGGGTTAAAATTACTAGATTTTCATTGTAATTTGGAAACGGTTAAGGAATATTTTAAAAATTAATATTGAAATAAGTATATTTTACTAAATGCGTTTAGTAATTTCTGTAACCCTAAGTTGGTGTCGCTACTATACTGTATAGTAAATTTTATAAATCAAATACCAAATATTAAAAGGTAGGTTAATAATAACTGCAAATTATAAAATAAAATTTCATAATACATTTAGTAAAAATCAAAACTAGCGAATTATAAGAAAAAATAATGCATTCTTTATTTATTTATTATTACCTATTATATTATATGAATAGTAAAATTTTCTATTTAATTTAATTTTTTTAAAACTTGTCATTTTTATTTTTTAATTGCTAACTTTATAATCATAGAATTTCGCGAATTCTTAAAGTAATGTATCTATTGGGAAGGTTAGCAGTAGATACGAGAATAATAAAGCATTAATGAGCTTCAAAAAAAAAACCGACCAGGCTCTTTATGGTTACCTATGGTTATAAAGTGATTAGCTGCATAGATGGGCAACGCCATCTGTTGTACATTGGAACTAACATTCCACAACTAAAAATGCATTGTAATAATTACTATCCATATTGTAAATTTTGTTTCACGAATACTAAAATTTACAATGTGCTTAATAATTTTTTAAATCTTAACAATACAAAAATTACTATATTGCATGGTAAAATATACTTTCGAATAGATTGTATTTATTAAAATTAATTTTAATAAAATTTACGATTTAGTTAACAAAAAATCGAATTGCATTATCAATATATGCATCAATTATAGCAAATTTTAAAATCAGCGTATAGTAATAATTACTAACTAGTAAATATTACTAAACGTTTTGTAATAAGTAAAAGAAAAAATGTATTTATTCTTTTTAGTTAGTAAACTTTACTAATATATTTTAATTATTGCTAAATTTTCAAGACTCGTTTTCTCAGTGTTGCTACTGCTTTATACGTCAAATTTACAAAGTCGTAATTGATGTGCTAAATTTGAATTAATTTTAATATTTACATTTCGCATTAGTATTATTTTGATTTAAAACATTTTATTTTTAAAGAAATATATCAAATTTAAAATTTCAAATGTTAGAAAAAGTCTGAAAAAATCCTTTGGGACTGTGAAAAGGAAAAGATGTTATGAAGCTTATCTATCTTTAGATTTATTTTAATTAGAAAATCGGGATGACATATAAGTTTCTAGCGTCTGAGAAATCCGATAATGATAAAATACAAATTTATTAGATTATACTGGATGAAATACTGGAAGTGGCTAAACAGATTTTCCTATATAAATAAACATTACTTAAAATATTTATATCTATTTTAATATCACTTTAATATCTTAAAGTGCCATAATATTGAAGTAAATATGGACATACATTTTTGAACCACAAGGTCTTCTTATCCACCTTTGAATTGAGTTAAAGCCCAAAACTAAGGCACCCAACGTTGTCTAAATGTAATCTAAAATCAAATACGGAAACTTTGAGAGATAAATAATCTACTCAAATTGAAATCATCCCAAATCACTATCACAACAGGGTACAATGCTTGAATTTTTCCCGACCAGGTGATTTACAAACCATCTTTTTTGTCTAATGTACAATGAGAAAAGGTCATAAAAAGACAAATATACCAATATAATAAATTTCACAATAGTATTTAGACACGTAACCGCAAAATTATACAAAAATTAACTTAGAGGTTTATTAACTTTTGGTTTCAAACTTAAACATTCGGAATGGTACAAAATAAAAGTACAACTTTAAATCAATTTAATCGTTAAAGTGTAGAAAATATTTCAAATATAGCTAAACTCACGTAGACAATAATTTTACAACTGCGCTTTTAATAGAAATATGAGCACACTGCACATAAACCAAAATTCTTTTCTATTTTTGCTAATTTTAAAACTTCTTTTGTTTAGTTTTCTGGTTTTAATTTAAATTTTCATGTATGTTTGTACGTTTCCAATTGTGTTCTCGCTAACATTTTTTATACTTCAGAGTTTTTAACTATAATTTAATTGAATTTTGAAATTAACTAATTAATAAATTAAAAAGCAAATTATTTTATCATTTCAGTTTTAAGTTACTTTTGTAAAACAAAATGTTTAAGCTATTCGATTTAGTAAATTTCATACTAAAAGAGAAAATTTCAGGTCTACTAATTCGTTTGAATAATTGTAATGGTTCATTCCACAACTTCTTTATTGAAACTTGAGAACCCTTTCAGCATCTAAGGGTAATCCAGCTTTGCAAATCTTGGTACATA
Source organism: Rhagonycha lutea (assembly GCA_958510855.1). Taxonomy (NCBI): domain Eukaryota; kingdom Metazoa; phylum Arthropoda; class Insecta; order Coleoptera; family Cantharidae; genus Rhagonycha; species Rhagonycha lutea. Next base: position 11,604,496 of record OY294037.1, read on the forward strand.
AATTGCAATTTCTGATTCGGTACTCGTTTGAGGTTATTAGGCTCAGGATGTTTGCAACTTAATTCTATGGACGTTGAATTACCGCAAATATTTTATTTATAGTTCCAATTAATATTTAGCACTCACATAAAACTTGTTTACATGTAGGAATAATATAATTTCTTCCACTTTAATCGATAAAACGCTTCTTCCAGTTTTTAATCAAATTTGTCATGCAGGAGGAAATGAAAGCCGAAATCGTTTGCGTCCACATCATAAACTTATTCCATTCTTATCTTTAACTTGAAACTTTTTCAAAGTTTTTGGAACTTACTGCATTCATAATAAGTTAATTTTTTGACATTTCGAATCTACTTATTTGCAAGATTTTATTATTTGCTGTTCTAAAATAAAATTTTCTTCAAGTGTACTGAATCAAAAATTTTATAACAAGCAAACTGATAACATTTCGTAAACCTAAAGCTTCGAAGTTTAACTTAAGTCCTTGAGTTTGCTCTAAACGACCCTAGGCCTATTTGCAAATCCATCAATTTCAAACAGAAAGTTTTTAGTTTTTAACAATCCAAAAATTATAAGTTATATTATGTATGTTGGAGAAGTGTTGTTGCAAATGTTTGCTTGGTGCTAAAAATCAAAAGTTTTTGAAATAATATTATTCCATAATAATTGTACAAAATTACAAGTTGTAAGAAGTAAAAATAAATTATTAACAGAATATTTCGAGTTGCATGTAGTTGATGACTGCGTCAACTTGAAATTTTTAACTTGAACACAAACTAAGTGTTGGAGGATTACACTGAAAACGTGAGGATCTTCGTAATTCTCTTGTAATTTAGCATCTCCCAACGGGCATTATCTTGGCAAAGCTTTCAAAGTCTTGATTTAAAGAAAGTATACTTATAAAATAAAAAGCAGCTAATAGAAAAGTTCTTCCTGATTTATTGCGTTATTATTAATCTAGCTTTTTTTTATACGAAAATCGTACAATAACGGGGGTGCAGTAATTGCGGTTTAAATATATAATTTTGAAAATAATTTATCTTTCGTACCCTACTCAGTTGTTAAATTGCTACTATTACGTTACGAGTTATATCTAATATTCCTATTATAAGTGATACGCATAACGTACAAAGTAATTAATTCTAGGATGGGGGTGTGAATTAGGTATTACTCTACATCTGGTACACCCTTCTGCAGATGGTGCCAAATATGTTGTTTAAGTTGTTTAGACAAAATGGCCCATCACAACAATTATGAAAGAATTTATAGTGCATTAATAGTGTCGCAACAGTGAAGCTCAAATTATGTTAATTTAATTTACATATATTATATTTGACTTAATTCCAATTAAGAACGGGTACTCGAATTAATGAAGGTATCTCTGTAATATTATGGCGGATACATTTTATAAAGAACTGCATAGTTGAAACCGGCATATTCGGCGCGAATGGTTCGGTGCAGGCCAATCCCCCCCCCCTTAAACCAGGCCTGGATGCATAGAATCTATAAAAAATAATACCACTAATAAAATCCTGATCGAATCACCTTCATGTGTAGTAACGATCCCCACCCTGTGAGGCCGAAGGCCGTACTTTTTCACTTATTCTTCATCATTTCAATAAATTATTTTTTGTCACGCCTGATTATCAACTTACAGTTAAATTAATAAAATTTCAACATTTCGTTAAGTTTTCCGTTCTAATTTCTAATTTTATACGTACTAAAAACTTTACAACTAAATTAGTTGAAAATTGCTTTTTAAGTAGATTTCCATTACTACTAATTTATTTTGAAATTTGATAACACAATGCTTTCATATCTGCGATACAAAATAAAATTCAGGTTGTTTAAATCATTAAAACTTATAGGCTTAATTATAGAATTTTGATGAAGCTGGTAGAAGCTTGTTAAAGTAAACTTCACTAATTGATTATTAAGTATCGCTTACTAAAATACAAATTGGTAATTATAGTTCTCTTGTTGACTTATGCTGCAGATCGGTTTAGGTATGTAGGTACCTACTAAAAAAAGTTATTGAATTATTAATCAATTTTTTTAAATTATTTTAATTTTAAAATACAATGATGCTGCATCGACGATGCAAGAAGTTCGATATTCCGATAAGACTAGAATGTTGTATTCAACTAATCACTTGCATAGTCACATACTTAATACCACCCACCGATTTTTTTAAATTTACATACAATTCTAATGATATTAACGATAAAATGTATAGGAAGAAGTTGAATCTTGAGTTGTAAAATGCATAAAAGATGCATTTTTATTTTAAGGAATATTTATTTACCGTTACGAAAATTATTATTTATTGTAATATAAAATTTGAATAATATAATACTTAAATGAACCACGGAACTCAAAATTCAATTGCTGAATTAGCTATAAAATAGTGCTTAAGGTATTACAACCTCCAGTTTCTAAACATGGAAACCACATGTACGAACAAACCCCTAAGTAATTTGATGTGTTTGCAAATTTTTACTACAAGTCCTGTATTAGGTTAACTCTCCATTTTACATTAAATAAATTGTAGGAAAATGTTCACGGTTTGTGGTTTTGGATAACACATTTAAAAGAAATAAATTTTCAATTTTATTTTGACAGTTTCATTGTACTTCATACCAAATCAAAGGTCCTGGATGCATATTTTTGCATAATTTTTAACACCATTTAATGCAATATTGAATAGCGAGGTTTACATTAATTTATAAAAGAAAACCGTGCTTTGTAAGCCGCTTATGGATGATTTACGATAGTTTTAATTCATATTCAAGGTAAAACGGTACTTTGAAATAAGGGGTGAAAAACAACCATCACTTAACATTCAATGATTGTTCCAGTAACCCCTTTTGTGCAAAATATCGAATTTATTTTCGCCGGTTTTCCGGCCAAGATTTGCATGACATTTGAAAATAAATTATTAGAAATTTACATTTTGAAAATCGGAATATAATTATTTCCTTTCTAGCGAAAGAAGTCAAATCCCAAGTTTCAAACCTCATTTAGTTCAGATTTTATAATCTTTTCAAATTTAAATACGAATTTAAACTTGAATTTTATCGATTTCGTGCATTACCTATTACGGAACGCAATTTTCTGGTGCAGTCCCATGAGTGAAGAAAGATAACGGGGGAAAATGCAACTAACTGAGGTTGTTCTGTGTCATCTGATCTGATAGTTTCAATTTTCTTTCTTAGTATTGTCAATTTTTCACTAATAATAAATTGACGATATTCATACATTACTGTGTAATTTTTTCTTATATTTTAAATCATTCAATAAAAATGTGTGGAACTGCTGGAATTTGTGTGAATAGGCAACAAATTGGAGATAACACACTTTGGCATTGGAAATCACACCGAGAAAACCGAATTTATGAAAAAAAGTTAAAAAGTAAAATTGTTAATTATTATTTTTTAATAAAACATAAAAAGCAGGTTGCAGATGAAGAGGAAAGCAGTGTAAGGTTGAAAATTGTTTTGGTTCCATTAAGTATTAGAGAAAGGGATAACCTACCCACCTTCTAAATTATGTTGACAACCACAACGAAGATCTTCTCATGGAATAAGGATGTGAAACGTAGATGGAAGGCAAAATGGATGAGTTTTTATGTAAATATGCACCAGAAACACCCATTGGTTTCAAGGAACGTTTAATGATTGTAATTTTTAGTAGCTAGGAATGGAAACAAATGTTATCAATTTGGTACGAATTAAATTCAAGTTATTGAAGAATTTATTTGTGAACATGTAGGTCGAATTTTGAATTATTGAGAAAGGACAAGATTGGATAAATGATTTTTTGATAACATTGCAACGGCTTCAGTGGCGTAACTACCAGTGTGCGCGGTGTGCGAATGAACACGTAAAACTTGAAGTTTTAAGGTATTTTTTATACCTTAATGTATAAATTTATACCTTAAAATGTGAAGAAATGGGTATGAAAACGGGGGAGGGGTAAGGAACTATAACCCCCTTCCTTAACATTCAGGACTAGATACGTCAGTGGAATCAGTCGAAACCCCCCCCCCACCAGATGTAAGTAAACAGCAAGGCGACTGACTGTTAAAGAATCAAATCAAGAAATCAAAACAAATTTATCCTCTAAAATGTGAAGAAATAGGTGTGAAACCGGGGGGTCTGGGGGGTATGGAATACCCTCCAGTTACAAAGAAGAATAAGATGACTATTCAAATTTGATTCCTAAAAGTTGTATTGTTGCTTATTTACTGGTGTTCCTGGGGGGGCTAAGCCCTCCCCCCAAATATCATATCCATACCAAATATAAAAAAATTTGTTTGAAAACATTTTGTTAGCCCCCCAAACTTTTGACTCTAGTTGCGCCTATGAAAAATTAGCATGCAATCGCGGGTCTGGGGAGAATATGATCAGTGACGTAAAGATCGGGGGGAAGGGAAGAATGGTCCCGGCCCAATGTTTTGGACCCCCCTAAACTGCATTATATTGCGATCAGATTTTGTTCTTTTTTATTTTTTTCTTGCTCACGGGCCCAAAATTTAAAGTTACGCCACTGAACAGCTTATTATTCTTTTGAACATTTCTTGCGTAATTCTGAAGATTCTGTCCACACTACTTTGGTTGGGGTCTTTGAAATTTCCCCCATGATGTCATCAATATCCTGATGTTCTTTATTATTTGCAAAGCTTTAAGGGTTATATCAAAAATTCTACTTTCAGTATTGGTCTTATCCCCTCCTATTTTATTTATTAAGATTTCATCAGGTAGAAACCTGTCGCCCCCTGCTTTTTATAATTCCTTTACTGAATCTGTCCATCTATCTGCTATTACCCCAGCTCTCCTTGCTGGTTTAAGATTCTATAGCTTGTAGGTTTTCTTGCCCAAAACATAGTTTCTATTTTTCTATACGCTCTGCCAAATCTTCCTTCATTGAATGCACACTGTATCCAGGATGGTGGGTAAACATTGGTCATAGGGGCGGTCCTGCTAAAAAAAATTTAGATAGATAAATATCTCGCTATACCATGGGGGGGGGGGGGCTGAACCTCAAAACTCCCCATATATACAGCTCTGGCTATACCAATTTGAAATTCTCATTTACGTATTAATTTCTTGCTCTTTTGGCATTCTTCATATTCGTTCTCTTCGTTCTCTTGTTCTGTATTTACTTCCTTATTTTTTCTTCTCTTTTCTATTAGGTTCACGATTTCCCCTTATATATCCATGATTTTCTGCTGCCACACTTCTTGGTTCCAGTTATTGCTCTTGTTATTGTAATTATTCGCCACTGTACCGATCCCATTAGATTTGTTTCATTTTGAATAAAGGGTTACAACATTTTTATTTTACATTTTTAAAAAATAGAAAGGGAACAAGCAAGAATTTTGTACCGCTCAATAAGAGCTAAAGACAATAAAACAGAACCTTGAAATTTCACTTGGAAAAATGTGTGTCTGGAGGTCATTGACGAGCCTATAAAATCTTATTGCTAACCTTGAAATAGAATTTGTAATAGAAATTTCTTTAATATTATTAGCTGCTTTTCCAAAAATAGGGACAGCATTGAAGAATTATCTTTGTCCTTTTGAATTGAAACATTCTAAAATTCTTTTAATATTACTTTAAAATTGGAGTTGATATCAGAGCACTGTATAGTTAAATAAAATGTTCGTAGAAATTTAGAAATCTTATTAGCACTACAGCTGCATTTATCTGTATAAAAACCAATCGTTTTTCCTGGCCATTACTTTATAAAATATCGTCAATTTTCTCAAGTTAATTAACAAAATATAACTTTTAAGTACTTTGAACCAAAAGTTTAGAAATTCAAAGTAAGATTTTGATTATATTAACACTTAAGTTTTGCTAAATATTACTCAACTTTGGGAAAACCTATAGCACCATTAAACCCTGAGATGAAAGTAACTAATTTATCTCCATTAGGAGAAATTAATCAACCTAGAGAATCACTCGACGCCATATGTCTGCTTTATATCTTCCATGTTATAGTTTTACTACAATTTAAGTAAAAATTCCTAACATTTAGACGAAATTTCCTTTATTAAAAACTACTTTTAGACTTCAAGCGCAAAATTTTTTCATTTAATTTGAAATTAGATCGCATTATTACAAACCAGTGATTTTCAATGCTGTGTATAGTTCAAAAGAAAGCATGGATAATTTGTTCCGAGCTATTATTTGAACGAAAAAAATTATAAATTGCAAATTTTCCTGAAATTGGAATTATTGAATTTTTGTTTCAGACAGAAAATAAAGGACACGCGGTGCTACAAGAATGAAATTTAAATTTGTTTGAAAATGCTAAAGAAAAAGTTTAAAGAATTCAAATCAATGAGCAACTTGGCATTCCTTTTGTAGTATTCAAATTTGGAGACACTTATTTTTACCATCATTCACAACAACCGTCCTATGTTTCGTGTTGTGTTATTGTGATATTAATTTTAAAAGAAAGTTTTTTGTTGAAATTTTTGATAAGAAAAAACTTTTGTACTTAACCATCATCTTTACGAGATAATCGGATATCGAATTTATCCCAAAATAATCGGTTTACTACATCCTTGTATTTAGAAGCAATGATGGAGCACAAATTGGGATTATTTATTTAGAAAATTATTTTGTAAGCCATCAAACAGTTTTCTGTATGCTTCTAATAGTTTTAGATACCTCAGAATGGCTTTCTAACTCCCTTAAGATTTAATTAAAAGTAAAACAATTCTTTTAGTTAGCAGAGCTACGGACCAATGACCAGTTAATTATTTCGTTAATACCCCAATTGTATCGACTTTTTATTAAAATATAAAATAAATTCATCGTTCATTGATCAAACTTTTAGAAGAAAAATGATGATTCATATTTTTAGGAAAATCGGCGTCATTATAACATAATTTGGGTATTTACTTTGGTGTGGAGTACTTAGTGAGGGTGCGAATAAAGTAAAATTGATTAAAAAGGTGCAGTCTGGTAGGAAACCATTTACCATGACTATTTAGTGAAAATTATCTGGAGTAAATCGATTTCCTAAATTTTTTGTAATATTACGTCATCAATTAAAAAAATCCATGAGTGATTATTATCAGTGAACTTGTCCGGATAGCCTGGAAAGCTTCCGGGTTCATGTTGGACTGCCGCAGTGAAAATCCGATTGGAAATCGCTGCACCAGATACATCATCAAAATCGTTGCAGTATATTAATCTTTATCCGACTTACGCCTAAAGAACTGCTTGTTTTCAATAGAGCAATTAACTTAATTTTTCCTTTTAACTTACAATTTAATATTTGTAATTATTAATTAGAAGCACGCTTTAGTACGATTATTTGGTTTTTTAAAGAGTCATTATGGTGACATTTAGCTGCATTTACCTTGGAAATGCACCTTTAAGAAGGTTACAACATATATACAACAATCAGAAGGCGCATATCCGCGTGGCTGCACGAAAGGTTGCTACCCTCACCTTGCCCGGGCTTACGTAGCTCGTTCTAGGGGTAGTTACAGCTACACCATTCATCGTTATAGATTTATTTGCTCAAGGTCTTTGAACTTCTCCAAGAGCGTTAAATTCAAAATAACACCGTATCATCTGCTTATCGAAATATTCCTTTATTATTCATTTTTAAGCTTTCACAGTTCCAGTATTGATTAAAACATTAATCCCAAATCTTTAATTTAAATATTTGCTTTCCCTATAAATGAGCTCTTTCAGATTCTGACAGTTAAAAATATGGAACCGTGCGTGCATCAATGTTATTTTCTTTTCCAGTTCAACACGCATCCGATCCTCATCATTTACAACCGTTGGCGTTGGCCAAAACCCAGTGGAGTTGTTTACAGAAATTGGAGATAGTAAAGAGTTCTTGTCTAAAAAATTTTACAGACGGATCTGTTTTATTGCGAAATTCTTATTCAGGAGTTTAGGGTACAATTTTGGATTGCTTTATCGAAATTCTGTTTATGTACTTAGAGGCCTCGGTTTTATGGTCAATAAAAAACGTTTGGCTTTGTTTTTCTCAAAGCCTGCTCTTGCACGAACTAAGCGCATTTAAAAAATATTCCCTTCATTTAAATATTAAATTTAGAAAATCGATCCTCTTAGGGCAACCTTGAATTAGTTTTCTTTATTAACCTACAGCAGATTTTTCTCTGGAAAATTGTTGACTAAGCAATTAAAATTTAAAGAGTTATACACACGTAATACCTACACGAATTTTCTCTTAAATTTATTTTGAAAGGTTGAAAATTAATTTAATTATTATTTTGTGAATTTTAAATTTAGAGAAATATTTCAAATTAAATTTATCGTTCCAGCAATTTTACAACATTTAAATCCTTCATTTCAAATAGCAAAATCCTAAGGGCGTGTTAAATGTATTCAAGTAAATTTAACCCTTTTACCTTTTTTATAATCATGGGATACGACATTTTGTATATTAGCAATTTGTGTAATGGTAGATATTCATTCATTTTAGTGCTTCAGGGGAATCCCGCGCGTAATTTGTACATACACTTAAAATTTGCTCCTGTTAGTTCGGAAAATTATTAATACGAAAAGGTCTTTTACCTTTTATCGAAACGCGTATCTGCCAGTTACGTAATTTTGTGGAGTAGCATGATACTTTAACAATTTTTTGTTATCATTAAAGAGTTAAATCGATATTATCAACCATTTAAACGAGCTCGCAATTTCCGCAATATTTTTGGAGTTTGAAGGACACATTCCCTCTTTTCCCTGTTACAACGCGTATACGCTATTTAGGGTAATACTCAATTTCCTTATGGTGCAGAGCCAGGGTAAGTTGGGGGATGAAACAGGTGAACGACCTAGGACGACCCAGACCGACGTCGGGCGGCGGCAGGCATCGATCTTTACCGCTGCACCCGGCTTGCGCAATGCGTCTCGACGCTAGTTTTTCGAAAGGTTTTAAGCTTTTCCATTTGTACCCCTTGCTTATCAAGAGAAATATTTTATTCCTGGCTTCCAACTCGAAGTGGTCAATATAAAATATTTAAATAATCTTTACGGTTTTATATATAGTGCAGATTTTCAAATATTGTAGTTTATCAATACTTTACAGTAGCATATACAAGGTGTCTTGAATTTTATCCAAAATATTCCCTACCCTAATAATTTATTTTAAACTTTGAGTAATTTTAGGGACTGTTATGGAGATGTCACTCATTTCCATAATTGGATTTATTTATCCAATTGCTTTCCATTCGTAGAAGTGAAACTTTCGGAACATTTTATTATTAAATTTAAAATTGGTTTCATTATCGGTTATTCACTTGCTGGTTTTTACCATGCTTTCTTTCCATATTCACCACGGGGAATACCTAGATCTCAAAACTCTCGCTAAATCGAAAAATTAAAAAAAATTTAGCAAACAATTTCCAATTACTTGGTTCTAAAAATAAATTTTATCGATACCGATAACAGAAAATTTATTCAATTTGTTGTTCCCGTAGGTTTAAATGCATAATTTAAACCGTCAATGTAATCTATAATCACACCTTTATCAACGTTTCAATTTTCATCCGAATTTGGACACGAAACGTTTCATGGTTTTCCAATTAAAGCGGTAAAAGTGCAAAAATATTTTTAGAAAAGTGATTGGTCTACAGAAAGAGAGCAAGCGAAGTGGAAGTTTCTGTCACATTCGGCGATATCATACATCCACATTACCATACATTTTTATATCTGATATATTTTCTTCCGGCAGAAAATTGGCTAAAAGGACTTTCATGCCTCACATGAAGTTTGTGTTTTCAAAAGGAAATCTAGAGGCTGGATGAAACCCATATTTCATGCAAAAAAAATGCCTGTGGTTTCAATAATTTGTCTACTGTTTATCCCAGTTTCTGAAACTGACAAAATCAGAAAAAAATACAATAAAAGAAAATTAATATCCGTGAAGTTTTAAAACTTGCGAAATTTATTAGTTGCAAGGTCAGCTAGCATCCACCAACCACGTCTTAATTAAAACCAATTACATGTGATACGAATTTTTTATTAGCCATATATTTGTTTATTATTATTGAATGGCTTTTTTTCTAAGTGGAATCTGCAATTTTCTATTTCCCAACTTTCCTTATAACGAAGTTGGCTCCCAACCTGCAATAAAATGTTCCACTTCCAAGTTTTATGATTTATTTATACGCTGGTGGTTAATACTGCCAGCTCAGTACTATTTCTATTTTTTTTTTTTTTATATTATGGTTGGTTATATTTCTGCAAAATATACTATCTCATGTATGCATTTTCCCTACATCTTCAGTATTCAAGATTGTACTTGCAAATCAAAGACGCGTTGATGTAAGCACACTATTAAAAATCCTTGATGTCCTTTGAGTATACTCTTCGATTTTGTTTCATAACTGAAAACCAGGTCAACCGTATCCTAAGGGTTGTTTCATACTCCCTGTAATTAATTTTTTAAAGTAGATTTTCAATTTTAATGGTTTGATATTAATAATATACCACCTATGCGAATTTATAGTGTCCGTTAGTATGATTGCTTTGATTATTTTTTTCAATCTTGATAAGCAAAGAAATATAAATCCTTGAAATAATTTATAGTTCTGACCTGAATAATGAAATAAAAAAGTAGCATACAATTTCAATAACTTTGTTCTTGTTTAATCGAATACATAATGGTATTTATTTTATTATGTTTAATAAGTGAACAGAGTATGTTCTGACCTCTTACGGTTGCTTTCCGAACCTACAATAGAAAATTTTCTTATCAGTATTACATTATTTCATTTTAGCAAAAGAAATCTGTTACGTGTTTGAAATAGGAAACTTGAAATATCCCGAACCATTTAAAAATTTGATTTAAAAAAAAAACATCACACTCTTCATCAATTTATCCCAGTTTTGCCTGCCTGACTCTGTATATTATTAATATTATTAAAAATAGGGTGTAAGTATGTAAAAGCCATCCCGAATTCTTGTTCTGTAAGATTCAATCAAAAATATCTTTTTTGAAGTGCTATGTTATAAAAATTGATCAATAATTAAACTTTTTTCTCTATTTAGGATCTTTATATAATGGTGTTATTTATTATATTACATCAGGAAGATATTTTCACACAGAAGTATAAAACTATGGCAGTTTTGTGGTTTTGTGTCTCGAAACTTAAGTGGCATTTGGATTTACCCTTTGCTATTTATGTGACCGCAGTTCTTGTAATATAATCCATTTGATAGTGTTTGATGGGGAATAAAAAAGCTATATCCATTTTCAAATCTTTTCTTTTTGTTTTACCAACTCTCTGCACAACAATTTAAATTATACACCAAAACAAGTTTAAATTTTGAATGGACAATTTAATGACAGGGCCCGTCACAGTATATTGCCGCTTTGGTGAAAGTTAAAAGCCGCATTTGTTCTTTATTATTTATTTAAATTTTTCTTCAAAAATTAAATAAAACTTTTGGTACTTCGAGCCGAATAGTTAGGAAAATCCATTATAAAGAAAAATATCAAAAAATTATCAATTCAAATTATTTCTGATAAAACCGTTTCTCTAGCAGTAAGGTAAAAAATGCAAAGGATTTAAAAATGCCGTTCATGTGTGTCATAATTTTTGTTTTACCTAGACGAGGAGCAAGCCCGACGTAGAACCCCCAACCTGGAGGACCAGAGAGACGGTCAGAATAAAGTTCTTACTTCACCCGGGTTCGAACCGGGCATTTAGCGTTTATAGTCAACTTATTCGACCACCATGCTCCGACCGTCTCTTATGTCGTTCGTGAAAATGCCGTTCATAATGGTTAAAATTACTCCCCAGGAGGTGCCTGTACAGTGTGCACCTTTAATTTAATTAAGACTATTTGACCTTGAAAAATGCAAAAATAATTCTTCTAACTTTTATTTTTCATCTCATAAAAGTCACAATAAGCACCTGGATAAATTAATTACTCCCCCCCTCCCAGAATCCATTTCAGGATCTGTACTTGAATTTATGGATCAATTCGTCAGTTTAAACCATAGTCAACGAAATAGTTGAAAAAAGAAGTTTCTGAAGTAATCACTTTGGTAAGAGTTTTGTTGATCAATAAAAATTTTTTATTTTTTATGGAAAATTCTCGAACATTTCCATTTTATGAATTAATTTCATTTATTGCGTCCATACTTTAATAACCTTATTATTTTGCGGGTTTAGTGGACAATTCAGAGGAAATATAAACCTCGAAACGTAAATCGATTAAAAAAATGACAGTTTATTTAATTGTCCACTAAACCCGCAAAATAATAAATTTATTTCCATTTTAATTCATAAAAATATACAAAATTCTATCAAATTCAATTTTCCAGTCATTTTTTGTTTTCGAATAATAACATCGATAATTTTTTTAAACGGAAATTCTAATTTTTTACGGATTTGGATAATGCACGTTTTTCTCTATACCAAAATGTCAAGAACCGTAACTGTTTTCATTTAGTCCAGGTGATATTAAGAAACTTTGAACGTCCAGTTCAAAATTATCAAAATCAGGTAGTTTTTGTAGATTTTAATCGCTTTATGCAATTCTGACATTGCATTTAAATTGAGAACCGAAGTTGAGTTGGCTGCTGGCTCCTTGGGGGTTTCAAACCCTCGCACTATGGTTTCTGAGACCTGATTTCTTGGCCAAAACTAATTAAATTACTTTTATTAAAGTTATAATTACAAAAAAGCTTTAGGAAGTATTTTTAAAGTAATAACTAAAGACAGGATAGTTAAGAAAAGTAAAACATCAAAAAAGTCAGGCAAAAAGGCATTAAAAATAAGCAAAAAAGGCAAAAAAATGCAAAAATGCCACTAAAAAGACCAAAAAAGGTTAAGAAAAAATTGGCAAAAACGGTGTCTGATGAAACAAAGTGTTTATCCAACCAAAACATACAAAAAAGTATTTAAAAAAAATTTATTTGTAAAATAATTAATTTTTACGAAATTTTCCCAGGAAATTTTTAATAACATTTTAAAATTAAGAAATAAATTAAAAATAAGAAAAACAAAATAAAATTTTTGTTCAAATGGCACTAAATAGGCAAAAACAACGCAATACAGGCGAAAATGACAAGAAAAGAAGTATTAAAACAAATATTCAAGCACAATTTTCTCTTTCCCATTTAAAAAATGGGATACTGACGTCATATTTAGCGACTTCCCCCCTCCTCCAGTAACACTTACAATTATTCACATTTTGGGACCCCATCGCTACTGCCTTATAGTCCAGTCAAAATAGACATTTCACTTTGCAAAAATTCGCATCCAGCTGAAAATTGGCATAAACCTTAAATGCACTATTACAAACAAAATATCAAAAGTCCCCACCGATCCCACGTCTGCTAAAAAAGTTATTCAAGATCAAAGGTCAACAATATCGGTTTTTTACATTTTGCTCGTAAATGATAAGTGTTATCGTAAAAATAGGTTAGACAAAAATTATAGATCATGAAATTCTCTACAAAAATTATTCTTATACTTTTTTTCGTACGAATCGTTATTCATCAGATATCACGATTCAAAAGTTGGGAAGTTTTATTAAACAGTGTCCTATTGATTGAAAAAATGGTAATATTGGTAATGATTAAGTGATTTTCGAAATCGCGATATATCCGGAATAGCGATTCGTACGAAAATAAGTATAAGAATAATTTTTGTAGAGAATTTCATGATCTACAATTTTTGTCTAACCTATTTTTACGATAACACTTATCATTTACGAGCAAAATTCAAAAAATCGATATTGTTGACTTTTGACACTCGTGTCTAGAGACAGTATATTTTGTTTTTGATCCTGAATCCTTACGCATGCGCATTTGTTTCTTTTTTGTACTTGAAAATCAATGTAATTTTGACAGCTGTCAAATTTCGTCAAAGTAGTACGTTTATTATTTAAATTATTTCCTTCTATAATAATAGACCGTAAACGGTAATACTACTAATTGTTTAGTAGTTTCAGTGTAAAATTTGTGATTACAAATGTAAATAAAAGGACAATTATTAAAAAAATCACTTTAAAACTCATACAGGCGAAAAGCCGTCTTTAAAGTTAACAAATTAATTATTTAATATAATATATTAAATATAATTGAATCGGTTATTGTTGAAAGGGAATAACACACTTTTTGACTTTTTTGGGCAAAGGTGAATTTCTATATTTTCGAGATGGACGCGTTGCTTGGTGGTGAGAGGGATCTTCTTTATATATTTTTTTTACAAAAAATTTACTATAAAACAAGTAACAACGAACGATATTCTAAATTTTATAGAATGATGGCCAAAAATACTATAAGAAAATGGTTAATTCTGAAGGAATTTTTATACAGTTTTCATTGCATTTTAAATATTTGTGTAATAAAATTTTCAAAAATAATGACTAATTTACTTTTAAAACAAACAAATAAAATTTTTATTGTTGAAAGGGGATAACTCAAAAAACTTTGACCTTCAAATTTATAGATATAACAATTTTCAAATGTTTTCAAAATATATCCAAAAATACCATGGGGTAAAATTGTTTTGGTAAAATTTGTTTCTATTTGTTCAAAAAACAGTTTTTAGCGATTATCTCAAAACATCAAAAAGTGAGTAGTCCCCTTTCAACAATAACCGATTCAATTATATTAATTATTATGAACGCCAGTTTATTGTAGAAGGAAATAATTTTAATGTGGTAATTTAAAGACGGCTTTTCGCCTGTATGAGTTTTAAAGTGATTATTTTAATAATTGTCCTTTTATTTACATTTGTAATCTCAAATTTTACACTGAAACTACTAAACAATTAGTAGTATTACCGTTTACGGTCTATTATTATTGTTGGGAATTTGAACTTAATATACCGCGATGTGCAACGCCACTGCATTGGTATCGTTAAGCGAAGGAAAGGGAACTGCAAGACTGCAACGACACAGTCCACAGTCCACTTGTATGCTAGAGTATTAGCACGTAAAATAAATACAGAAAATAAATTGGTGTTTTTTTATATTAAAAATCAAAACCTATGGGAAACATTGGTCAACTTCGAACTGGATAGGAACACGGCAATTAAGTTAATTGTTAAAATTTGGATAAATGAAAATACTGGATAGAAAAACACGGCAATTAATTTAAATGTTAAAAATTGGAAAATACATTGGACAAAACAACACGACAATTAATTAAATTATTAATTGTTAAAATTTGGAAAAACTTGGTAAATACATTGGACCAGTCAAACTGCAGTCCCGATAAATACGAAAAACTTGGCATCCTACGCGATACAAACAATATTTGGTTGAACGTTTGGAACCTGGAATGCAAGGCAGATGGTACGGTGAGTGCTTTATCTTTATCCACTTCCTTATCAAACTATAGAAACCTTCAAGCGGTAAATTATAAATATTTACAATGTCAAATTTAAAAACATTAAAACGAAGCAGGGGAAGTAAAAAACAAAGCTTAACTTGTTTTAAAAATCATGTAGATAATTATGATGCGAATTATAAATTTGAAAATAAGGACATAATTGAATTAGAAAAAAGGGTTGCTAAAATAGAGGGCTTGTATCAGGAATTTTTAGAAATACAGTCAACAATTGAAACAATTTGCGAAGATGAAGAATTAGATGAACAATATCAGGAGAGTGCTAACTTTGACAACGAATATTTTGCAATTGTTGCAAAGGCGGAATCATTTATAAGTGATTACAGATTAAAAAACATTAATCAACTAAATTTACCGGTTCATTCAAATCAAAATTCGCGAGCGCAGTCAGTTGTTGGTTCAGAAATAGATTCCAGTACTAGCGATTCAAATCAAAAGAAAGCTGGCGATTCAAATCAAAACAATTCTAGTATTTGTGTAAATCAAAATTATAATACGAGTCATGTTAAATTGCCCAGAATAGAATTAACTAAATTCTCAGGCGGTTATGAAAATTGGTTAGAGTATCGTGATTTGTTCAAATCCTTAATACATAAAAATACAAAAATCTCAAACACGGAAAAACTGCATTATTTGAAGTCCAGTTTGCAAGGACCAGCTGCTCAAATAATCAGATCATTAGAAATAACGGAAACAAATTATCAGATTGGGTGGGATTTAATCTGCGATAGGTATGATAACAAAAAACTATTGATAAACAATCATGTAAGGGCACTTTTCAATTTACCGTTGGTAAAGGCGGAAGGTAGTACTGAGTTAAGAAAATTATTAGATGAATTTTCGAAACATGTACTATCACTGGAAACATTGGGTACGACAGAACAGCGTCTAAACACAATCATACTCTACTTAGTTACAAATAAATTAGATACTCAAACTAAACGGGAGTGGGAAATTAGCCAGTTAAAAGAGGAATTTTCTCTAGTTAAAGATATAACAACGTTTTTAAAGGGTAGATGCGATCTTTTAGAAACATTAGAAAGCAAACAAAAAAAGGTTTATAATAATTTCAATAGCAACAGAAATATAAAAAACACAGAATCAACCACTGCGTTAGTAATAGGTACAAATGAAGATAATAAATACAAAGGAAAACCGATAAAATGTAATTTTTGCGATAGTAACGAGCATTATATTTACAAATGTGCTGATTTTTTAAACTTAAATGCAATCAAAAGAACAGAGGAATCAAAAAAGAAAAAATTATGTCTCAACTGTCTCAAAAGGAATCATTTTAGTACGGAATGCAACGCAGGAAGATGCACTTCATGCAAAAGAAAGCACCATTCATTATTGCATTATCACTTAGACAAAGATATGGGTGCAGGTGAGGTTAATACTACTGATTCTACACTATTACAAAAGGAGAACGTTGTACAGGCAAATTGTGGCATGATAACACGGCAACATGTTTTGCTATCAACAGCGGTAATAAAAATTGGTGAACGAAATGTTCGCGCACTACTAGATTGTGGTGCGGAGAGCAGTTTTATTTCTACAGAATTATGCAACGAATTAAATTTAAAAAAGGCAAAGGTAGATGTGGAAGTAATTGGTATAAATCAAATTTCATCAAATATAAAAAATAAAACTACAGTACAGATAAAGTCTTGTAATACGTCATATAAGGTTGACATTAATTGCTATGTAATTGACAAAATTACAGAAAATATACCATCGATTACTCATGATGCAACATTATTTAAAATACCACATCATATCAAATTGGCCGATACAGGGTTTTACAAAACTGATAAAATTGAATTATTACTGGGGGCTAATATATTTTGGAATTTGATCTGTTCAGAAAAAATAAAACTAGGTAACAATTTACCAATGTTACAAAAAACAGTATTGGGGTGGATTATTGCTGGTCCATTTGGTGGCGATCACAAAAATGGCAGCAAACCTGAAAGAACAATTTGCAATTCGTCAATAAATATTGATATTCAAGAGCAATTAAAAACTTTTTGGGATGTAGAAGAATACCATGAAGATAAATTTAAATCAGTCGACGAAGAACGTTGTGATGCAATATTTACCGAAACAACAACTCGTGATGAACATGGGAGATTTATAGTATCGATACCATTTAAACAACCACAGGAACAACTAGGAAATTCATTAAAAACTGCAAAAAGGCGTTTTCTCAACTTAGAGACTAAATTGTATAAAAATCAAAATTTGAGGCAACAATATGTAGAATTTATGAGGGAATATACAAAATTAAACCACATGAGTGAAATTTTAAATCCTTCTGAAGAAACAGATAGGCACTACTATTTATGCCACCATGGAGTCGTGAAAGAAAGCAGTTTAACTACAAAATTGAGGGTCGTTTTTGATGGATCTTGTAAAACTACAAATGGAATATCACTAAACGATTTACAACTAACAGGTCCTACAATCCAAAAAGAGTTATTCGACATTTTATTGCGCTTTAGAACATACAAATATGTGTTGTCGGCAGACATTGAAAAAATGTATCGGCAGGTCTTGATAAGAGAGAAAGATAGAAATTTTCAACGAATCTTATGGCGAGAAAATTGCAATGATTCATTAAAACACTATACATTAAACACGGTGGCATATGGAACTACGGCAGCACCCTACTTAGCCATAAGAGCTTTGCACGAAATTGCGTATAAATATGAGAAAATATATCCCAAGGCTGCAAAAGTAATTTTAAATGATTTCTATGTAGATGATCTACTTACCGGGACAAATTCCAAAGATGAGGCAATTCAATTGCACAATGAAATCAAAATCATTTTAGAGTCGGCATGTTTCAATCTTAGAAAATGGGTTTCCAATTGTACAGAAATTGAGGAAAAAATAGCTTCAACACCAGAGGGTACAAACAATGTTCTACGTATAGGAATCAATGATGATAAAGGAACATTAGGCTTAATATGGAACCCAAAATCTGACTATTTAAAATATACGGTTAATAATTTTGAAACATGTAAACCAGAAACAACAAAAAGAGAAATGTTATCAAGCATATCAAAACTATTCGATCCACTTGGGTTGTTAGGGCCGTGTGTAATTATTGCAAAAATATTACTACAAGAGTTATGGATTCATAAATTAGGTTGGGATGATTGTATTCCAGAAACAATACACAAACAGTGGATAACTCTTAAAAATGACTTGATAAATATAAATAAAATTGAAATTCCGCGATACATACCTTGTTCAAATTCAAATAATAGTCAGATTGAGTTACATTCGTTCTCGGACGCCTCAGAGAGAGCATACGGAGCGTGTATCTATATAAGGACAATAAGAAATGATGGCAAAATTTCAATAAATTTATTGTGTGCAAAATCGCGAGTGGCACCAGTGAAACGGTTAACAATTCCAAGACTTGAATTATTAGGTGCATTGTTATCGGCACGATTGACATCAAAGATAATAAAAATATTAAAAGATGTAAAAATTGAAAAATTTAGATATTGGTGCGACTCCACAATAGTTTTAAGCTGGTTAAAATTGCCAGCAAGCAGTTTAAAAGTTTTTGTAGCACACAGGGTTGCGGAAATACAAGATATTTCCGACGCAAACAATTGGTCTTACATAAACACAGCAGACAATCCTGCTGATTTAATATCACGAGGAGTCTTGCCAAACAAATTAAATAACTCTACTTGGTGGAAGGGCCCTGATTGGCTCTCCTTATCTGACAACGAATGGCCAGAATATGAGTGGAATAAATTCAGTGAAGATGCTACTGAATTAAAAATTATTAAAACAGTAAATTTAGTAAAAACCGAAGAGTTATTTCCATTTCATACTTCGTCGTCATTAAGCCAATTAAAAAGATTGGTAGCTTGGTGCTTGCGATTTACAAATAACTGCAAAAATCACAAAAATAAAATCACGGGCAACTTAACAGTAGTAGAAATTGATAATGCTATGACGCGATTGGTAAAATTATCTCAAAACGAAAGTTTATCGGAAGAATTAAATTATCTACAAGGTAAAGGCAAATTTCGACCAAAAACAAATTTCATGCAATTGTCTCCATTTTTAGATAAAGATGGATTAATTCGGGTAGGTGGTCGACTCAGACATTCTAACTTTAAATTTAATAAAAAACATCCATTTTTAATTCAAGGAAGGCATCCTCTAGCAAAATTAATTTTTGAATGCGAACATATTAGGTTATTGCATGCTGGACCTCAACATTTACTATCTTCTATTAGAGAAAGATTTTGGCCCACGGGAGGGAGAAATCTAGCAAAGGCAGTAGTCCATAAATGTTTAAAATGTTTTCGAGTTGCCCCAACTCAACTAACACAAATAATGGGAGATTTACCGCGAGATAGATTGGCTACAACGTATCCATTTTATACCACCGGGATAGACTATGCAGGTCCATTTTCAGTAAAGGAACATAAGGGGAGAGGCGGAAAGATAATCAAATGTTATATTTGTTTGTATATTTGTTTTACAACAAAGGCTATTCATTTGGAGCCTGTTACTGAACTGACAACTGAAGCATTTATAGCAACTCTCCGAAGATTTACATCACGGCGTGGTATACCATCACGAGTATACTCTGATAACGGCACTAATTTTGTCGGAGCAAATTCAGAATTAAAGGAATTGGGAAAATTTTTAATTAAAAATAGTACGGTTTTAAATACAAATGCTAGTAAAGATAATATTGATTGGCATTTTATTCCTGCTAGGAGCCCTCATTTTGGCGGCCTTTGGGAGGCTGGGGTAAAATCGGCTAAAAATCATCTAAAACGAACAATGGGTAACGCGTTAATAACTTTTGAAGAATTTTTGACTATATTAATACAAATTGAAGGTGTTCTAAACTCCCGACCATTATGTCCCTTGTCCAATTCTCCTGATGATTTTGAACCTCTAACTCCCTCACATTTCCTAATTGGAAGAAGCTTAACGACCGTACCAGATCCAAGTCTTATTGACATTCCATCAAATCGTCTGTCAAGATTTCAACATTTGCAGCAAATTGTCCAACATTTTTGGCAACGTTGGTCAAAGGAATATGTGGCTGAATTACAGCACAAAACAAAATGGTTGCAAAGGCAAGACAACATAAAAATAGGCGATCTAGTTTTACTGAAGGAAGATCACGTACCTCCACTTAAATGGAAATTGGGAAGAATCGTAGACAGCCATCCAGGAAGTGACGGTGTGATACGGGTAGTGACAGTGAAAACTCAGACACAAAATTTGAAAAGAGCAATTACAAAAATATGTCCGTTACCTATGTCAGACTATAACATGTAATTGTTTAACCTTATATTATGTAAACATTTTAATTTTGAATTATTGAATTTAATTTTGTTTAAACTTATATTTATGTGTTGTATTATTATATTATTCACTTAGTACTTAAGTTCATAACATGTATTATCTCAATTGATGTTAGAATATTTGAAAAATTCTTATTTTCAAGGTGGGGAGTATGTTGGGAATTTGAACTTAATATACCGCGATGTGCAACGCCACTGCATTGGTATCGTTAAGCGAAGGAAAGGGAACTGCAAGACTGCAACGACACAGTCCACAGTCCACTTGTATGCTAGAGTATTAGCACGTAAAATAAATACAGAAAATAAATTGGTGTTTTTTTATATTAAAAATCAAAACCTATGGGAAACAATTATAGAAGGAAATAATTTAAATAATAAACGTACTACTTTGACGTAATTTGATAGCTGTCAAAATTACATTTGATTTTCTTACAAAAAATAAACAAATGCGCATGCGTAAGGATTCAGGATCAAAAACAAAATATACTGTCTCTAGACACGAGTACTTTTGACCTTGAATAACTTTTTTAGCAGATGTGGGATCGGTGGGGACTTTTGATATTTTGTTTGTAATAGTGCATTTAAGGTTTATGCCAATTTTCAGCTGGATGCGAATTATTGTAAACTTTGCACTTTTTTTTGTCTATTTTGACTGGACTATTAGCAAATAAATGTGTTTCATATTATTGTAATGTTCGCTTGATAAATTTATAGTTTTAAAATTTTAAAAACAAAATTTTTATTATTTACCCCTCAAAAACTACCCAAATATTGTTTAGAATTTTTTCACTATTTTGAAATTGTTTATAAATTTAATGTTACTATATTTTCCAAGTTACAAAATTTTAAACAAGATTTTTATCGCTCTCCCCTCCTATCTTCTAGCTCACCCTAGAAAATGAAGAAACATTTATAATTCCGATTGAAATATGATGAAATTCTAGGGTATTTTCTTCAAAAACATTTTTCATCATGGGTCAGGAGGGTATTCCCCTATATCCTCCAGTTATTAGGAAGTAACAAGATCACTTCAAACCTGATAACGACGCAGATTCGTACATTTAAGCTTCATATTGAGACATATAATTGGAACTAATTAGATTTTGGTTGAAATCGGTTCACCGAAACTAGAAAGTTGGAGTGACGTGCATTAATGGATTAACGACAGCCCATAGATATCTTTTAAATTACATTTTGTAATTCAATTTTTTGTCAATCATGTCGATAAATAATCGTGAATTATAAATAAAACTCAATAATATAAGAATTGATAAATAATCTATGAAAAATTTAAAAATGCAAGTGACATACTAACGCGATTTCCCTTGGCGACGCTGCTGGATCATCAGGGACGTGCCCAAGGGGGGGAGTCTGTCCCCCAATATTTTAGAAAGTTGGAAAAAAGTTGGCAAAATCACTCAAAATTTGGTCAAGTGGGCAAAAACCGCTAAACCGACATTAGGAAAAATAGACAATTACAAAAGTTTGCAATTTTGAATTAATTACGTTGCCAAATTCCCCCCTCAAAAAAGTTGGCTGGGCACGTCCCTGTGAATCATTCAAAATTTGAAGTTTAGTTTTATACTTCCGTTTGAAATCTTATCAAAATAGAGGCTCGATTACGTATCTTGCAATACATGTGCGAATGAGTCGATATGAGATAAGAGTAGATATAATTTACCAATATTATTTGCAATATTGTAAAAAAATTGATTAAAATATTGACCTTAAAAGTTATTTAAATTATTTTTAGTATTGTTTTTAAACACAAAATTTATAAATTTTGTTATCTAAAAACCAGTTTATCTATTTGAAATTCGAATAACACGTTGATAATGGTAACCATGAACCAGACTTTCTATTTCTAAATTTATCATTAGTTACACTTGGAACTTGGACCGCGTTGTTGTGTTTGCCGGTTCATGAGTGATTTTACAATGGCTTCGCAGGGAAAAGCATTCGATTCAAATTGCATGACTTTAACAAGATTCGTGTTAGCCCAACAGAAAAACTATCCAGAAGCCACAGGAGACCTTACGCAACTTTTAACAGCTTTGCAAACAGCCGTCAAAGTTGTAAGCTGTGCTGTTAGAAAGGCTGGAATAACGCAGCTGTATGTATGTAATTAAATACATGATAAATATTTATGTGTTAATTAATTTTAAGTACATCAAAATTGTTTTTGTTGAATGAATTAACTTTAAAATGAAAGTAACGAGTTGGGTCAGTGGCGTACCGAAGTGATACAAGCTATCCATATGGAAATAAAAGTTTTCAATTTCCCTCATAAATTTTAAATTCTAAATTTATCAAACGCATACTCAAAAGTTATTGAATCGTATCTGCTCCAGTTTAATTTCCTGTTTATTAAAAATCAAAATTTTTATAGATGACTTTTTCACATTTTTAGATTTGGAACTGTCGGTGAAACTAACGTCCAAGGAGAAGATGTAAAAAAATTAGATGTCTTGGCTAATGAATTGTTCATTAATATGCTAAAAGCATCATTTACGACATGTGCTTTAGTATCAGAAGAAAATGAACAGCTTATTGAAGTCGAAACGGAACGGCAAGGAAAATATATAGTTGCATTTGATCCTTTGGATGGTTCTTCTAACATCGAATGTTTAGTCTCAATAGGATCAATTTTTGCCATTTGGAAAAAGGAAGGTAACGAATTGCCCTCTTTGAAAGATGCGTTGCAACCTGGAAATAAGGTCGTTGCAGCAGGTTACGCTTTGTACGGAAGTGCAACAATGATGGTACTTTCGGTTGGTAAAAATGGCGGTGTGAACGGCTTTATGCTTGATCCATCTATTGGCGAATTTATTTTAAGTGATAAGGATATGCGCATTCCTAGTAGGGGTAAAATTTATTCTATCAACGAGGGATATGCATCAGAATGGGATGGAGCTGTAAGAGAATATGTCGAATCTAAGAAAAATCCCGCTAATGGTAAACCTTATGGTGCGAGATATGTTGGTTCCATGGTTGCTGATGTACATAGAACGATTAAATACGGCGGAATATTCATATATCCTGCAACTACATCGTCCCCAAAGGGAAAGGTAACATATTCCTGCAATTTAAATGACGAAAATATGAGATTTTTAACTTTTAGTTGAGATTACTTTATGAGTGCATTCCAATGGCGTACTTAATTTCCAAAGCGGGTGGATTAGCTTCAAATGGTAGTATTCCCATTTTGGATATCCAACCAGAAGCTATTCATCAACGCAGTCCAATATTCTTGGGATCGAAAGATGATGTAGAAGATGTGCTTGACCTAATTGTTAAACACAAGAAATAATTTTGGTGATATGAAATGTAACAAAAAAATTTTCTATTAAACAAAATTAATTTTCTACATAATAATATAAAGATGATTAAGTTTCCACCATATTAGTTCTAAATAAGTAGGAAGGTTTTATTGATTAGATACTTTGATCCATTTTTTAATTTGTTGTAGAAATATAATAAATATTCCTCCAGTATGTAGTGATATAAATAATAGATACCCTTTTTTTTTAAATTTCTAAATTTTATTTGAAAATGCAAACGCGAGATAGTTTGTTCGGCATAACTATCGTCATATTTACACAATCAATGCTAAAACACCAACTTCAACTATTGTTCTACATCCCACCACGTTAATTGAAATATTGGACAAAGCATAGAGCATAATAAAGTTATAAATAATATTGTATCAATATTTACAATATCGTGCTCTAAGCTATTTAGGCGTGGCAGATCCCAACCCAATCGGTACTGTACCATTTAGGTCCAAACTGAATTGAAATGATTTTTCAATAAAAAATATTTTTTTACCATATTTTACAATAATTTATCCTCACACAAAAAATTGGCGAATTTTAAAACTACTAACCAGGAAGGAAGTTTGTATATCTCGCAACTGTTGAATCCCAGGCTGGACTACAAGGTTCTGGGAAATTTTAACATGAACAAGTGGTAAAAGTTTGTACATTTTCTCGGAATTCACAAGAGGGCGATGATAATTCTTTTATCATTGAGCATAACGTAGCATCATTTCCCTTACAGGCTTTTGTGACCTCCTTCATCTCGGATAAGAAACGCCTCAGTTGAGTAAACACGGTATGTTATACTTAGCTTAATAAGTTTCAACAATCAACGGAGTCGAGTGCTGTATAAGAGAGGCGGTAACAGATTCCGTAAGAAAACCTAGCACGAAGACTAGACCCCCGAAAGCGTAGAGTCGGTGCACTTGAAGTGTCGTCATGAAAGGTAAAAGATGATGAGGAAGACTGTGAGGTCCGCCCACACGGTCTAGATAGAAATTGGGTTATTCTTGGGAAACTGGAGTCGATAATGAAAGAGATCATGGAGGGCATAAAAACCTGTGAGGATAGGTCTAATAGCAATAACATCAGAATTGTTCAAAATGATGAACTCGGCGAACGGGAACATAAACCGTCCGGATGGTAAAGACAAGCGTAAGAAGATTTACCTTTACAATGTAGAAAAGAACATCAAGTCATTGCAAGAGAAGTGCAAGAAAGTACTAAAGCTGAGTGAGTCGAATACTCAGGTTTTCAGAGAGATGGACAATCCAGATCTAGAGAGAGAAAAAATAAGTTCCTACGGGAAGAGGTACGGGCTGTTTGAACTTCTGAAGAGTTTTTAGAGAGAGAAATTGAAGAAAGAAATGGAGAGCCAGACGGTTCAAGTGGGAAAGTAAGACAACCGGCAGCAACAGAAATGTTTAGAGGGTCGGAAACTACAGCCACAGTGGCTGGATCTTACACAGTAAGGGGGTCTAGGAGTCCCCCAAGCAAGAGACTCCATTGACTCCGATGACAACTGTACATTGAAGAGTACTAGAGAGCGCGATAAACAACCAAACTCAAATCGGGACCATACTAGGTCCGACCGTAGTCAGGAACAAAGAAGAAAGGGGACAAAACCACTTAACGAGGGAAGCTCTCTTTCAAATTGTAACAGGAAGAAAGGCAAACAGGAGGAACCCAGCACTTGTTATAAAAACGAGCCACAGCTTTGCGTACATCGAAGTGCTTAATACCGTAAAGGAAATAATAGTAAACGACAGTGAAGATAGATAAAAATGGTGGGGAAGGACAACAACACGAAATTTAACTGTGCACCTAATTATAGAACAACTGTCCGTCGTTTAATCGATCGTTCAATTTATCGTCCAACCGATAGTTCAACCAATCGTTCAATCGATCGTTCAATCCATCGTTCAACTAATTGTTCAATCTATTATTGAATCAATTGTTCAATTAATTAATTGTTGAAGGACCATAAAGACTATGCGAGAGACTAACATCGATCTTCTGGCCGACGAAAGTAATGTTAGAAATGGAATTGCAATTGTGGTTGGAAACAGCGGACAGACGTCCTTTAGATCAGAGATCCGTATAGCTTAATTTTAATGGTACGCAAAATAATTCAGATATCATTGAAATTTGTTGAGCTCATGGTCGATAAATTACAAAATTTAGTGGTCCCCGAAATTTTAATTGCGAATTAAATGGTCCGCAATATCTAAAAGGTTGCCGATCACGGATCCATGCGAATAAGACGTGTGCTAGGAGCTTTGAAGGTCCGCGAAATTCAACACTTTCTTCTCTATTTTTCATAAAATTTCTATTGTTTTTTCTAGGTTGATGACCCTTTTTGTTGTTATAGAACTCAAGGCCTATTTCATTGGGCGCCATACCAAAAAGCAACACAACAAGAAAGGAGAAGGGCTAGATATATGGTAATCTGAAATTTTGGATTTAAAATATTTCATCAGTGTAAAGTTAAAATTTTAGTTAAAATTAAAAAGTAAACACTATGCAAATATTTCACGGTTTGAAAATTTAATTGACTATCTCATTAATGTCATGAGCATTGGTATCGTTGACATTTTTTTGAATATATCAAAAACTGTTTGGGTACAAACGAAAGTAGAAAATGCACAAACAATCTTCGAGTAAACAAGTTTTGAATCCAAAATTTCGAATTGGCATGTCTCCAGTCCCGCCTCCTCCAGCAAATTTTTAAGATATTTCGAAAACTACTTGGATGCAAACGAAAAACAATGCACAAACAAATCTTGGATTCAAAATTTGAAATGAGGCTGGGGAGGCTTTGGGAACATGCACATCTAATTTTTATAACATCGTTTTTGTTCCTTGCCCATTATAATATTTTGATATTGGTAAATCTTTGTTGAATTAACATTATGTTCAGGCCCGTAGCCTGTAATGTAAACTTTTTGTAGTACCAGAAATTTTGAATTTGTTCTCCTCCTGGCAATTTCCAGTCGTAGGTGTTTTTAGGGCTTATTTTTCATGTTTGGAATATTGTTTGATCTTTTCTGTGCTCCAACACAGATTTAGCATCATAATTTTTAGGATGTTCCCCATATTATTCGACCAAAAATCAGGAAATTCTCAATATATTTGTTATTGATGTACTAATATAAATTATTATTATTATTACAACTAATTCACTTGATAAAACTCATGAAATCAATTGCAGTTTTCAAAAGGCTGCATTTTACTTTTTTGGTGGTCCAGTGGTGGACTCAGGATATTGGGGCCACTGGAACACCATAGGATATTTTATTCCTGATTTTATTTTATTTTATTCTACTTGGGAGTAAAAATACAAATTCAATACCGAGGTTGGCTCTCTGCGGTAAGCAATAATGCTTTTATTTTTGAAATGCCCCTAATTGTAATTTTTACTTAAATCTGCATATAGCTTCAACTAACTAATAAATTAACTTGCTTTCTGGTTTAGTCAAGTTTATTTTTATAAAATGAAATCAATAGATTGGTTCAAGCAAACTTCACCTTACAATGTGAATAGCACTGAAGACTTTTTTCAAATTTCTGCAGTAAGAAAAGCTCCCATCTTCTTGTTTACTTGGCATGGTGTTACAAAAACATTCTCAAAGTTTTTGCATTAAAGCCGGAAGGCTGAATGTATCTGATTCTTAGAAAATTATCAGAAAATTGCATCAAAACTGGAAGACATAATTTACCTAATTATTGTATAATTTATCCAATTATCAATCCTTCAGGAGCTCATCTCAGCTTAAATTGCATTGTTTTGAACAAGTAAAGACTGTGTTGTTAATGATAAATATTGTTAAATGATTGAAAAAGAATTGATTAGGTAAAACAAGACTATTTTGGCTTAATTAAATAAAATTAATTTAAATTTCAAAATTTTAAGCCTTTATCAAAATCTTTTTATGAGGTTACATAATTAATTCTTTTTGAAGCATTTCTCGACTTCTTCAAGATACTGCATTTTAAGATAAGAGCTTTGATTACATTATAATATATAGGTAACATTATAATATATAGGTATACAATTATAAAAATATACTCCTATTGTTTCATCCATTTACGACAATAATTAACTGTTCTCATTTTTATATTATCAGGATTACTAAAAACCATTAATACATTTAAAATAGTGGAAAACCTGATATTATGGGTAAGAATAATTAAGTACAGAAAAAATTTTTGTTTGTTGAGGTACCAGTTTTAATTTTTGTTATTTTAAGCCTCAAAACAAAACCTTTTCTTATTTAATTAAAGATCAATTCATTACAAGTTTGAATTCATTCTGCAAGGTCCTGGTAATTAAATAAAGACAAAACTCCTGGACTCTTGAAACTAAAAAGATCAAGATTCCCACTAAATCATTTTAAATTTCTATGTCCTTCCCAACATACACAAAGAAAAAAAGTCCGATTAAAACAAGTAAAAACCTAATGGGTTTAAAAACAAACAACATTTTTACACGTTATAAACTATAATGACTTTAGTAAGCACGTTAAAATTATAAACTTACACTCTTAAAATTTTAAATACAAAAATTATTTTAAGCAATAACAGGACTTGGATTCAATGGAGAAAAATGTTTACAAATTTCCTCAAACTCAGTTTCCTTTTGTTTAAGTTCTGCAAGATATGGATGATCTGAATGCTTATCTTTCAACTGGGCTAAATATCTGTTAGCAATCTAAAAACAAACAATTTTAAATTGACGGCAGAAGCATACAAATAATAATACCTCTGGCCCCTTGCCGGTGTGGTAAGACAACACAATTAAATTTATAAGTGTGTCAGGATTATTCGAGTCCTTATCTAATGCTTCATTAAGAGCAGCTTCAGCTTCCTCATACTTCATCTGACCGATAAAAGTGACCGCTTGTCCATTTAACAAAATTGGAGTGGAACCGTACTTGTCGATTAAGTCCTGGTAGATGTAATAAGCATCTTGCAGTTTATCACCTCCCTAAAATTAAAAAGTGTAATAAACAGTAACATAACACTTGGGAACTCGTACAATTGCAATATTAACCCAAGCTTGGGCCAACTGGGTTAAGGTAGCATCGTCATCTTTATCCTGCATTTCCTTCAACTTCTTTTTAGCGCAATCAAGCCTGTTTAACTTTAGTAGGATATCCAGGATCATGTACTGAGCCTCCAATGATTCAGAATTGTGTAATATCTTGTAAGCAGATTCATAACTTCCATCGTTGATGTAGATGGTTGCGGCTACTAAAATTAAGGTGTCGTTATCGTCCACGTAACTTGACAGTTTCTGTTCAAGTTGGTTGATAATATCGGAATGTTTCTGCTTATTGGATAAATACTCAGCGAGAAGTTTCAACGGTTGGATGCTTTGAGGTGAAGATAGGTTAATTTCGTCCAAAACAACTAAAAATTTGTTTTGTGCCATGTAGGCTCTGTAGGTAAACAAATCGCGTTCATTTGCTACCTCGGCGGATGATGGCTGCAACAAAAATTTTTTGTAAAGGTGGAAGTAAAATGAAATTAAGTACCTTTTTCAATTTCTGTGTTTCGTTGATGCATTGTTGGTAATTTCCGATGTAGAAATAATTTCTAATTTCGAATAATTCGTCTACGTCTTGTTGCTGACGTGCCATTTTGACAATTGATTTGATTTGACAAAAAAGTTAGGTTAGAAAATTCATATCGCAAGACTTTTTATGTACAGAGGGTTACTAAATATTTGGTACAATTTTAAAATTTATTTTAATAAAACATAAACCATTGTAGGAATAAAAAAGATAGATCTTATATTTATATGTACTAATGTAAGATAAAGTGACCCAACCATACTCCTTCAGGGCAAATCTATATACCTTTGCCTTTAGAGAGCATTGTAATCATTTTTCGTGAACCGTACTTTTTTATTTAGATTTTAGAACATGTACACCTTTTGTACTTCTAAATCGCAAAATCTTAGATTTTTACTCTAAAAAAGCTAATAAGAAAAACAAAGGTCCCTAAATAATTTTTCTTATTATTCAAAAAATAAGCGGGGCGTAGCTAGCCTTGAATGCTTTGAGGGGGGGGGGTGTTACAACTACTTACTGTAGGATGCCGTGCCGTGTGTAAAATATAAAGAAATCGGAGTGAAACCGGGGGGTCTGGGGGGTACGGAGTACCCTCCAGGACAATACGAGGTCAACCTACATGTTATACTGAAATACATTGCCTAAGCTGTGCTGCCTGAAGGCCTCACTGGAGCAATAACATTTAGATTGATAATAAATGGACAAGTAAATCACGAATACGAAAATATAATACCCGATTTCTCAGAAATGACTAAAAAACTGTGTTTTATAGTTTGGAACTATTGAGGTTCTAACTATGGCCTGCACGTAAAGTGAAGAGAAATCAAATCGGTGATTCAGACTCGTTGGGCTCTCCTGTCAGTGCTTAGATATGCCTGGTTAGAAAACATCAAACAGGTCCAGAAGATATTATAGTTTATAGCCATTTAAAAAAAACTCAACCGTTTTAAATACGGGCGAATGTCACAAATCGATTAGTGTACCATTTTACGCAAAATTCGATCTTATTGACGCATTATATTACCCGTCAGTGCACATTTGCCTAGTCTTGAAACAGGGCGGGTTTAGGAACCTCGGTTGCTGTAGTTGTTCCAAACGCAGTGCTAGGGTGAATATCGAACAAATAAGATGGTTTACGAGTTCTGTTTGCTTAAAATTTAGGTAAATTGTTGGCTGATGAGTATATTTTTAATTAATTGAATTGTCTCCAAGTTTCCCCTTTTCTAATATCTATATTTAGGTTATTCATTGGCTCTGGGGTACAGTGGCGTGGATAAAACTTTTGCCGTCTGGAGCGGTTTAAAACTTTACCACCCTCTCCTCTCCCCGAAAATGTTTTTGAATGACCTTTTTTAACCCTAATTTTTAATTAGCGCCGCATCTAAAAATGTTCCGCCCGGGGCAGTCCTCCTTCCTCTAGCTGCGCTACTGTTGGGGTATATTTTTAATGAGTGGACTGTTTCAGAGATCCCTGTTAATTAGTTCTGTGTGTTAAAAGGATTTCAACATAACTGAGAAGTGCTTTAACGATAAATTTTCCAAGTTTGACTAAGCAGGGGCTTGTGCAGTATAATTTTCCTATATGCATTCCTGTTAACGAAACCGTTGAGCTCCCTCTCGGTCGAGGTGGGCGGATCCAACCTCATAACTACAGCTAAGTCAATGTTGTTAAATGCCAATTTATGTATTTTTTAGTTTTTGCAAAATTTAGGCCCTATTTTCAATGATTCACAAAATTGTTGTTTTATAATTACAGTAGAACCTCGGTTAACCGCCACTCGTTTATCCGCTATTTCTCGGAAATTCACTCTGCTATCCGCAGGGTATCAGTAACAGAAGTGGGAGGAAGCTTACATCATCTCATAACCAGGTGCATCTACTGCTTGTAGATATGATTTCTTACACGTTGCAAATATCGAGTTTATATTATGTACCTTGTATTTGAACAAAAGTTTTGTTGTTTTTAAATAATAGATACTACTTCCCAAATTAATTTGATAACAATTTTAAATTGTATGTACAAGTGAGGTAATGTTTGAAAGTTGATTTTAATTTATTTACTCATCAATTTACAATGTTTTTTTCAATTTGTTTCAATTCAAAAAATTTAATTTGTAATGGTCTAAAAATATTTTATTGCATTGTTAAACAACACGGACGAAGGAAGTTTTATTTGTAAAACAAAGACAATATTGTACGTTGTTATTATAATCGAGAATAATTATGTGTAATACAACACTCGCTGACTATGAATAAATTTGATATTTATTTCAATCTCGGTTTCACTCGGTTATCCGCACATTCGTTTATCCGCCAGCAAATGGGTCCCGTTGGTGGCGGATAATCGGGGGCTTACTGTATTGCATTTTAGACCGTTTACTATCAACCTTTACTCCGGAAATGTTGAAATTCATGGAACGGCATCAGAAGGAGGTAGAATAAAAAAAACAAAAATGGGGCGGGGGGGGGGGGCGTAACAACCATCCAACTAAAATCAAATATAATATTAAGTCGTTCTTTACTTTGCTAAAATATAAAACTATTGGTTTTGTAAACAAAAAATTCAACGAATTTTTTTTATTGATT
Source organism: Rhagonycha lutea (assembly GCA_958510855.1). Lineage (NCBI taxonomy): Eukaryota > Metazoa > Arthropoda > Insecta > Coleoptera > Cantharidae > Rhagonycha > Rhagonycha lutea. The sequence goes on from OY294037.1 coordinate 11,636,704, forward strand.
CTTGAACTTTTTTATATTGTGAATAAATGAATGAATAAATCAGAGGTGCACTATTATACAGGGTGTCCCCGCACTCACTTTACATAACTTAGGTGGTGATAGAGGACACTTTTCTAAGATCAATATTTAACAAAAATTTTTTTCTAAATTCAAACCCTCGAGAGTTAGGCATCTTTAAAGTATTTTTTTTAATTTCCACCTTCACGTGGCCATAGCCCCGAAAATATTGATTTTTCAATAAAAATGGTTTATTGATTTTTTAAAGAGCGTGAAATAATCTACAAACTAGATTCAAACCTTTTATTGTCTAAAATCAACGGCTTTCGAGTTATGAATTAAAGTAAGTTAAAAAATGTCGAAAAATTTGAGCTTTCTTTTTTTTTGGTTTTCTTCAAAGCCTTGTATCTTTTAAACGAAACATTTTACAAAAAATCTGGCGCCCATTCCGGATAGGAAATTTAATGGACTACAACTTTCGTCTAGTAAAAATTTTTGAAAATCCAATCCATTTCACAGAAAATCAGAAAATAACAAACAAGGCAGCTACAAAACATAAAATTAAATTCACAAAATTATTATTTTTTTTGAAAAATTATTTTATTAATATATAGGGTGTTTTTTTAGCTGCATGAGAACTTCAAAATTAAATAAAACATTAAAAACCTGACGGAATGTTTTGGTTATAATTTTTTTATGAAAGTACAGTTAAAGGCATTTATGATTTGAACATGACTTCCGGCATGTGACCACCACGACTAATGGTTACGAAGCGCATCCGTTCAGTCCAATTTTTGACCACTTTTTCCAATATTTCTGGCTTTATTTCATAAATGGCTTGCTGAATATTAGCCTCCAATGCTTCTAGAGTTGTTGGTTTGTTAGCATAAACCATGGATTTAACATACCCCCACAGAAAATAATCTGGAGGTGTCAAATCACACGATCTTGGAGGCCAATTGATAGGACCACGTTTTGAAATAATGTTGTCACCAAATTGTCCTTTCAATAAATTGATGGTTTCGTTGGCTGTGTGGCACGTAGCACCATCCTGTTGGAACCATAAGTTGTCAATGTTTAGCTCTTGAAGTTTTGGAAACAAAAATGTATTGAGCATGTGTCGATATCTCACACCATTCACCGTAACGGTAGCTCCTTCCTCATTTCGAAAGACATATGGACCAATGATGCCGTTGGCGTGTATTCCACACCAAACAGTCAATTTTAATGGATGCAATGGAGTCTCAAGATAATGTCCCGGATTGGTCTCACTCCATATACGGCAATTTTGTTTGTTCACATACCCATTTAACCAGAAATGTGCCTCGTCACTGAACAAAATTTTACGGTAAAAAAATGGATCCACTTCCAATTGGTTGTGAGCCCAATTTGGTAGCGTTGTTCAATGGTCAATCTATGCATTATCAAATGCCAAACCTTGCTAAACACAAATGTCAAAAAACTGTTTCCATAGCAATCTTGATTCAATTGTTATCCCTATTGAAAGTTCTCATGCAGCTAAAAAAACACCCTATATATATATTTCGGACTGCTTTTTTGCATTGCAAGGTAAATAAACACCTCACAACACATCAAGCCTACAATTAGTAATTGTTTATCCGTTCCCGTTTCCCAAGTCTCTTGCGAGGCTTGGTCATGGTTTAAAGCTTTTTAGTTTTCTTTACAGGTGATGAGGAGCTAGCCCATCGCCCCGACCCCCAACCTGGAGGACCAGCGAGACGGCCAGAATAAAGTTCTTACTTCACCCGGATTCGAACCGGGCATTTAGCGTTCATAGTCAACTCGCGTGACCACTATGCTCCGACCGTCTCTTAATTAATTTTAAATTATTACATTAATAAAGTAATTGTTGAAAATAACCATCCTCATTTTTTAAAAGATGTTTGTCGAAAAAGAATCGAAAAAAGTCGATTTTTCGACACTTTAATCGCAGAAATTCGAATTTTTGACACTTTTCACACTCACCGATTGACCAAAATTGGCCTCGTGATCGACCGGTCAATCCCTCGACCTTGTTGACCACCTTTGCTATAATGGATATTATAAATTAAAATAAATTAATATAAATAAAACAAAAACTTAACTAAACGTTAAAATATTAGATTTTAACTGTAAAGTAAAGAAAGAAGAAGTTTTATTTAAATTAATTTATTTTAATTTATATTTCACATAACACATACTAATATCACACTCTATTCTTGAAAAAATTTCTTTTTTAAGATCATATTTCTGTATAATGGATATTGCTTATTATGATTGCTATAATAACAAAAAAGGAAATTTTATAAATAATACTATAAGGCATATTTTAAACCAAGCACGACTGTGTATTGAAAATGAAGGTGGTCATTTTCAACATTTACTTAAATAATCTAATAGTTTAAAATTAATTAATAAAATAATTCAAAAAAAAAAAAAAATTTCGTGAATTTAATTTTTTGTTTTGTGGCTGCTTTGTTTATTATTTTCTGATTTTCTGTGAAATGGATTTGTTTCTCAAAAATTTTTACTAGACAAAAGTTGTAGTCCGTTAAATTTCCTATCCGGAATGGGGCATCAGATTTTTTGTAAAATGTTTCGTTTAAAAGATACAGGGTTTTGAAAAAAAGAAAAAAAAAAAGAAAAGCTCAAATTTTTCGACATTTTTTAACTTACTTTAATTCATAACTCGAAAGCCGTTGATTTTAGACAATAAAAGGTTTGAATCTAGTTTGTAGATTATTTCACGCTCTGTAAAAAAGTAATAAACCATTTTTACTGAAAAATCATTATTTTCGGAGCTATGGCCAAGTCAAGGTGGAAATTTAAAAAAATGCTTTAAAGAGGCCTAACTCTTGTGGGGTTGAATTTTGAAAAAAATTTTTGTTAAATATTGTTCTTAGAAAATTGTCCTCTATCACCACCTAAAGTTATGTAAAGTGAGTGCGGGGACACCCTGTATAAACGGTCATTGCCTTGCAGCTAGTGCAGTTTTGGATGAGAACGCGGGGTACCGGGTTCAAACCCGGGGAGAGTCAAACTTTCTTATGACCAAGTCTCCGTGCTTCGGAGGGCACGTTAAGCCGGCGGTCCCCCTGAGTTGACGAATTGCCACCGTTAACAAAAAACAGGGCTACGGCACATTTGAATGCTAGCCTAGTATGAGTTTCTACAAGATGTAAAACAACTATAGTCCAAAATCGATCTGCGGACTACTCACCAACCCGTCTGGCCAGCGTGGTGAGTTATGGACAGATCCTCCATAATATGGAGAGGCTTATGTCCAGCAGTGGGCGGAAAAAAGCTGATGAAGAAATTTATATATAATGGATGTAAAATATATACCTATAATGCTTATAGAACTAATACTGCAAAGGAAACGACGCAGATGTTGGTAATAACAAGCTTTAAGGCTTAAACTAAGTTGAAGAAGATTATTATTAGACCAGGTATAAAACTCAGTTATTCCTCTTTGCTGATAACTACTTTGGGTATAAGAAGCGGTCTTATAAATAAGAAAAGACAAATTTGGCCCTCTGGTGTCGAAAACTTAGCAATTTTTTGCGTCATAAAACTAAAGAGTTGATGCCTTTCTCTCATTCAAAAGAGACATGATCAATTAGGTGCCCTTACTGCGATGAGAATGACACCGCATATTCTTCGTATAGACTCACTGGTTTGGATTGAAATTAGACGAACCTATAATATACTCTCTCACACAAAGAATACATTCTGGATTTATTGTGGAGGGCGAATAATTAGGGGGCATTTAGGTATCTAGATCAAGTCCATTGTACTATCCTCCGATTGTCAGATCTATCCGAGCCTGTCACTCCTTAACACCTTAAACTATCCCAACTGAAGGATAAGCTCCAAGATCTTCGCAGCACTGATTTTGACCTGACATGTCCAGAAGTTACAATTTTCCGCAAATTGCCTGTGGATAGCTTCAGATAATATCTTACATGTTTCCAGATAGGCGCAGATATTGCAGCTCTTGCTTGATGGTTACATCAGTTGCCTGTACCCATCTGTTAGTGTGCAGTTCTAAGGTGTAATGCTTGAGGAGGGCCTTGACAGAAGATGTGTGACCATCAGCGCCGTCTTTTATATGATCGGGGTCCCGGGCCCAAGGTAATGAGGGGGCCCTTTAAGAAACTAAGTATGTAACTCAGTAGATAGGTAGGTCCTTATTCAATATTTATTTAAGTGTAATATACAATGTGTATACAAATTGTATATATAGAACGGGGCCCGGCGGGGGCCCCTAAGAATCCGGGGCCCTGGGCCCGGGCCCCTCGGGCCCTAGCCTAAAGACAGCACTGGTGACCATAGGCATCGCGCCCCAGGAAAGACCGTTGGAGCCGCTTCTTGCTAGTTCATCATCCCTTTCATTACTTTTGTCACCTTGACGTCCTTTGATCCAGTAGAAAGACAGGACATTTTGAATAATGCAGTTAAGCACCATGGCATGTGCCCCCCCCCAAGTAGCGAAGTGGATGACATAAGGGTCGCTCTACTCTCTGATGATAAAATCTGCATATTTTTCTTCAGGATGCATCGATTCTAAACTATTTTCGTACAGTGCCTATAAGTTCCGTCTGAAATACGGATGCATATTTTCCCAGTGGTATACTCATGTTTAAATGAGGTTCAGCAGAATGTACATAGTGGAGATACTGTTTGTCAGCCCTAAAAATTGGGATGTGGTGTCTATCTCTGCGAAGAGGATAATCACAGTCAAAGAGAAGAATCAATACAAGAAACAACAAGAAGAGCCAAGGCAGTGGTAATACTGAATATGCATATGAACGACCCCAAAAAGGACAGATGTTAGAAAAAAATTTTAGTGATGCCTATACAAAACAAATTTCTGATGGAAAAATCTATTATCACTATTCTTTCAGTGCCCTCATTTACACGAGAGAGGGGGGAAAGAATTAAATCAAAGACATATAAAAATCAAAAATGGCAACCAGGTAATTGGAATTATACTAGGTAATGTACTATCTAGTTTCTAGTAGATTGAAACAAAAACTTGATAACAAATTTTCAAGAGAGAAAATTTGAAAAAGCAAGAGCTAGAAACCCCTTAGCCCCTCCAGTATCCATTCCACTCATTTCATTAGTAAGAGCTTTTTCTTACATATTTGGGTTATATTATACCAAAATAATGTTTTAGTATGATTACCATTTCAAAAGCGTTTTAGTATCAATTTCCAATTTTACTAGTAATGGTTGTAATATTGACATTTCAATTATTGCCAATAGTAAAATTTAGATTAACTATTTTTATTGCGGAATTCCTATATAAACTTAACTTATCGACACAATCAATTGCAAATAAGTCGGAATTAGCGACTATTTTTTCAAACAAGAAAAACAGATTCCATTAATTTTCACAAAAACAAGTGAACATGTGTCTGAAGAGAAGTATTGCTACTGTAAATCAATTTCAAGTCGTTTAGAGAAAAAAGTTAAAACATGTAAGAAGACTATCAAGTATCAATACTTTTTCCATTACCTGTTTAAAGAATGACACGCAACACCATTGACAGTTAATCTAGTTTTTCAATTTACTTTCAAACTTCTACATTACATAAATTCAATACAAAGAGGCGATTTTTATTTTTCCAAGCATTTCTTTTTAAAACTTAATTTATAGATACTTAAAAGATTGCAATCACGTCAGTATGCAGTAATGGATGTTTTTTTTCATAATTTATTAACATTATTGTGGTCGCCACGCACCTTCATGCTTAGCATGACCGATATCGCACAAGCCAAGTTATAGCTTTCAAACACCAAATACTACGTAAAACAATGCGATATCGGTCATGTCAAGCATAAAAGTGTATTATATCGAACTTGAGAAATGGATTCCAGGTGTGAGTTCCAAGTTCTAGTTGGTCTACCTATTTTAGCTCAAATCCAAAACTTCATAGTATCCATCTGCGATTTGTTCAATCAGCACTGGATTTTGCAGGTTGTTAAGCTTGATAGATGGTTTGGCCCTCTCATCAATGATTACTGCTCTTAAATTGAGACTGTTCCAAACAAAAGATGGTGATGCATTTGGTGCAATTGCAAGTGCAATGCAAATTTTAATTTGATTTGGTGTAAAAAAAAAATATAATAGGCTAACTTAATATTTTCTTAGTGGACTTTTTAAATGTTGAGAGCGATTGCAGATTGCAAAGCTGCCATGCTCGCTTCTACAGTGACCACCTGACCACCAAAATTCTTTGGGAAGTGTTTGGAGTTTTTATTTAAAATTTTGAGAAATAAGGTTTCAAGAATTAGCAACGAACAATATCTGGACTTTGAAAGAGAAGGTTGGAAGCTGCAAAGAATTGCCCAGTTGGTTTATCTTTCTATTCATTCATGATCTGTTACTTTCAAAGAAATCCGGGTGGCCGTGTATAAGCCGGTTATTTATGCGGAAGATTACGATAAGGAAGTGAGAGCGAAATTGGAAAAGTTGGAAGAAAAGTTGCATCGCGTTGACGAATTGACGAATAAGGAGCGTTGGAGAGTAGGGAAAGGTATGAGTTGTAGAAAGCGTAATCCGTGTTCATAATAATTTTAAAAATGAAACTGTAATATTTGTGTACAAAGCTTAATTTAAATTATAATGGTGTGATATCCTGATATCAATAAATAATGGATTGTACATTTTACAGCGGAAATTTATGAATTATTAATTTTTATGTTATTGGACTTGACAAACTGTCAAATAAAATATAAAATTTCATCACAATTATGGACAAAAATAATTAACAATTCAGGGTTTTAACTACATTACAAGCTATTTTAATTAAAAAGTTAATTTCCATTTTTTTTGCTAATTTAACATTTAATTTTTGTGATTGTTACAAAATATCGTCATAAATTGTATAGCCGTGTCATAAAGTTAACGGAGGTAATTTAAAAAGTTTTAAAATTTCTGTAATATTAGTCATTACTTTCGTGTCAAAAATATCTCGAAGTTGCAGAAAAAAAAGTTATTAGAGGGTGAACTAAACAAAATAAATTGAAGAATTAATTCGTGATTCTTAATTTTCCGCATTATTACATTGCAAACGCAGGTGACAAAGCAAATGAAGCGCAAGTTTCTCAGTCTTAAAACTACCAAGAAGTTAGCATTAAAGCGTGAAGCTTTGCGAATTGTAAAAAATTGAAAGGCTGCATCCAGTCAAGAGGGTGATGTGAGAAATCGAGTCATTTGGCCCGAGACACTTAAACCCCTCGATTTTATTTATTTTCGTCCACGCCTTTATTTAGCTTTTATAAAATACTTATTTTGAAAAAAAGTTACTCTCACTTATTTTTACCCCTGCCCTGGTTCATTTTATCGAATTTCATTTAATTTGTTATAGTAACATACACGCAAGTGATATTAATTTTTTTATTTATCGAACACTTTATGATGGCCAAGGCTATTAAAAACAATTAGGTTTATGTATAGAAAATGTACTGGAAAAACTGTTCAGTAATCACTGGTTAGCCCGGTCACAGCAATAATTTTTGATATAAAAATAGAAAATTGTTTTCTTAAATTTAGAGAAGTTGGAAAATTTATGACAAGTGAAAAAAATATTAATACAGAAGACGATTTTTATTTAAATTGAGTTATTACCACTGGGTAGCAACTTTTTATACCTCGTTATGACAAGAGTGCAAAATTGGAAATAATGGATTTAGATCCTTTTGTCTTTGCTGTCATACGAATATTTCATTTTTATCTAAAAATTTAAAATATAAATGTATGTTCATATAATTTATAATTGTCAGTTATTTGGGTTATTAAACCAACTTTTGGTCTTATTTTTACTACTATATATTAGAGGTAGGTAATTGAGTTTGCGAGAGAAATTTTGAATAAGACTCTAGAACCTATTTAAATTTTTAAAATGTTACGTAGCTGGTGCTTTAAAATTTCATCTTTTTTGAGCGACTCCTTATTCTATTAATAGTAGAAGCACGTAGCGTTTTCAGGATACTTTTGTAAATGATGTGTGGATGCATAATTTCATGGTAAGATGGAAAATTTATTCACACATATAAAATCACTCGAGCTTTGTTAATGCTTTGATATTACAAAATAAAGTTAAAAGTGCAGTCTTGGTTTAAGTAAAATGTGCACGAACTTCCGATAAATTTTAATACATTAGACATTTTTTCAACGAAATGTTTGTTTTACTGCAAAATAACTGATTAGTCATAGGTGAGTAAGATAACGAAACTTTTCCTAATTTCAAATTTGATTAGATTTCATAGAATCTTTTATTTGGATTTAATTAAATAACCCCAAAAAAATATTATCGATCCAAACATCGGTCCAATTGCTTCTAGGGAATTGCTGGATAATATGCTAAAACTCTCAAGACCTCAAAAGACCAAGACTGAATTTTCAAGATTTAAAAAAATGATGAATCTGGTTAAGGAAACAAAGACAAAGATAGATGTTCTACTTGAATGATGTAAGCGTTCTATCAAACTATTTGCTTCAGGATGGAAAGGTACTGTTCTCAAATGTTTTGTACGGAATATTTTCAATATATTTCTTTGGACTTCTAAAACAGCAGATTTTGCTTCCTATCTAACAGTGTAAGAATTGGAACTTAATGCTATATCCATTGGAAACACGAAAAAATAGATCCAAACCTAGCACTAATTCCCACATAAGCGATTCTTTGCTAAATTGAATAGCAATGGGTTATCATTCTATATATTCAAAATGTAAAACTTATATCTTTCGAAAAATTATTTTATAGGTCATCCCCAAACTACCGTTTTTCCAAAATAACTTGCAAAATTGTAGATTTAGCAAACACAATCTATTGTTTTTATTGACTTCACGAAATCCATTACAATCTGTCCAAATAGGACAGAAAGAAACACAGTGGAGAACCACCCCATTGGTAGGCTTCCTTTTAGATTAATCCCTTAAATGCAATGGGGCAAGTCTATGGGGTCATACCGTTTTAGTCTCTTTACTTGAAGTTCAAGTAATACATTACTCACCAATGGGTTGGGACGTTCTGCTAGTTTTAACTGATATTTTTTCTCGTGGAAGATATTAATTCCCTCACACTATCATTTTGTAGGTAATCACTAAAGACATTAGTTGAAACACTGCAGGAATCGCTATACCGATACCACACAGTATTTTGGATTGAAAACGTTGGATTTTTGCATTATTGGAATCAGCGGAAAAAGCCTACAGCTGAATGCGTTTTAGGATAGTTTCATACAATAATATTGTATTATAGATAGATAAGGATCATTTTTGGTCCATAAGCCAGTAAATCCTTTGATTAGACCATGATCAAGATGAAATCCCAAGTACTTGATTATTTCCTTCTCCAGAACGTACATTGTTACCCTTGGGCAGGTTCCTCTTCTGAGGGTGAAGGTATATGCATCTACTTTGTAGTATTGGCATTGATAGGCCAAGTCTTGAGACAATATACAAAAATCCAAAAGCAAAATTTGAATCCTCGTTAGATGCCATTACATCTGCATCGTCTGCAAACGTTGCCAACACTGTATTGTTAGTTCCTTCAGGTCTAATGTAAATAAAAGATACCGAGTAGGCCCTAGACACTGCCCTAGACACTACCCTGACGCATTCCTGACAAGATGGATTCCAAGTTGGAATGAGCTTCTCCATATTTGATTAAGAAGTATCTGTTAGTTAGATAAGATTCAACCAACCACATTCTGCCAAATGTTTGCGAAATGTCAAGAAATGCATCAGAACAGTATCTCCTGCATTCCAGATCCGCTCTATAATCTTCTTTACAATCCGGTGCACTTTTTCCAGCATTCCAAGTCTTTGCCGAAAACCAAATTGATAGTCTAGGACTAGATTTCTTTTCTTCAAGGAGCGGTTTTAATTTTTCCAATCTGAGTCTGAGATGGATCTTTTCCTGGCTTCTGGGGTTACTACCTTTTCTTGGGCTGGAAAATAGCCATATCAAAGGTAAGATTATTCTAAATAATTTAAATCCAATTTCTAGTAGGTTTTACAGAATTTGACCTGTTCATACCCAGGAGCTATTTTCTCTTAAGAGGAGATTGGAATACTTTGGCAAGATGTTATGCAAAGGTTAGGACTTTTGATATCATTCCAAGCCCTGTTTCCATTATTTGTTTCTTTTAATATTTTCTTAGAAGTAGTTTACGCCTTGATTTTTGTAGTCGCCAAGAAGTTTTCTTTTGAAAATAGAGTTGATTCGTGACTTCGTTTAGATTAGTTTTATCATTTGGAGCATAAGTTATTTGCAAACATTTTCTTAGTTTTCTTTCTTCTGCAATCTTCTTTTTCATGTTTTTGGAGCAATAGGGCGGGATATTTGAAACTGGAGGGGTGTTGGGGTGAACTCCATGATGCTTGTTGTATTTCTCTCTCAGATTACAGTGATATGATAAGATTTAATTTGGAGGATATATGAATCAATGGTGACCAGAAAAGAGTATGATCAGATGGCAAATCCAAGCATGTTTTATTTTTTTAAATAATTATGAAATATACTTTTGCATATATACGTGAGTTGTATGCGTATGTAAATTTGTCTACCAAATATTAAATTTTTTGAATCGATATAAGTAAGTATTTTTGAATTTTAAAATAATTACTTTATGTAATTCGTGATATTCATGTTATAAACCAATTCTGAATTACGTCAGCAATGCTTGTTCAGATTTTTTGTGTTGGAGGGCGCTTTCGTATTGCTCAATTATATAATAAACTGACTTAGCGACGATAATAAGATTAGCTTTGTTAAAATCATGAACTTGACAAAAGGTAAAGGTAAGGTAAGCTTTTGTCTAAGCTAATCTTATTATCGTCGCTAAGTCAGTTTATTATATAATAATATATATTATACTAGGGGGGCTACGCCCCCCTGGCCGCTGACGCGGCCCAACCCCCCAGGGCCGCTTTGCGGCCCTAATAACTTCAAGTTATAAAACTTATTTACATACAACATTTTTTATGTCGCTTTCACTTTGAATTTGTATTCCATCCTTCGCTCGACATCTTGATAATGCTACATATAACTGTCCATGACTAAACAAAGGTCTATCGATGTATATTGAAGTGTTATTTTCCACCCTTAAATATTAAATATCGAATCGGCGGAGAAATCACCTTCTTACCCGGCTGGCTCAATCGGTTATCTTTCAGTATCGCTCACTATCAAGCGACCTTGTATACCTTTTCCGAAATAATTCCACTTGCATTTATTATAATCCACAAAATTTTCTCTTCTAATGTCTCAATCTAAAAGAAATAACACTGCTTCAAACTTTACTTGTCTTTTATTCTCAAATAAATCAAATTTTTATAACTAAAAATCGTCAGAAATCAAAATGTCGACCGTCCACGACTTGGACGGCGGGCGTACGCAAGTCTTCTTCTTCACTGCTCGCGCTCTCTCGGCTTCCCCGAAACCGCGAAACATACAAAATTCAAATTATTTACAAAAACTCAAGCAAACCATTTCCTTATTCCAAAAATTACACGACAGCAATCCTTCCTGGCTTATGCAGAAATCCAGGAGGGATTTCAAGAAAGACACATAACGTCGTGCTTTTGGAATAAGTAGCAAATTCTCTAAATCAACATCTTCAAAAATAAATAACAATATTCAAAAGTAAATAATAATTAATTAATGCGGCAATCTAATTTACACACCTAAATTAATTAATTAATCAACATCCCGAACTACCTATCTTGACGAATGATCACTAAACAATTCATAAATGACATCCAAACTTCTTTGCAATAATAACAATTTCTTAGATAACTCGATCCAAAACTTTCTTCGAAATAACTGCAAATTTTTTTTATCCTTCCAAATTTTATTCCATAATTTTTCAAAGCTCCTTCTTTTTCCGTTACGGACCTTTCATAATTTGGATTCTCTTCTAGTGTTCTGCAATTTCATTTTCATATTCAATGTTCATATCGACCCGTCTTTAATAAAATCCTTCACTACTACTTAATTTTTAAAATTTCCAACTAACAATTTCATCTCCTTAAATAATTTCATCAATTTTGCTACATTTTAAAGTTGTAGCTTCATACAATTTTTTTTAAATATGCAATACACATCATTTAAAACTCTTTTACCTATTTCTTTACTAATCATCCAATTTCAATTTTCGTAGTGACAAATTCCTTCAATAACCATCAATTTTCAAATTAAATTTTTCCATTTGATTGCCATAAACGCTAATTTCAAATTTACTATTATAAAATGCAGCAATTAATTAATCCATTTTTCAAATTTTCAATTTTTGGAAACACTTTTACTTTCTCAAATTTTGTTATACAATTTATAAACTTTTCGTCTGCTTATCTTTCGAAGATTGTCCTTTTCACTTGTTACATTGGTTATTATTAACTTGTTCGAATTTCTATTGCCTTTTATTTAATTATGATTTTCAGTTTTATCATGATGTGTAGTTCCTTCTTTAAATTTTAATATTTACAAACTTTTTTTTAATTTTATCAAAACACATTTAGTTCCATTTATTTTCCATTTAAATCGCGGTTATCCTTAAATTTGTTCAATCTTCTTTATTCGTCCGTGGTTACTTTTCATATTTGATTAGATTAGCCACCCTCCATCTTGATCGCCGATACTGCCACTTTTCCAAAATGACCTTCATTTTGTTTTCCATGACGTCTTCCTTTTTAAAAATACGTTTCTTTTCACCAAACCACTTTTTCTTTATTTTCTTCTTCTTGTATCTTGGATGAAGTAATCATGTTCGTATTAATTTTATTTTTCTTCCTTTTACAATAATTATTGTTATACCTTCTTTCAAAATTACTTTTTCGTCCATGTTTCATCTTTCGCCATTTCATTCGTCGCATCTGTGTTCTGGTGAATATCCGGGATTTTTTATTAATGCCGCCGATATGACCCGTTTCTTTATTTACTTCTCCTTCCATTTTTTCATTTCTCAAGTCTTCTTTATTTTCATTTTTCTCAATCTCTTCCGATAGTTCCACTTTTTCTGCTAAAGTTTCTCCTTTTATTAAACTTATTTCTTCCTTCTTATCTTCTAGTTCTTCCTCATTTTCATTTTTTTCATAATTGGCACTGCTGATTGTTCTGCTCAATTCTTCACAATATTTTACCCATTCTTTTTTGTCCTCGATCCTATTCTTTTCCCTCTCTCTTTTATCTTCTATTCTATTCGTTCTCCTCTCTCTCTCCTGTCTTCAGCCATTTGCTCTATCAGCTGTTGAAGCCTCCACTCAATTTGATCGATTTTATCCCAGCCTGTAGCCATGGTCAAACCTTTCTTACTAAAAATCTCAGGGTGACAGCCGGTTCTGCGGTGAACATTTACAACCATAAACTAATCATCCCAAATTGAATTCAAAAAAATGTTCACCAAATGCCGCACGTTCGGGTAGCCAAGTTGAAGTGTTATTTTCCACCCTTAAATATTAAATATCGAATTTTCAAATCTTCTTCGTAAAATTCCAATTCGGGCGGAGAAATCACCTTCTTACCCGGCTGGCTCAATCGGTTATCTTTCAGTATCGCCCACTATCAAGCGACCTTGTATACCTTTTCCGAAATAATTCCACTTGCATTTAGTATAATTCACAAAATTTTCTCTTCTAAATTCTCAATTTAAAAGAAATAACACTGCTTCAAACTTTACTTGTCTTTTATTCTCAAATAAGTCAAATTTTTACAACTAAAAATCGTCAGATATCAAAATGTCGACCGTCCACGACTTGGACGGCGTACGCAAGTCTTCTTCTTCACTGCTCGCGCTCTCTCGGCTTCCCCGAAACCGCGAAACACTAAATTCAAATTATTTACAAAAACTCAAGCAAACCATTTCCTTATTCCAAAAGTTAAAGCTCTGCTAGCATAACAACAGATCCTATTTCGAGTTTTAATTTGTGTACCGGAAAGCCAGGGAAATTCAACGAATTTAAATATTCGACTTCATATTCCAACCGAATGTCCTCATCAGTTTGATCGACTCCTCGATGTTTAGCTGTATCTTCAATTAAGTAGGTATGAATCTCGCCCTCGACCAAATTTAATATTTTATTGTTAAGTGTGCGAACATCATCATTGTGGCAGGCTAATATAATTCAGTCGGAGAGATCGGCATTAGAAGCAATTGAATTGCTGTAAATGTCCTGAATTATATTTATAGATTTCCAGCTATTCGGTACTTTCAATAATATAATGCTGCTTGGCCAAATTGATGTTGACTTTAAAGTATAATTGACTATCTCCACAGGTGAAGCGTATTTTATAACAGGTAAAACTTGACGAAAGTCACCACCTAAAATAACAAATTTGCCACCAAACGGATTTTTGCATTTACATAAATCTTTCAATCTTTGTGTTTTTGCGTCGCATGGTTTTGTTGCCTTGCTTTGCGTTTACTTTTTGCTTTTTTGCATTTGCTTTTACTTTTTGCTTTTTTGAATTTGCATTTACTTTTGCATTTGTTTTAGCTTTTGCATTTGCTTTTGCATTTGCTTTTGCTATTGCTTTTGCTTTTGCTATTGCTATTGCTTTTGCGTTTGCGTTTGCTTTTGCTTTGCTTTGATTCATCCGTTGATGTGATTATAATGTTGATTTGGTGTCGTCCAATAGCTGTTCTCAGCGTTGCATAAAAACGTTGCATAAAACGTTGCACAAAAACGTTGCATAAAAACGTTGCATATTTTGTCTTATCTTTTTATATATATAGAGTAGATATATCGATTCAAAAAATTTAATATTTGGTAGACAAATTTACATACGCATACAACTCACGTATATATGCAAAATATTAAAAAATTATAATTTTTTAATATAAAAAAATTGAAATACTATATTATTTAAAACAATATCATTTTAAAAAATATGTCATTTTATAGACCTTTGCTCCATAAATGTTACCCTCAAATTTGAGATCAATCGGGTAAGCCATTTTTACGTGGGTTACTTTCCAAATTTTTTACTTTGTAATTAAGAACAAACTTTTAGTTTTTAATATTTTTTTGTTTATCACGTCAATCATTATCAACTATGCATTATTTTGATTTGAATAAAATAAATTAGAAACTAGATATCTCGACAAACAATATGTTGTTTTTAAAAATTCTAAGATATAAAATATGTCATTTTGTGCCTAAATGTGTTTTGTATATGTTCCCAAAATTTCAAGTCAATCCGTCAAGCCGTTTTCAAATGCATTACTTTCCTAGTTTTGCATGTGTGAAACCCTACCCTTAATATGTGTGAAAATTTGTGTTTTTGTAGCACAAAAGTGTTAATATTGTGCGTACAATTGTACTCTTTTCTAACACAATTATACATAATTTTAACACAATTTGGACTTGTAGACAATCTAGACCTAAATTGTGATAATTTTAAATACAGTTTCTTTCAGTGCGATTAAGATCTTCAATGTTAATGTAATGTACCCCAATGCCATGTTAAATTCCAACTTAGTCATTTTACATGCTTTTCACGATATACTCAGTTTTTGCAAAAAAAGGCTTTAGGTAAGGGTTCCATAGGTTGCAATCCTTTGATATATCTCGGAGGTGGTTTGACTAACTTTGGAATCGTGGTTAATTCTGGTGCTATCTGAAGTATTCCCTTTCCTTCTTCTCCTCTATTCAAAACTTCCTCTAGGATTCCAAATTTATTGATAGTGGTGATCGTTGGTTTTGGTTTATTTAGCTAGTAATTTTTCAGAATACTTTACTTACTTTTTAAAACTTGATTCAGGGTTGTCTCTATTCCTCATCCACTGTTCGTATCTGACTGTTTTCCATTTCCTATCAGGATTTATTAGGTGATGTTCAAGTCAGCATGGTCCCTGTTGACAATTTTGGCTCTAGTAAACTGTTGGTGCCGCTGATAGTATCTGAGGCAACATGGGTATTGTTCCAAATTTATTTTTATGTGGTGCATTGGAATGCCAGTTCATCATTTGGATTTCATCATTTCCTTTGGGATATGTATAATAAATATTATTAACTTTTACATCATAACTTCGTCTACAGGTTTGAACGGTTTTCGATATTGTGCAATACAAATTGTCCAAAAACTGCTAAATAATAGGTTTGTTCCAACCAGCCGAGAAACCGTACAATGTACGGTCATGATCCTGCGCAATAGATAAAAAATCGCTCCTTCTTATCTATTACACAGGAGCGTAACCGTACATTGTACGGTTTCTTGGCTGGTTGGAACAAACCTGATGTCAAAATTTAAAAAACTGTAAGTCATCAAAATTTAAAATTAATTTCGAAGAAGTTTCTGAGAAAAATTATAAACTTTTACTAATATGAGTGTAATAAATAGTTTAAAAACTTTTCCAATTATGTTTGCATAATAATATATCGGGTTGGGTACATTTCGCCGAGAACGATTCGCCGAGAACGATTCGCCGATAACACTTCGCCGGGAACGATTCGCCGAGACACGATTCGCCGAGGCACGATTCGCCGAGACACAATTCGCCGAGAACGATTCGCCGAGAACAATTCGCCGAGAACGATTCGCCGAGAACGATTCGCCGAGACACGATTCGCCGAGACACGATTCGCCGAGAACGATTCGCCGAGGCACGATTCTCCGTGACACAATTTTTAAAGTGACATTAAATATTAATTTCTTGTATGTTGTTCTTTACATATTAGTTAAAATTCTAATATTTTAGCGCTTAGGCCGGTTTTATAATAAAAGCGTTATCTAAATTTTCCTAATTATTATTAGAAAATTAACCAATAGAAAACGTGTGTTAACTCTAAAAACTCTTCCAATAGAAATCCACCTTTACTTTTAACGGCTCTTTAAAAGTTTTATGAAATATATTAGGCGGTTGAAAGACTGAATTTTGTGATGAAATTTCAATTTTTAATTGGAGCTAATGCGCAGTAACAAAAACTCGTACATGCGGGTTTATGTTGGTGAGATTGGATGTCAAGCGTTCTCCCTCCACATGTATCTACGACCTATCTAATCTGAATATACACCATTTCGCCGCCCACCCAGGGGGTTTTGACGCAGTCAAAACCTACTACTAACCTAATTTCGACCTTGGATTTTTAACAGTCCCCTCATTAAAAAGAAATCGATTCCTACCACTAACCTAAGCTCGACCGGTGGATCTCTCTTTTCACGGTCTCTTCATTAAAACAAAAAATCGTTTCCTAACACTAACCTCCTCTCGACCGGTATATCTCTCTTTTCACGTTTCTCTCATTAAAATAAATCGTTTCTTACCACTAACCTAAGTTCGACCGGTGGATTTCTCTTTTCACGGTCTCTTCATTAAAAAAAATCGTTTCCTAATACTAACCTAAGTTCGGCTGGTGGATATCTCTTTTCACGGTCCCCTCATTAACAAAAAATGAATATTTGGACTTTATGGATATTTGAATTAATAACTGTAACTAAACTGTAAATTTATTTTTATTATTTTAAATAATCTACATTTAACTAATCTATCTAAATTGAAGTTAATTATAAAACTACTATTTGATTTTAAAAGAAAAAAAACTTTGAGTTTCCTTTTATTAAATCTTTTTTTTTTGCTTCTTAAACCTTATATAAACCTTATATTTTACCATAATATTAAAAATGTAATATATAAAATTACTCTCGGCGAATCGTTCTCGGCGAATCGTTCTCGGCGAATCGTTCCCGGCGAATCGTGCCTGTCGGCGAAACGTTCTCGGCGAATCGTTCTCGGCGAAATGTACCTTTCCCTAATATATCAACCATTTCTTTCTCTTTTAATTTTAATTTTTACACGTGTTTAAAGAACCTTGTTATGTTTACGATAATATGAAACTAAAACTAATAAAATATAATAAAAAATAGAGTAAGTACTCGTACCTACTGCACGAGTTTTCTACTTTTAAGATAAGAATGCATAAATTGGAAAAACTGTATAATTTGCACGCTAAATTCATAACTGATTTTAAATTTTACCATTCATGCATGCTTTATGAGTTTATGACGTACATTACGGGGCATAGAATACCTACATGTAAAAAATGATGTGATTTAAAGATCGGAATAATATTTTTGGTTAATTTTGCATCTCGCAGTAACAATATAAAACCTCATCACGCAAAGTGAATACTTCATTAGTGTTAATTAGAAGCACTAAAAAGGTTTTGTAAATATCATGAAATGTTGAGGCTGAACATGGCAGCATCTCGCTTCGGGGCAGACAGACGAGGCCGAATATGATGTATAGATGACCATATCAAATTAAAAATCTTATTTAAACAAAGCAAATAAAATAAGTAAGAAGAAATTGTTTGCTTTATATATAAATTGAAAAGGAGAAAACTTGATGGGCTGGGCTTGTCGGAAAGCGGAGTAGCACCTAATGGAGAAATGTGGTGAGATGCTATTTACATTTATAATGGGTACATGATACCGTTTAGGCTTTAAATGGGTAGTTTCATAAGTTGCCTGCAATTTGTTTATTAAATATTTCAGATCTAAATAGTTTAGCATGTAAATCACGTCTAGTTAGCGTTTCGTGCATATTCATACTGCTGAGTACGTGTATACGCCCCCATATTTGCTATTTACATATTTACCAAGTAAATTAACTAATAAATTTAATTAAGACGGCTGTATATGTACATTTAAATTCCGACTTGAAAGTCCCCACTACTTTTTAATGTGTTTGATAGGCGTGTACTATTTTATTTGCATAGATGTAGTTACTACATACTATTGTTTCTACATCTCGTTGTTCGTGCTAATATTACATTATTGCTTCGTACGCTTGCGTTTGTCTTTTATAAATCATTTGCATTTTTAGGTATTTCATAGACGTTCGTTATTTTCTCCAAGTTTTAAAAAATCAATTATTTTTTATTTTATTTTCTTATAAAGGGTCTGTAATGTCCTATAGTATTTTGCATAAAATTGTCAAGGTTGTGTTACATTTAAACTCGACTACCACACTGTAGATATAGATCAAGCGTAACACATTAGCTTTGCCATATTTTTGGTTATAGACTAATTTATGATCACATAAAAAAAAGGTTGAAACAAATTAAACAATATTTATAACATTATCTAAATATATGACCAATAAAGTAACCGAAATTGTAAATAAATAATAAAAATTAAAAATTTACAGTAAGTACTTTTACAAAAAAAAAATAATTAAAAAAAAAGATTTTAAAAAGTTTACTGACAAGTTTTATGAGTACAAACTTAGAAATAATTCTTGAACCAATCGTCCTATCAACTTGAATTTTCTTAGAAAATTGTTAGCAAATATGTCTCTATCGTAACTAGAATCAAACCAAAAATTTTCACAAAAAAAAGACAAAAAGTATTTTGTACTGCTGCCATTTTGTAAACTTTATGATTTTTTTGTTCATTCTAGTTCCTGCGATAGCCACACTTGTATAGATTAAGAAAGTTTTTCGTATTTTGATTTCAGAAAAGTACAACCGGCAAAATCACTGCCGCCAGCTAGATACATTTTTTTACACGATTTTCTTGATGCTGCTTAAAGTATTAAAATAAGTAGTATTTTTGAGTTAAAAAATTTTATAGGTAGTACAGGTTGTTGAAGTACAGTTTATTATAGGTACATTATAATTTAGAGACAGGGTAGTTAGGCAAAATGCCTTTTTTTTTAAATTGAAATATTTCAGGCAGACCCAATTTAAAATCCGCTTCAGAGCATGTACTATTCAAAAATTCATTTTTTGTTTTGCCTTTTTGGGGGGTTCCAGTCTTTTTTGCCTTTTTCACCTATTTTGCGGTTGTTTTTGCCTTTTTTGTGCTTTTTGAACCAAAATATTTCTTTTTTGCTTTTTTAAAATTTATTTCTTAATTTTATTTAAAAATTTCTAAATGTTATATTTAATTATAAAAATTTTAAATTTTTAAATTAAAATTCTACTAATCAGTAGAATCCGATTCTTGTAATAATCTGGTTATGCTAGACGTAATTAGTAAAACAAAACCTCTTCTCCATTCGATTATCAAGCGCGCGTTATCACATTACTACGATTCGGCGACGTTATGCTTATTTGACGAATTCCAAACTGACTGAGATGTTATTGTTATATTAGCTTTCCAGTGAAGCAGAGAATCGACACTAGGGAAAAAATTTAATGAAAAATTAATATAATGTTTTAGAAAAAAATCCATCGTATAAAATTATACAGGAAATTTTTTTGCTGTTTTTGTACCTTTTTTGCCTTTTATTTTGCCTTTTTTGCTTGTTTTGAATGCCTTTTTGCCTGCCTTTTTGGAGGTTTTATTTTGCCTAACTATCCTGTCTCTAATTAATAATAGTACTGATATAAATTCAGACAATTCGTATTTCTTACATTATGCATTAGCTACAGAAAAAATAACTAACCAACCACGTACAAAATCGTTTGCAAACTGTAACCGTCATGCGCAATAAGTAAAAATCATGCGCAATAGATAAAAAGAGCGCCTTTTTATTTATTGCGCATGACGGTTACTGTTTGCAAACGATTTTGTACGTGGTTGGAACAAACCTTATGTTGGAGCTGTGGAAAATTGATACGCTAGTGCCTTAGCGTATCCAAAAAAATTAAGTTTACTATAGGCATAAATTATTATGTTTCGATCTAACAAGATCGAAACATGTCTGTCGTTGTTGTAGTTTGGTTATAATTGACTTATTTTCGAATTTTTTACAATTCTTGGCAACTGTTAAGTTGCGCCACTTTGACCTCGCGAAGGGTCTTGATTGAAGGTTTATCCTCAACACATTTAGTACTGTCGTAATGACATACTTCACGACCTCTCGGAAAAGTGCTTCCACATCACATCCGTGTGTTTATTTTATTATATAAACGGGTCGTTTTATACTTATTAGCATTGCGCGAATTATTGATGTCATTTTTTGGATTATCGGATAATTCCAATTAATTTTATCGATAAAATGCTATATAGGTAAAAATTTAAAGTCAAATTATAACCAAATTCACAACTGTACGTCACTGATGAGATCTAACAAGATCGAAACATGTCTGTCGTTGTTGTAGTTTGGTTATAATTGACTTATTTTCGAATTTTTTGCATAAATTAAAATTTTGTCGATAATTCTTGGCCTCTTTTAAGGGATAAAAATTTAGCTAGTGTGTCAATTCGAATTATCCTTCGCCGTTCGGTCGGCATATCAAAGATACGTCTGAGTCTCCCCTACATTGTTATTTTTATGATTCTTATACAGATTTTTTATTAGCAACAAATGTCGATGTGGTGATCGAAAAAACAAAGAACACTGTGGTTGAGGGGTCAAAAAATAAATTATTAGGAAAATTTAGTCAAATTAATAAATTAGGAAAGTTTTAAAAAATAAGTGCTAAAGACAAATTATTAATTAACTTATGTGTAAATAAATTAAAATAAGTAATTTTAGACAAAGTTAGTGATATAAAACATTTGTCACACATGTAGTATCGTTTCAAACACAGCTACAGCATAATTTTATCCTAAGAAAATAACATAATGCACGTCTATGAAATAGCGCACGCCTCCAACTTTTGAAATGCAATTATTTGCCAGAGGTCGCTACCTCGCAGTGATTTAAATGCATTTTCTTAATAAGCAAATATATAGGGGTTTTTGTCTTCCTACATAGATATTTTATAAATAGTTTTAATTTAAAATAGTTTGTATATTCATGGAAAGTCACTTGCAGGTCACTGGAGTGATAAATTATTATAATAAAAATGAAAATTTTTTTTTTTTAAGTTCTTAATGACTTTCCGTGAAACTAGATTTTTTTTCTAATCATTTACTTCAAACCGCATTAAATTCCATAGATTAATAAAAGAGCTATATCGATATTCGTTAAAAGTTAGGTATACAGTCCTCTTAATGTTCAAACTTTCCGAAGACCACTGGTCGTTTTACTTGCGATTAAAAGTTAAATTTATTGTTTTACAAACAATGATTTATCGGAAACAACAATTTATTACATTGTAGAATACTGCAATCAAATTTTTTTCGCGTATTACCCGAAAAAAGCTCCATTATGCAAATAATAATTAGACAACGGTATCTTTTTAATTTATTTTTAATTTAAATTAACATTTAGACACGAGAATATACAATTTTTTAAATTATCATCAATCAACAAAAAATTTTAACATTGTATAGTATTCTGGCATCGGTGCTTATTAAGCTGATGCTTGACATGACGTTTAAATTAATGAATTTACAAAGTTAATTTAAAAATAAGAGTATAATTTTAATTTTACAATGTGCTCATCGCTGTATAAATTTCTAATATGGTAATGATAGATATGTACCTACATTGGCAAAAAACGTCATGCATAAAAAATGATACAAAAAGAAATAGAAGAAAGGAAATTAATGATTCATGTTTTTGTTGAATCGTATCACCTTAGGGGTTAAATTTGATCGTAGGTCACTTTTTGATTGCTGTTGATGTAGTGATGAAGTGGTTTATAATCAAACAATTATTAAAAATGGTAAGCTAACTTAAAATGTATAAAAAAACTATTAATTAAAAGCAAACATTTGAACATTCAAAGAACTTTTTATATTATTAAAACAGTTTATTCCTAAAATAATTCCTAAATTATAAATTTCAAAAGTAAAAATAGAATGGAGGTTCTGATTTACCATCAGCCATCAGTTTAATTAACATCAAATAAAATTTATCAATACTCATAACGTCAATTGTTTTTATTCTATGTAAATACTACATTTACATTAATTTACATTCATCAAATTTGATTTGCATTTATGGCCACTTCTTGTCATAATTGTTAATATGTAATAATATTCTAAATACAGTTGATAATAGTAATAGGGTTGGTAATTAAACTAAACTAAACCGTAGGGAGCTGGCGTAGTCAGGTGTAGCACAAATTGCTGATTATTTGTGTCACTCTCTCGATAGCATGGCATAGCATATTATCCTTATATTTCCAGAGTATATTGGGAGCGAAGCTCTCTTAACCTTTTTCTTTCGTCATACAATGACATAACAGTTTGAAATATATTATTTACTAGCATCAGTCAGTTATCATACGGATGGTTCAAGCGTTGGATGAGTAGATCGTTACTAGCACCATCAGAAACTTCTGACAGGAGAACTGGCGTATTTCCTATGAGGGTCCAGTGCTTCAGGGTAAGCTAAATAGTGTAAAAAAACCTGCACGTTGCGAAAAACGCAAAAGTAAACATGAACTGCAGAAAAATTACTTCCACATTACATGCTCAGTACAACTTTTTGAGGAGAACTACTGATTTTGGTCGGTGGTGAGGAATCAGTCTCTTGAAGTCCTACTTTCTCGCTCTTTATCTGCGAAAAAAATAATTATGATTAATTTACTTTTATTATTACGCTTATTTTGCTTCCCTTTACAGAGGAAGAATTTGGGCTTTTGTAAAATCAAATAGAACTTCTTACTTGATTATGGATAAATTCGAATAAATTACTTACAAGGGATCACTACAGTGAGTATGTCGCCAATCGAGATCCCAATTTTTTTGGTGATTCTAGTAGCTAAAAAAATTATCACTTTTTCGAATTTTAGTCGATTGCCTCTTAGTTCTTGAGTTATGAATTTTTGAAAGGGCAGATTTTACCATAAGCTTAGCATTATGGACGTTGTAACGCGTAGTGCCTGGGTTCTAATCCCAGTCCAGGCAAATTTTTTTTCTTTAAATTATGTAATTTATTATCGGAATTAAAAAATTAATGACCTACGAATTACCATTACAAATTATTAACCGCTAAACCACCACGGTTTTTTTGTAATAATAGCTAATAATAATAGCAGTTAACTAACCATAGTATTTTTAAAAATTCATAACTCAAGAACCAATAGCCAATCGACTAAAATTCGAAAAAGTGATAATTTTTTTAGCAACTAGAATCACCAAAAAAATTGGGATCTCGATTGGCGACATACTCGGCTTCACCTCGGCCCTTAATTACCTCCTTGCCCAAAAAACTTCACTTACGCAGCTAGTGATGTAAATAACTATTTCAATAAATGGACGTTCAAGTAAAGTAATAAAAACGAGGGGTAATTCACTAAGGTTTAAACCGTACAATGGATTGAAAGATTTTTGATCTTGTCAAAAGATTTAACAAGATTTTATAGATTATAATCTGGATTTTTCCTGACAACAATGCTAAGATTTTTGGGATTGTTTAGAAGATTTTAAAAATTTTTCTGAGATTTTACAGATTTTTATGAAGATTGTTCGGGATCAGTGACGTAGCAACAGGTGGTGCGAGTGGTGCCGGGCACCAGGGCCCGGGCCCCGTGGGGGCCCGGTACACGGACAATAAAATTGATTTCTATTATTTACAGACATTTTTGTAAAAATTATCTATGAAAGTTTGCACATTGAACACAGCGAGGGCCCTAGGGCGGTGCGTCTGCACAGGGGGGCGGGCGCCCTGGAGGAACGCCAAAATAAAGAAATATTTGAAAAAATTGAATAATGTAATTCATTCAGTAAATATTATAGCTATATTTACAAGGCAACGAATGACGCAGTTGCAACATCAAAATTTCATGAGGAATTTCTAGTTAAATAGCAATATTTGGTGAAAAATAGGTAGTATAATTAGAAAAATTATAGTTGAGAATGCGGTCATTAATGATCTAAATATAGATCCGAGTTTACTTCTTACATATCATCACACAAAAATAGGAACAAACAGGTCCGTCTAAGGGATACGAAGTTAATTGAAAAAATTAGCAAGAAAAAATTATAAAATCAAAAGACACCTTAACGGATTACATATGTTTCAATCTTAGGACGTTTTTACACGTGCCACTGATATCATCAGATCCGTACTGGTTTAATGAAAATACAACTTTACTTACCAAATCCTTCAAAAAACTCGATCCCAAAGGTCCTGACTGTACACCCATCTCTGTGATAATAATATGTAAGAAGTAAGTATGCAAGTGCCTAATATAGTTACGGCAATTAATCTTGCAGTTTAGCCAACCTCCGGAAGAAATTGAAAAAAATAATGTTTGAAAAAATTTGAATTTAAAAATAAAAAATACAAAAATCCCCTCGGATAAAAACTAAATAAGTAGGTTAGGTCGGCGATTGTAAATTCCTCCTACGGTCATATAATCTCTTATAATCAGACCCATGAGGGCCAGAGGCTTAATATTTAGATTTTGGGTTTTTAAGTTATTATTTGATTAGTTTTATGCAGTGTCAAATTATTATTTTCTTTGATTCAAGTTCAAGTTACATAACCCTGACTCGAAAATATTATATTTATTAAAGAAAACTCAACGGAATCTTCTTCTTCAAAGTTGTTTAAGCCTTAAGGCTTGTTATTTCCAACATCTGCGTCGTTTCCTTATCAGTGTTAGTTCCATGAGCATATGAATAGTTTACATCCATTAAGTAGCTTGCTAGACTTACCTTCCGATGTGCCTGTATCCTGGTTTTTATGTTAATGGTGGCAATTCACTAACCCAGGGGACACCGTTTTAACGTGCCTTCCGAAACACGGAGACTAGTCATACGAAAGTTTGACTCTCCCCAGGTTTGAACTGCGTTAGCTGCAAGGCAATGACCGTTTTTTAACTAACTAACTGACTACCATTACACTTTACTCGATGGCGAGTCATTAAGCGATGAAAGAGTTCTAGGAAGCTTACTTTCCAACTCAAGCCCTGTAATGCAAAAGATGTTATGTTATTTTACCTGAAAGAATTGACTGTAGGAGGAATTTACATATTATGTCCCTTTTAAAATGGAGCAGAATAAAGCATACATCGACAGGACATGGAGCGGAAAACTTCGGTTATGCCTGGCGGAGCTGATTACTCGTGCACTGCTGTGATTTTACAAGTAACAAAAAAAATGGTTGTAAAGGAATACTGACATCATAAGCTAGACCCTCGTATTAAGAAAAATTAAAACGAAAAAATTAGATTTTCTGCCAACATCAAAAAATAATGTAAGTTTTATTTTAAGTATTCTTATAAATTTCAAATATGGGGGAAAATTCAAATTCTAGTTTCTATAAGCAGAATAACCTACCTTATGAAATCGATGAAATTGATTGTGAAGACCTCAAAAAGAAGTGCTTCTATTTTCGTTACAAATAAAACCCTGTGATATGGCGATATTTAATTTTAAATTGGCTAGCACATAAAAATGCGGCAGAATTAAGAAACCTTGGTAAAAATCGACTGAAGTGTGAATATTTAAAACATTATGCCTAAAATTTTTTTTAAATTAATTAAAATTTTTAATTACGAGGTGAACAATTAAAATTATGTGATGAAATATATTATATTAAAAGTTTTATGGCATATACCGAAAGATTTTCATATTCCGGGGAGGTTTGGAAAAGAAAATATTGAAAGAATAAGTAAAAGTATGGAAGGTTTAAACCAAGTGAAAAGTTAAAACTTTTAAAATCCAAGTTTATCAAATGATATAATCCAAATACCAAGTGACGGTTGAAATAGTGAAGTATTTTGAAGAATTTTTTTCTAAACAAATTTAATTATTAATGAGGAAACTGTAATAATATTATATATTTTTTTTAATATGGCGCTTTCAAATGGTGTAGGTCCATGGCGGTAATGATTTGACGGGTTCAATTTTTCCTCAAATATATAATTTAAAAAAATTCTTAATCCGTATCGTTTGAAAAACAATTTCAAAATTTTAAATTGATTTTGTTGTGTAGCCTAAAATGCAAAAGTGCTGCTGATGGAATAATAATTCTTAAAAATATTATCATTTATCAAAGATTGAACTGCTAAAATTTGAAAAAATAATAAATCGATAACTGCATTTCGGTTTGAAGTTGATGCGTAAGTCTCATTTAAATTTTCAAAACAATCTAAAAATTTTAAACTGATTTGAAAACTGTGTAAATTTGAAACAAAATCTATAATGAACTTTGGTTTCGAATTGATGCTTAAGTTTCTAAACGATTAAATAATTCTCAAAAACATTGATATTTTTAAAATTTGAAAATTTTAGACTGATTTCGTTGTGTAGCCGAAATACATGAATTCTGAAGATGAAATAATTCTCAAAAATACTCCGCTTTATCAAAGAATGAAATATGTCCCTACATTATTTAAGAAAAACCGAAAAACCGAAAAAAAATGATTTCTTGTATCTAACATTTTATGATTTTGATAATATAAAATTGGTACTCCTTGATTACAATTTTTAAGGAGCTATCGATTTCAACTTGTGAATTTGAACGACAAATTCGACAAATTCGACAAAGTCGTTTCGTGATATCAAAAATTTAATGTTTTATTACAAATTACAAAATTGATGGATGGTTTTGAAGAGGGGGATCTATCGAATTGTTTTATTGTTATTTCAAGTTAATTTTGAGATAAATAAATATTTTTGAAGAAAATCGAAAATACTATCGGGAATGGGAAGCTCTTGCCCCAAACTGGGATGGTTGAGGGGGTATTGCCATCACTGCCTCTTTCAATTCACTAGAGTTTTATTCGAGTATGTCATTTTAGGTTAGCTATCTACAAAACAAGAATATAGAAACATTGCAAACAATTTTCTTGAACAGTGCTGGTTATATCGGTAAAATAAAATTAAATTTGAATGATAATAAATATTAAGTTACATTTTTTATTTGTGCAAAATAAAATATTGAAAATAGAAAAATTGGCATTTATTTGTATTCAGTATGAGATGGATTTTAAACGAAAATGAACCAAGAAAACTTTTAGTTCGATTGGCTAATTGTAACCTCTGGAGATTAAATAATAGACTGTTTCGTGACTTAATAAAAATCGCCGTAACAGCCTAAATATATCTAGTATTTGGATAGAATAATTGGAATCTTGGTGAAATTCATCTTGAATTAAAAATCATATTTCTAATTTCAACCAACCATTTCAAGACCACCCTGTGCATGTACACTCTTGTAATATGTAATATACATATTCAAACGATACCATATTATTTATGTAAATTGAGCTACGGAAAACTAGAGCTATAATTACTCCTATTACCCATAAAATCCAATATCAGATATTAACAAAAATTATATATTTTTTAAATAAATGAATAATATCTTGTTGTAACATACCAAATATTGATTTTTCATAATTTATTTAAAATATTCCAGTTACTCTAAATAATCTTCCATATAGTTATTCTAGCGATATTAACTTATATTCTCATTAGAGAAGCAGGTCTAAAATTTACAATTGTAATATTTGAGCCTGATCGCCTTTATTGTGAGATCTACTTACATGTTAATGTTAGGTTATACTGGCACCGTAGAATGCAAACTATGTATTACATTGTTCTAAATTGTAAATGTATATAAATTGTTAAATAGGAAGATGCCAACGTTGATAGCAAAGTATTAATTAAGCAGTGGTGGAGTTTGTTGGCGTGATAGTTTTTCAAGTTCCGGGTTGGTCGATGTCTACTACCACGACCACGTAGGTATAATTAGCACCTATAAAATGATAATCTTGGACTCTTTGGTCGATGATGACCCATCCTATGGAAATTAGCCAAATATGTCGTATAAATTAATTTCTTTACGTTAAACCTTTTAGGAAAATTAAACAATTAGGTGGTTTTAACTCACAAAAGTAAAAGTGGACATATAAAATGGGGTGATATGATATCAAGTCGGCACGCACGCTTACCATGTTTTGCAAATCACCTTATCGTGATATACCCATATTTATTACAGCTTTGCAGAGGCTATAATTGCTATTAGGCGCAATCGCTAGTTAGTTGCCAATTAATAGTGGATAAGCTTTAAACACTCGACTTATCGTAACCAACTGCTTCATTGATTATAAAATACATTTGAAAGTTCTAAAATAATGCTTAAAGCTTTACACAGCCGTTGAAATAGTTTTATCATTAAAATAATGAATTGAAATAACGCTAGACGGGCAATCGAAAACATTTCACAATGTTTGATTGTATAAAATCGTGCAAATGTAGCGAAAGCTATAACGAATTACTTTTGTGTTTATCGCAATGTCTGTTTAAATCGAGTGGTTAATTTAAAACAAGTTGCACAGTCACAAACGCTGGAAAGTGCTTTCTTTAAATCGAAAAAGAAAAACAATGATTTAAAAATTTCCAATTCTAAATTTACAATACGGCAGTCATTACTTTTAGCTTTACATTGGGGAATCTCTTGATTTGTTTTATTTTTGTGTTTAATGCAACTCCAACAAGCTTACGAAGTTTGAAAATAAGTGAACTTCTTTAACCTACGGGTGAGAAAATATATAAAGTTTAGTTTACCCCATTACAGTTACCACTAGTCACGCCCATGTGGAATCTGCAAGCTTGGAAAAGCTAAAAGTAATTACGAATTATATAAGGAAGTTGTACATCGTAATCTTGCAACCGTTAGATTCTGTAGGAAAGCTAAAAACTAACACTGTAACCAATTGGATACAATTACTCAATCAGGTGCGGGTAACCGTGGGGTTTAAATGTTGAAACTCTTCTCTAACGGTATTTAAACTTTAGTTCTTCTGTACTTTAATTTTAGCACCGATGATATTATTTAGGAGAGTAGGAAATGTTTTCCCAAAGAAGGGGCAAGCTGACAGAACAGTGGTACATTTTACGCACCCTATATACATACTGACGAGTTAGTTGAGAGCTCCATCTTTCCGACGCCTTACTGTCGGAATGATTGAAAGTCGGCACGCAAATATTTCCACCAAAGAAATTTCAAGGAATTCTATTGTTTTTCTATTGATTAAAGGCTGCTGTTTTTGACGTGTATTTCATCAGTTAGCATGTATTTGATTAATTAGTTAATTGCGTGGAATTATGTTGCAAAGTTCTAATTTATAGCTTCTATGGTATGCCAGTCAATTTACATCCTAATTGAGTACTGATTTAAAGAATGTTTGCTTCGATTTAACCACCTGTGTCAGCATATTGGTCGTTTTGTGTTAACTGGGTTTTTGATTAGGATGAAAGGACCTATCTCTATCCGTATTCTGATAACTGCCTTACTTCCAAATGAATTGTACTAAATTTAGTTCATTTATAATATTTTCTAAAGGCAGCAGGTAAACATTTGGGTACACTATGCGGGTCAAAACCGTGAATTTTGGCATGAGAGGCTAGAAGGTCATCCAATTGGACAGGACAGGAGAAGGACACTGATAAATTCCGCAGGAAGAAGTCATGATCTTCAAAGGATTGCCAAATGATGACTGGTTAGACCGAGAATTTTGGTATTTAGATTAGAATGGAACCACAGTTTTCGCTCCCAATATGCAAGTGTATGATTATTTCATTTTTTGGTGATCAGATTAATAAAGAATATAAATTTTTTTCAATTCTATTATATTTTTCATGTTTGTGTTTATTTAGAAAGAATTTTTTCAAAATATTTGTTGAAACTTCAAACATCAACAGGCTTGACTGGTTATTAAAATTACTTATATGTTTTACCCCCACACTTCCAATGATTCCAAGTTTATAACATTAAATTCTAATTTGAAACGTTTTACGAGGTACTTTTAGGGGTAGTTACGTAATAATTGCACTCTTCTCGAAGTATTTTATGCGGTAATACTCCGAGAAGAGTGTAATTTTTACTTATAATCACCCCTTTATGACATTAGCATTTATTAATTCAGTCAAACTCTTGCCAGTAAAGAATAAAAGTGGATTGTTCGTTGCTTGAATTTTTTGAGAAGAGAATCACAATTGAAATAAGAACTTCATTTGTAGTCGCTTGTTCAGAAACATCCGGTTGGCTTCAAACTGAAGTACTTTCACACCGAGACGGTGGCCTTCCTGATTAAGGAAATTGACACATAAGACGTTCAATGAAAACGTCATGCACCCAAAGTACCTCGAGAGCCCTATCAACAGTAATCACCATATTACAGTAAATTTAAGTTGAAGTTGCAAGAAATATCCACTTTACGTCCAATAATTGAAGTTAGAATTGCACTTTTCTCGATTAAAGAACTATAAAGAACAAAATAATAAAAAGCAACTTCTATTTCACACAATGAATTTAGTATCTTACAATTTCCCATCTAATTTTTTCTTGACTACTTTATTTTCAAACTATTTTAATTTAATCTAATTTTAACAATTTTCTGTCAGTTCTACATTTACGTGACTGAAATTGACATCGAACTGTAACTCAATCAGCGACTACGCCAAACCACCGTTGGGGTTTCGACCTTGCAAATAGAATCGGTCAGATTTGAACACAGAAATATATTATATATATATCAACTGTATCAACTGTAATCACAATCTTGACCAAGATCTTAACTGGCTTTCAAATTGAACCAGAAAGGACGAAACTATGTATGGCAATCTACAATAGCACCCTTGGTCTGGAAGGGTTAAGGTGGCCCTCCACAGAATATTAGGCAAAATAAATAAGCTTTTAATATAGCTGATTGCATTTGGGTCATTTTGGACCAAAAAATTGACACGACAATTTCTACTGCAAAATTCCCTTTGCATTTAGCTAATCAGGCACTATGCACTGACTAATTCGGTCTTCTTAAATTAATATGGGTTCCTAAAGGGGCAAAACCCCCTTTAAAAATACCATAAAAATTCCGAAGAAAAAGAAAAATTCTGGAAAAACTGAACATTACTGTTCAATTACTTTCTCGAAGTTAAAGAGCTAACCAATTAAAAACGATAAACAAGTTAGCTTCTTGAATTAAATAAAAGCGGTTAGTTGCACAAATTAAACTTATAAAATCTAAATTATACAAGAAACCCGATTACAGAATGGAATAGTAATGAAGACGTTAATAAATTGATGATTCAATATTTCTTTTTTTTTATTTTCATGTAAACGTTGCTTTAATGGGGAAGTTGTAGTGTAATTTATAATATTATGCAGATATTTTAAATAAATGTTATTTTAATAGCAGCATCTTTGTTTAAATGTAAGTTATAACAATTTATGTTAAATATTCTTATAATTTACAAACCTGAAATACAAAAAATTCAAAATTATCATTTACATTACTGTCTGTTAGTTGGCTAGCAAGATTATAAATTCTTTTCATTTGCAAGAGTCTGTACATAATGCTGGAAGGTGTGGTAGTGCAATCGCCCACACCATTACGTTACCTAGAGCTGCTGGACTAAATCAAGAAGATAAGATAGCATGCCACTATTACACGGTACAGCTCTCAGGACTAACTTTAATACCACCTACACTGTACATCACAGTCTTTATTTTTATTATGTCACACCAATCCGGCATTTGTTTTATTAAAACAAATTTCTTTCATACATCAGTGAATGTGACAAATTCCATAAGAAGAAGCTACATGAGAAATGTTTTCCTGCATATTATAATCTTAATAACCTTTTATTTTCTGGCGGCAATCGGAAGTTTCGTCCTTGTAAAGGAAATGAGACAGTTAGGCATGATTAATTGATTACGAGGAGTACCTGTACACGTCGACGACCTTCTCTACAAAAGTAGTGATGATGTTGTCTTCTTGTTAATTATTATTGATAGATTTTTTATTACTGTGATTCAAATCTGGATTTAAACCCATTTTTCACCTTTAGGGCATTCGGTGAACAAGGAATATTAAAACAGACCCGGGCTAGTTGGCTATAGGGGTCAGTTCACACAATCCATTTACAAGTGCACAAAACATCCAAATGCTTGTTCAATTAGGTACCAAAAGAAAATGGGAAAGCGTGCAAAGTAGTTCCAGTCATCGCCACATTTTTATTTTTACAAAGTTCTGTTAATTAGAAATTACTGTAACTTTCAACCACGAGAAACCCAACAATTTTGAAAGTTAAAAATTAAATTTGCTAAAAAGTCCTTATATACGAAAACTGTCCATCACGCTTAGTTTTGAAGATTCAATCAAAAGTCTGAGTCAAAGTTAAATTTGCAAATTTAATATTTAAATGTTTTAATTATAAAAGTAAGTGCTTCGTCAATTTTAAAAAAGTTTTAAATTCAAATGAGAGGAACGTTTGAATTTAACTGACAGTTTCCATTTTAACAGATTATCTGAATTGAAATGGCGTGTTTTGCTTTCCCATCTTTTAATTCTCCTTAACTTTTTTTAAACTTTAATTTCCTTCGATTTTGCAGTTTATTGAAAACGGTTTTAATTTTCAATTTCTTTTTCTTACTTGTGAAGGAGCAAAAAAAAGGAAAGCTTAGCTGTAGTAAATTAAATAGCCTGCATAAAATATTATATTAACAACAAAGTTGATTATAGAGCATTCATTAAATCTGAAATTCAATTAAACAAGAGATAAACAGTTTTGTTAAAATGTAATTTATTCAGCATTTAATAATTCTACTCCCAGCAGGTGAATTAATTGGAAAGGGGTTAATTACAGTAGGGCAGATTCGACGCGACTCTGTAAAACTGTAATGTGAAGGGATGTACAACTTATATTATGTATCTACCCAGTTATGTAACAATTTGCATACACGAAATTATTGTTATTTAGTTGCCGACTTATTTCATAATTGATTTTGTTCTAACAGTTAAATTCGAATTCTATGGATTTCCACCACAATACATTTTTCGTTTTATACTCTTTTTGACCCAATTTTATAGTAGAATTCGAAATTAATAATTACAAAAAACTTATAATACATTTTGGGGCTACTTTTGAAACTACACAAACCGTACATAAATTTGAAAAATTTTCTTAAATATTCGTGCGATGTGCAACATCACGTCCATGCATTTATAAGCTCCATTAGTTTGAAAAACGAACTGTCATGAAGATTTCGAAATGAAATACATTACAACTCTTGTTTAATCAATTATTTTTTTGATTTTTAATTAAATGTAAATTCCAAAATAAGAAAAATTGTTGGTACGGTTCTATATTGCACCTCAAAACGCAGTTCTTAATAAAACTCACATAGAAAATGTTTAATTTATTGGTTTTGGTATTATTAATCTACGAGAAAAGTTTCCCCAATGTCTTAATATTGGAGGGGAAGAAAACATTAGATAATAAATATTACATTATTAAATAACTTTTTACACTTGCAATAAAATAATCAAACAAAATGCAATTTGGTTAAACTGAAATTAAAAATTAATCAGCTATCAAAAATCATTACTTTTATAAATACAAGGGTGCGTTCAGGTTTCTGGTGATGGTTAATTAAACTAAAACCTTTTTGATCAAAGCTTATCTGTAAGCACAGCACACTGTTATCATTTTGCTCATTTTTCGTTGCAACGGAATTTCATTTTCCACACACAATTGAAAATACTCGATCTATTCGATACAAAAGCTACTACTTTGTCAAGAATTTTACCGCATCATTTGTTATTACTTTTATAAAAATCGTTCAAAAATGAATTATTGGAAGTCATAAATAAATTGACTTTTTGTGACAAATTAACTAAAACTGATGGTAAGTTACAGTTTAGATCACAAAATATGACTTTTACTTCATTAGCTGTGTTCATTTATGAAATAAGATTAGAATTGATAGTTACATGATTTCCATTTATCATACAATTTTGAGGATTTTTATCTTTTATTTTTAAAAGCAATTTTATATTAAAATTAAATAACTCAAAATATACTTAATGCTCTAACAATAATTTAGTTTATTTAAGTGCAATAATATTGATTCCTCAAATCCGAACATGTATTTTATTTCAATGGTTCCGGTCGATTTCAACAATAATCGTAAGTGAGAAAAGCGAAAACCGATCATACATTAAGGTAGAAGAGAATTAATTTTGAAACTACTATCTCCATGTCGAAATGCATGTATTTCATGGTTAATATTGTTAAACAGGGTACTATCTATCTTAAGATTAATTTACCAGACCTAAAGGCTTATTCAAAACTTTTGATTATTAATAATATTCCAGGTCTCCCAAAATTGCATCCTCTCTTTATATAAGCACAGTTTGTGTTTCAGTACTATTTATTTAATCTTGATATAATACTTTAAAATTTAATAATAGGCTCAAGATCGTTTCATAAACCTCGTAGAGCTATTAAAAACCAAATTAATACAGTTATTTTAATATACTTTTCAAAAGTCAAGATAAAAGTTAGCACGCAAATGTTTACATCAGATAAACTATAACAAATTTTATAATACTACATTTAATTGATTAAAAGCAAACATTTTAACTTAATTCTACTTAATTTTAGAATTTGGGTTTGATGACAATCTAGATTCTAAACCCAAATTGCGTAACTGCTAAGCACAGTTTTTTTCAGTGTAGATTTACAATATTATACTTACCAATATAAAAGCAACGAGTTCAAAATTTTTCGGCAAGATTTTAATTTAGATATAAATAATTAAATCTTTAATTCCACAGAAATACAAAATGTATGCAAAGCACATCCAAATTTTTTCCGTTATTAAAAAATAAATTCTTAAAAGCGAACTATGAATCTGATGGTTAAAAAAATTTTTGTTGTTATTCAATTTATCACTGCGGAATCGATAAAAAGTAATTAAATTTTTTTAAATTTCAATTTTAATGAACGTAACACAAAACCTACTATTGGTAAAATATCCCATGGTTAGCTTATTTCGGCAAGGAAATTAGGAATTTTTGAAGTTAATTAACCTAATGAGTAAAATATTATTACATCATTGAGTAAATTAAAATAATATTAAATTGGTAATATTTTAAGGCATGCTGGTGACGTATACGTAGGAAAGCTTAATAATATTTGTAATTATTCAATTTGTAGTAATTAATTGTACATTTCTCTTGTTAGCGCTAACGAATGAAGCTCTTGCCAAAGGCATGCAGGAATGAAGACTAAATTAATTCGGAGCGATCGTTTTCGGTGCACACTAATTACTTGTTATATGTTTGAGGGAAAGTGGATCAGCATGAGACGGATCAAGGGATGCAAGTTTGATTAGGACGATCAGTAACAAGAGAATTTAGTTTAGGTTTACCTCTTGATTTGCGGATTTCAACAAAAATAAATTAATTTATTTAGCGTTTGATTTACCTTTTCGAAAAGGTGAAATTGGAATAGGTTTTTCAATTATTTAACTGTAGGTCCGTTTCTGGAAATTCGATTTGTGCCGAACAAAATAAAGTTTGGACTAAGCTAAATTAAAAGTTGATAAAAATTAGGAACAATTAATTAGTTTCAATCCGGTACTGCGCGAACCAATCCATTATTCAGCCTGCGTATATTCCTTCATTACTGGACACGCCGTTCGAGAGCTGCACCATCAGCCTTAATGAACGGTTGTTAAGGCTGTATCTTTATATGTGCTTCTTACAAAGCCAAAGCGTTTCCTGCATGTAATATCAGTCACACGTGTGCAATTTCATAAAATAAATGAAATTGAATGAAATCTTGAAAACGTACTCGGGATCCGAAATCAAAAGAATTTTATATAAATCAGCAAATTAAACCAAAGAAACTCAATAAAAAAGTATATCATTGATGTCAGCCATTTTTTCATTTCCCTTTAGCTGCTATAATTTTCTACAGAAAAATCAACTCCTTATGTTTTTTCTTTTTATAAGAGACGTAGCGTCGCCCAGACGCATTATAAAATTTATACTTTAACTTTAATAGCTTAATTTACTCGTATTTCATTACATTCAGTTAATACCAAACCGATGTGGCTTTATATTATTAAACACTACGAGACCCCCAAAGATAATAAGTAAGGTGATAATCGCTTTAATGAACCAATTTGTTCTAGCCATAAGTTGTAAATTCTTTAATCTTGTACCCTATGCAGCATAAAGCAGAGGTTTAATGTTGTTTGACGGTGAAAATTGCAATGTATCATCAAATATTGCAAACGACTTATTTTGAATGTCTTTAATTAAACGTGGATGTACTAAAAAGGATATTTTAATTACAATTTTATTTTATTTTTATTTAGGTGATAAAAACCACATACCAAGAATCAATAACTTAAACAACAGTGTAAAGGTAACTTCCCCGTACAGATATTAAAAAAATAACATATTTTGAGTGTTCATCAAACGAACGACAGTATAGCTACAAATAAAATCGATTACACATAAATCATGGTAATTTACTTCTGATTATCAATACCAGCATATAACAACGCAGCCATCTGATTATTAGTTTATGCACTGCAACTAATGAGACAATTAAAATTTTACTTTTTTTACATTAATAACTTTAAGTACCCGATTCGACTGCAGGTGGAATAAGAACTTGATTCTGACCGTCTTCTCTCAGAAAGTGATAGCAAACCACCTGCAATCTAACAAGAAAGTCTTTAAAAATGGATCAAAAATATATCTACGAAATAGAGCAATAAGAAGAGCGAAGGAAAATTAGTTGTTATAGAGGCATAGGCAAAATTGCAGAATTTGTCTTTTGAAAACAAAATTTTTATAGAAGTTTCTACTGTGTCGTCGTGTCTATTTAACATTAATTTTTGGTTTTCTTTCAATATAATATTCTGATGGGATTCAACTGCAATACCGAGGTTCGAGCGTCGATCACGGTTTAGTGTTTCATTAATTTAAGACAGCGTTAATTTTTTATTTTATGATTATGCAATGCATAAAAAAACTGAAGGATCGAGGTGTTGATTCGAAACGGTTTGCATTTATGCAAGGTGAGTTGAAATTATACTTGGTGCCAGTTACATAATATACTTACTTATTTTATTATTATTTTATTTTATTTTATTTTATTTTATTTTATTTTATTTTATTACATGCCATATAGCTCACGTCTCCATCGATTTATTGTAGGAAACAATCGATGAGTGCATAATTTCTCGTAATGGACCTGTAAATTGGTCTCGAAGATCGTGTAATTTGGATTACTTTTATTGGATTATTTTTTGCGGGAATATCTGAAGTCGCTAACGCTTATAAACCATAGACGATGCACGACTTAGAAGCCAACATTTGCCACGTTATTGCTAATATACGGACCCTGATGCTCGTAGAAGAGGTCGAAAATTGGGATTCCAGATTCTGCTTTATTTGAGTCAACCGCGGCACCCATATGCCCGAAATCATATTTAATCACTAATAGTATAAAATTATCTTCCAATAAAGCTAATACCATGGTCATAAACACGATTTACAATTAGAATTGTTAACAAAATAAAATTCTTTGGGTCATTAAAAAGTTCTCTTCTACCATTAATAAAAAAACATGGGGATATGTACCGTAAAAATTCAGCTAAAGTGGAAAATTAGACTACAAGGCATCTGATGCATTAATTCGCCACTGACTAGCAGAAACTCAGCAAAAAGTTAATCTCACAGTTTAAATCATCCAATCGGAGAGTTAATAATTACAAGTTAGTAATATTCTCAAGATAGCTGGTGGTTACCTATAAAACTAAAATTTTGTGTCAAAATTTTCACTGTGCAAAAAAGAGGGGGAATATGGTTTGGAGTTTGCTTCCCGGTGAGTCCGAGCCGATGTGGGTTTGTGAGCTAACTTTGTGTTCTATAAGGCATCGTACTGATTATCTTCTAAAAATTTATTTTTGATTTTATTTTATTAACTTTTTATTTCGTACGGACCTCGACGTGGTAGTCTGTGAAAGATGAGGTTTGTGTACATTGTTATTAACTATGTTATTAACTATTAGCTCATAGCTTCAATATGTAAAGAACTCTAATACACGAGGCATATCTACTACAATGACTTATCACTGGTGGAGAAGAATCATATAAGAAGCGGTCAATAGGAAAGAAGATTCTAACCGAAGAGACGCAATACGGACAGAGAGTCAAAAGGCCGTTGCCACTCGAATGCAAACTGCGTAGATGTACAATCTTAACCAACATAGCTAGTCGGGAAGGGGATTAAACATCTGCAGAAGATGACCAAAGCATGAGCAACTCCTCCTGGTATAACGGGGTGGGCAAAAATGAAATTCAAACTCCACGCCACCTAAGAAATCACGGGATAAGGTGGTCCTAGTAGCTGCGAAAGGGTCCCAAAGGGCTGAGTAAGTGTAGCAAATCTTGAAACGTTTGCACAGCGGGCACAGCTAAAGCCAAGGAATGCAAAAGACTTTAAACCTAGTGGGGTGTGATTACCTTCAGATTATGAGTATACCAATACTACTTTGGTATGACCAATTTTGAATCAAATGAAATGAAGTGTAATAACTTCATGCATTGGAGACTACATATTGCAGTGCGATGAGGACCACCTCGATGGAGAGTGTGCTGGGCATATTGATTTAATTCCGATCATTTTAAAAGAAAAGCAAGGCTTTGGTCATAAAAAATTTCAATTTTCATCAAACTACGCAAAACAAATTTACTTATCAAAATCAAACATTGTAAGCTTCAAAGAAAAAAGAAATCAATCCGGGTTTTTCTGACAACCAATCACAGGACTACATATAGAAAATAAACTAGGTGTAGCCCAAAGATAGCAACAAAATTTGTAAAAAATTAAATAATACATCGTAATTGAAATTTTCAAATCAAGAAATGGAATATTTTTCAGAGACACTTTTTGGTTTGTTGGTAATATCATGAAAGCTTACATTTTGTAATTAAATTTAAGTTTGTTTGAAGTTAAAAAAAAAGACGAAAAACAATGCTTTTAAGTCAAAACATGCCATTAGATCTACTTTAAGACTGAAAATGGACAAAGTACATCAACACTTTCGAGATATTTTAAGCACGTGACCACTAAGCCATAATACATTTCAAATAAAATATTTGCAATTTCGAAAACAAGATACTAAATTTTAACTGAATAATAAACTAAATTAAGCTTGAAAATACATCATTGCACATTTTAATGGCAAGCCATCACAAATTAACGTAGTTGTAAATTAGCGTTATGCAAGAATTGTTAATCGATTTACAAGACTTGTTGCGTTTTATTGGGCATTAAAATTTAAAGACATAAATTAAAATATTTTAATTATGGCGGATAGTTTTCTAGTTTAATAAGTTGTTATTTATGAAGAAATAATGAAAAACAAAAGTGTAGGTATGTTAAACCTATGGCGTGAACGTTAATGAGTTCGTAAAATCAAGTTTACCTGCAGGAGATTTTTAATGTCTTCATAAAGTAAAATCTGACCGTAACGAGCACCTTTGGGCACAGCAGGTTATTTTATGTAATAAACCGTAAATATACGGCATGCAGTGTTTAGAAAAAATATTACCCATTTTAGAACAAAAATACACAATCCTCCTGTAAGCATTTAAGGAATGGCGTCGATCCATTAGCATAGTAATAACAATTTATCGCTAAACTTTATAAACAATGTAAACAACTTTTGTAAAAATATCTTTCAAAATGTATAAGTAGTTTGCATTATTCAAATATAAAAACCTTTTCATGTTGTAAATTTACTACACCAAAATTTATAGACAGATCGGTTTTCAACATTTCATTCAAATTCTGTACTAGTGTTCTTATAATTCGGGTGGAATTCATAGTCTTCCTCAAGTGAAAACTCTATAGTCTGTTTTTTTTAAGAAACGAGTAAAAAATTTCTATTCCACGTGGATAACTTGAATGTTAACCAATGAAATTGCTTGAAATTTAATTTCAACCAATTTCATTGGTTAACATTCACGTTATCCACGTGGAAATGAAATTTTTTACTCGTTGCTTGAAATTTAATTTCAACCAATTTCATTGGTTAACATTCACGTTATCCACGTGGAAATGAAATTTTTTACTCGTTTCTTAAAAAAAACAGACTATAGCAACGCTATAATTTAGGATGTCCTGAATTTTTCGGTTATTTGTTCCGACTGTTAACTTGAGCGTGACTCAAATAAAAATTATTTTAAATCTTTTCCAGCCTTATCACGTATGCTCGTTAAGTTTATTGTATGGCCAATGAAGTTTAAATAAAATTTACCTAAAATTTTTAGAGATCATATGGTACAATAACCAGGATTCAGCTGCCAGCAATTTCCTCATATAAATTTTGTGTGTGCTTAATTTAACATAAAATTCATAATTTAGATAATAAAAATACATTTTTAAGTTTGATTTAAAAGTTAATTTCGTTTCTTTTATAAAATGTCACAAAAACACTCCGATCGGTGATTATAGTACAATATACCTATAATTACTAAATAATTAAATTTAAATTTGCAATAATAATCGGTTTGTTTCAAACAACCGAATCCAATTATTATTTTTATCATTGTTGGGGATATTCAGATGAGTTTTCCTAACAGTGCTTTTAGAATAAACTCTTTTTTATATTATTCTTTTGAGGCAAGTGTCCACAAATTTGACCTACAGCTTAACGTGGATTCGAAACCACGATAGAAGTAATCTAAAAGTAGCCGCGGTTTTTCAAAATATCGAGTTAGGTTATTTTTAAATAAAGTTTTCAAAGCATTCTACCGTTTTTAAATGAGAAAGTTTGTAATTTAGAAACTTTTGGTGATTGTAAATTTTAGTGAATTTTATCAACTTGATTCAAATCATTTAGCACTGTATTTGCTTTCGAGTTTTCATTTAACAACAAAAGCTAAAATTATCGATGTGTATTGTGCAGCGATGCAAATATAAACCGCTGCGATCAAATATTACAATAAATCCTCATCCCTATTGAATTTTAACTAAGTTGCGTGGAGTATGATAATATGCATGACGAATTTTATAAATTCGTTACATTCGCTTCAATAGTTATATTGAAAATTTAATTTAAATTTTTTTGGTTAATACACAATGTTGTAATATATTTGCAAATTGAGGGGAAATCGTAAAACAAGTTGTTATAAACTCGTGCTTGGTCACTTACAAACATTTAATGTAAGTTTTGCAAGGAAATTTGAAGTTGATGACATTTTTGGATTAATATCGAAAATTAATTTTACTTCGCATAAGGGGTCGGATTTTACCATTAAAACTAAGTTCAGTAAATTCCCTAAGGAAGTTTCTGATTTAAAAAGAGG
Organism: Rhagonycha lutea; assembly: GCA_958510855.1. Classification (NCBI taxonomy): domain Eukaryota; kingdom Metazoa; phylum Arthropoda; class Insecta; order Coleoptera; family Cantharidae; genus Rhagonycha; species Rhagonycha lutea. Next base: position 11,678,645 of record OY294037.1, read on the forward strand.
AAATTCCTATAAAATATCAATGGAAAATCTATCATTTTTATCATGTTCGTGACGTCATAAATAAAAGAATAAACAAAGTGGGTGAAAAATTTAATTCTTTTGAAAATCATTAGTTAAACTCTTGTTAAATTTTGATGAAGCCTATCTGTGCAAAAAAATTTTCTCGCGATAAAGTTTCCTTTTTTTACACTGTTACAAAATTAACTATTACTTGATTAAATTTAATGATTGCTCACTATTTCAAAATTATAAGAGGACAATTTTACAAAAATTGTGAAATGATGTTACTTTCATCACATAATTTTGTCTAAAATCGCAACAAGGAAAAAATAACATGACAAATAAAACCGCAACAATATAATTTTAATTGAAGTTTGACTTTGTATCATTTTAACAATTTGTTTGTATCAGAGTTGTAATAACTGAACATTTTCCGAGTTTTTAGTGGGAATGTACCAAAATTGAGTTTCGTAATAAATAAAAATAATGAAATTCCTAAATTAAAAAACGAAAATAAACGACGTCGATACTAAATATCTACCACGAATTTGATTTATATTTTATTTCTTATTTTATTTCGAGTAAACCCTGCGGAAAATTACTTTTTTAAAAAGTGAAAATTAGCACGTTTCTTCTGCAATAATATACGTACACCACATAAAAATTCGTACTAAAATTTCCCGAACAAATTTAAAACAAGACTAACCCCCACTCAGAAGTCCAACCCCATGGCCACTTTGACCTGACGTGACACGTAATAGGTTGTTATAAATTGTACTGTTAAAAAAATGGAAAATATTAGAGAAAATCATTTCTTACGCAACATTAAAAATACATTAACCATAAATGAAGGTAACGATGTTTACTAAACTTAAATTGTCTCTTGTTCAGTCGTTCAAATAAATCTAATATGGTTAGGCAGAAATAATTAAATAAAATTCAACGTTTTTATAATATTATATTTCGAAAGCAAGGAAAACTTGAAAAAAAGTTCCTGATTTATATTCGTCAAACCAAGTTTCTGACTTTCTGCCAATTATGTATAATGTGGCATTCGACAATTTTTCGTTAAACGTAGTTGACATTGTATAAATGTAAATCAAGTAATTCTATTTTCTGACATTTATTTGTTCTTAAAGTTGTTTAGACATTTACATAAAATTCTACTTCTATAATTTTAATAAAATGATGGGTAGTGTACAGCGTCAATGCTTAACTTTATGATGTGTAAGGCTATGTTTAGTACCCTAAGGTCTTTATCCAATAGCAACTGCAATTTACCTTTAATAAACTCTTCCAACTTTGCATACTGGTACAAGAGTTGGGCGAGATTTATATGTCAAAGGAATCAGTTCTGGAAAGCTGGAAGAAATTTACTTCACCTGTCATTCAACCTTGTGCCGAGAAATTAGACTACCCTAGTTACTACAAATCCCAACTCAAAAAGGACTTCTGTCCCTGTAGTGTCAGTTGCAACTGTTTAATCACCTTGAATATTTAAAATTTACAGTTGGACGCAAGAACAGGTGGCAGCAGCCCTGGTTAGTAGCCTTTCGAACAACCTAAATATTTTTGTATTGCTGATGCCTGATAATAAAGTCCATTAAAAGTCCAATGTGTAAAGTAGGTCAATTTTTTGCACCGAACCATACATAGAAAGGATAATTATACAGAATTCAAGTCAAGACTATGCAGAAAAATCATTTAGATTTATGCCTGTTTTCACAAACATTTTATTTTAGAATTTCCTAATAAAGTATTCCATAAATTTGATTGGTCACATTTAACATATTAAGAATTATTAGAGTGCTATAATAAAATTGTGAGGTTAGAATAATACCTTCTTTACCATAGATGTTTATATAGAAGGCTAGATAACTAACTCGTGCACAGAAGTGAAGCCTGGTCCGCCATTTGTCGGGTTGGCAAGGAATGTAAGTAAATGCTTGTTACAGTGTTTGTTTTGTGTGAGTTTATAGGATTATAGATAAATTATTTATGCCAAAAGGCGTTAAATTAAATAAATTAGTATAAATTAGTATTATTTGCAAATAAATAAAACCTAACCTAAAAAAATAAAATATTTTAAATTGTTTTATTGCTGTTATTCTGTATTATTTAATAAATAAATATATTTAATATTAAATTCCTGCTTGAATACTATAAATTTACTCATGTTACAACAAGTTACGTACGAAATTATTATAGTTTTGCCAACCCATCAAATGGCCGCCAGGCTTCACTTCTATAACATTGCATGTATTAGGAGTCGCGTATCTAGCCTTCTATATAAACATTTATGTTCTTTACAAATGGTCACTGATTAAGTTTCACCACTTTATATTATATAAAATATCGGTAGTTAGCCATCCAACTAATAGTTTAAAATCTCTGAGATAGCATAACTTAACCTGATCCCGACCTATCATGTATGTTAGGATTTTAACCTATAGTTAATGATTAACTAAAGTTAGAATTCTAAACTAACCCTAGGTTAAATGTTAGGATCCTAACTTTTTTCTATTTATATTGTACTCTGCAATTGAGATTGGTCTTGCGCCCGGCACCTCCACCATGTCACAATTAACCCCCAACACCTATTCGCTGGGTGCGTGACATCTGGTCACCTTTTTTGCACAATTTGTCCGCAGCGGACGCTGGCGTCGTTTTTAATACCCTCATTATGCACTACGCACCCAGCCAATGGGTGCGTGACATCTGACCACCTTTTTTGCACAATTTGTTCCCAGCGGACGCTGGCGTCGTTTTTAATACCCCCACTATGCACTTCACACCCAGCGAATATAAGGGCAGTTGGAGGTTTAATGCTTGGTACCATATTACACCACCTAAACTTCACAACACAAAATCGGTGATCGTTCGATAAGGAAGCACACGTACAATAACTGCTACAATTTGCAAAATGAATCTGTTGAAAACAGCAGTCAATCTTCTAAGCTGAATATTGCCAATCTTGACAATTCAGAAATACTAATCAAGTAAGTAAATTTCTTATAAAACTCTGACCTCACCTTTTCCATTACGTTCTGGTTAAATTTTCAAAATATATTTCATCCACCTTAATCTTCGGATATCGTCGTCGAAATGGGGGTCTCGATAATGAAAACAACGATGCAATTTATTCCATTCACAATTGGATTCTCAGGATATAGCACGATGTGTATAACTTTTCATACCTGTTCAAACTTTTTGGTATCCACTACACCTTCTCCGGGAACGCAAAACAAATTTCCCCGTTTTCCAGGAATAATAATAATAATAAATTGTCCCAACAGACACTCTTCAATTCCAGAAGGAACGACCGGTCAAACCAAGTCTCTCATCTCCCCGAATACTTCCTGCCACCCGCGGAAAACCAAAATTTTCAAAAAATTTCCGTCACTTCCGAATCATAAATACGCAGTTTTACCAACTTTTCCAAAAATTAACACTTTTATTTATAGGTACCTGCTCACACAAATCAAAATTCCTATCTTGTTAACAAAACAAAAATAAAAATTTCCATTTTCGGCCAGGGCTGTGGGTTATTCAAATTTAATAAGCAATACTGAGTTAGTGAATTGCCAGCACTAGCATAAAAAAAAGGCACGTCTAAAATGTTTGAATGCTCAAAGCTTCTGACACTACCAAGGAAACGACGCTGATATTGGGGAAATAATAGGCCTTAAGATCTACAGAAGAGAATTCTCTAAAGAATTGCTTCTAGAAAAGTAAGAAGAAGTAGAAGAATAAACGACACAAACGTCTTATTCCAATGTCGTACTGATGTAGTCTCTTTTACAATAGAAACCAAAATTGAAAATCAAAATACACCAGTGTTAAACTTATTCTTTCTCTTTCTAAAACATAATGAATGTCAAAATTTTAGGGGTGATCATTCATCGTGCGTTGAATTAACGGAACAAAACACAAGATGACAATATATTTCCTTTTTGGTGCTCTCGAAATGTACAAATTATAACATCTAAATTATACACATTCCAGTACATATCTAAATAATCCAATAATTGTATCTATTTCTATTATTATATAAATTTATTTAGATTGGTTAGTTGTTAATTCGTGATAATAAATTAAATATTTTAATAATTTCTTATGTATTATTCTAATGAAGGTTGCAAAAGTACTAACTTGAAAGCTCATAAATATAACATTAATTTAATTCCATTAATTCGTAAATCATTAAAATATATCAATTAATAATATTTATTTAGGGATAATTATGTACATACTATATCATAAATAAATACAACAATTATACAGCTATTAGTTGCTTCCATATTCCCATCTTCTAGGTCCCTCGATTATATGCCATTTCTTCGTCCAGATCTCGATCTCTCATCGATTTCATTATCTTTTTTTCTTTATCTTCGTCTGCCGCCATCATAGTTCTTATTTGTTCGTTTTTAATTCGCTGAATTCTTGACACTCTAGCACTCTTACGCAAATAATCCATTTCTACAGCCTCAATACGTCGTTTATCTTCCTTTCTCATGGCCCACACCTCACTGCCGTAGCATAGAATTGTTTTAACCATTGCTTGTCCTATTTTTTTTTATTTCTTCTACTTATATATTTATCCCACCAGATCGAGTTGAGTGCACCCACCACCTTACGGGTATTCAAAATTCGTTGTCTAATCTTTCTCTTTCCGATACCATCATCCTTGTTCACTAACACTCCAAGATATTTAAACTCATCCACTTATTCCACATTAGTGTCGTCATCAATTTAAGCTTGGAATCTCGCCTCACAGTTCACAATCAGGTATTCTGTTTTTGTAGACTTACTTCTAGTCCCCATTTTTCATACTCCTGATGGAGTCTTCTCAGCATAAGCTCGATATCATATGCATCTTGGGCCATCACTGCTTGATCGTCCGCAAAGCTGAGAGTAAACAGATGAGCCTTCTTAATTGGAATGCCCATTCCTTCACATGAACGTCTCCATTCCCGCAATGCCACCTCAACATAAATCTTGAATAACAGTGGGGACAAGCTGCACGCGTCTCAGCCTTTTAGTTGGATGTATTGCTTGCGATAGGCATCCCATCTGTTTAATATATGATACGTTATCTATATACTTTATATGATGTAACTATAGTTCTTGAATAATTTTAATTGAATAATTGCTGACTCCAATTGTCTCCAATGTTTTCCATAATTTACTTCTGGGAACATTATCATATGCCCTTTGGATGTCTATGAGTGTAATATGGATTTCATCCTCTTTTTGCATAATTTTAGCCCACAATCTGCTCAACGGATTGGTTACACTTAATCCTTTGAAGCTGTTATGATCTTTGCTACTACCTTTTTTATACAAGGACGATATAGAGCTGATTTTCCATTCACTTGGTGTTTTTTATGTGTAAGGCACCCATTAAAAAGTTCTTTATTTTTTTCCCATAGAGACACTTCACCATTCTTGATCAGTTTTGTAAGAACATTTCCAGGTCCAGGTGCTCGACCAATTTCATTTCTCTAATACACTGTGCTAATTCATCCAATTTTATTAGACTAGGCTCACAATCAACTTTTTTTTCCACTGTTTTGTAACGTCGTTTGCGCAAACAAACGCCGCCAATGCCTCGATGCCCCGTTGATGTTGACGGGTGGCTAGCTGAAGGATTGCACCTCCGTCCAGTACCAGAGCTGGGTCGCGCTTGCGCGGTTCGTGGGTACTTCTGGAACTTACCTCACTTAACGAAAAAAGCTTAAAATTCCTGCTAACTAGGATAAAGATCGGGCGCCAGTTAAACACCAAAGAAATGTTAACAATCTTTAATGTAAAACAAAAAAAGTGGTTGATCAGATCAACCAAGTACACGCAGATGGAATGTGCACTGCTATTACAAACAATACAAGTAAGCTGGACTTGTAGTCCCAAACAATAATGTTTGTAGCTGAGGGCTACTAAAGAAAAAACCGCCAGATGGCTGGTCGGTTGCCCCAGCAACAGGCTTACTCTACACAGAAGCAAAAGCAAAACAATGGGTAGTGACAACGGGTCACTCCACTCAATCAAATATATGGCAATACCCAAATAGGTATTACTGATGTTAAGTCTACGCTTTATTATGGTAAAACAAATCAATTGTATAAAAATAACTTTCCAAGTGGCCTACCTTAAATTCAGCTTGTTCCTTTCCAATTAGCAATGAAACAAACGCACTTTCGTTCGGCCTGATTATTTTCGTCCGAGATCTCTTTGGAAAAGTATCCAACCAGTGCCCGATGGTGAATAAAATTGCTAAAAATAAAATAAGCACACCCAGATTGTTAAGTTTACAAAAGTTTGCTTCACCTCAAGTGTTGAAATTGAATGCAAATTTAATTGAATAGAGAAAACCCGAATGTCACGCCACTGAATTGCTTATAATGAATAAAATTAACAAATAATTGTTTCAAACAACAATTCATCAATTATTAGGATGTTGGTTGGTAATAATTGTGGCACACCGACAAAGTCACTTGCTGTATGAACAGTAGACGTCGTCGCAGCAAGAAAAGATGAAGTCGATGGGTACAAGAAATCGCTACGCTCAGAGGTGAGGTATAATAAGTAATTATGAAAATAATACTCAAGCTGTATCCGGTTGTGGTAATTGAAGTAATTCCAGCCAAAGAAACAATGTTGACATGAAAGTATTCCTTTGTTTACAAACTGAGTCCCGCTGGATTCCACTAGATGGCGTATTAGTTGGTACAAATTTCGTAATCGGGATTTCCCTTATCTTGCCAGATTGCGCTCCCGCACTTACAGCTACTGATCGTCGCTCGTAAAACACACCCTGACGTGGTGTCTTGGTATATCTGTTGCAATAACAGATTCGCACTCAAAAATATTGGGTAAATTCGTCAAAAATAACTAAATTCAACTCGAGCACTAAAATCGATCCGCCATTCATCGATTATCGATCGAAAAAGCCCTCAATTTTAATAACCAATCGTGGCCGTTAAAAATTGATAAACCATAATCCACCAACATACAGAGTGCGTCGTAATGGAATGTAAAGAGCATATTCAAAATGTGCATTTTGAATGCGACAGCAGCATCAAAAAAATCATCTCTATTTTCTATTAGTAAGGACTCATAATATTGTTTCCATTGATCCAAAGTAGTTAATGGGTCTGACCTCTATTTTTGGTTGTTTTAAGATTTTTTATAGTTCTACACACTTCTGTTGTTTTTGATCCACCAATGTGGGATTCTATTTATAGGGATTTCTGTTATCATAACTCATTAATCAATCGGTCCGATTTACATCCCAAAAACCTTTTGTACAATGTGTTTTTTCCTTAATTATTTCCTTTACTTCTTCTGTAAGCTTTGGTGTTTCTCTCACACCTTCCCAATGCTTCTCCTACTGCCTTATATATTTCTCCTATTTCTCCTATTATTATTAACTATATTTTACAATGATTTTAACCGTTTCAAGTAATTTCATCCAGTAAATAAGCGCACATTTCTGATATTGAACCTCAAATGTTTCAAATGAATTTTGTGTTATCTGTCCGATTGTTTAAATTATTTACTGAAATACAACATTTTTGAACACATAAAATGTTTATAAAAAATTAACTTAACTAAAGTTTAAATCAGTGGTCTTTAACCTTTCTTGACTGGGTACCCGCTTAAATAATTTGAAAATAGAGGTGCTTCATCAAAATCTTTAATAATCGATCCGATCAATTCTGGTATGAATATTTTGAAAACTTACAAATGTCTTTCAACATGAAAATTTTGAACACTTTAGCTGCCTAATTAAAATTAATTTTGTAATGATTACAATACTTTACATGATTCAACGATTACATAATAATATTCAAGTAAAATATATGTAGAGGCGGTCGGAGCATAGCGTTCACGCGAGTTGACTATGAACGCTAATCACCCGGTTCGAATCCGAGTGAAGTAAGAACTTTATTCTGACCGTCTCTTCCCTCGGAAGGCAATGGCAAACCACCGGGGTGTAATCACGACGCTTCTGTCAAGAAGCAATACGACGGAGAAAATATGTAAATTTCCAATAGTGAAAATTTTATCTCTACTAAAATTAATTCGATCAATGTGAGAAATTTTACAAATAATAAATAATTAGTACGTTTTCTGCAATCGATTTGAGGAGGAGAATTTTAAACTGGCAACACAATAAAATTGCAGTAGTAAAATTTATGTTACCTATTATAGTAGATCTAAACAATACTGAAAGTGTTTGTGTCCTGCTGGAAGGACAACGCTAAAGATTCATATTTATTAGTAAAAACGTCGCTTTATGGAATAGGAGTGACAAAATAAACTTCTCACCCGGGAGCAAAATTTATTTACATGTACCTACGCATTACAAATTAATTCCATTTTGCAATTCAATATTAAATTTATTGTCGAGTTATAAGACAATTTTTATTAGGTGTATCGTAATTAGGTTATGCAAATTTTTCACATTGGTAGATATTTAGTTTTTCATTGTTTACAAGATAAATCACAAAAACTTACAAGAATATTCAATACATCGCGATACTATATTACAACACAATCCGCCCATGTCTGCATATTTGTAATGCAAAAATGTTTTTTATTTGTTCTTATGCAAATTATAAACAAGTTATGGGAGTCCGTATTTATGATCTACACCCCCATTTTATACACCACCGTTAATCAAACTAATATATTGCTGTTATCTCTGAAAAGGGAAACTTGTAGTTTACTATGGATTTTGTTAGTGAAAGCAAGAAAATTTTAATTAGTTGTCAATTTTACAAGGTTTGTATTATTTTCTGTAAGAATTTAACAACTCCTAATGCTTCTATTGATATTAATTTTAGTTCATTAATTTAATTATGTTTTCAAATTAATTTGAATTAAGCACGACCCTTTCGGTTTCAGCATATCAAATATTTATTTACAATAAATTAAGTGTTTTAGTAAGTAGTATGTTTTATAACGTAGCAGTGCGGCTTAGCCTTTAGCATACAATTTGACGAAATATTGAAAATATTTGCCGCGAACATGCGATTAAGGCTTTTACGGTTGTAAATTAATTAATTTTCTCTAATATTTGAACATCCTTTTCTCATTGCAATGTTGATACAGGCACCACCCGTTACATATAATCAATACCAAGCTGTGTTGCATGGTACCACAAAAAATCAAAATACATATATCTTAAATCTCGATCCGGTTAATAGTTTTGTACAAACAGAAATGCCAACCTGTTACTCTCAGATGTTGCAGACCAAAAGCCCTTTTGATAAATGCGTATTATATTGTAATAACGGCGCGTGATTCATGATACTGCTGATGGGTGTACTTTAGACAATATTTCATTTATTATGGAACCGTAATACGTCTCTCGCACGTGCTGCTAGAATTTTATACTCAGTTCATTATTTTAAAACTGCTGTGTACCAACATAATTTTCAATTTTTGATTAATATTTTAAAAACCGAACCGCAAAGCGTTACCCGTTCAGGAATGGTAACACAACACTGCAGTCCATCAAATATCTCAATAATTTATATTTGTAGTAACTCAGATGATGATAATATTATAACGTTGATTGTTAAAAAATCCGTCTATATTTAATCCTTTATAGTTAGGGCAAAAGGTTCACTGAGAAGAAGATTGTTGAGAAAATCTTGAAAAGGATAACGCGTATTTGAGCATCTTGAATGGAAGTGATTTGAAAATAAATTTATGCTCAATTACAATTACACAAACATTATTGTATGAAATTGAAGTACATAATTAAAAATTTTCTGGAAATTGGTTTCCGTTTTATTGCGTACTCACATTCTGGTAATATTTACAGAATTTCTATTCAACGCAAGCGATAAGCCCTTTTGTGTTATTTTAGATTAATTGCACGCAAATTATACTTTAGCAGTTGTATAGAAAATTTTTAAAATTAAAAGGGTTATTTGGCTAAGAATTTTTGTTTATGAAATTGGAGGATTTTAAGGGAAGCTTCATCGGAACTAACCGCATGCTTATTGTGTCCAGGGTCGCATTGTTGAGAGACAGTGTTTTGTATAATTACCACATAACGGACAATTTATGACCTTTTCTGCGAGCCGGTCATACCAGGTTTGAGGTATTTGGGATTATTCGGAGTGCCTTTGTTTTAGCGGTTTCTGTAAAATAAACGAGCGACGAGCTATAAATAACTACGCTGGATGTTGTTGACTGAACTTGAATATTTATTCAAGTACTTTTCGTTACTGAATCTGCACAATTTGTTTCTGTAAATGTTCAATTTTATCCAATTTAAATGTTTTTCTATCAGAAATAATTAATTAATTCGAAACCGTGGGAAAGAACAGTTTTTGTCTTAACATGTAAAACCTCTTCATAACATAACAATGTTATTGGAAAACTTTTTCAATAAAGTTTCTAATTTCTTTCTTGGAAAAATAAAGCAAATCCCTTAAATTTTCATACCTTTCATGTTGAACGTGACAAATCTTTCGTTTAAACTTTTTAGTTGTTTTGGAAACGATGATTTACAAGGTGGTTTGATCCTAATAGCAAAAAGGTGAAATATGCTGTATTAGTCTTTGCAGCAAAGTGGAATCTTTCACATACACTGCGACTTTCCGTTAGTGGAAGTTTTTAAATTCATAGGATTGTTCAAATATTACCATTATGTCTAGCATCCTTTTTGCAATGTGAACCTTTGAAAATATAAATGAAATAAAAATGTACGAACTTGAAATAGAATTTTCTTCGTGAATTCCTCCTCAACAGATTATTTCAAGTGTTCATTACTGCAAACAACTGAAAAGCATTCAGCCCGCAGCTCAATTGCCTAAATAAATAATACGAGGTTTGAATCTTATTTTTATGTACAGGGATGGACTATCTACGCTACAGAAAGAATATTTAAATCCGCGATTGGCCGATCTCCTTAAGGGCCACTCATAATTTTAATATTATTAATTAGGAAATCAATTACATTAAATACATTTGTCCCAGCTTCTCTTTCTGCGTGATTCTATAATATTGTATTAACCTTTATCAGGGTAAAGCTCGGGGTTAGATCACAACCCTTAGCTATCTTATTGTACTCTGTTTATTTTGGCCCCTTAAATTTAAGGCCTGAATGAATCTTGTTTTGTACACATGCTTTATTCCGAAACTATCAAAAATTTTTACTATTAGATAAATTACAAGTAAATTAACATAATTTTTGAATTGAAAATTGTAAAGCACAAAATATTTGGTTACAAATTATTTTTATGAAATATCTTGTTTGAGTAGTTTTAGTAATAATATCAATTTCTGTTTTCAGATTCCTTCAAATTTGTCTGAAATCATCCCAAGATTGAACCTTCTCTGTTGTAGTTTTTGTAGTTCTGAACTCTGGAAATAAAGGCTAGTCTCCATTAAGATTAATATAAGTATTGGTTAGACTTAATAACAATTTTCTAATTGAATTCTTGAATGACGTTAGTGAAATCAACCCTTACATTTTCAAAGTCCAAGATAATTAATTTAATGTTACAAATGTCTTGCCAATTGGCAAGAAGTCAAGGTCAATAAAACAGTAAAGGAAAAAGCTCTATGTTTGGATGGATTTGATATACGAGAATACGACAGTTAATTATATCTAAAATAACAACAATAACTTTAATTCCTGAGTGTCAAGGTATCAAATAAAAAATCCATTAAACATAAATAACTTCTGTGCAGATTACAACAAAAAATTTTAGGCTTTATAAATCAACTTTATTATTGCTCTCTCCTGACAAGTTCTTCCATAAACAAAGATTGTCGTTAGAACTTCTTTTTAACGATACGTGATCTCTCATTTATTAGCAGAAATTGAAAGTTTTTACGCGAAAATATTTTTTCTGCACATTCTTCATAGTTGAAATTTTGTACAATAAGCTAAATAAAAACAGCAAATTTAAATAAATAATTTTTTCACTTTTTCAACTGATTTCGTTGCTTTAAATATTGAGGGGCAAAAACCCAGTAGTAGACCTTGGTTTTCTAGGCGAACCTAATGTGCAGAAATGAATTTTCGTCATTCGGGTTGGTGTCAATTGGTGGAATTGGGTAGTCACTAAGGAAAAATATAGGTCTACCACATCAACGGTGGAAATTAATACAAAAAATGCATCGCACGAGCAATGTTTTAATTCCTCATTCATGCCTTATCTAATATTTTAATTTAGCAGATATTATAATGAACAAATATTTTATAAAATATTCAATTAAGTATCAGCGAAAAACGGAGAAAAAAAGAGCACTGAACGAATGTCGAGGTAGCCGGTTCGATTCCGGCCACACTAAGAACATAAAAAATCTAGCGTTTCTTCTGGAAAAGAAATGGCGAACTCACGAAGTGTCTGTCACTGCCTAAAAATCTTCTCAAAATGGAAGTGTATTAAACTCTCGATGGATCCCTTTGAGGTGTGGGGTGATTATAAACTGTCTCTGTGAATTTTTTTAAAAGTAAACTGGTGAATATATTTTGCTCTAATTGATGTTGTTTTTCATATTCAGTCTTCTGGGATTCTAATGAATTTTGCTGGTATCAATTTTACCATTTTGCCTTGTGGTATAATATTTTTGAATTTTTTAGAGCAATTTCCAGTTCTACACATCCAAAGCACTCATTATTCTGTGTCCCGCTAAAAGAAGTTAACAAAAACTTAATTTCCATTAAATTTTGTTATAATCCTCTGCCTAAAACAACTCAAAACAGTGTTAATAAATTTCCATTTCCATAATTTTCAATCTCTATTATTGCTATCACATTTTTCAATCAAAACATCGGTTTTTTTTAGGGGGGGGGGGTCCGAGCAGTGTCATAGCTTCCGCGGTGCGTTAAGTAGTGCCATTTATGTTTCATTTGTCTTATGGAGTCGTACAGACAAGTCATGTAATTATTGTGATTACGATAATTCTATTTTACAAAAATAATGTGAACTAATGCAGTTAAATTGAAAATTATGTGATTTTGTGAAAGTTTAGTGTTGAGTACATTTGTGGAAACATATTCGTTTGGTGTAATTTTGAAGAGTTTTCCACTTATTGGTAAGTTGACTTTAAACAGTATAAAAGAGCTTGAAGTGTGAACGTTTTATTTTTTTAAATTTTTATTGTATGTTCCTTCCTACAAAACTGCATCCCTTAAATTTTAATAGGTTTGCTAAATTATATTTTTTAAACAAAGGCGATTCAAGTAAACGAAACTATACATCACTTTAGGTAAATTTAACAAGGCCCATGCGTCATTTACTTAAACAAGTCGAGTGGTTTGCAAAATACGTAACTTTTTTTTTAAAACAGAATGCTTTGTGTATATCAATTAAATTTGCTGGTTTTCAACGCATTTCTTTACAGAGTAGCTCTTGGGGTTTCCATCTTTCATTATTAAATTTTGTTCAGTATTTTTGGCATCCCTTAAATTTTATTGTATATTCATTCGACATAGCTGCTTAATTTTCAACGAATTTATAACTATTAAATTATATTTATTGGAAACAAAGACGATTCAAATAAACGAAATTAGGCATCACTTTCGGTAATTTGATCAAGGCCTAATGAGTCATTTTCTTTAACAGGCAATGTGCAAAATACGTCATTTATGGTGCAACTTTTATATTAAACATAATGCAAATTTGGACAGTTCAATTGAAAATTTTGTTGGTTTACAAGGTTTAAATTTGTGGAAATGTTGGTTTTGTGCAAAACCAAAGAATTCCAAGTTTTTATTATGTGTAAGTTAACGTTTGGGGTGTTCATATTTTCTTTTTAAATTTTATTCAGTATTTTCTGCATCCCTTAAATTTTAGTGAGGGTTTCGTGATGTGACGTAAATTTTGTACTTTTGGAACGTTTTTGTTTATAATTTTGCCCTGGAGAAGCAAATTCATGAAGCTTACTTTTGTAGAAATTTTTGTTCTGCAACAAAATAAGCTAACCCTTATATTTTGAACAATTACATAGGGGCTAATATCATCCCTTTAATTTTTTCTTTACAAAATAAAATAAACCTTGATATTTTTATTCTTTTAGTTTTGATGTATTAATTTTTATTGTAGTTGGTTCACAAAAGTGTTTGTGCGGGTGAAAAACTTTGGAGGGTATGATGGTTTTGGAAATGCAGTATTTCTAGAACAAGCGCGTATATTTTTACACATCTCCCCAGATTCAAAATGGTAATAGGTTTGATTTTGGAAACTCAGCAAATATTTGGACACATGGAATGCAGTTATCTCAAAATACATCGATCAGAAGAATTACGAATAAGTAAATTTTCTTAACATCATTAAAAATGTATTGATTAATTAATATTTTCAGAAGTCTGACCACCAATTCGGGTAATTCGGGAGTTTTGTTGTCGGAGTGATAAGAAAGCTTAGATAAGCATTAATTAACGTGATTCAATTTTGTTTAAATTCCTAAGTGAAAAAGTAGTGTTAAGTGTTCAATTTAAATTATTTGCTATCCAAATCGTTTAAATATTTGTGCGGAGTTAATATGGAACTGTGACTTGGTGCCTGACGCAGTCAGAAGATTAACTCAAAGGGACTTCAAAATAAAGGTAAGAGTGAATTTCTTTTAAATGCTGCTAAACTAAAACTAAACCACATAGGTACTAAAAATTAAAATTTTTGTATGGCACAGTAGAATATTTTAATACGTTAATCTTAATTTTGAAAATTATTAAAACGACCAAAAAATATAGGGCAAACGACTTTATATTAGCAGAAACGTTGAAAAAACAATAACAAATACCATAAAGTTAATGTGGTAGAAAATTAAATATCCTTAAAAAAAACCCAAAAGTATTATAATTATTTAGCTTCGAAAGTTAAGATTCGAGATGCATTCAAATTCAAGTTGAAGATAAATATACGCTGTAACGGACTTTTTTGTAAGAATTGCATTTGCCCCTATACAATTTCTTATTTTCTATGAATTTTGCAGTGCTCTTGCTGAACTGTGCGAAACTTTTTACCTCCTTTCCCTTTGCTAGGGTTCTAAAATTTTATGTTGCACTGTTAATGGCAGAAAATAATATTAAGTAAAATCAACAGCTGAAGCTGGTTTCAATTATTGACATATTATTAGGGGATAGAACAATAAAAAAAGGTCTATACTTGACTGCTTCGTTCGCTCATTTATTACTCTAGAAATCGTTTTAGTGCGGCCTTCAGGCCACATAACCTGGGAAATCTAGTTAAAATAAATAATAATCAGATCGTGAAAACTTACGTAAGAAAAACTTTAGATTTCCACCTAAGTCCTGAGAAATTAATCGACACTGTCTTATATAATATTGTTTAAATGCACTACTTTTTAATGTGATGTTCACTTCGTAGTCTTTGTTACATAACCTACCTAGTTGTAGCTACGCCACTGTCATTTCCATTATAATAAATATTCTGCTTGGTAACAAAATTTTATATAACTTAAAATAAAATAGATAATGAGTTCGAAAAGCCATGCCAATGCACACATCAAACTTTTATTATTTCTATATTTTTATCTATAATATAAATTTTGAGTGACATGACGGTCATTTTTCTTATATTAGAATTTTCAATAAATTGTGGAACGCGAACTTGGATACCTACTTCATCATTATTCTAGGAAGCTGTTTGCAGTAGCATGAACGGTGGCAGCAAGCACGCATTTCCCTGTTTGGTTTTCTTCTTTTTCTTGCATTTTTCTTTTGCATTTTCTCTTCCAATAGCAGTTATAATTCGCTTTTCAATTTTTATAATTTCAATTATATTTCAAAACTTCTTAAATAATTTCCCATTTTAATATTCGTATATCCTTGAGTCAAAAACCTTAAATTTTGGTTTTACTCCACGGGAAGTGAGACATCCGATAAATTCATATGCAAAGATTTCTACAACGGATGGTACAGAAACTTGGGGTTCGGTGACACCTTATCGTGCCTTAATCCCTTTATTAATCTCCCTCTATTATTATATGTCGATTTAACTGATGTACTGGGATATTTCTGGCAAATTATCCCCCACACTGTCGCTTCCATTAAAGTAGCCAGCAGGCATCCAGGTTGTGATTTTATAAAATATGCTTTTTGTAATTACTGATTAAAATTTTATCGGTTCGAGGTCTTTGTGGTTAGCGGTCGCCTGAATCAATTATTTAGGGATCATCAAAGCAAAAATCCACGTATCTGACGAGCCTGACATGCTTTTGTAAATCAGAAGAGGAAATCAAAAGTGTCTAATTCACTTCCGGTTTCGCTTTTGCATCAAATAACGACAAAAATCGTCAAAATTTTGCTGTCTTGTAAGCGAACGTAGAAAATAGTGCCAATAAATGAAAACAATTATTGTCACTCGATAACAAGTAAATTATTAATAAACGTCGCCTTAATTATTATCGATACGTTTATTTTAAATTTTATTACTTTCTGAAGATAATTTTAATTAACCTAGTAGCAGGTATTTTAGCGTCGAGTGTACAGATCGAACGAGTTTTTGCGGGGGGAAAGTTCTTCGGCGCAACTCCCGAAGTAAGGCTTACGCGTGGTGCCAGTTACTAGCGCCATCTGCTTTAGTCCTTATTCAGGTACTGTACGCAGTAGGTGCGTTGTCCTTTGCCGCTATCTTTGCGATATCGCGCTGTATTTTCCACTACCGTTTTACGTCTAAACAAACCCTTGCTGATAATTCCATGTATAAGACTATAAGCAAATAGCGAAATAAATGCGAGTTTATTTCATTAAATTTAAAAATTAGTTAGTGTAAGTTTTAAAAATTTGTGACCAAGTGGCGTTACGAAAACTCAAAGTAGACTCGTAATATTGGTGTGTGTAGTTTTTGAATAAAACTTCAGTTTTGTAATTGTTGTAAGTGTGAAGTTTTTATAATCGATTAAACAAAAACTAAAATTGATAAAGAAAAACTTTGAAGTAAGGGAAACGTGTATTTTTAAAAACTTGACTCACAATCAGTAATGACATGCAAAGTCACATGTGCAAAAGTGTTTTGTGAATCGACTCGTTGATTTTGGAAATGGAAGAAAAATTCGCTATTTAAATAATAAGGTAAGCTCTCCGAAAGTTTTCAATTCGAGAGAAAAGGAAGAATAAATTTTCAAGACCGTAATTATTAGCAGCAATTACATGAAAGTTAAAATTTACTTTACTACAATAACGCAACATTTACATCGCTACTTCTCACTTATTTACATACAAATAGTATATTTTATAAAGTTTTACATTAACTCACTTAAGAATAAAATGGAATACATAATTAACTTGGCAAATTCTTGAATTTATGAGAGCCTAGCGTGAAAATTTGAGTCATCCTGTTATTTTGAATATCACGTCACAATAAATTACAATTTGAAAAATTCGTGCAATTTAAAACTCGAATAAATGGGTAATTATTTCCTTATATACCTCCCTAAATTGCCTATAATTTTCTTTATGATCGAACACGAAAATTGAAACAAATAAACGTTTTAAACGAGGAAACTTTTTAACGTGCTTTTTCTGATGTTTTCTTTATTAAAAAAGGATCACACTTAAAAACTTGATAAAACAAGAAAAACTAAAATTTTTAATTTATTTACTTAAATCCACAGTTCCACATATCTGTTAAACCATCAATAATTGATATATTTTTCATTGGGATAATAATGGACAAAGAATTCTGCAACCAATGCAAATGTAATTTAAATTTTTTGACGATTCGACTGAAAATTATTATGTTGCCATGGACATTGATAATACCGGCTCAAAGAATTCGGTTACCATGGCAATATCGATAATAGCCGCTCAAAATTGTTTGGTTACCATGGATACTAATGATAATAACCACTCGACAAATGTTCTGTTTTGAGATGTTTTATCGGAAATGAAGTAAAAAGCCTTTAGTATGGAAATTTGACATAATCAAGAATTTGAAGTTTTATTATAGAATTTTTAGAAATTTTTCAAAGAGTAACAATAATGAGCTCAAATGGCCATAACTGAGTCCCAAAAATCAAGAAATTGGAAACTTGATTCTGAATCTGAACCCCACCCAAGATGATAAAAGAAAGTTTGGTTCAATCGATACCATTCTGTTTTTAGGCTGTTATACTAACCAACGGTAGAAAAAAAAATTAATTTATTGAGTAATTCTATTATTTTAACAAAATTTCATATTATACGTTTAGTTTTACAGCAATTTGAACGAATAAACAAACATTTAGAATTTTACAAAAATTTGATTTAATTTATGTACTTTTAATATTATGAATAACTACAAAACAAATAAAAAGCAATTTAAAAATTCCTAAGCGTTTCAAAATTTCAGCTTTAAAAATAAAAGTATGTAGGGTAAGGTAAGGTATATTGGTGATAATTTTGTTTACATGGATACAGTTTGATTAATTTGAAAGTTTTTCCCGATTTTTGCTGGTATAATAATAGAATCACTTTATACCTGCCTATTGAGAGGTATTTTGTTTTATTTGAATTCCATTTTCTTAATTAAAAACGAACATCTTTCTTTTTAAAAAAAGGTAGGTAAGTTGGTGATAGGATATTTAATTTGGTGATATAGGACATTTAATTTGGTGACAACTAAAAAAACTAAAATTAGTTATAAAACTTAATTTAAAACTTAAAATACTTTAAATATAACATAATTACTCGAAATCTGAAAGAGAACAACCATCGCACATAAAGATTTCGTCTTCATTTGCCTGTGATTAACAAGTGATGTGGTATGGAATAGAACAGAAGGAGCATTGAATCCATTTGACACCATTCTTTTCTTGTACATCCTCATCATAACTTTTACCACAGACACCACATTTCCAGTCATCATTTTTCTTTAAACCTTTATTGAATTTTTTTCGCTTCTAATCTTCATGAGCCATAAAAATCCTGATTTCTGAAGATCCTGTAGTGTTGTTAATAATTTTGCCTTTGAATATCTCTGCTTTCTGTTTGACTTTGGTATTTGGTGAACTGATGTTGCTGATGGTAGTTGTAGTCAGAGCCTTTGTGCACAATGTGCAAACACAGGGGCGGATAAAATTAGGGGCGGCCAAAAACGAAAGCAAGAGAAGAGGCGCAAAGGGAAATAATATGCCTAAAAAGTGAGCTAGGGTTTAAAAAAATATAATTTGCGTTACGACAAGGATAAAGTAATAGAAATTTAGAAAATCGTATTAAAAATCGAAAAATCAAAAAAATCCTTGTTAGCACGATTAAATAAAGCGTTTTAAACGAGGTCCAAAGAATATTTACTTGTGCTGCAGCTTTCTAAATTGACATACCTTCCTGTAAAACCATTTGGTTTGCTCTCACCATATTTTCAGAAGTGTATGTACTATATTTTTGATTACTAATAATACTTTGAAATTTGGTAATTTGAAGGACAGGTAATTTGGTGATAGCCTGAAATGCCAAAATAAAATTATTTTCAAAAAGTACTCTCTATTGACCGCCTTTTTTGACAATATTGTATATATAAAAAATTTATATTAACGCCGTAAAAAAATAATTTAAATAACATAATCTTAAATCAGTAAAATTGCATTCGCACATGGTAAGAAAACACCGTTACAACGTAAGGGTTAATTTAATTAATAAACAATAACATGTAATTTCATTTATGCCATTTTGAAAAGTAGGCTTTACTCTAAAAGTATAATGTAAAAAACACTATATTACCTTATTTATTGATTGATTTAGAACACATTTACTACCTAGCACGTATAACACTGAAGTAAATATGAAAAATGATACCATATTACATTAAAAGTTTTTTTGGGAGGTAACTACATAAGATAAGAGCCTGTAATTTCTTGAATAGTCAGATGAAACTGGTATGAAGTATATGATAACAATTTTAAATTATTTTGATAAACGGTAAGTTGTTGGTGAATTTTTGAAAAAGTATCACCAAATTAACTATATCACCAAATTACCTTACTTTACCCTATCTACTAAAAATCTCGCATATTTATTACTTTCATATTGTATGTAGATATATAGTTTAATGTGAATGTAACAGAGAGGTTATTATTATAAATTATTTAATAATAGCAGAGAGCTCACGTATGCCTAACATTGAAAGATACTTTTGGTATAATAAAGTTGAACAAAAAAAGTTGTGCAGTAATTCACGCATCATTAACCGTTAAGTCATATGCGACCTCTGGTGGTTACTAATAAACTGTAAAAATTAGATTTGATTTCTAATTTTTGCGGTGGTAACCAATTTGTATGTTCCAATTTCCTAACGTCTGACATAGTGAGATTTACCAACACCTCAAATTCCATGCCATTTTCTGAACGCCTCATATTACATCGTGGTACGTTTCATAATGGAATGTTTTATGTAATTATAATTAGGTACTATGATGTAGGAGGAATATGAATGGAACAGTTTATTCTAAGTTACTTCAAAAAATTGGCAAAATCAACGTCGAATTCCAAACTTCTGCACGTTCTTTCTACGTTTTTGTCCACAAAAAAAGTTTTTATGTATTAGAAATTTTCTAAAAACCTGTCATTATCCCATTGCACATTTTACTGAAACTGCCATGTTTTGCGATCTTCAAGTATGATAACACTTGAAGAAGCAGTGTGTACATTGCAAATATTCAGTTTAAAAACAAAAACCCTTAAGTTCGTGTCTCAATGAATATTTACTTAATTTTTTTGTAAAAAGAAATTTGATCAAGTTAAATTTCTCTTATGGAACCAAAAATCGTTAGAATTGTGTATACAATAAATTGTACTTTGAATTTGCAACTTTGCGCCTACAGGCACTTTCAAACACCCTAAACTTGCCTACTACAGTATCCTGAGTATTCTATATATTAACTCCATCTTTTCCTTTTCTTGGAGAAATCCAACTTGAAATTGTAACCTATTTTGAGATCCGACTACTTTTGCAAGCTTTTTAATATTAAAGAAAATGAAATCTTTAGAGTGCATCAGTTTTCCATCGTTTCTGCTTAAAGTGACAGCTAATCAGACAATTAATACATCGTCATGATATAATTTTAGATTGAGCTAGATTGAGCTATATATTGTACTTATATGGTATATCTGATTAATTTGTTATTTATCAACATGCAATGTTGAAATAAATCATAGTCTTCTATAATCAGGATAAATCATATTTATTCTGGATTTCTTACATTGAAATTAAACAAAAACTATCCCACAATATAAGTTAATATTATTCATATTTTATTCATAGTAGGTAAATTTATAAAAAGATAGTATTATCAAAAGCTCATTGTATTCATAGAATTGATACACTTAACTGTATAATTTATTAAATTTGATACGAATTGGTTTTCAATTTAATTTATTTATTTATTTTATGTATAGTATATTTAGATCACATTTAATGATTCAATTTCTTATAGATTTTTTAGCGATATGTTCAAATAGCACAAACAACTTCTATGTATACACAAAACTTTTATACAAATATTGAAATCGATTTTTTCATAGCTTAGTTAAATATTATGATTTTTCAAACCGTATTAGCAAATAATTAGTACAATAATTTTAAATAAATCAGATTTTTGCCCATCTCACAGTAGGACCTACAAGTTATCGTGAAATTTACACCACTGCACAAATAATTTGGGATTCGAGCTCACAGAGCCATCCAAAGTAAGCGCACATATTATTAAACATTGTGCTTAATTTGAATTATAGGTTTAAATATGGGCTACTCAATCATACTTAACAAATTTTAATTTACTATTAAACACTATGGGCTAATAAAAAAGTTACCAAGTCATTCAATAATATCAATATTATTAATTTTTTAATTTAACCATGAGTTGCACATTCAAGCACGGCTGTATACCATTATCAGCTTTTAATTAATAAATTTAGCGTTCCAGGTAGAAAAGCTTTCTGTTTTTACCCCAAATTGGCACAACTGTTTTTACCGCGTTTTGCATAGTGAATTTAACATTTGGCGGCCATTTGCAAAAATATGAGTGGTCTTAACAAAGGGGCACTTGGCAAAATTGAAGGAAGTTGCGGTTAGAAAATAATCGATAACATTGTAAGTTGCAAGCAAACACTATCGAAATTTTTTGTTTGAATGTTGAAATTTATCGGCAACACCCTGTATAAATAATACGTTCTTATTATAAAATAACTAAAGAAAACTTCGCATTCTTCTATAAGTAATTTTTTATGTTTTAATTCAATATTTAATAAAAAAGGTTTCTTGTGTATTGTTCCATTCCATTCCTTTGTATAAAATACGCTTTACGTTGATTTATATTAATCATTTTATTTTACATTTTAAGAATAGAAATCAGATATTCAAAAACGTAAAAACGTGCCCTTATTAACATTTAGATAGAAATTCCTAATTTCTAAAATGACCTGTTTTCTTCCGAATCACTTTCGTTCGGAATACGTCAAAAATTATTTCTTATTTAAACTTGCAAGATATAATTTATATTTTTGATTGAATTTTCTTATCGCTTATTGCTTATTTTGAAAGAACGGATTTTCGCAAAATTATCGTTTAAATATAAACAATGTTTTCAAAAATAATTTCAATTTGTGTATGTTCTTACGAACTACTGCTTTGAAATAAGGAAAACTGCGCTGTCTGGAGGAATAGAAAAAGACAAGGAAGACAAGCACACAAAAGCAATGAAAAGTTATAGTAATGTTGTAACGGGTTTAATTCACAAAGACAACACACACCCCATAATGTACCGGCTATAGCTGCAGCGGGAGGAGTGGATTCTTTACAAAACTAATTGTAAGAAATACTGATTTTTTTACCGAGTTTCTAAATTAATTTTTATAGCTTAGACCCTAGAGAATTTCTGATACTACCCGATAATATCTAAAAAATCCTATATTACCGAATTTATAAAGGAATTTTGTAATTTATATTTGCCATTCAATAAATATAGGTAATTTTTCAAATATATTTGTAACGAAATATAATATTCATATTAAAGACCAAACATTTAACGCGAACATTAAATTTAATCAACTTTTAGAGAATAGAATTTATAATAAGGTAAATCATTTTATTTATATGACCTGTATTATTACAGTAAATTATACATATTTACTCTAATTCAACAAAATTTATACCCTTTTATTTCTTTTTAAAGACATTTCAGAATTAAAATAAATCATTTTAATTTTAAGTCACGTGACTTAAAAATTAGAAACTACCAAACCTACGCAATTTACATGCGCAATTTTTCACCATTCTAAGATTTAAATGGTTCCAACATTTTTCAAGAGTTAACATTAACTTAATTAATTTTTATCAACCTCCAAAAAGTCTTCGTGCACTTTTTCGATGACAGAACTTCACTCAGTCATTTACTTTATCTTACCTGCATGATAATAATTATTAATTTGATTCCGTTGACGGATATTCATCAAAATACTTCTAAAGTCATATTATGCATAAAAAAGCATGATCATTTCTGGTTCTATTAAACTTCGCTCGTTTCTTAGCTCAAATTTTCTGATTGGGTCGCGGAATTCCGATGAAACCATAAATTACCGAATTTTATACAAGATGTGCTCTGCGTGATCACAAGAGGCGTTTTCATTTGATAACTAAATAATTCCCATCTTCTGATCTTATCATCACGTTTTAGCTATCATATAGGTAATTAAATTAAAATTGTATTTATTAAACCACACTTTGATGTTATAATTAAAGGAAATTCTTAAATAGGAAATACTTGATTAATTGTACTTCAAGGGGCATCAATATTTTGTTGTAGATTTCTTGCTCCTCAACAGTTTAATGACCTTTTAAAATTAACTTCGATAACTAAGTTTGCTTATTTTGCATTCAAAATTAGCTAATGAGTTGCTGAAATTCTATTAAGAAACTGCCAATCTTAGTTTTACGTTTTCTTAAACTACTTGTCTTAAAAATTGCGTGACTTGTATATTAGCAGAGCAATTTTTTACATCCAAGTATCTTAATTTATACATAATTTTTACATAATATAATTTAGATTACTTTTCTGTTTCGAAAAATTTAAAATTAATTTTTTATCAAATACAAAAACGCAAACTTGGTCTGGAAAATTTCAGAAATGTGTTTTTTCTCTTAATTAACTTACTTTTTTAATAACCGAAAGTTATGTAGATACACAAAACTACTAATTAATTTAATGGTTATGTAGATTAATGTAACAAAGACCACATAATTTGTAAAATTGTCTTCAAAATCAGATAAGTAATTAATTTATTATGTAACTGTAAAAAATTCCGTCGACTTGTTCAAAATTTTATGTTATCATTTTTCCAAATTTTATTGTTATTTGCACGTTTTTCAATCAAGCTTTCCAATTTTTTTTGTATTTGTTCAAAAGATCCGTAAGTACAATTTTATTGTTTTTTTGTTACGTTCAATAAAATCGTTACAGCCGAATAGAACATGGCTTGTAAAATATGTTGCATTTTTGAACAAATAAAAAGCAATCTTGTAGGATTCACAGATAAATTGCCCTCTTAAGTGGTCCAATTTTACATCTTGCGCTCTTTTTGTTAGGTAATTGTTGTTGTTAGAGAAAGCCGGTTAAATATTTGGTTTTGTCAAAATATTTGGGTAAACTTGGCTCGAACTTAACCTTGACAAGGGTTACTGCCCTTTGCATATAAAACGTGAATAAAACAATCAATCATCCGTCACTTTCATAATAATAGGTATTAAATAAAGAACATAAAAACATTTACCGCGAGGTGTCGTGAAATGCGATACCTTAATACATCAAACAAAGTTTTATTTTACAAAATTGCTCACGGGAACCTGTAGTATGTACTAACAACGCAGATGAGGTAATTTGGGGTGTAATGAGTTTTTTTTTTTACTGGAAGTCAAAATTACAGAAATTTTCTGGTTTTATACTTGGGTTGCAATACAAAGCTGGCATTAGTGTCACTAATAATATAGTGGCGCATTGCTGCAACAACTGGAATTATATTGCTCAACCGCGCGAATTAAAATTTGATATTCCACTATATGCCTTTGCTATACAATTTAGCTTTTGTACCTCATTACTTAGATTCATTAAATACCCACATTTAAAATATCCTACCATGAAATTGCAAGGTACCTTTCAAAATAAAACCATAACTCCTCAACGTCTTCATCACTTCCAGTGTCTTTGTAGTCTGTTTGAATTTAATGATTGGCGCTCAACCAGATGATCGATTATGGGAATAAAGCAGTTGTGCTACTTCTTGACACACCCTCGTAACTTTTACAACTTCTGTTTACTTTACTGGTTTATAAATTTAAATTATAGGAATGTAGGTTCTTTTTGGCCACAAAGTGATATTCCTCCTACTACGGAGCATTATATTGTTTAATTGAAATGTATGTGCTACGTTACGTGTCCAAAGTTTAATGCAATTACACTAAAATGGGAAGTACTGAAACAAAATTGTTTTCGTACGCGGAATTTAATTTAGGTAGGTGCTTATATTTATGCGTTTATTCTACGGCTTTTGGTAATTATGGTTTTATTATTTATGTGTTTATTTGCAATTAAAAATTCAAAAATTAACTCTTTGTATAATCAAAGTCGTTAAAATTTATAAAAATGGTTTTCAAAACTTCTCGTTCTCTTGGGTGCTAGGTCAGCTAGGTGTAGTGAAATAAATTTTAGTGAATGCTAGATAGACTGATTTATATTGTTGAACTTGTAGTAACATGAGCAGTTTTTTGAATTATTGTCTGGATGCAGGTCATCCACCTATCCAAACTAGGTTTACTACTACGGCATTTTTGAAAATTATTGCGTTTGGTTGTTTTAAAAACACTCAATAAATTAAATTGGAAATCTCTTATTAAATCTGTTAGGTGTTATTTTAGGAATGTTCCCAATATAATTTAAATCTTTTGGACCAACAAAAAAAATTTTATCTGTAAAAGCTGATAGGTAAGGCTTGTTAAAAAATAATTTAAAAGAAGTAGTTAATAAAATATAGTAATTGGAAACAAAAATTAGAAGTGGGAATTTTGCAGCCTTCCTTTTTCGATACATTATGCATTAAATATAGTACCGCTGTTATAATATGGTGGCAGGAATACACCTGATAACAACATAAAGAATTTCACTTTGCAATGATTATAAAATTTAAATGAAAAAAAAAATTCTCTCTGCCGGGGAATTCACCTAAATGTATGACCTGCAGGTTCAAGGTTAAAAACCAAATACATTTACATTGACAATATACAATGGACAGACCAGCAGTCTGGCGTAAATCAAACACGGATAGAATACAGAGCGAGAAATCGCGGTTCTAGTCCTGATTGAGTCGGATATGTGCTGTGATCTAAAAAGTCCAAAATCGATATGTGGACTATGGGGAAGGCAAAGGGAAACCACCCCATTAACATTTCCCTAGTAAAGTCTCGCCTACGTCTAAAAAAGATATGGCACTAAGAAGAAGAAGAATACACGAAACTCTCATTTGCATGAGCCACATCTTGGCTTGAGTTGCAAACTCAGATTTTGACCATCCTGAATGGTTAAAATTAGAGTAACCAACATAAACTTCTCGTTCACAAAGAGAAAGTCACAACTCAAGCCGCCAGAGGTGGTGTGAATCAAGTTTCCCATACTGCGAATGTTGAGTATTTCGATAAACTTAACAAAAATGAATTCTCACGTACTTAAATGACTTAACCACTTAATGCTCATTGTCGTGTCTGTCACGTCCACTCCCACTCGCGATGCTTCCTTGTTTAATGTATTGTAGTTGTAATTAATGTGTATGTCGCATCCGTTTAACCATTCGCAATTATTGTGAGCATGGATTGGTTACTCGCTCTACCAAAATTATCAAGGAGTCCAAGTCAATGTTAGAAATAATAATTTATTGCAATGAGGACAATTGACCTCACTCTAACAGAAGATGGTTCCGATTCGCTACTTTAATCCTTTGGATCCTCTCTGGTATATTAATATTTCATCGATTTCTATAGATCACGTGACATTGTATATCTACCAGGCTGATATGATTGGACATTGCTTGCCCTAATTAGGGCTTGCCGAAGATGGTGCAGGGCACAGGTGGACAGATTTGAGACGCGAAATAAACTTGGGAGTTTAGCTATCCCAGAACAACATGTAAAAAATGAGAACCTTTAAAAGTAAACAATCGGGAAACCGGGGGGTCTGGGGGGTATGGAATACCCCCCCAGCCGTAAGTAAGATATTATGTGAAATTAATGTTTAATATTTAAATGGGAGGTGGGGGTAACGCAAATTATGCCGCTTGCCACAAGTACTTTCTACTCTCGGTGCGGCTTTCCTCAGCATGTAATCATGATGTGCCGTCCAGATTGGCTTGGAGGAATGCAATGTTCAATCATGTGAGTTTTGTGGACCATAATGTCACGTGATCTATTGCAAAGTAAAGCATAGCTATAAATCAAGAATTGAATACAATTATTAAATTCCAAAATATGATTTTTTTAAATTGGTTTTCTTGCCTTTTTATAGAATTAGTTCATGCACCATAGGGAATTCAACAGTAAATTCTATTTGTAGCAAGGATTATAGTTGAGGAATAGGTCGTTAATAATCCAAAAGTAGATCTTTTTCTACAAATGAATATGACAAAAAAAGCAAATAATAATCTAATCCGTTAAGGTGTGCCTGAATTTTATCATTTTTCTTGTTAGGTTATTATTGGATGTCGATCCTAAAGACGGTCCTGATTGTTGCTGTGTTGTGATTTGTATTATATAGAATTATATCTACTTATAGTTTACTAACGACCTATTCCTCAATTGTAATCTTTGCTTATTTTAAGGTCGACTATTACATTTTAAAAATTTTAAATTTTTATTAGAGGAAAAACTGCTATATCCACACATCTCTTAAAATAAATAATTACGAAAGCTAAAACCGCTTTTTAACAAAAAGGAACAATTATTGCTGATCTGCCAGTTCTTTCTCACCAAAATGCTGATTATTATTATTAGTATTTGTATTTTCATTTTGTTGTACGTGTTATTGCAAACCCCTACGAATAAAATATTGTATTGTTACGAAGCGCCGTTACCGCAACCGACTTCAACATGTCAAAATAATTGTATTTTGTACCAACAATTCCAAGGCAACATTAATTTTTGTTAAAATAACAATTTTAGTTTCCTTGAATTTTTACCTTCTGTAAAAAGGAAAATTTCAAACGATTTCAGTATTTTTTCTTTACAAAAGCTTATCTACAGTCAAACTTCCCCTGTTCGGATTTCTCCATAATATCTCAATGATTTTTGCGGTTTTTTGTATTGTACTCTAGAAGTTTATCTTATGGAAGTTGACTATTGAATTTTCTATGGGGCATGAATAAATTCTACAGACTATACCTAACATAAAAATAGAACATGCAGGGCAAAAACTACATTTCTACAAGTTCGAGATTCGAATCCGTATCCAAGTTTATAGTAACTCTTTTAAAGTAAGAATTTGAATCCAATTTTGATCTAAACAAGTAACATTGACCCTGAGAAATTATTATTGCGTGAAATATTTCAAGAAAATCGCTTCCAGTGGGCGCGATATAAGTTGATCTATATTTTATGTTTCTATATCTCACATTTTCCTGTTTAAAATAATAGCGTTCCATTATTTTCGTTTTCCTTACATTCTTATAGAGGGCCGCTTAAAATATTTCAGCAGCTTTATGTGTAACACTTATTCAAAAACTGCATCCTGACAGCTTCCTGACTGAAATAGTATCAAAATTATAAGCCTCTCTTCGCATTTAAATTATTTTCAAGGTAGTTGATGTACTGCATAACGAATTGGGTTGCAGATCATAGTTGCTACCAAATTATTTGTGACGTGGTTTGGATTTCACGTTAAACTGTAGATCTGTATTATGTTGCGGAATTCATTATGCTTTCACAGTCGCATCAGTGATACACCCAAAAGTTGTTTTTGTCAAAATTTAAATTTAAAATTATCTCCTGTCGTAAAAGGAAAATATTAAATTAAATTAAAAAGTAACTACAAGTTAGGCACGGAAAAGATCATTAAATTTTTAAAACTTTAAATTTACAAACTTTGCAACACTTTTTCGCAAAGTAATTAATTTTTACTGCTTTCTGAATTTTTAAACTAATTTTCTATGTAAAAATTTGCCAAAATATATTTATCACGTTCCTTTTTTCTTTTTAGCGCTTTGATTGATTATTAAAAAATCAAACAGTGTTTAAATTGGAGAAAATTTGATTTAAGACAATCTCTTTTTCGTTCCAACCATGAATTGCCACTGCTAATAAAATCTGAGCTAAATTCTCCCTTTAGAGTTCATAACTGGATTTAACGTGCACACCCCGTGCACAACTTAATAAAATAACAGCTCTACAATGCACCACCCCATGCATTAAGACTTAGCGGATGTACTGTTTGCAGTATATAAAAAGAAGTCGACGTGATTTTTGATGTGCACCCTTGAGTTTTCACCCTTCTCAGTAAATATTCGCAATAATTTAGCTTGACAACAACTGCTTCCTCCAAAATTAGTTTTATATATCTTTTCTTACTTTGTAGCAAGGTAGGTGCACGGAAAAAATAATTTGAAAAACAATTCCATTTTTTTTTGCGTCCGTAAATTATTCCTGTACCTTATTCATTTAAAGTCGGTGTTAAGCACGCTGGGCCATTCTCTTGGCTCCAAAAATACTTGTATATTTATCAGCTGGACATCTTTATGTACTGTTATTCGTTATGTGTAAATGGCGTAAAAATAAATTGTTTTTGCATGTTTGACTTGAAATTATCTTACGAACACATAAAATAAATTCGCCTCCGAAATACAAGTTACCCACACTATTTATTTATGATTCGATAGTATCTTCACTTTCTTTGCAATTTAAATGTTTTATTTTAAAGTTAATGGATTGTAAGGTCGTGAAAGATGCAAATTTTTGACGATGCTATCGATAAGGTACAATGGATTGTACGACAAAATTGGTTTGCTTTCTTTGACTGCAAGCAGCACTGCAGTATTTGTCATCGAAATCACCCTCATAAAACCATAGGAACCTCTTAATATTATAAAATAGTTTATGTGGTTATAAATA
Organism: Rhagonycha lutea; assembly: GCA_958510855.1. Taxonomy (NCBI): domain Eukaryota; kingdom Metazoa; phylum Arthropoda; class Insecta; order Coleoptera; family Cantharidae; genus Rhagonycha; species Rhagonycha lutea. Next base: position 11,708,752 of record OY294037.1, read on the forward strand.
CCGCGTAAGTTAGTTTTTATGTTAATTGTGTACAATAACCACCTACCTACCCAGCTTATTAAGTTTTACCGGTTTTATAAACAACTGTAATACCTAAAAGGCCCTGAAGCAATGAATGAGTGTGAACCAACCATAAATTTTAGATGTTATTTTTGGATTGGAATAATAACAATAGTCCTCTAGCAGTGCGCTAAGTTTTTCGTTAAGTAGTGCCTAAACTAATGAAGAACATTTTTTCTTAATATAATCCTCGCATTAATAAGTGTCGTTTAAGTTGTAACGACTTCACGTGTATGTTTAATCCGATTAGAACTTATATTAACGCATTCACCACTTGCGATTAGTTAAACCACTAATCCTTCTAATTGTTGTTAACTTGAATTATTGCTACCGGATTATGCTTTAGTGAATTGTAATGCTTATTACCAAACTACCCACACAATTCACTCTCGATGGGAGATCTGTTAATTTTTTTAAACCATCTTCATAAATTTATTATGTTTCAAGAATTTAAATGTTTATACCATCGATTAAGATATTTAAATTAAAACTTCCCACACAAATTTTTTGGAAACACCACTTCCAATTCTTATTGAAAAATAAACACATTTAGCAAAATTAATTTGCTTGTTTACATAGCACGAAACGGTAATTAAATTGCAAGTGTAAAATTTCCTCATACTTTAATTACATTTACCTTCTCTTTGACTGGTTAAAAATTAGGAAATACGAAGTTATTTACTTAAAAAGCAACATAAGCCAGTTATCACAGCTTCAAAGGTATAAAAGATTTCAATTGATGAAAGCGTTAAGGTTAGAAAAGAATTTCCCCTAATTTTATGAGATGACGGTAAGATACGAGAGAAAAATTTGTCCACAGCTACATCACAGCTATTGGTTTTTTGATTAACTAAAAAAAATATTTAATTTGATTTATTTTTTTATTATTTTATCGAAGGTCTAACAATGTTTTTCTTATTCGTTTGTACGGAGTGGGTTTTTAATTAAAACCCACGGTTTCGAGTAACCTGTCATTGTTTCATAAAATATCAGCATGTCTGATGACATAATTTATTTAGGTATTTGTGTGATCCACAAAACAAAATTTTTGAAAGACAATTTTGTCAGCTTCTTTTAATTTTCTAATTATCAAAAGACTCCAATTTGTGCTAATAAGGTTTCCTCTGTGTAAGTAGATTGGATGTTTTTCTCTTATTTCTAATTAATTGTGTTTTTGATTAATATAATTGAAACATTGGTAAGCGTAAGATCTGTTTTCACATAATTGGCAAATTTCCAAAATTAAAAGCCTTTGATGCTCGACATTACGTAGGTCACATTTTCTTTGGCCAGGTTTTGATTACAGGCTGCTAGCTGCTTACAGGATCGATTCAAATCAAAGCAGCATCACTTTATTGTTATTTGATTTTTGTAACCTTTTGTAAAATGCCTTTTAGGCGAGGTCACATGTAAATTTTTCAAGTGAACAAATTGTTATTTGTTTACGTAACAATCATAACAAAATCGTTATTACGACTAAACCTTTAACTTTTAGCAACAATCAGAGCTCAACCCTACAGCTTCTATATCTCGAGAGTTGAGAGCATATATATTTTCGGGTGCTTTTCTGGCAGCTAACTAAGGAAATGTTTGATCTGAGCGTCAGTCTACTAAATAAAACAGAAAAGAAAATAGGAGGTGATTTTATTTGGCAAGCAGAAGTACAGCAATAACGATTGTGTTGATATGTTTGAAATTCAAAATAAGGACACATATAACAATTACGCACATTAAATCCAGAAGCAATATGAAGCACATAATATAAACAATTAGGCTGTCATGTGAAGGTAGACGATATTTGAAAGACTACACAACAAAGCTTTCAACTTTATAACTTGAATTACCATAAACTTTTACATACTATGATTTCTCAAAGTCAAAAATAAATACAAAAGTTTTAAATCAAATTACCGTATCTACTACGATCTGTCAGTCCCTTTACCAACATCCTCCAAAATAAGTGATTAAAAAAATAAGGATTGATATCCCGTTAGAGATGTTATATTTGCTGGATTCAAGTGCAGGAGTTTTGAAGAAGTTTTTTTAGAAAACCACCAACAAAAGCATAGCTAACAAACAAAATCATAGAAACCTGATAGATTTGAATTTGGACCCATAACAAAATAAGTGCCCATTTGAAATATTTCGCACTGCATAACGTAGGTACTACAAATGTTTATGTTTATGCTAATCACCCACACTTCAAAATGAGTCCCAATAACCACCACTCAAGGCGATAACACGACATCCACCCAGACTTCCAACAGAGTACCATCAAAGAATAAAACCAAGAAGACGTCACATAAAAAGTCATCTATAAGAAATCGACTTCGCCATAAAAACTAATGTACGAATGAAATTGTGGAAATAAAGTCTGCAAAATTGTCAAATAAAAATTTGAACCAAATTTACAGCTTGTAAAAAGAATTCATTTACACTTTGGTCATCGTAAAAATTATAAGGGACGTTTTCGACCATCTACGAGTATTAAATTAAATTGCTTTTCTATCCAAATCTTCACTGCAGTTTTAGACCTGTCTCCATACTGACCTACGTAAAAATTTCTTTTTTATTAGGCTCAATAATTGATAGTACAACAACAGGCAAACGCCACAGTATGTTTCGAAGACCTTTGCAGTTAAAGGTGGCTAGCCTTCATATTCAGTGCCAAGAGAATGGGAACTCGTACATCTTTAACTAAAGTGTTTGTTTAAGAAAGCTGATTGAAAAGATGCGTGTAGAGGATCTTAAATTCTAAAATTTGGGGATACATAATTGATCAAAAAATAAAATAATTAAGATCCATTCATAGTATATGCAACCGTCAACATCTTCTAATGATGTAAAAAGTGATTAAAAATGCAGCCATTTCACCTCAGATTTGTTAACACAATAAAACTAATCGAAACATTGGAAATTGGATGAATATTTAATAGAAACCAAAAGGATGTGCACGAGTTAATTTAGGATAGACAACCACATGGCATTTGAGATTATAAACAGTGACCAGCAGCGGAAATTTTGCGAATCCAGAAACCCAATCAAATCAAATTCAGGACGGAAATCTCACAATTAAAAATAATTGCTGTTGCTTTTAGGAGTGACCCTAGTTTCTTCTAAACGAGGTCGGTAGATCGAACAAAAATTCGGCCAATCTATTTTCCCTACTTTCTTTATAAAAATTTGACTTGATTTTCATAAAATTTGCAAGCAGTAATTTGATACAGAACATAGTATCGGGAACAATTTGTCACTAATATTTTGTCATGGAAATGTTTTAAGCAACATTTGATAATATTTAATGAATAAAGCTGAAGTTACAAAGTGTCTCGACTCGAGTGATGAATTTCAAACTGAATACAGAGTTGGACTGGAAGGACTTCTAGTTAGTTTACTAAATTTTAAAATTTTTTATCTGAAATTTCAAGTTTTTCGTTTTTAATTTGCGCGAATTAATTGCCTTAAACCAGAATTAATTTGTGTCCAATCGAGTTTTAGCTTTCGAAGGATAATATCTGCTGTATTTTGCTCTTTCGAGAACTAAAATTCGCTAACGTTTTCGTCATTGTTATGACATCGTCAGGTAACTAATTGTCTATGGTTGCTTTTTTTTGTTATTCCAGAATTCACGAGTAATTGATAAAAAATATAGCTGGATTACTGCGGCTTTAGCTTAATCAATTCAAACAGAACATTTATTTATAAGACAAAAAGAAGCTGCTCCCACACTTCGTTTTAAATGAAAAAAATTCCTTTGAAGTCCTAAAACTATTTTAAATATAATATGTCCAAAAATTCGACAGTGACGATCTTTCTAATTTTAAGTTATTGTACTGCCCATTGTGTATTTTTCTATCTCAGATTCCTCTATTCAAATTAATGGCTCGTCATTATTTTCTCTTTTTATTACATTCTAACCGAGTTCTAACCAGTTCGTCTCTGGTAGGATTTATACCTTTTCACAAAATCAAAAAATTTTGTTTTACGTTTCAAACATTAAACCCATTCAGCAAAATTTAATTTTATAAACTAACACAGGCATCCCGTGGTTATCTTCTGATGTCGCCCGCCGTCCACTTCATCATGATTTCTCGAAGTTGTGACATTCTTAATTTTTAAATAGTTTTTATGCGTTAGAAAAGGCGCCGTAGGTGGATTTTGAGTATTTTAAATTCGTGTCTACCAATACTACAAAGTTTCTTAAAGCTATCAATTTTAAGCGGGTTTACTTCAATAAACTCAAATTACAGGCAAATATACAGCCATGCAATTAAATTATTCGATGTAATTACAAACATAATTATACAGAAGAGATAAATTCGGTGGATTGTCCTTTATTTACACATCAGAAGCGATGACTTGAAAACTTACTAATAAATTCAAATTACAGTCGTTTAATTGATTGTTTCTATTTTTCGTGTGGGTATATAAAAAGCTTACTTAGTTTTGACTATAACTACCGAATTAAAAGAGCAAATCGTGGAATTTGAACCACGGCTAAAATAATCGAATCGAACCATGACTATTGGATCTTCAGTTTACACCAAAATAACCTTGCCTGAAAGTTTTATTTTCTACCACATAAATCGCTAATAGAAACCATTACAATTTTTAACTAGCAGGTAATAAATTTTAATTAATTGTATTCTTAATTGAAAATCAATTGAGGACTGTAGATAAATCTAGATAGGCAAGATACCAAGCACATAATTTTTTTACAACTTAATCGTACCAATATAACACTACCGTTTTAAAAAATAGTGTAATCAGATCAAATAAACTGCATGGAACGATAAAATCTTGAAATTTCTACCTGAGAATATTCTAAATCCGCCTCTGATTTTGCATACATAAATTGAACTATTATAATAATCATAGAAGCAATAATCCTGGGGCTATTCATCAAGCATAAATATAAATCGTAATTTTTTGATGTCTTCATCTTAGCAGGTTACAAGATTGATTCTCTATAATTTGGCGGCTCACGATGATGACTGGTAGTTTTCAACTAGGTATTTTATTTATACCTATAAGGTACCTACCACTCAATATTTTTAAGCTATTATCGAAGTCGTTTGTTAAATTTGAAGTTTAAAGAGGTCACTTGACTTTTAAATTACGTTGAATATATCCTTCGCTATCACAAGTAAACTTATTTGGTTTGAGAGCAAATGATGCAAAATATTGGTCATTTAGAAAACCCCGCAGCAATTTTTTGATATCAAATATATTTTGCACATTTTGAGGTTAGTGGAGAGAAGTTAACTTATACTCGAGCAGATTTTGAATTGTCATAATTAAGATTAGAGAGATGAAAATTATATTCAACAATGTTAGTTAAGAGCTTTAAGCTCCACCACTAAATCCTTATCGGCTTTATTCAAGTTCCAATTATCAACCAAAAATAAAGTGAAATGTAACAGAAAATTTTGATTATTTTCTTGATTACTTTGAAGCTAAGAATGGAGCTATGAAATTGAGTGTTAGTTGAAGTTGTAATGGCCAACGGTCAGCTCTTTAAAGTTACATGTTTGTATTTGTTAAATAGAAATGTCAATACGAAATGAAGGTCTTTGAGATAGGGACCATTTATGTTTTAATTATTATCATTTTGGTCAGGTTTTTGTTTCCCTTGTTGGTGCAATATTAATTAAGAATCTTATATTGTTGGAATTAATTAGCAGCTCGATTATGAAGCAAATAATATTATATTTTTGCGTTTGTTCTACATTCTAACATTGGTAATTAATGGAGACAAAGAAAACTTTAAATTACTTGGTACTTGAGTTGTATTGTGCGAAAAGCGGAACAATAGTTATGTTCCCCACAAAAAAACTCCAATCAGGAGCTTGTATTAGGCAAAAATGGCGTCGTACTTGAAAATTGTATGAAGGAAAAAGTCATCATGGTTACTTAAACCGAAGATGATTACTGTACGAAGTACGGCAGCGTTTAAGGTATATGTAGTTGATATTTAAATAATAAACAAACATTAAAATTGACACATTACAAGTTGTTGAACATCATCTTAAGCTTTCGCTACATCTGTAGCAACTTAACTTCTTGTGTTTTATTTAAACAAAAAAGTCGTGAACAGAAGTTTTTGTTTCTTCAAGAGCTCAATCTACATGAGGCGGAGTTACACGCTGTCATTAAAAATTGTTTGCTTTATAGAGCAGTAATGGCTTCTTTTGATAGAATATTTATTTATAAAGTATGTTCCTGCAATATTGAGGCTCGAGTTTCTTTATTTGAAGGTATTGCACAGCGGTTCCATTTTTCCATCAATATTTGGCCAACATAATAAACTTAAATTGATGTTTCTGCTAACAAAATATTTATTTGTAAATATTAATGCTTTATTATTATTATTCTTTGCTGGTGGTATCTAAACAATTTTGCTATTCGCCCAAAACAGTCGAGACTGTGAATCAGATGGAATATAGCGCTTTTTCCATTCGGTTACTATAATATGCGCAATTATTGCACGAATCTTTCTACACGAATTTCAAAACTAAACGGGCAAATTATATCGTTTCTTCCAGCAGTTCCAGTGAGTTTTTTTGTTTACAAATCTCCAACCATAAATAACACTAAAACATTATTACCAAGACGGCTTCTTTTAAAACGAATTACATTTTTATTATTTAAGAGAGAAGTCTGTTAAATATGTTCTCCTATGTGTTAAAACTTCAATTTTCTTTTTATATTTATCGAAGAAATTAATTTACGCTCTGCTAGATTTTTCTAAAGGTTTATTAAAGCGCGTGATTGTTACATTGTTGACTTCAGTTGCTGCTATTACTTTGTTCTTTAATGATACAGTACAATATGAAAGGATAGATTGCTTAAGATCATGACAAGCAAAAATTGTACATGCTTTAAATTACTAATGAATTTCAAGCCTTTTATATTATTGACTTTTCAATGTGTAATAATAATGCCTTGTTCTACCAAAATAGAATCATTTGTAGACGTCATCCTAGCTTTTTGTGATATTAGCTGACTGATATGGTAACAAAACAGTGGTATTAAGGATCTTCTATTATGTTCGTACCCTGTAGGTTGTATCATTAATGTGTCAAGTAGATTTTTTAGTGCTTATTTAAAATGTATATTGTGGTTTTATTAAGATTTGCTTGGCAACAAAATTTAATAACACAATTTTTGCTATACAACACTGTGAAATTAGGTTAACTTGGCCACAAAGAAATACTATATAATTTTTTATCAACAATGCAATTTCAATTTCCTAGTTGTTATGATACCTACTAATTGAGTGGTAAAGAAATACACAAGTGCAACTAACTTTTAAATTTCCCGCCTCCATTTCCTTAGTAATTAATCTAAATTTTAGCTTTCTAAGTGCAATCAATAGGTGACCCAATAAAATTAATGAAAAGCTCGTTATCAGTCATGTCATTTAAAAACCTGTGTAATATTAATTGCTAACCTAATTTCCTGATTGTGTTTTAACTAATACCACATTTGTTGATATTTAAATGTGCAGATAAAAGAACACGAATGTATTATTATTTAATGAGTCAAATAAAAGAACGAGATTATATTATGTACACTCACAAATTAAACAACACAAAAACGGTCGATTTTATTTTCTACAATTCGATGTACTTTTCGAACACGTAAATAAATGTCATTTGTAGTTAGCAAAAAAAAAAAATATTAAATTAACTAATGTGTAATTCACATCAAGGTAGTAACAAAGTTAACCAAACTATAACGATAAAGAGCCTAAAGAAAATAACAATAAAGAAATGCATAAGGAAAGGTGGATTTTCTCAGTTCCGTTGTCTTTAATTTAATTATAAATAAATTAATAGAAGCAGTAAGCTTCTTCGCTGACGATGCTGTTCTACTGGCAAATAATGAAGACAAACTGCAAACAATTTTGCACCAATTCAATCAAACTGGAAAAAGTATATCATGGAAATTGCTGTGGGAAATCCAAAAGGAATGGTGATTACTAAAAACCCAATTAGGTGCAAATTAGAAATTAACGGCGCTATGGTGAAGCAGGTAATGGCCTTCAAATATTTAGACTCAGAATTAACAAGTAGCAGAAATTTGCACCGAGAAGTCCAACAGCAAGCAACGAAAGCAGCCCAACGGTATTTTCCAACAGGAAATAATGTTTTTTGAAAGACTGCAAAACTTACATAAAGTGATGATTCGCCCAGTTCTGATATACGCAGCAGAAACAAGTGCAGAAACCACCACCAAAGAAGTGAGGATAAAAGAACGAAATGTGGTATACAAGAATTCGTTAAGTGAACCAGAAGAAAGACATGGAACGATTACGTGCATAGAATAGATGAAGAGAATCATTTTTCACAAGAGGACTACTAGACCGATCATTGTATTATGATTTAAAACTGTTGACGCTTGGATCGCAGGTTGGAAAGTGGTATCTTTTGTCTCCTGTTGATGATATGTCCGTTCCTCCGTCTTCTTCAAATTGCTGCGTCATCTCCACGCGCTACTTGTAGCAATATCCCAGTAATGAAAATTCAAATTTAAAATACATCATTAAATTTAATATAAATTCAAAAAATAAAGACACTTGAGTTTGTAGAATATTTACTAAATGAAAAGACAGATTTGATGTGTTATCAATGTCTTAAAAGTATTCAACACCTCGGTTATCAATAGATTTTAAATGTAAAATTGGAAATGTAAACCAACAATTGCCCTGTTGGACATGTAAGCGGATATTTAACTTTCAAATCCTCCTACCCCTGACATGAACAAAAAAAGAGAAATTATAATCATAATAACATTTTATCAGACGCCTCTTAAAAATTCCTTCCACAGGCTTGAATGTTATTACTTGAAACTTCAAACAAAAAGCTGCCTCAGTGCCCAACCGTCAATGAATAACATGATAGCGAAATTATCATCAATTGTTTAGATGATTTAATTTCATCACACAAAATGTAAGAAATCTCACAAAAATTTCTTAACCTTAAAATTTGATCACGTTTCAATTTTTCATCCATAATTTTTGATAATCTACTTTAATCGTCTAATTGTAATGACAAAACTGGTTAATACTGATGGGAAACATAAACGATTACCTCTATCCAACATCAGACTCCAACTTTCCAACATTCTCAATTTTAGCTATTCTTCCACGACTTCGCTTCGCCGTGAACTTAAACACAGTCTTCCAAATATTAATAAATTATAAGATACCTTGTACACTTGGAGAACAGTCTGAACACAAATAAATTTTCCTCAAGGACACTCAAATCCAAGAACACTCCAACTCCACACCTACACGCAGTGGAGTCCCACACCCTTCTCTCTACCTTCCGGACGTTTTCTACCATCAGCGGAAAACCAAAGATTTCCAAGTCACTTACAGATATCAGCGCAAATAAATGAAAATTCCTACCTCGTTTAAATAAAATTCAAATAAAAGTTCCCTTCTCGAGCAGGGCTATTGGCTAATCAAAATAAAAGACATATTACGTCTTTGGATACCTGCAGTGCTGTGAAAATTCCATCACAACAAGAATCACAGTTGAAAGAAAAATTACACCAATGTAAAATTATGCATTTTCTTGTAAAATTTTTAATAAACAAAAATTCTGCAAAAAAAGGTATAGAATATTGACAAGTTTGATTATTCACAATCAGCTATAGAGCACACAACGATCAACTCATAATTGGTAATTAAAATAAGCAAATTTCCTACTTTACAAGATGGGGTGCTTGTTCCTACGTCGTTGGTTTCCCGACTACTAAAGAAGGAATGTGGAGGACGGGATTAAATCTCAGTTGCAATAAAAAGAAATTCCTTTACATTGCACATCATGCACAGTACTTCCAAAGTAATGTGCATGATGTAATGGTTATTACGGGGAAAATGGTGAATCGAGCTCAAACAAATCTTCTGGTCGATGCTTACCAATAGGGAAACTATGATCTCAAATGAAACCAAAAAGCCAAAAATAACCAATCTGCAGGGTCGGATATAATGTACATAAAATTAATTAGATGGTAGTGGACTCATGAAATAGCCAAATAACCGATTTAATAATTATACCCACCTCCTTTTCGACAAAATTATCATATTTAAAAATTGGAAATTGTAGAACTTTGTAATGTAAGGTAACTTTGATTATATGGACTTATTGATGATACGTCGAACTTGATGAATGTAAGCTCTAACTGAATGTTACAATTTACACACAGATGAATCTTTGGAGTCAAAGTGGCATAAACAACTTAACTTCTTATTTGAACAGGGACAAGGAAACATAACTAAAATAGAAGAAATTAAATTCTTAAAAGAAAATTTAATCTGTTATTCATATCTTCAGAATTGAAAAGTGAAAAGTTATTTTCACTAACAAAAAACGCCAAACTACAACTGATATGATGGTGATAAAAAAATACAGCTTGAGGACTTGCTCGCTATGTGAAAATGCAAACATCACAAAAGCATTTGAACATAATATAAGCTTTTGTCAATTGCAGGGCCGAACAATTATTCAGTGAAGGAGAATACAAAATAAATCTGCTTAAGACAATTTTAGGATTAAGATGTTTTTGCCTAAATGTTTTTGATGCTTTGAATTCACAAAGAATACGATTTACGAAAAAGTAGTGAGGTCAAACCGGATGAACAGCAATGAAAATCTTCATTTTTGAGCCTTTCTAGGGACCTTGTAGGTTTGAAGTAAAGCTAAAACACAAACCTACTTATAATCAAGAAGTTACACAAATTTGTGATTTTGTTGCTAATCTCGAATTACGTTCATTAACCCTTAATGAAAAGTGTTCTGCACGTCAACTTTTCAGTCTTCCAGCTTCTGGAAAACTTCTTTCGTACATACTCAGTAACGAGCATTCTTAAATTACATAACCGCTCTTTAGCTCTTTTCAGTCTGAATAATTATTATGATATTGGTACGTGAACTTCATAACCAAGCCATATAACAGGATAATGTAAAATTGTCTGCTCTTTGTAGTAGGTATACAACGAAAAAATAAAATAAAACGGATTAGATGTGCAAAGGACTGAGGGGGATGGAATAAACAGCAACATTTTTGAAACAAAACTTCTTGAATAAACTTACAAAGCGATGTAATAATTGCAATTCTACTTTTTAGCATTTTAATTAATATTTGATTAGCTTATTTGCTTTAGTACCGACTTTTATTAAAAAATTCTAAATAATAATTTCGCATGGGCTTATAAAATTTGCAAATTCTCATATAACAAGAAATACGAAAGAAAAGCTGTTAAGAAAGTAATTTCGTTCAAGTAAATCTAGGTAGTCCGTAATGTTTCATTGTTTAGCGATAAAGTCTACATAAGCACCGACGATGTACTTTTTGTAAATTTTTTACATGGTGGGTGAAAATACTGGAAAAATTTCATTTCTTTTTAATTCTGTTTGCTCGACAACGTCATAAATAACCGTACACGGACTTGAAAATTATCATTCTTTGATTTATAACGAAATTTGCACAACATAACAATAATCCCAGATTACAACTTGCGAAAAGTATGTAAAATATTTACAGTATTTTAAAAGATTTTTTTCTTCCAAATGCTACATTTTCGAGATAATTTGCAAGAATTTATTGTTGTACTGCATACAAGTTACCTTACAATATATGATTTTATGTTAGAAACTTTATAAATGAGTTAGTAGGGACGAGGTAACACAGAAGATGGATACAAAGAACACATTGACAATTTCAAACTTATATGCTCAAAAGACTTGAGGCTTAACAAAAAGTTTTCTTCTTCAATTTTATAGAATAAAGGAACAACTTTTATTTTTTACTTTAAAACACACTTCAAATTTTGTAATCAACTTAATAAGTGTGAAAGTGCTGTAGGCTGTGCACGGTGCCAGGGTGATTAATTTATATTACAGTGTTTTATAGCAGGACACCCTGTAATAGTTTGAGTTATCTAAATTTCCTTTTGTGACTTAAGTGAAAATGTTGCTTATCTTGCAATGTTAATTCATATTTCCCATCTAAACTGCTTCACCGAAGCAAATATAATAAAAGTTGGTTTACTTTCGTTATTACTAACAAAGAGGCCGACTGCACCCCTATAATCGTATTTTAAATTAAGGGAGGTCAACATTTTTCTCATTCCAGCTTTTATGGGACTATTTTTTGAAAGTTGGAAGAAGTAACCAGATTGATAAATTTATACTTTTTAATTTAGTTTATGATGGTGAAATAAAGCAAAGAAAATCCTTTACTTTTTCATATATCTTAATTTTGTTTCAATTTGCTCGGATTTTGCTTTGCCCGTTCCGTAAAAAGTGAAAGAATTTAATTTTGTAATCCAGCACCCCAAGATTAAATAAACCACAGCTATGAATAATATGCGGACTTGTAACTGCAATGTTATAATTTCCTGCATGAATAAAAAGAAGAGATAAGCGCCGGGAGCGTTAGGCCGATGAGAAAAGCGTATAACAAGAAAATACAAAGACAGACTTTGCTAACAAGGTTTACAATTTTGCAAGATTTCATGTTAAATTTGTTCTTTATCTTGGAAAAATCTAGTTAACCATGTTCTAGCACACGCAGCAATATAACGACGACTTAAATGTTACGGTTTTATTAAAATGAGAAATGCAATTAGCTAAATAAAGAGCCATTTTATGCAAATGTGGTTATTAAAGTGGTTAAAACGCATACGTGCCTTGTACAATATTTTACCCAATATTTCGCTTGGGAAATGTTCATAATAATAAAAGTTTTCCTTTTCATATGTAGGTACATTTTAACTGCGACGATAAAATTTTTTTAATTATGGAGAAAATAAACGTCTTCAAATAGCAAAGTTGTGGAAAACGGAACACAATGTGTTACATAACAGTGCGGAAAGACAAGTTTGCACGCCCAGTTGTTTTCATACGCTCTAAATGCTACGGTAGCGAAAAGTGAAAAATACTGATTATACTTTGGTAGAAAAAAGGAGAATTACGATCACCTAGCGCCGGAAAATGAAGGAAAATTTTCTAGCCCAACGTAAAACTATAGTGACTTTCGTATTTCCATCTAAATTAATTTATGAGGTAACAGATGGCAGTGTGTGAAAACAATACACCCAGTTGGTAATTATTCAAAATCAACTTTCCTGTTCGTCGCTTCTCACGAGCGGCGAAATTAAATTAGGTTTAAATAAATCATTTTCCATTGCACATTGGTTAGCCCGTGTATGTAATCCTTTAGTATTGTATTCTAGAATGTTCATATATGCAGAATTAAAATTATTATTACCAAATAAATGCACAAATATATGCAAAGGGAAGCTTTTAAAAGCACTGTTGAGCTTTTTATTCAGTTTTGCGTTTATTTCGGCTTGGAATGAATTAAATTGTAAAAATTTTATTGTTTTTAAATTCGCGCATCTTTAGTCTCTTAAAATAAAATTATCTGCATGTGTTAACTTTCTTAAGTATATAGGCATCCTCCCCAGAGAGCTTTAAAGAAATAAATTACAAGCTCAAGTTGTCTTCAACTAATTGAAATCCAAGTCAAATACATTTAAGTATAGAATGCTAATGGTGTAATTTTAACTTAATTAGTAGATTATGGATTCTAATGGTCTCTAGATATATGCCATTATAGTTTCTTATATCACGCGAAATGACCTTTTAGTCAAATGGGTAACATATTATAGGGGTTAAAAGTTTTTCTTATATTCTTTATCAAGGGTCATCACCCCATCAATTTCAAAAATTTAATTTTGTAATAGATAGATTGATAGATATAATATAATATATTATTTCACCGTGAAAATAATGACATACATGAATATGGTTCGTAATCTACTGGTAATCCTGTTAACCCTTTGTGGACGTCATTGAATTGAAGTGCCATTAAAGAAGGAACAATTTCTGAATGTAATTAATTCATGAACTTCATTTATAATACCAAATTTAGAAAGCTTTCTACTACTTTTGTAAGTCTCTTTTTACAGAAATTTGGTCTCTTTGCATGCTTTTTCAAACATATGGACCATTTTTGTTGCTTATTGAAGGTATTTGAAAATGTTTCATAGCCATTTACAACACAAATTTTAAATCATTTCTTCTTGCGTGTTGATTTCTATTTCACCATCGACAAATTGCCCTTGCCTCCGCATCTTACTAACTTGGCAAGTTGATTTATTATTAAAATGGAAACGAAATTATTTAATTAACTAACTACCTTTGCTTTAACGTAAGTGGAAATTTCTTTTGGAAACCAAGGAAAACAATTTTAATCAACAAAATGAATTTGATTCTATCACCATTTCAGTTTGGTGGTAGTGTGGGTTGATCCCTTCGTGAGTGGAGGAGAGCAACAATTTTAAACAGCAAAAATAAATTTGCTTGCATCAAGAATTTTATTACCAAAACTTCTAGTTTCGTGAAAGTGTGGAAGAAACGCTGAATTTTGAATAATTTTTTAGAAAGGAAAATGTAACAATGTAGAAAAATTTCATTCAATCAATCATAATTTTATATTTTTAAATTACGAGTATTATTATTCTTGAAATTTGAATTTGAACCTTTAGCTTTGAAGGTGGATTCCATCCCTAATGAACATATTATTTTTGGGCTAACCAAGGATTTCGTATGAAATTTACTTAATTCGTAATGCTAAAACGTCAAGAACATCAGCATTTAAATAATGTACGAGTACAGTGCTGAAAAGTCGGCCTGCGTTTTCTAAGAGAATGCGAAATTCATTCAATCGATTCCTTTTACGTTATTTAAATCAGCTTTTCCTGGTTAATGTTTTCGAAATCGAAAAGTTTATTACAACATCTTCTAATATTCCTATTGTGAATAAGTTCTGCTGTTCGGGAACCACATTTCTGAAAGACTTTTTGTCTCATCTACATTTTTTTAATTTTGTGTGTGGCGGTTCTTTTTTTTTGATAGGGGAAGACCGTCACCGAGTGAGATGCAGAAAAGTTGGTTTTATAGAATTGCCCGACCTCGAAAACCAAGTTTTCAGCGTTACAATAAATCGAGTTAAATTTTTTTTTGTAGTGTACCTACGGCAAAAATTTTAATTAATTTCACCTCGGTATAATTAAATTCAAGTTCTAACAATGACAAAAGTTAGTTCGAACCGAAGCATATTTAAAAACTTGATGTTACTTGGTTTCATCAATGTCCAATATTAAAATAGCAAGAGAAGCCGCAACAAATTATGATGGATGAACCGATACAACTAAAAAAGGTTTTCTTTTTATTATTCCATGTAATAATAGAAATCGTTAACATAACGCCGCATGTAGTCTTTTTTATCCAGAGGCCGACGGATTTACTAGTACGGCACTATTAATTTATAAATTGATTGATTTCTTTAAATGATTGCAAACGTAGCAAGAAATGTTGATTACGGCGAAGATATTTCATTTCTCGCATTACTTAGTCAATTAATATTATCCGTTTTGATTGGTCGACAATGGTGAAATTTAAATCTTTTCTGCACTGTTGCAGTCATTTGTAACATTCAAATAACCCAATAACCTTTAATCAAATTACGAAGCCTTGTACAACTTGTAAGTAATTTACACCAACACGTATACAATTCAATACTTTCATGTTTTCTTCCACACGAATTATTTGTCAGTTCTATATAATCAAAAAAATTTAATTTCTTTGATTGAACACTACTGTTGTGTAAAGCCGTGAGTGCACTGTATTCAACTTGACGTCTAAGAAATAATTTGGAAAAATTAGAACCTTTTCAAATCTCATCACGTTTTAGGTTACAACAAATAATTGAGATTACCTTAACTTCTACAAAATGTAAAAATGTTTCTATTCTCTGGGGCCACGCAACTGGCCATTTTACAAGTTAGTTTGTTAAATTAATTAGAAACTTAATTATGCGGTATAATTTATCAGTAAAAATTTTTGCAAAAGCGTGGTAACGTTTAGCCAGTTGGAAATGCAAGCTAGCCTGCTTCTCATTAACCAAAGAATAAGATCAAACGATTGTTTCCTGCTTCCGGTTTATTTTTCTTTCATTAACTTAACGAATTTAACGAAGCGGAATTATTTTTCTTTTACATTAAAGCTGTGTCGTCCAGTCCAAAGGAACTAATGTATATTTATTCTTCTTAATCCTTCTTTTCTGCTCGGAAAAGTTTGTTTGAGTTTCATTCAATCTTTTAATTTATTTCATTTTGATTTAGGTAATTAGGAAGAAATATTGTTTTAGTCGAGATTTTTGAAAAAATAGTAGAAATTGGCATTAGTATGTAACAAACGTTAGGGGGAAATTTTATTTAAATTTACAGCACACGAAGTTCGTACACGTACCGACACTGAAATTTTTCATATGGCTTGCTTATCTGAAAATAATTTGTAGAAGTTGTAATGTTTGCTATTTTAAATGTAACCCGCTGTTACCTTACAACTAATTGCCAAGACAGATACTGAATATTAAAATGAACACGAACCGCGATTCCGAATTACATATTTATCAAAACAATTAATATTCTTACAATAGAAATGTTTTTGCTCACGAAATGCAGGCGATCCTGGATTTTCAGCTAAAAAAGGAAACTGTAAAAATAGTCAGTCATCTTTTGGTATCAAGTGAGCTCTTTATCTGGATGGCTATCCTCGTTGATATATTGCGGATGCTTGACATATATCGACAAATTGGTTGCTCTTTTAACTAAGATTTCATTTCAAGATTCAAAAATGAAATATTAAAGTGATTCCAACTTTTAATTAATTATTAATTAATTTAATTACCTAAATTGTGGAAATGCTCCAATTTTATCTCTAGCTTTGCTGACTATACAACCCGATTTTGGTCAAGTGGAGAATTTGGATCATCATACTTTTTAATTTAGTTAGTTTAGTTTTTCAGAGTAAAACCGAAAAGTATAATAAGTAGATAAAACTTTAGATTTAGTTCTGCTTTTATATTAATTATGTTGATAATTTGAGCTAAATAATTTATTTCAGTAAAGTACCTAATCTATTTAAAGTTTCAAAGTTTAGCTCGTAGAAATATTTTATTAACATTTACTAAATTAGGGCTCAAAATTGGGATAAATATTTTACTTCTAACATTAAAATGTACCAAATTTAACATTATAAAAAATTTAATCTTCATTAAAAGTTTATTTCCAAACTGAACATCATAGCGTTTGTAGAATTTCTAACACTGATTTAAAATAATTATTTATTCTAAATTGTTTAAATATTACAAACAAGTTTTAAATAGGAATGAACATAAATAATATCAATTAAATTTAAGCATATCATAGTATAATTAATAGCCCACATGAATCTTTTCAAGGCATGAAAAACTCTGTGTCATCTGATGAGTTCGAAGTATGTAGTATAGGTATTGGAATTTTTAAGGGTGGAATCGCGCGTCTATAAAGGATACGGAGGATTTGAAGAATATTTGTATCAAATTATTATTATGCACTGAATTTTAGAGACGGTGCATCAAGCAATAAAAGCAGTAATTCGAATGCTAAATCTTAAGAGTGGGGGTACTAATTCAAGATTAGCAAACCCAAAAATCCTCGTAGCTCCGTCTATGCTTGGAGGGTATTCTATACCCCCAAACCCCCTAGTCAAAGAGAGCCAACCTACTGTACGTTTTGTCTTTCATTATATTAAATCGATACTCTTTGAAATAGATCTATTCACATGTTGTGGTGTCAGAACCGGGGGGTCTGGGGGGTATGGAATACCCCCCGTATGGAATACTCCTCAGTACACAGAGATTAAAAATGATCCAAGTATGAATTGAATGCAGTAAACTTTGTCAAATAAATCTTACAATTATCTAAATAGAAATACATCTCTCAGACATTTATTATTATCAATTTTCTTGATGTAGTTATTCGGCCCTCGGCCTCACTCAGGGGGATTGTGACAAGTTAATTAAACTTTGTTTTAAGTGTTAGTGATTACAAAATCACGATAATGTGAACTTACTTAAAAGTAGCACAATTTGTGTCTAGAATGTCTACAAGTACAAATTGTGTTAAAATGAAGTACAATATTATTGTACCTACTCTTTTCTAGAACAATTTTACTCGTTTCTAGCAGAATTGTACTATTTTCTAACATAAATTGTACTTACTTATAAAGCAATTTGTACAAGTAGACAATCTAGGTACAAATTGTGCTACTTTTAAGTACAATTGTTCTCTGTATGGTAAGTTTAAGTAAAATAAACAAAACAACTTAGGTAATTAGTTGTGCGGTGAAGAAGAATATTAATTTAGGAGCTGGTAAGAGGATACTAGGAAGGTAAAAATTAATGGGCAACTCCCATAAAAAGACAGCAACTCCACGACAGTATAATTGTTTACCATAGAAGCTACATAAGCTAATAATTCATTTACAAGACTTCTGTAAAATATCCGTCGGTCATTTGTCTCGTAACTTCGTCAGTGCCCAGCTACTTAACTCATAATTTAGATTGCTTTAATTTTAATTTACATTGTTATGGGCAGGTCGGTAATACAATTAAAAGAAAAGCTTAAACAACCTTCATAGTTTTATCTAATCAAGGAAAATCTTTGTGATGAATAACTGTTATTTTCAATAAATTTTTTAAATCCTAGTACTAAAAAATCATCAATTTGTTTTCATGGACGAATAGTCTAAAGCTTCGAACAAAATTTTAATACTTCACAACTTAAATTTCCTTAAATTAAAAGCACGTAAATTAAAAACCTTTTTTTATTTTCCAATGAGATATGTGTTTAATTTTGTATGACCCGCGAGTTGTGTATAACACGGGAAGGTTTCCCTAGCGAAATGTGTAATTTAAATATATTTTAATGACAAACGTCATCCATGTCATATCTGGAATTTTGACAATAGCATTGCAATAGTTTGTAATTGGTTGCCATTCGGTCTTGTAATACAATTTATAGCCAAACTAGGTATATTTGGATTTAATTTGACCAGTTACATGAATTTCATATTACATACAAAGCAAACAATAATTTATCTTCATTGTCGAGTCAGTACATTGGTCGTTATGGTCATTGTAATACATAAATGGTTTTCACGTGTTAAGCCGTTAGTGCATCGTTAGAACTTTAAATTTAATTACCCTAAATACTTAGAGAGGTTATTTATTTAATAACATGGACCTTCCACTATCCAAACAATTGAAATAGCGTGTATACTTTCTCCGCCAAATGCTTTCACGTATTTCTCAAAAGTCGATTGAAACTTATACATTAGCAAAATTCTTAACTCAAATTAGACTCCGCTTAAAGCTTATTACGATTAGAACTTCTAATTAAATTACTGCAACTTGTAATTATCCTCGAGTACATGCTGAGTAGTAATAATCACTATCATTCCTTTAAAGGGAATAATGGAATTCAAGTTTTTGCTTGTGTGGAGAACTACAAGTTTTGGTCTATTGTCTTCTGTAGGTCTTATGACTTGAAAATGCAACGGAGCACGAAAACCCGATTGGTACTTGCCAAGAAGCGTTCCAGACTCTTATTCCATTGAGTTGCCGACTGATTCATTAATGGATATTGTATTGTGGTGATGCACAATATGGTTTCCTTTGACGCACAATAGCATCGAGATACACGAATTTGATAATATTATTAAATTCCCATGACTTCAGTAATTTAACTTCTTAAATGAACATTTCTGTTTTTTTTTTCTGATGTTGTTACGTCTTCTCTTCAAGTTCTAAAAATCAATCAAAGAATCTTGTTAAGGTTTTTAAAAGTTGCCAACATAAGAGTTGTTAGAAGTGCAGAAGTTTTGAGAGAATCTCGAAAAACAATATCACAACTTCTTGTTTCAAGTTTTAATTTTTCTTTTACTTTTGGTTACAGATATTTAAATTTTCTTATTGAGTCGCAACGTTATTAATCATAAAGGGAGCGTTCCACTTTCAAAACAATTTTTTAGCATCGAACTATATTTTATGTTTATGCTACATTTCATATAATTTATATTCAAATGGCTATTTCTTCTTATCAATTACATTCGTTCTAATAAAGAAACTGCAAAAAATGAAATCGTAACTTATTGTGGATTTACCCTAACTTTTCAGGAGATTTATGATTTGAGGCTGCACTGTTCCGAAAGAAATCGTAAACAATCTGTGTCGGTTATTAAATTTTTATTCAATAAGTGGATGAAATATATTTTCACACCATCCAAAACTATTCCTACAGGATTTTATTTTAGTAATTTCTCACTCTTTAATCATTTTCTATTCAAACAAATACCAAAAGGACTAAAGTAATTTCGAGTGGTAAACATGAAATAATGTTATGGAACCTGGATGGTATGTTTTAAAGTGCACCCGGGCGCGCGTCCCACCTGTGAAAACCCAACAGGAAAAATTTATTTGAATTGTCAATTAAAGGTAATAAAGTATCTGGTGCGGATTACGTCATGTAAAATCAATAAAAATTAATTAAATTGTCACACATCTTATTTCAATTATTGCGTCTTTTTTATTCCATTATTGTACGAGTATTTGAATTTAAAAGGCGTAGGGACTGTTACAAAATTCTGAAGTGTATAAAAAGCGGTTGGTTAAATATACATAAAAGTAATTAGCAAGAAACACATTTTTAATTTAACTATAAAATTACAGATGGCTGAAAAGTAAATATTTTTTATGGAAACTTAACACGAAGTGAACTTTCCGTAAAAGTTAAAAGTTATTACATTTTAATTTTCAACTTATTAATTGTTAAGTATAGCTTTAAGGTAATTTAAAACAAAAATGTTCTTTGTTAAAATGAAGAACTTCGGAAATTGTAAAAAAAAACTATTCACGATTTGTGTCCAAATTTAGGTAGGTATTAATTATGAATATCACGCAACTTTTCTTTTCTCAGCAATTTTAGAAAACATGTAGAATGTTGTGATTTGCTTGTTTTCACTTCTTGTGCAACACTTAATGGTTTTCTTTCATACTTTTTGTATGTTAGAAATAAAAAGTTTTTACCAACATTGTATTCCTTTTTTTAGACATACAAAATCTTTTTAAGATACTCCAATGTCGTTTTTTAAGTTTTCTTTTAGGAAAAGTTGCTTTTATTTTCGTAAAAATAGAATTTGTTTTTGTATTAAGAATTATGCTTGCACGACGACGTTCTTTGGTTGGTTTAAATATATACGGATCGTACCTCAACAGCGCATACTTTTCGTTCCATTGCATTTTTATTTTTTTTAATAAAATAAATATTACAAGAATGACTTTGTTGTATAAATATTTTCTTAACTTAAAGGTAATATAGAAATATTTCTAAACTCTTCATTTATATTCAGCTAAACTTGAGAGCATTTCTTACTTGAATGATCTCCATGTCACGCCAAAACGTGCATTATATATCAAGACTTGGTGCTATTTTACCGTTCGAGATGCCACTGTGCAAGTACAATTACTTATGTCTATTTCAAATTGTGAATTTCCAGATTTTTCTATTATTAGAGACAGCCTGACATTATTAAAATCTTTTAAAGTTTACTTCTTTGTACCATTGAAACTTGCATCACATAAATTTATCCTTACATACAGGATGAACCACAAGTAACTTAATTACTGTTACAACGTATTTTTGAATGTAAAATTACTTGTGTTACAAACAGCTTAATTAATGCTTCCTTTCTGTTTCAGGTATGCACAGAAAGTTTTAATCATCACCATCAAAACAAAGGTTTGTTAAAATTTTGAATTATTATTGAGAAGCCACTAATGAGTTTGGAAGAAATTTTAATGAATTAATTAGGGATTATTTTTATCGATTGCTTTGGTCAAAATGTAACGAAGAGGGATGGAGTTACTCTTTTGATAGTTGATTAGTGTATGTTTGGGT
Organism: Rhagonycha lutea; assembly: GCA_958510855.1. NCBI lineage: Eukaryota > Metazoa > Arthropoda > Insecta > Coleoptera > Cantharidae > Rhagonycha > Rhagonycha lutea. Next base: position 11,730,674 of record OY294037.1, read on the forward strand.
TGTATGTGGTATAGAAACGGATGGTAACTAATGATATCGTCGCATAATTTAATCTGTGTAAACTCAACATGTAATTAATCCAGCTTTGCATTTGCAGATTAGGTTAGAGTTAATTCTTCCACCTCTTGCTGACACTCCTGCAAAAGCTTTTAAATTAGTTCGTATGTCATTGTCAGTGGGTACACGTATTAGCTCGGTTAGTACGGTTCCAAAAACAAATAGTTCTTAGCTCTATGTAAATTTGTTGAAGACGCATTTATATATCGTACATGACCCGGATATTTGCCAGTATTTTTCTTATTCATAATAAAGCTTTCATGGTACAGTAAGACTTAAGAAAACCACGGAAAATGTCATAACCATATGTCTCCAATATAAAGTTGGAGAAAATAATTTTGTAGAGAAGAAATCGGCACGAATATCCCATTTTAAATGTTTTTATTATTACTTATTTTAAAGCTTCGTGTTTCGATAAATCTAAACTTTTTTAACTTGAAAATAAATTTCAAAATTATCTCAGAAATGTGTAATTACACGAAAACTACATTTACTTATACGACCTTACACAAACTGCACCGAGTTAGAAAAACTGCAATTTACTCTCAACAGTTGTTAATTTCACAAAACCAATTCAAAAGATTAATGTTTTTCACCTTTACAATCCATTTAGCGTTAGAATTCTTAAACATGTTCAACTTTAACCAGTTGTACAGTTTTTCTTCCAACATCAGTGGTGACGCTAGAAGATTCAGTTTATTCACTTAAGCAAAACTTTTCAGACTACCTACCTTTAAGTTTCGAAACTATTTGGAGTTACCAATGAGATTACATATGATCTGGAAGCACGTTTTTGAAACTAACTTATCTGATAACTTGCAATAACACTGACAAATACGCAAGCACGTCGCCATAGTAATAGGGCACGTCGTCTACCGCCATATTGCCAGGTCGCTAGCGGCTCACGGTAATTAGCAACAGAAGATTGATGTTATTACGCCTCGCCAAGACTCTTCTTCTTAATTAACTCCTCTGTACCATGTTGTTCGTCTTAATTCGACGTATTTCAAATTTTGTAATAATTCATAAATGTTCCATCACTTACACAAATTTGGAGTACCCACCTACCGTAGAAGATCGAATGACAGCTCCAAGCTCATATTCACATTTTGTAATAATCTATCACAGACAATTTTTAATGAGCTAATGAAAAGAGGATAAAAAGCGAGAACTAATTGGAAACTGGAATTAAGGATACATCCTTGTACTTAAGTTGTACAATTATTCGATTTTCTGACGAGTCTTTAGTCTATGCTATTAAAACTTTTAGATCACAGAACTATTGGATAATGAAATTTTCTGCTCTTTAGTTTTTGTGCTTTTCCATTTGACTATGTAGTGATAATTTGGGTAATCATAATAAACGGCAAGAGAAGTTGCTCCTGCATAAATTAACAAAGATAACTCTTTATATGCATATGATTCCATGGATGCGGTATTCCTCAGAACTTAATTAAAGCTATCAAGCTATAATGGAAGACCCAGTTTAGTGGTGCATAAAACTACAGTTTCCAGAGCTAAGAAGGAATAGATTAAACATATTTTGTGCTTCTATTCACAGAAAATTCAAATAACCTTTCTTTACAAATTCAAGGAGAATTCTACATAACCCAGAAAATTATACAGCTTTTACCTTGTTTCGTCAATAAAATACAATACAGATAACTCAATTTCCACATTCGTAATATTTAACCGAATTAAATATTTGTGATATGTTAAGAATCAAATTGTGAACTCACTGTTATATCAAGTTTCAACTCCATTATAGAGATGGTTTTATATATTTTTTTATTTTATTATATTATTATCTACCTGCGTGAAACGAATGTAAATTAATGAAGCTTCTTGAATCGTATAGGTGAACATATGGTACTTCATCAATTTATCATCATTATCGCATAAAATATGTTATTGTTAATTTGGTGATTATATTAGAAGCAATATGGTGTTTATATTAGATTAGGATTTGTAAAAATTGTTTACATTTACATATTTTTCCTATAACGCAGGCTATAATTTGATAAAAATTAACTGCTTGAATTTTCTGATCCGTAATTCCACTACTGAATATTTTGCTGCCACGTTTTCGAATAAACTAAGGAAAAATGTAATAATATTAACTCTCAAATCAGAATCAATCAAACCGAGATCAATGGATTTTGTTTACTGACTACGAATATTAGTTACAACATCCAACATTTTTCTGTACGTACATCATGATGATTTATAACAAAAATGCAACAGATTTAGTAAGGTATTGCTAATAAAATATTAACAATTACGATATTTAAATGTTTAAACTGTTTAAAATTTGGTCCACTGCCTTGATGGCCTACCCATGGCCGAGTCATTCTTAAGCGGTTCGCAGGTTTTTTAGCGACTCAGACGATTCAATTAAGATATTATTGCCAGGTGAACGAACAGAAAGCAGAAGCCAAACGCCATTTAAAATCATAAGTTTGAATATTTCATAATTGCAGAAGGTAAAATTGTCACATAAGATTTCGGAGTGATTATGAAAATGAACATATCAAAAGTATAATATCTCCTTTGACCTGCCCTTCTCACTACGGGCGGTATTATTTTCGAAGAAACTGCCTTTAAAAAGAATCCTTAATACAAGTGCAATAGATACGAGAATTCATAACATGCTCATTAAAGTTTGCCCATGCTTAAATGAACCGAAATAGCCCATTTGGCTGATAACATTTTTTTCACTCCTTGGGATGTGATGCTAAAACCCCAAATTTTATTCCCTCAGGGTTCGAATGCGATAATCTGACACCGAAAATTCTATAGTTATTTACAAAAACTCAACTGAATCTGATAGATAACATTAAAATGAAACGTTTAATATTTCACATAAGAACCACACGGTTGCTACAATCTGTTGACGATACGTGCGCTTGGAGTAAATACTCATAACAAAGCTTACGAAAGGGTAGGATCTACCGTAGTTGACGGTTACTTTTGCAACTGGCACCATCAAATTAAAAATATTATTTTAAATTGCATTTTGTTAATTATAGAGGAATATTAATTTAAAAGTAAAGGACGTAGATCTATTGGCTTAAATATCCCGGTTTTAGAGTTGCGTTGCTTTTAGGCACACCTTTTCCAAGTGAAATGGCTCAAACATCCCGGTTTTCCAATTCTGCAGACTTACATATCCCAGTTTTCGAGTTTTGTGGCCTTCAGGGATATATTTTTCACATTTTTCAATTTTTTGGAGATCCCCATATTGAAAATAATTAAAGTGAAATTAGGAAAGTTTTAAATAGGAATATATTTTAAGAGAGCGATTGTCGACCGGGGGTGGGGGGTAATTTAAAAGATGAAACACGAAGGAAAGCTCCTTTTTTGTATTTTTAAACATTTTTAACTATTAATTGACACCAGAATAATATTAAAGGTGGGTTGTACCAACGTCTCTTAAACCTCGTTCAACTTTGAACTCAGTTCAACCAATCTACATGGTTAATAACCCCGTATTCGACCATGTTGATTGGTTGAACTGTGGTTGAACTGAGTTCAAAATTTAACGAAGTTTAACCGACGTTGGTACAACCTACCCTAAATCATAATATAAGATGGGGGAGCAATAGATATATATATATATGATAAAGGGGGGCGCACTAGGAAAAAAGTTGATAAGCACTGGTTTGAGGAGGAACCGTTGACGTGAAATAAACCTTCCAACATCTCGAAGCTGTTATAAAACAAAGTAGTATTCTGCAATACTGTGATCAAGGAATCAGATATCACCGAGCATAGTAGGAACAAGCAGGATCTTAGAACAGAATACCGAAGCACATCCAAAGTAAACTTTATAACGTTAATTTTATATAGCAAAAATGAAAAAAATAACAATTGTATTATTTTGAAGAAATAAATTCAATAAACAGATCGCGGTCTCGGTACCTAAATGACTTTCCGACGCGTAAATCATCGTTGCAAAAACATGAAGTGGAATAATCTCTCTTTTAGAATCAGTAGATACATAACAAATCCCATAAATGTTCTTACTCATAAGATTACTAACTCAACAGAATTGATTATCCAGAACAATGGAAGAAGGACTTTCCGTTTCAACATTGTAATGTTAAGCAAAGCTACAAGTATAAAATTCATCACAAGCTTACTCAAAAATCAATTTCTTGTGATTGTATTAATTTATTATAATGAAATCCATTGAAGTACAAAAATACAACCAAAAAGAAAACAAAATAGAATTTTACAAACAAATTGACAAATGCAGGTGTAATATATTTTATTGCTGCCTCCAGGTTAGGTTCAAACATTTGTTCGAAAAGAAAAATCGAAGAAACTTGAGAGAAATCATGATGTAACTTAAGATATTGTGAAAATTTTAGGTGATAGAAAACTACCAATTATGCAAAGATTTTCCTTTGAAAATGTGAAATAATAAATATAAAACGAATCACTTCTCATCGGCAGTTTTCTAGGAAACTCAAGGAAAACTTCTAGAAATTCTAAGAAAAAAAGGAAAACTCGGTCCACATTAAAAATTGGAAGACTGGGCAGTAGGTTGAATATAACTTTAACTACATTAACATACAACAAATAAAGGTTACCAAATTTATACACAAAATGAATAAATTAGAAACGAGTAAGGACCAGCTTAACGTGGAATCTTAACCACGACACAAATAAATTTGGGTTTCGAACGTTTGACCCTTCCAACCAAATATGGTTTATCACCATACCAGTATAACAAACTTCCGGTAGAAACCGTAAATAGAGCAATCAAGCTAAGCACTTGCTAAGTAATTAATAAAGTATTCATAAAATAGTGAGAATCGAAAATTCTCGCATCGGAAAATGTTAAGTGAATGACGGAAGATAGTTTGGAGCAATTGAAATCTTTTTCGACAGAAGGGCAAGAACCAATATGTTCTGCTAATTATCGTAAAAAGAAACGAATAAGCAGAGTTAAAGATGAATTTTGGAGTCGTAATTTGGCGGCCAAATTCTTTGTAACGTGGTTTAAATTCCACGTTAAATCCTTATTTAAGTTTATAAAGGAAGTAATCATTACTCTTCACTGCGGAATGTTAAATTTTGTTAAAATATGGCTGACATCTGTTGAGATGAAGGGATCTAAAAAAAATCCAATGGTTTTGCAACAAACAGCAACTTTCGTGCCTTGCAGGGCAAGAGTATATTAAACAGTGTATCAAAAGTTAGTAATGATTTAAAAATCGTTAAAAGTTTTAATAACATTTTCATTGTTTTGCTATTGTCAAGTTCTTATTTGCATGTTATGTTTCTTGGAAGTATAATATGGATTATACACTCCAACAATTTGCAAGTTTGAGCTTAAAATCTAATTTAGTGAATTATCTAAAAAAAGAAAGAAAACTCCTTTGTCTTTGGAGTGAAAAGCGTCTGCTCATCAGTTTTATTAGCTTTTCTATTCTGGCTGTAGAATTCCTTAACTAGTAAACTAATATGGCTTCCCTTACAGTCTAACTTATCGCATTACTTCTTGAAGAGTATTTTAGACTGACTGGGTTCCATTAAAATACAATTTCTTTTAATTATTCGCAATATACAAATTACCTACAAACTAATTGCTTAAAATGAATTTCGAAATAATTTTAAAGTTTTAAGCGCTAACAAAGTTAAATTATTACTAAACTTTTTCAAGAATCATTAACATTTTTCGTTTCAATATAAATACAGGTAGGAAAAATGTTATCTAATTAAAACTTTTCTTTAAATTTTTGATGAATTACATTTTTACAATTCGCAATGGTAGAAAAATAATTAAAAATTATTTTATCGTCGTGAGTGAATGTCTGTTTCATTAGGGAAGAAAGCTTTTCGTAGTTAGGTTCTTTTATTTATTTGGAAAAAATCCTAGTTGATTTTATCACCAGCAAAATAAATCCTTTTTGGTTTATGGTCTGACAGTCTATAATCTTATTTATTTAAATCTTAAGCCGATTTATATGTTGAGACCAAAAACTGTCTTATAGATATTGTATTTCAGAATCGTACTTGTGTTTGCCTTTACTGTTGTTGACAGATATCCAAATTTTTAACTCGGTGATTTTTAACCTGTAGTAGCTTTTTATTCGTTTTTTTTTGACGCAAATACTTTAATTAACTTTAAATCCATCTCGCAGTAAACAAGTGGTTTAAAATGTTATAAATTTGTTTCACATTAATAAGATTTTCTTGGATCGACGGAAATTAATTTCGCTTTAATTTTTAAATATTTCCAAACTTTTTTTAATTAAATAAACGCTAATTTTTTAAAACCTTTTGTATCTAAATATTTTTTGTTTCGCTTTCAAGCTTATCTTTTTTCATTTTTTTATTGAACCATTCCAAACTGTATTTTGTCATTTTTATTGCTTTCAAATATTATTTTTTTATCTATTTTATTTTAGAGGCTTATAAAATTTGATCAACAAGCACCGTGAAAGAAAGACTTCAAATATGACGTTAAATTTTGTTGGATTTTTAAATGCTGGCATTTATTTTTAGAAAAGAAATCTCAAAATGTTTTGTTTTGTGACTGTTTCAATTTGTGCCTTTTATTTATTGTATTTGTTTATATCCCATTAATTAAAAAGCAATAATGGATTTTCTTTTAAGAATTTTGTTGATAAACAAGTCCAAGTCGATTTTTCCTTTTGTATTCTTAATATTATCTTCACTTCCTATTCTGTCGTACAAGCAGCACACTCTTTTTTGTCTTGCTATGTCAGCTTATGTTTGATGTCGATATTTCACTTTCTTGATTAATATGAAAAACTTCCAATATATTTTCTCCACGGTAGCTAATATTGCTTTTATAGTTCCAATAAAATTTTTAATCCTGCGCACATTTTAACGTAATTCAGAACAGTAAAAAGAATTTTCCAGTATTCAATTTCATACAATTTTTCTAAATGTGAATTATAAAACTAGAACCGTATTTGAATATGTGCGAGGTCCTTTAGCGATAATTTAACGTGGATTCGGAACCACGAGTATAAACAATCCTCATCTGGGAAGGAATTAAGCAGTAGATCCGAAAATCTACCAATTTCGCTAGTTATGTAGCGCAGGACCAATTTACCGGTTAGCTGTTAAGTAACGGAAGCGAGGGCCATGAGTTGATGCAAAATAAGCAATATGAAGTTTTTCATGATCTTGAATGGAAAACTTCCATGGAAGGGCGCTATCAGATTGTACAAATTCATATTTTCAATGCCAAGTTTTGATTTCAAACCAAAGAGTGCATAGAAAAGAGTAAAGTAAAACTTCAAATAATTATTATGTACTACTTACCTAAAGTGGCACTTTAAATTTAAGAACAAAATGACGATGTTTTACGTTTGCCGTTACAATCTGATTATAAAGAGTCGACTTTTAATGTAGTATACGGAAATAAATACGCAAGTAATAAATGTAAAAAATAGTAATTTACGTAAATGTACATTTTAGCTTACTTACATTTTTCTACTTATTGGATAGCTATTTACGTTTTTGTTACCGTAAATGACATGATTTCACGAAGGATAACGAAAAATCGATATGATTGGTTAATAAAATAGGAGCGTATTTATCTGTCAAAGCCCATCAGTTGTTAACAAATGCAATTTATTGTCATCAGTGTTATTGTTAAAGAAGTAGGTATTATTTATATTATTATTTAAATTTTGGTTAAATTTTACGCTTAAGTTTCTTCCTCGTTCAAGTGAATTTGATTTTTTGACGTTGAACCTACAGTTTACAGTTTTTCGATGATTTGTCCAATTTGTGCGTAATCTGAAAAGAAAAACTTGAAACCAAATTGGTACAGAAGTGTAATTATTTCTGCAGAATTAGAGATGTCGAATAAAAAGTTGTTATGATTGTTCTTGTTAATCTATTACATTTTATCTGTATTAAAAACATTTTCATAAACAAGGGAGAACTGCCCCGTTGCCGCTCGTGGTAAACAAAAGGAAACGGAATCGCAAAACTTCACCATCGGCATCATCGTTTTGTTGCAGAGCGTTGTCATATACAATAGAAAGTTGATTAAGAAATAACTGATAAAAAACAAAGACCACCAGGTGTTAGATTATTATTATTCAATCTGTTCTCGTTAGTTGTCATAAATATAATTTTGGAAGCCATCGTAACATATGCATAGCCAATGAGTGACATTATCAGTTGTTCTACTAGACAGAATCTGCATATGTCTGGGACTCTCTGAACCATATCATAAATGTTCCATATCAAGATTTGTTAAATTTTGCAATATGATTAATTACAAGATAATGCACTGGACGTCAGGAATATTTAGGCCCGACTGACAATGTGTAGACCCACTGCCTCCATAAAAAACTAAATTGTAAATAATATGCGATAGATGAGTTTTCAAATTTTAAATGTGTTCCATCAGCATCGATTATATATTATGAAATATAGTATGACAACGTGGAATCCGAGACACGGCACAAATGAGTTGGACAATCACTGAAAAAGGCCCTACGGCCTGCAACTCAAATTCCTCATCATTAAACCACATATTCGTACAATAATAATTTGGTTATAATAACTTGGAATTGCAATATCCAGACAATGGAAATTGAAATGTTGGACTTTACTACTAAGGCCGTAGATAAAGATAAAATGACATTGCGATTACCAAACTCTATTTTTAAAGTAATTAATTTATTTCTTAAATAAGAAGAACAATTGTAAAGTTTTACGTAATTTTGTATAATTTTTGTGGTCCAAAATATGCTTTACGATTATTTTTGCTGAAGAAACGTTCACAATAAATCATTTGTGTCTAATTTGAATTGCATGAATACCAGAAGCTTTAGCTTTGATAAATATGTCATTTTACTATAATGCTAGCTCTAGTTGCAGATATATGTTTTCCTAAACTCTATACGCAGTTCGTTCAAAATTTCACACTAGAAAAGATTTGAGGTTCTGAATTTTCCGGGTCGCAGTTCCGGTTACAATACAAAATAGACGCATAAATTGTACCTTTTTACTTTTCGAATCATTTATCCCATTTGTACAATGGGTTTTAATTTAGCATTAAGCATTTCGTGTGGGTTCGTAAAGCTTTAAGTACATTACGAATTGTACTCAAATTGTAAACCGTACTTTATTCCTTCCTTGAAATGATCAACGAATTTGCAACTTAAAAAAATTAAATAAGACAGGTTTCGAACATTTCCGAATTATTTTCAAAATCAAATCCAGTTTTAAGGTAATTCCAATTTAAAAATTCTTCTTCAGGTTTTGATGTAAATTAGCCGAACATCTTCTTTGATGTGACATTCAATAATATTTTAAAATTAAGTCGTAAAACCCAGGAACTGATTAATCTTTTTTCCGAGATCAAATTTTATTTACCGAATCTCATTTACATTTTTTATAAGTTGAAATTTGAGCCAAATTGATTTTATCGATTTTTTTTATTAGAGTTAAAATTATAAAAACTTATTTCTTAAAAAATTTGAGTGGAAAATCCAAACAAATCGAATCTAAATTTGAATGATTAATAGTAATGTTAAGCCGTTTTATCTGTGGAAAACACGTGGAAAAAAGGATAAGTTTTTCTATGAAGAATAGTTATCGTTAAGTATGATGGACTCCTTATCTTAAGACACTTTTCACTTTGAAATTTGTCGAGTCAGCTTCCAACTAAGAGCCATCGCAGTCTCTAAATGGACCTCTCCTTCAACTCGACCCTTCCTTTACAGGCGGCTATAATTTCAGATTATTGTAGTTTCGAGTACGGATATGTTTAGTTTCACAAAACAATTTATTTTAGAAACCACATTTAAGATCGTCACATTTTTAAAATTATTTTGATAATACGACATAACAGAAAAGTTGTTTCGGTAGGATCGATAAAAATTTTATTTTGTTTTAATTATAAGTGACGTAAGCAGAATAAAACTGGCTTGTGGAAGAGTGGGAAAAGTTACTGGATAGCCAGCATTTCCACGGCGCATTTCCGGAGATATGCAGTAAACCGGAAAATCCCCAACGCTGATATCCGTTAAAGATTGAAATGGGCATAGTTTACTTCACTGATATTATATTGTATCTTCTCACGTCGAATTTTTATTTTTTTGGTTAAATTAACATTTCATGTTTTCGTGTCAGCTCTAACCCAATTCTTTCGTGAAAAATGTTTAAATAAAGCTGTATTGTTACCAAATGCAACTGTATGGTTTATCGCTTAGGAAGTAATAAATCAAAAACGTAATATTTTACTCGTTCTCTTAATAATCGAATGGATTTCATAAAACCACGGGCACGAGCTTTTTTGATTTTCTTCTTTTAAATTTCATTTTAAAGGCAAAAGTAAGCGTCAAAAGTAATAAGTTGGTGGTGACTTACTACGCCTGCTGGAAGGAAAGCATCTTCTACATACAGACATCTTATTAAGTTTTTTTTTGTATAATGCATGTCTGCCTTTACACAAGAAATGAGATTGAGTTCGGCGGTTCCAATTTTGCAAATAAATTTGACATTTTTCAGAAAATAAATTCGTTTCTCCAGCATTCCTTATAAATATATCGTTCTATTGTATGAGATAAACTCCAATAAATATTCATAAATTTCAATATTGACAATGCAACAGGTTCATTTCTAATACATTTTTCTTTCAAAATATACCTTTTCAAGTGTTTTCGAATACGACAGTACATTAAAAATCATTCCGACTCCTTTAAAATACATCATTCAATATTTATAATCTAATGGATTTTCTATTTCTATTTTTCTTTTGTCGGGTTTGGAAAGACGGAAAATATATCATACGCATTTTGCTTTAATTAAGAAGATTGTAATAAAATATTAAGCAAAGTTACCCCTAGTGTGCACAGGTTGCACACATAATTTAGAAAATAATTTTAAGGGCCCTAAATTTAGATAACAATTTTAACTGGCAACAGCAGAGATAAAATTTATTATAACAAACTGGTGCGACGTGGTAACGCAATGTAAATATAAATGCACCAGTGTAGGCTCAAAAACAAATGACACTTGCCACTGGGGCATCCCCCGACTAATTTATATGGAATTGCTTCAACGTTTACTCAAACCGCTTATTTTATGAAATACGTCGGCTGTAAGATATTATCGTGGCGCACCTGCACACCTTACCTACAAATTATAATTTTCAGGCAGATTAAGACAAATCCAAAAATAACAACTTTTCAAGCTTAGGGTTTTTAAATTAAATTTCAAACTTTAGTAAATATCGTAACTCTAAATATACCATTGTCAGAGATTTATTCATTAGAGACACGTAATAATTTACAAGTAGATGTGATCTCAACAGAAAACTAAGAACTTAAACTTTGTCGACGTATATGAAGACAGATGAGGTAAAACTAAACACGGAACAAAGTAATGGTAAAGTTAGGTTCATCAAATACAAAACATAACACAGAAAAATGTTTTTCAAGCTTTCGTGCTGTGTTACAGAGTGCTTTTTTTGTATTAGATTTCTCCCAAGAGAAAATATTCCCAAAATTGTAAAAGAAAATTACCCTATCTTTGTCGCTCAATTTTAACCAATCAAACATTCACAACATTTTTAACAATTTTCTTCCTTAATTAATTAAAATTAATAAGATTTCCAGGGTTAATTCAACACAATTATGTTATAAAAAAAGGACTTGGAAACAATTCATTAAATTTCTTTCTATACTTTTCATACTTTTATTAAGATTTAATATAAACAATTAGTTGACTGCGCCAATAATGATGCAAGTCCCAGGTTGCAAGATTACAACTCTATAATATTAATTATGTAGCTCGCTCTATTGCACGATTGCCTTTTATTCCAATTTATTATTTCCTTTATTGGCTTTAAGAAAAGTTCCGCATCCATAATGTTGGTTTTTTTATTACGTGTATAAATGGAAATGTTTATAGATACAATATTTAATTTTACTAATGTGCTCTTCGGATAAACTAAAAACGTCAAACAATTTTCTTATATATAAGTATATTACAGTGATATTCAACTCGACGGAAGCGTCTAGTTTTTAGTAGCATGCTGTGAGCGTAGGAAGAGGGTTGTGAGAGGAAGAGATAGGATTCATCTATTCACAGAAGGGAATTGAGTTTGCAGTTATTGGAAGTGGAGCTAAGTATATTCCACCACTTAGCAACCCCTAAGGCCTTCACCAGAAGCTTCAACGCTTTTAGCGTAGTAACTGCAAATTTAGTTTAGCAAAAGTGGTTGTTAACTTATTGATGTATTGTATAATAGACTAACTCGAAATCTTAACGGAAGCGTTAATGTTATGGAAAAATTTGGCAAATTGATTTCCAAACGCTTACTTAAACTGAAAAGGTGAGAAGCTTTAACCTCGTTACCTCGCATCCTTCCAATTGTTGATTTAGCTTCTAGATGTTTTCCTAAATTACGTGGATTACATTCAAATCGGTACAAATTATTGATATTTAGAGTTAAGTATTAGTGAACCCACCTATCAGAAGGGTTTTGTGAAACCTAACGTAAAAGCGCTTTAAGTTAAGTGTAAAGCTCACTGGTTTATAACTTCGTCGAGTTGGAAAACTTTCTTATTTAACTAAAAATAACTGGAAAAGTTTAAATCAAAATAATTTTTAGAAACGTGTAATTAATTTCAAATTTATGACCGTATTAAGAAACTTTTAAATTTTGAATCAAAAATCTGTATCGAATTTTTTTAACCCATAGATTAAGAAGTTTTAGGTGAAAAGTTTGTTGGATAATTTATCCGTTTCATTTAAAAATCAAAACGGAATTAATATTTCAATTACGTTGAGTGACTATTTAATTCTGTGAATTAATTAGATTGATTGGATGAAATGGATGACACTCCAGTTTAGGACTGTACAAAAAGTTGGTGTATTGG